>OX438931.1:25963872-26601015 GCA_949316025.1 Lapara coniferarum | reverse complement strand
AAGGACGGGTAATATTCAGTTATCCACCTCATGCCTCAAATTCCTCTACTGCTGGCGGCAGAAGTCCGACCTTTCGTGTTCGTGCACCATCTCTTTTCATATAAGCGGTCTACCTTCGTACTCTTGCTGGGCTCTTGGTTAGCAACACAGCGACAGTCAGAGGTCTCCTCCTTTAAATGGTATGAAATCGCTATGATCTCAATTAAGGCTAGCGAAAACTCCAATAAGTGTTAGGTTATAATATATTGCACCGTATATTGCAACCTCAAAGGCCGAGGTGGCGGGTTTGATGGATTCGGGAGACCCCACGATCGCCCGATAGCCCCTATTAGTCGGCTTTTACGACAGACCGGGGATGCTGTAGTGGATTTCCCTAAACGCTACCAATTCACAGGTCAGTAGACACCGGTCAATTGACCACCAGGAGTCTCTAACGTCTCTGATGGCAGAAGGATTGGCCCGTTAGGTATCGATCTCTCCTAGCACTCTCTTTCTGATGGAGGACTACTCCGAAAAAGTTAGCCACTGCAATCTAGTACCTCTTCCTGTCGACCATAGACCAGTAAAATACGATCACATGCACCTGACCGTAAGACACCGCCGTTGGGCAGTTATCACAAGGAAAAGACATGACCTACGATCTGCCACAGATACTCTCCGAAACAATGTTCTCCGATAAGCACAATTGTCATTTGATATTTGGATCATCGTTGCTTCGCGCCTTGGTGAAATCAGGCTGCACTACTAAAACGTCTGAACACTGAGGACGGGGTCTCTAGTCTGAGACTACATCCTCCATGGCAACTCCGCCGAAAGGAGCCCGCTTGGCCTCTATTTAGGAGCTGGACGCTGCTCGCGTGTGGAAACTTTCTCGAGTGGAAGGTGGCCGTAGGGCTTTGGGGTCCGGGCCAGTATCTAACCAACGCGTAAGTCACGTACAAGACCGTGTGGTATGCCCTCATCGTCTGCTGCGGGTTCCACTGGAGATCATTTCAGAGGGATTCGGAGGTCCAAGGTTTCGGCCGAAAAGGGACTGCTGTAAAGGATCATGGACTACATAACTCCGTGGCATAAAGTCTGATTCGCGATGCCAAGACCTTCTCGGTATGACAGCAAGCTTGAAAGAGCCACGTATGGGCGCGTGGGCACAGGAGCCGTAGCCAAGATGCCTTTTAGAATCGTTTACGCTGATAGTCGTTTTTCTGTTATTAACTTTGACTCGTCAAGCCCCGCTACGATCGCCGGCGTCCGAGTATATTATAAGGTTTCCCCAGGCATCTATATAAATAAGTGGGGTTTGACGGGTTAAAAAACCCAAGTTGACCAAGAACTGTGTTACAAGAAAAATGTTTTTTTTTCCAAACCCACGCCGGCGCGGCACCCATGTCTACTTCGAACAATATATAACATTTGATCATTAATAAAATTTGACAATAAAAATTAAAAGTATTCACAAAATCCACGCCGTTTAAGTTAGGCGGCGGCGGCGGCGGCGCGCGGGTCCTGCGCGGCGGCGTAACGCCGCCCATGTCTATACCCGGAGGATTCTAACAAAATGGAACAGGGTCAACTGTATTATTAGATTAAAATAAAATGTGGTCGTAATGCATTGTTCTTATTATGAAAATCGACTACAATATTTTGCCGTATATAATGTGACCGCTACGTGCAATTTTTAATCAAATTAAATCAAAATCACAAATTTCTCCTTATATTGAGCCATATAAACAACAAAACTAAATTAATAAACCCTTTTACTTACCGGAAGTACGATATCCCATCCTTTTTTAAGATTCTAGAGGTGATACTTTTCCATTTATTGAATGAATATTTTGGCATTTTTGACGTCCGTGCCACTGCACGCACATATTGCAATTAATATCGCGTCGCTCGTGTAGTGACACGATACTAATTGCAATATGTGCGCGTTTTGTAAATTGTGCGTATTAGTAACCCATACTTTTTTTATTTTATTTTTTATTTTTATTAAACAAAAGGCATAATACAGAATACAATCATTTCAATCATTAAAACTTAAGCACTAAACTATATTAAGTCTAGATTGCCTTCCTTAGACCTATGCCCTAATTGAAATTATCAGCGGAAGTGAAAACCACAAAAACAATTAACTAACTTTACAAAGTTTACATCTGCTTTTACTTAAGTGAGTTGTATAAACAAAACTTCTATGGAAACTAATTATTCTACCTATATACTACTTAGTTTTCTAATACTACGTAAAAACGATCCAGGCCTGCTATTCATTATGTCAATGGTACCGTGTTTGACATAAAGTTCATTATATAATCTACTCATCCTGATAATGGGATTATTTTTTTGAGAAGCTGGCATTGCATCTTGTGTTTTTTAATACATCAATGAACTGCCAGCTCGCTTACGTCCACAGTATGCAAGAAATCGACTATGTCACAACTCACCTCTGTCACAACTCTCCTATTTCCGTAGTATTATCAAAGAGCATTATAATACTGCGGAAAATTATAATGCTCTTTGAACCCTCCTAGGTCTCCCCTACTATTTTATTTATATTTGCCACTCGCCTGATCGTGGTACCACCCCACCGCCCATAATATTATCAAACCATACAGAACATTGAATAATAAAATATTGCGAGGCACTCCATTGCGTTCGTCACTCCGAGAAAGATATTAAGCCTCATGATGCCCAGTAATTACGTTGGTTACAATGTCCTTCAAACTGGAATACAACTGTATACACACTGGTGTAGGTCGGTAGAAATAGACATTGCCGTGGTACTAAAAAGACGGTCCCTCACGTACGCGAGACCTATCAGTAAGTTTATTTAGGACTAGTGGTGCTCGCGGCTCCGCCCGCGTGAAAAAGTTTTTCCGGGACAAAAATATTTTTCCGGGATAAAAAGTAGCCTATAGCACTCAGGAGTTATGTCCTATTAGTGAAAGAATTTTCAAAATCGGTTCAGTAGTTCCTGGGATTAGCGCGTTCAAATAAACAAACTCTTCAGCTTTATAATATTAGTATAGATTAGCCTTGCATTTTGTGCAGACGCACTGTTAGGCGTATCTATTTCCTACTACGAAGGTGGTTGAAGCTGCTAGGCTTTCGCTGCTTTGTATTTACATTCATAAACTTACACCTTCAGCTCTGGGGTCGTTGCCAGGATGCCTTTCTACAATCGTTAACGTTATCTATGTGATTGGGATATCCTAGCTATACATTATACAATTCCCATAATTTTTTTCTGTTTTTCAACAATGCATCAATCAAAGGCTGATGCCCAAATAATGCACCACTACGGTCTGCAGAGTCAATGTTCCCACATCTATAAATAAACATATGACAGAGCAGAGGATGTTGAACTCTTTAAAATGAGGTGACGTCAGCTCTGCCGACGTCACAGCGTTCACCTCATCATCATCATACAGGATGTGCGAGTAAAACTCCAACTTGTCCTTCATCTTTTATTTCTGAATGCTCCAAACTTGTTTCCAGAGCTCCGTACAGTTGAAAGGCTCACAACAAACTGCCCATTTCAAATGCGAGGCGCCCTATTTATAACAACGATTTGACATCTCGACCGGTTTTTGCATGATTATTATTTCAAAATACCCGCCGCTCCGACACATACAATTTTTAACTTGATAGTTATGAACCTGTGTCATTGCAAAAAAAACAAACTGTTGACCGACATGGAAATCAAATTAGGATTTAAGTGTTTATTACTTGTTCACAGAATGATGATACTGGACTACATAGTGAAAATTCTGTTCTATGCTGCAATCTTCTGGTGGATTTTGACTTCTTCATACACAAAATGGTTCTTGGAAACCCTAAATTTCTATGTATATTAAATTTATCATAAATTGTTTTCATTTCTTTCATACATGATGAGATAAGTGAGTGATGGCTAAACGTAACTCCCTGAACTCTATAAAAATTTTGAATTATAAATTGGGCTGCGTTTAAATTTTTTTTTGACATCTTTATTGAGGAGTCCATACGTCTCCTTTGACTGTGGCCTACTCATTTCCCCTCACACACACACACACACACTCACACCTGTTATCCCCGAAGGGGTAGGCAGAGGCGCAACTAGCGCGGTCTAGGGCTTACAGCTCTAACGAACAATCGATAAATCTATTTCTAGATCGATCCGGAAGTAACGATTAAAACCGTTTATTTTAGCCGCTACGGAATTTGATGTTACACTCTGAAAATTTCTGACACACCGGTTCTACTGCTTCATTATATTGTGTATATATTATTATTATGACTGTTGAGAGCGTATTTTATGAATGCAAAAGTGCCCATCTTCTGACTGTATGATTCAAGCGCATAACAGGCGAAGACATAAGACATCGTTTGCGTATTACATCGTCACGAATTTATGATTCACCCTCCACCCATGTCAGACGAAGATAACGTGTGCCAGAATTTATAATAGATAAAAAGGTAGAGTTTGTATGTTTTCCTCTCTCAGTGGCCTCTCTGAGCCGAGGTTCGTAACCCGTTAGTCGGTTGCCGTCAGCATGGTCACTTAATTCAAAGGGTTGCGATCGCCTTCAGGACTCACCCTAAAGACCGGTGTGGCCAGAAAAGCCGACTCGCGTCAGACTGGCAGTAGAGTCTATAAAAAAAAAATGTTACTTTTGTTGGAAGTAATTTATACATATACAATTATATTACATATACACTCACGCCTGTTATCCCCGAAGGGGTAGGCAGAGGCGCAACTAGTGCACCCACTTTTCGCCGTTATTCCGTCCCATGCTGTGATAGGGGGCGAGCCTATCGCCATATCGGGCACAAATTCCAGACTCCGAGCTGATACTGAATAGAAAAACTCAATATCACTTTGCCCGACCCGGGAATCGAACCCGAGACCTCAGCATTGCAGTCGTACCATAATACAACTACGCCACCGAGGCAGAGGTAATTTATGGAACTAAAAAAATCTTAAGGATTAGATATAGGATTGCGCTGTGGCACAGGGCCTGTAGAGGCGGCTAAATGGGTCCAGCGAGAGTCGCGGAGCGAGTAGTCGGGGCTGCTCGCTCGACTACTCCAATGTAAGCGACTCCGACGACGACAATACGGGTGGTCGGTCTGTTGCAGTCGGAGACGCCAAAGGCATGCTTTATGAGTTCGGGAATGTATTAGCCCCTTATTTAGAAAGGGGCGGCAATGCGGCATCGCGCAGGGGCGGTTCCGCGGAGCTATCTTTGTTCGGGGCCGTTCCGTATGCGCCAAAGAAGGCCGGTCCTGCACCGGTACATAGTGTTAGGGACTCGACGCGATGTTCGCTGGGATGATGCTCTACTCCCGAGTGTTATATATTGGGCCGTAATATCGGTGAAAACCAACATAACCGTCCCACTCACAAGTGGTGGTAGCGATAACACGTTTTTTCACCGCGATAAAAATATATTAGATATAAGAATAAAAGTACAATAATTTTCACCAATATTTAATAAAAACGGTCCTATAGTGATTGAACACGAGCCTGACGCCTGCTCAGGCATAAATTACGCTGTAATAGATATCTACCAACTTTTAAAAATTGTATTTTGATTACGTAGCGGTAATTTGAAATGTAAATGACGTCAACATTATTTGAATATGCTAAAGTAATGACAATTATTAATTTGAATTAAATTTGTAGGTTCATTACATTTTTTACTAATTTCTGCCTCCATAACCCCAATTAGGTACTGGGATAAATATTAGCCCATAGCTTTGAGAGATAAACTACCGTCCTTATCGTGAAAGAATTTTCAGTTCTAAAAGAAAAAGTTCTTCTAAAAGTTCACGAGATTAGGAAAATCAGACAAATTAAACAATTCTGTTTTTTAATGTTAGCATATTAGGTAAGGTATAAATGTGGTTAAGGAGCTTGTGGATCACTGCAACACATTTAACATTAAATGCCCATTTTTATCGTAATGGCCGACATTACCGAAGGGCGGTTGCGACTAGGTAACTTATGCCGTAGACACTCAGTACCGTACCGTCCCTATAGGGCTGTAAATGGCCAACGCGGAGTCTTAGTTGAAATTGGCGTACACATTGTAAAGTGCTATAATCTTTCAGTTTCTCAGCGAAACCAAAAAAAGGTTTATTACCCACGGAATCCAAACACAGCTGCTTTATAAAAAACGTTTAAAATTACATTCGTTGTTGCGATATCGAACAGTTCGGATTAAAATGGGGTTTTTGGAGGACCGGGATCTGACTGACATTTCGGGGATACCAGAATTTTATAAAGGGAAATCCATCTTTATTACCGGAGGAAGTGGTTCGTATTTTCCAAGTACATAATATTTGTAATTTTAAATAAATAGATTTTCGAGCGTAGGGCGGAATTTTTTTCCTTTGATTGTTCAAAAATTATGAATTCATTTTCTTGAAACCTGCCGAAGAGGTGTTTTTGAATAGTAACTCTTATATAAATCTCATACGGGCTCATATTCTCATTTATATCAAGACACGCGGCAGCGTGTCAAGCCAAGCAAAAAAAAAATCGAAGCTGCCTAGTGTAGTTTCACCCGAACCATTTGGAGCGACTTTTGACGCCTCTATAACTTAAAATCTATTTAACGTAAATACCTGAGATTTGGTTTATGTATTAAACCCCCTCATGTTAACTAGAATCCTAAATTTCATAAATATAGCTCAAACGGTCATTGAGATACTAACATCTAAAAATCGGCATTTTTATCACTGACTGACATATAGATCAAAAACCTAACCCACTTCCAGATGACCTAGAAAGTTGAAATTTGGTGTCCTGGTAGGTAATTGTATGTATACAAAGGAAAAAAATCTGAAAACAGTGTATTTTTAAGATTTGAAACATTTTCCAAGCAATCGGAAAATCTGCATACTATCTATAAATTATCTTTAGAATAATGGACGTTTAGGCGTACACGTCCATTGATGCTTTATTTTAATTTAAATACTATTTACCTTGATCCATTAATTACGTTTCTTCCGTATTAGGGCACCACTTTTGCTTGAATTTTTCTATACATTTTAAGACAGAGCGGTTGTGGGATACGGCGGTAGGTTCATATAGATACGTTATAGGCATCAGCAACCCGTGCCCACTCTTCAGTCTTTTATATTATATATTTACTTCTGTTTCGAGCTCAAATTAAAAATTTATGATTTCTACAATGTTTATTTACATCTTAAGACGTTTATTATTTTGACATGAGATGACTCATGTCATTGGACGTTCTATCATAATACTTGCGAATCATAGAATTTAAGTAATTATTAAATAGAGGTTTTTATACCAAGAGGACTTCATCGCATGCACATAGCAGAACGATGAAGCGGTTTACGGCTTTTAATACATTGTTTATTTTCTTTCTAAAATAAGTAACTTCACAAATATTGCGCAAAGGTAACTTCTTACGTAATTGCTTTAATTACTTAACTCAATATTTTAATAAATAATATCTTTGCAAAAAGTAATGATATCCCATCAAAAACATAAATGTGAAATGTGAAAGCCAAGTCTAATATTAAGAATATGCGTGCTGGTCGACTTCACGGACAAAAGAATTGAAATCTTAATGGTTGCCAAGCCTTGTAGATAATCCTGAAAATTATTTATAAGAACACAATCCATTCTAAAATACATTTGAACTAATATTTCTTTGTTTTTCTGCTACGACAATGTATGATATTTAAAAATATAATTTCTTAAATTTGAATAGTCGAATTATTTACACGAAGCAGATAACTTAGTATAAATTTAAGCTCAAGATTTGTCTTAATATATATATATATATATATATATATATTAAGATAATACATTATATAATTTGTGCATTAAATTTGGATTGATACATTAAATTAATTATATAAGAGATAGATATATTTAAAAAATGTTTTTCAGGTTTCCTTGGCAAAGTACTGACCGAGAAATTGCTGTATTCCTGCACCAATTTGAACAAAATTTACTTGCTATTAAGAGATAAGAAAGGATTGAGTGCAAAGGACCGCCTCAAGACTCTATATTCTTTGCCAGTAAGTTCATATTTGTATAGCATTACGTTTACGCTCACGGGAAGGGAGCTCACAGCCCATATTTCACCAGCTATGTTATGCTACATGTCGTAGGGGCGGAGGGTTATTTACCGGACACAACTGCTGAGTCAGGACTGAGCAGAAAAACTCAATATCATTTTAACCAACACGGAGATCGAACTCGAGACCTAAGCTCGACAGGTGTACTCAATAAAAAAAATGAGAACAAGGCAGTCATATTGATAGCTATCAATAACCATATGTTATGTTAAGCATCATTTTAGGTAAGCACAAACGCAACTAAGGCACCCACATTTCACTGAGCGTATTCCGTCCCATGATGTCATTGGGTACGAGCCTATCGCCATATCAGGTACAAATTCCAGACTCCGGGCTGATACTGAATACAAAAAACTCAATATCACTTTTCCCGACACGGGGTTCGAACCCGAGACGGGGGTCCTACCGAAATACAACTACGCAACCGAGGTAGCCCGTAATATAATACCTACATAAAATATGAAATGTAATGTAGCTTATATCTACGCATATAATTACAGTAATACAGTATATTTTGCACTGCTAATATTTTAATTCTTATTGCGAAATGAAATAAAAAGTAACAAATCAAAGAAAGCAGTCTCATTTCCTAAAATTTAAACTACTTACCTGTTGTTTAGCATTGTGATGACTTGATCGTTTATGCGGTGACGTATTATTTTAATTTCCTTCATTGCCCTGTAATTTATTCATTAAAATGCGTGGGGCCAAAAGGCATCCTAATACTACGGAAACCTTGGGGCTTTATCAGCATTTACTACTGATTTAAACGAAATAACTTGTGTGAATAGTGAGGTCCTAAGATTGAGGTAGGTGATATCGCGTTTTTAAGGGGACAATGTCATAACTGATAAGTAAATGTAGGGAAATTCTATGGTAGTTTTCGGTTCAAAAGTGCCGATCAAAGGTTGTTACGCTTACGGAGGAGAAAGGCAATAACATTATTTTCCTCATCTAGTGAGACGGTAAGGGAGGTAAAATATGCCCGCGAATTTAATTTAATTAAGTTGTTATTAATAGTTTTAAACACTGATCCTTCAGTCAAACTATGTGAGTAGTTTTGAAGGACATATGTAAATTTGTAAGTTTCTTCTGTTTTTTTTGTAAAAAGTATAAATAAAAAAAAAAATAAAAAAAAAATATTCATCCCGGCATATATTTATTGAAATCAATCAGTAATTCTGCACTATGAGTATTACAGTTTTTTTTATGGCATTGAATGACGAGGCGAGCATGCCGTTTGCCTGATGGTAAGCAATACGACCACCCATAAACAGTAGCAACACCATCCAGCACCTTGAGTTACAAAGTACTGTGTGGCATGACACTGCGCTCGTGATCCTGAGACATGGATGTTAAGTCTCATTATGTCCAATAGTTACACTGGCTACAATGCCCTTTACACCGAAACACAACAATGCATGCACACTGCTGCTTGGCGGTAGAATATCGACATTGCGGTGGTACCCTCCCAGACGGACTCTTACATAGGAGAGACCTATTACCCGAGTTCAATACATTTCAATTGATATTTCGCGGCATTGCCCGCGTTCCATACTTTTATAATATAAAGATATTATATTAAAATATAAAGTATCTACTTAAACAATTTCACTATTCGGATAGTCCACTACATTTAAAAAAGTAATATCGATTGCTATTTATAAAATAAACAACGACAAACTAACAAACATATTTTAAGTAAGTTGTCTCTGATAAATATGGATACGGATAGAGCCGCGATTCAAACTTAATCAGATTAAACGTCATGCATAACAAACATTGAATTCCGTTAATTACATTTGTATTTCTTGGCCTGCACAAAGTACATTGTCTAATTAGTCTTGTCCGGTTGGTAATTTATTGCGTTACGTTTTATAAATAACTAATGTGATGATTATGTTTGCTTGATGACAAGTATTATTTAAGCCACTGCTGTAAGAGAAGCCGAAAATCTGAAATACATAAAGCCAGGACATGACCATTAGTCCACTCACTTATTTAAACGCGCTAAATTTATATATATACGGAGCCCATTAGGCCAGGGTCTTGATCTCATACATAGATTTTATGTCTGGACTCTGGAGGCACATGAAAACTTTGGTGTGCCATACTGCATCTGTATCTACACGCGATGAACTGATTTAAGGAATAATTCATGCAGATGAGCAGACAAGTAGTTTATTATTTAGAATTACTTAAAGTTAATTACGCCACAGAATATGTACTTGTATTAGCAATATTATTCAGCGTTTGTTTCAATGAACAGCACTGATCTGCGCTAAAGACTCTTGGGCTTCGTGCACACTGTCTTAAATGTTGTTAGAAACATTTAGTTACTATGAAATAGACATTTGTTGAATTCTATCCGCAGATACGGCACAAATGTAGGCATCAATACAATTTCCATAGAAATTACAATTACTTCTTGCTTCCTCTGAATATTTTGACAGCTCGTATTGAATATTTATTATAACCCGTTGATGTATTAAAAAACCCTACATCAATGTTATAACCCTTTTTTAATGCTCTGTGTTTCGTTACCAATGTTTTTTGTGTAATAAGTTGATAGCATATGAGTAGTAAGGGATTCGACGGTTCTGGAGCACGTTCGGGGGCCGGTTGGCGCCACACTGGCCTAGTTCGTCAATAATTTCGATTGCTCCAATTACGGCGCGTACGATCCGCGAATTAACCCGCGGATTAAATTGATACCTACCGCGAATTGATCCGCGGATTTAATTAATACCTACCGCGAATTGATCCGCGGATTTAATTAATACCTACCGCGAATTGATCCGCGGATTTAATTAATACCTACCGCGAATTGATCCGCGGATATAATTAATACCAACCGCGAATAAATCCGCGGATTAATTTGATCCGCGGAATCCATTTCATATCGCCCGCGAGATAGATATAAACCGCGAATTGGAGTTGCATGGTTTACGGTCCCCTCAAGCTTGTACCTTTTCCCTCTGTTTCGTTGTGCTTTTGTATTTCTACTTTCTAACAGCGACCCTTTTTCTTTGAAGAATACAAATGTCTTTGTTCCATATTCCTATGGGCTCGTGTTTCTACGTAAAAGCCATTTACAATTACCCATCACTCACCCTTTATGCATTACGGGCATTATTTATGATCCATAAAGCAATCGTTACAATACACCATACATTACTCAAATTCTAAGTAAAACCCTTCGGGTCTTCTCATTGTCAATGATTAACTGCATGTCCATTATTTTAAACAACAGTTACGGATCCTATTATTCCCATTTCCTGATGCTATGTATTCAATGGAACGTTCAAAGTGAAAGTTGAACATGTTGGATCCTGTCTGCAAGGAAATAATACTCGCTCTCCATATAAAAGCCAAACTCAAAATCACATGGTATCGTATTCCACTCTGTGCTCTCTTCGAAGTGTGATCTCCAGTTGTTTGTAATAGTGAAGTGATAGTAAAACAGTGTAATAGTAAATACTGAAGCTGATATAAAATGAATGTAAGTACCTTCTTATACTTTGATCTAAAATTGTTATAACCAGATGTTTTATTAATTGTTTATGTTATGTGTTGTTCACTGGGTTAATGCATTTTAGTTGTATTTGATCTCTTATTTAATTTATCAAAGTTACTGTAGTGCATTTTATTTCACATACCTATAAGTGTTTATCATACGATACTTCCTTAACCGATTTGTTTTATTTACAGTTTTATTTTCGTTACATTTGATCTCTTATTAAATTATCAATGTTACTTTAGTGTACATTTATACTTCGCATACCTATAAGTATTTATCATATAATACTTCCTTAACCGATTTGTTTTATTAACAGTTTTATTTCATTTTATTACAGTTTTCGGAAAATACTTTCAAAAATTACTATTATGCTGAAGATATAGATGAACCTAGTGATGAAGAAGGTACACTCGCCTTTAAAGTAAAAAAAGCGATAATAGCAAACAAAAGATCCATGGAATGCAACAACATTGACGAATTTTTCGAAAAACCTAAGAAAAAGAAGACAACGACAAAAAAATCATCTAGTGTTGGTCGAGCGACGAGTGGTGGTGTTTCATACATAAAAACAAACAGCGATGACAGCAGTTCTGCATCACACCTCATAAAAATTGAGGTGTATGATGTTAATAAAATAAAAAACATCGCACCGACGGAACAATGGAAACATGCTGATGTGCGGGTTAAATATTACGCAGACACCGAGAGTGACAAAAACTTGCAATGTATCAAGGACGCGGTATACAACATAACTAAACAGTTGGCGAGTAAGGACGATTGTGTGAAATATTTTATAGACAACGACAAATGAACAAAGTGCCAGTGCGTATCAGTGTTTTAAAATCATAACTTTAGTCATATACTTTATTCTAAGAAACTATTATTGTAATAACTATACCTATTTTAATTTAATTTACATTGTATTGTATTTTAACTTTGTACTCTTTTAAGTTACATGCTTAACAGATTACTTCGTTTTTTATTCTAGAACTCTTTGTGTTGTTGCTAAGTATTAATGTAAATAGTAATAAGTCTTTTTAGTGTTTTTCATGTTCATGCTTACGATTGTAAAGTTATTACGAACATTCATTAATTGTTTGGAAGAAGTATAAGTTTGTATGGGGTTATTAATTCTCAATAAAGAAAAATCGTTCATTCATTTTCATATTTCATTTATTCTCCTCAAAACATGATTTAAATAAACTAGTTAAAAACACATCATTGCATATTGTATTATCACTAAATAATACTTGAAAATCTTTGAGACTCTTACCATAATATTTATAGTACAGATACATTAAACAGTACTCTCCACAAACTATAGTAAAGTCATTTTGAATTCGGCTTGTATTATAATTCCACATTCTAGAATTCCTCGCTAAAAACATTCGGTGGTATCCTTGAGGTGGTCGACCGTATGAATCAAAGTACTGTCCAAAACCATTCTGATCTATGTGTATGGCAACCCAGTGAGAACCTGGTTTGTTATCAGAGTCTAAGTTGCTAACTACATATGTAGGAGTTACTACATGTATTGGTAGGCGATTGGCTGCATATACATTATATTCAATACATGGATCAATTTTCTTTAAGTAATTCTGTATTTCTATTGTATTCATTTTTATTTATCGAATCGCTGCAGAATCTTATCAAGTCGAATGATAAAGTGGTAATGCCGTATATAAGGTTAAGAAGACACTATTATGGTACTTTTGTGGTAAGTTTTCTATTTTTTGTGGGGTTGCAAGGATTATGATAAAACAAAAAACTTAATATTTTTTAATTCATTTTATTCGTAACTTACATCTAACAGAAAATCTGAATTAAATTATTCATACTTAATCTAATCTTAAACAGTTAATTTTGTTTTCTTAACTACTATAATCTACTGAAATGTTGCGGTTTTTATCTATTTCAATAACATTATCAAACTCCGCATAAACAATACAATTAATAGTTTGTGACAAAGCTGTTTCAAAACGCACTTCTAATCTCACACTACCATGCTTTACAAGATTCCAATGACTTGAAGAGTTTGCTGATAAATCAGGTGTCAAATCAAATGCCAACATACAATACCCTTGAGCGTATTGTTCTCGGGATATCCCATTACCTTCATTTAGAAAGTGTATACCTGTTCCCGAAAACAATGTATGATATACTGAAGTAAAAATATTGTTCTCAAATGAGGGTTGTAAAGCCTTTGATGGTATTTGTTGGCCGTCTATATATAAACTAAAAGTATTAATGTCATAATTTTGAAAGTTAAATGGGTTCTTAGTGAGGTTTCCATTGAAAGCAGCGTTATTTACAAATCCTACTATACACCTTTTAGGTAATTGCCCTAAGAAAATGTTATCTAGAGTTTTTCCTTGAACACCTGATGGAATTGTTAAAACTTTAACTTCAGCTCGAGTAATGGGGTATTTGGCTGTGGTAGAAGCTAAGACCTTTTGATGAGCAAGTAACACGCTGGGATTGATTCGTGCTCTACGAATTATCAAAGATGCATCCGTAATAGATACCTTTAATTTAAGGTCACCTGTAGAGGCCATTAGATTGAAATTTTCTCTAGAACGAACTAACTTAACACAAATATCAACACCATTGATTAAAAATTTTTCTTGATTGAATAAATCACCATGCAAGTGACCAATCATTTCCAATTCTTTGCTTTCACTGGCTAGTTCTTGTCTCTTAGTAAATCCTTTATTAGTATCATCGGTGGAATCCATTTTTCCAGCTGTATCTTCATACCATAAGCCACAGGTGAGGTGAGAATTTTTTGCCGCAGGAGCATAGTTCAATAAGTTTTCTATGTACGCACGATAAGCATATGTGTTATTGGGTGGTGATACAAGTTTTTGATTTAAGTACACATCAAGTTGACTGAAGAGTGAGTGCAACCAATTGTTCACCGGAGCAACGACCGTAGATGCGGTGAGTTTGGTGTTATCTTGATTTACTATTTTCGCTTTCAAGTGAATTAACGTATGAGATAAATCTATGTAGTCATCTCCTGCCCCAGGAATTTGAAATTCTATAGGACCATCATCGGCAAGAGATGAAATTGGTTTATAATGGATCCAATTTCCACTTTCAATGCTAGTTTGAGTCGATGGCAATGCAAACAAATCCAATTCGGACTTAATACATTCACAGGAATGACTATGTAAAAAAGACATTTTAATTAATTGTTAGAAAAAATGTCTTTAATTTGTTTTGAAGTAATTTTTGATTTTTTTAGAGCTTTCACTTTCGCGGTCAACGACGGAATGACTCCAGGTAGACGTTTTCGTTTTGTTATATATCCTGATCCAGACATATTGATTTTATTTATTTTTTCATCGGCCTTGCGTTTCAAGTTGGTACCAACTTCTTTAAGACGTGCTTTTATTGAATCTTCCATAGGTCGCGCACTAACCATATCTGTCAATAGCCCAACACCAGCACTTAATGCCTCTTTACCAACAGCTCGAACACCGCTAGATAGTAATGGTAAAACTGACCTAAACAGTCCCCCAAGAAAACTACCGATTCCATGTCCTTTTTGATAAGGCGCCCCTTTATATACCACCCCTATACCTGAACCAGCCTGATGAGAATAATACCGTTGATAAGGGCATGATATGTCGGAGCGTTCAAAATGCATTATAATTTTTTAAAATGTAGTTTAACACACACCGTTCCAAACTGAAATGGTATCTTTTGTCCGGTGCTCGACCTTATATCTATTTCGATGGTATCGAATTCTCTTCGCATTACTGATAAGTAATGTGGAGGTGAAAATACATGCATTTTATTCGCACCATAGATGTATTTTGAGGGATCTAATGGTATAACTCTTAGAAGAGGTGTCATTACATCACCTACAATTTGAGGTTCAACTATATCGCAGTAAACGAATAGTTGAGATGGTAACCCTAAATGTAAATTAGCTGGACATTTTGCTAAATTCTTTTCAACGAGATTTCTGTTTGGTTCAAATCCCAACTGTAAGCCTAGTTTAGGAGATAATGTCACAGATTTAATTGTTTCGTCTAATACAGAAACAGACACAAATTTGGATATATTGTCGTAGCGGAATTTGATTTTTTCCCTTATATTATTTAATGCTGATAAAATATGGTTAATATTATCATAGTTTGTGGCAGGTATATGAGTCTTATAATATACTGTGGATAGTTTGTCTTCATGGGGCATTTTCATGATTTTTGTTATGTAAATAACATTCTCATGATCTTGAACAGTAAACATGGTACATGGATATTGGAATTCAACGATTCCTACACACCATTCTCCTTCCAATATTATGGGTTTGGGTAATTTTGTTGAAAAAATTGATGTTTTGTTCTCAGGAAAGTATTCCATTGAACTATTGCTAAGTAAAGTTAAATAAAAATCCTTAATCATATTTTTTTCAAACTGGAAGCTAAAATCCAACTATTAAATTTGTTCGGATAACCTTTCCACTTAACTAACACTTGTTGTCTGCTGCCAGAGTAACGAGAACGAATTATTTTATCGATCTTGTGTTCAATGGTGGGGTCATAAATGACCTTTTGTAATTCTCGTTCATAAAACGTTCCTACTATCTCTTCACCATCTAAATCTTTAATAGTATAAACAGGCCACGGAGTACGTTCTATTATAGAAGAAATCACAAATATTTCATCGCTCCAATTAGATTCATAACCTTTTTGGAATACATGTTTATATTTGGTTATTCTAACATGATCACCGAGATGAAACATAGGTAGTATATTTTTTGATGATTTTCCAGATTTTTCATATAAATTACTCCAAACTGTCATTATATTATTAGAATTAACATCTGAAGGACACATTTTAATACTAGAATGAAAACTGTGATTGTAAGAGTGTATCAAATTCTGCAAAATATCAATATATTTATGTGTATTCTTGTGTGTAAAATAGCGCCACATCTTCATTTTTAGCGTTCTTTGAAATCTTTCTACAATACTTGCTTTGATGTCTGGATTATTTGTAGTATAGTAATTAATGTTTTTTGTTTTAAAATATCTTTGAACATCTTTTGATACGAATTCAGTGCCTTTATCAGATTGAATGTGTGTAGGTGTGGTACTAGCTTCATTAAATATACTATCGAAACACTTTTTTACGGTTTCAGAATTTTTCTTTTGCAAGGGTCTGGCATATGCATATTTGCTAAAAACATCAATAACACAAAGAATGTAATTGAAACCTTTATTATCTTTAGAATAAGTTCGCATGTCACTTAAATCGGCTTGCCAAAGTTCATTGAGATTAGAGAGAACGTATTTGTTTCGAGCGAATCTTCTATGTACTGGTTTATGGAGTGTATACGTAGATTGAGATTGCAACCAGTTTTTAACGTCCTCCTTTTTCATTTTACCTTTCATAGCTTTTGATAATTTGTCGATATTACTATATCCAGCGGGGTGTGATACATCATAATAAATTTGATTTATTTCTAATAAGGGGTCCATTTTTCCCAATCAATCTTTTTCTTAATTTTATTTGCGTGTTTAATTTCACTAGTTGGTGTCAAATATACCTCTGTGTTTTGTGGCGGTTGTTCTTCGATGTCTTTTTGAAGTTGAGCTATGTACTCACGTCTTTTTGGGTTGCCAATATATGTTAAAGGTATTTTCAAATCTTTTAACGCTTTAGCAAATTTTTCCCAACCGGGTGGGTCGTTGTTTTTCAATGGTCGCAGTGTATCGCTTATTAAATCGATAATGTTACTGTTAGGAATTACTTCATTATCCACAATCACTGTGCCAGCATCATTCCAATAAATTTTGTTTTTATTTAGCGACACCGAATTCAATAATAACTCACCTTTTTTTACATATGTTTTTGGTATTAAATTTAAAATTTGTTCTGTTGAATAGAAAGGTTTTTTTTCGAGTGTAAAATGTTCTTGTTGCTTCTGTTCATCACTCAGTGTCTGACTGACAACTACATCTTTATTCTTGATATCATTATTTATATTAAAATTTTTCCAGCTTTCAGATGTGGGTTTATTGTTATCGTCATTTAAAGTTATTATAGGGAGTTCAATGGGACGACGATCTTCTTCCATAAAGTGGAGATATCTTTGTAAAATTTGTAAGTATAATTTACACTTTTTTCGATCATCCATATTACTGCTGAGTATTTTTTCCATTTCGCTATCTAAACGAGAGGTAGGATTTTCATTTCTTTTTTGATTTAACTTATCTATTAAACTTGGGTCAACTAACAGCATTTTTTTGGCGTGTTCCATTTTAAACCAGTCCACTTATCAATCCACTCAAAATAGAACCCAATATGATCGGAAGAAATGCACCACCTTTTTGAACTATTATATTCTTTCTTATTTTATTTGTACTTTTACGTACTAATTTTCGTAATAAGTTTTTGTATTTTTTTAGTTTATTCTTCGATTTTTCTTCAAGATTTATATTTCCTTGTAAAACATTATGAATACATTCACAAATAAAATTAATTTCGTTTTCGTTACACACTTTTAAAAGAGCTTGTTGATGTTTAGGTTTAAGCTTATAAAGAGCATTTAATAAGTGTTCATGCGTCTTTAAGCGTCGATCCATCATTTGCAAATGACGGGTATTTGTTGGTTTTTGACATATTTAAACTCTTTTGTGGGAATGTACACTGTAGGATGACCATCAGAAGGAAAGATCTTTGATTTAATTCGACACATATCAAAAGTATCTTGTTTTAGATCTATCATCAAATAGCCATGTGCTTCTTTTGTAGCATCTCTGTATGAATCTTCTATGAATTTGCTATTTTCTGGTGATACTTGTCGCGCTAAGTAACGTATTTGAGTTTTATCACGTGGGTTTTTGAAATAAATGATGTAGTTTGAATTCAAAGAAATTTCTCTTTGTCCTTTACCTTGATGAAATAAATTTTGAGTAATGTAAAATACACTCAAGTTCCTATGATGACTACCTTTAGTAAATATGTCGACAATGCGACCATCAGATTCCCTCATAAGATCATCGATAATGATAAGGTTAGCTTCCTTTCCATCAAACATATTCATATCTGGTATACCCTGATAATAGTTTACATTTGGTACATCATATAAGGGTTGCATCTCATCAAAACACCAAGTAATTTGATGAAAAGTGGTGTTACACATATCATTAATGTATTTAATAAAGTTTGTTACAAAATTAGACTTTCCACACCCACTTGGACCTGCAACTATTGCAGTAAAAGGATGATAAAAGTGAAACATTTTTAAATGCACGTGTGAACTCGAAAAGCGCTTCGGATTGAATAAAACAAGAAGATACGATTGAATGTATTATATTGAATTTTTTTGTTTTACATACAAAGATTACATAATATTCAAATAGTTTGAAAAATGATCACATACAATTCAAAGATGTTTTCAAAAATATTACTGTAATAAAATTAATATAAATTAAAGTTAAATCAGATATAAGAATAAACTTCCTACAGACATTCAAATTTGCATCTTATTTTTCATGATACACAAAATAGTTGTCATAGTATCACAATAAAAAAAAAAAGAAAGTACATAATAAAGACAGAACATTAAAATAACAAACATACACACACACACACATTGACATACATATTTTCGTTGTACAGAATTCATTGATAAAATCAAATGTCCTTTATTTTATAATGACCCCATGCAAGAGTATCTGTCGAATTCTCTATTAAATAACGTTTTGTGTCATTGTGTGATAAAGATATCTTATTGATTTTTTGTGTAAATATAGCATGTTTAATTGATTTGAATCTTATCATTTCACTGTATTGCGTTTTCTTTTCATATAAACATGATTTATAATCGCTGAGACAAAATTTTTTTGTGACACTTTTATTAATCCCTTTTGCTTTACATATACATTTATTTTGCACATCCATTGCATACATTTTAGAGCGAAGACCTACAAACTCTTTAAGAATTTTTCCGTTATTTTCGTCTTTAAAAAATCCTAACCGTTTTTTATTCAATAATGGTAAACCATATTGATTATTTGGTGGATAGTCGGACGTATCAAAGTAGTTGACTAAATCAAATTTTATATCAGCATAATAATTTTGCGTAAATATTTGATATATTAAACTATCGGTATCAGTATATAGTAATTTAATATTATCTTGATATTTCAATTTCATATAATCGTAATGGAAATCGTATAGTAATGTTTTCGATATATCTAAAATACAAAAACCGAGGTAAATTGGTTTATTATATAAAACGTTAGTTTTGTGTAATTGTATTGCAACTAAGCTCTCTGAGAATATAGATAAACTATGGAATTCTGGTCTTGCTATCAAAGATTGAGCACCTTGAGTTTTGCCACGATTTAACCAATGATTTATTAATTTGACATGAACTCGCTTTCTTACATTTTCCATTGTTTTACCAAAAACAGAATTATTCATAAGTTTAAAAAAATCTTTCTCAAAATCTGAAGTAGCTAATGATCGCATATGAGTGTTTAAGTCTATGTAACTTTTCAACCATGCAGATTGTTCAAATTTTAAAATTCTATGAATTTTAACTAATCTGAGACCATTTTTTAAACATTGTTTGAGGTTTCTATAATGAATGACGTAATTTTTTTTATCTTTTAAATTTGGAATCAGTTTCTTGTCTTTGCTGCTTCCTAAACATACGTTTTCTGGACAAAATGGAAAATCTGAATGAAAATCATGTAAAGTTTTTGAATATTCTAAATCTACTTCCAATATAAACCCATTTTTTGCATCATCGGCTATATTAAAATCTGTATCTATGTCGACCCATTCAAATTTGCCTGTCGGGAGACATTGGGACATAGCCCAACCATAAAGGTTATTTGCGTCTAAGTACATCAAAAATGAAGATGGTTTATTTGAATTGTATTCCGACATAAATATGTTATTTGCCACTGCATGTCTATTGCTGCATTGTGATATACCACCCCGAATATTATTTGCTATAAACGTAACCTTGTCGATATCTGTTAAGAGTTCCAAATTTATCTTGGTAAAATTTAACATAGCATCCCAACTTAAACCAGGTGCTGTATAATAGTGGGCAGGATCTAAACCGTATGTATTAAGACAGACATCCCTAAAATTTTCAAATATATCTGCTAACAACAATACATCTGTTTTTAAATACAGGTCTGAATATTCACCCATATTCTTACAATTAAAATGTTTCCACACGTCTTGGGCATGATGGTATTCACTTTCTGTAATGTGACTATCATTTAAAGAACTATAAAACTGATTGCGAGTGGGAAGAGAAGTTATTTTTAAAGAATCAAATGTTGTCATGTATTCGTATGGATATACACCTTTTCTTATTAAACGTTTAAAATCTTCTTCACATGGATATTTTAACTTGAGTTCACGAAATTGTTCGGGTAGTAAGTTCTGAGCTAATTTGTTAAGGCTACTTGACATAAATTTAAAAGAATCAAGAAATCGTAATTTTACAACTCTGTTGTTGATTTGTAAAACTTTAGAAAAAGAAATGTATTTTTCCTTGTTCTCAGGAATAAGTTCAATGTCACCTTTCTCGAAATCAAGACCATGCACTATGAAATGAGCGTCATAATTACTTAAATTATGTAAAAACACTGGTACAAAATTAGGAGCTTTGTATTTCTGAGAGCATACTCTATGAGCTACACCTTCATATACTCCAGTATGCCAATTGTAAGATACTGTGCTATCATTGTTTAATTTAGTAGCACAAATGTAACACGAATCACTTTGACTGATATTTATTTCATTTTCTTCAGTTAACGGTAAAGGTGATTTTACAAAAGAATTTTTTTTACAGATATTTTCTAAATCTGTGTTAATGAATTGCATAAATTTTAGTGCGCAATCTTGTCCTGTATAAGACCTATATACTGAAAGATTATCATCATACGAACATTTAACATAATACCCAAAACTATACGTTTCATGTTTTTGAATATTAACAGTTGAAGATTGATTTGGATTGTTAGAACAACTCTCTATTGGATTTAAAAATGCTTCAAAGTCAGCATACACAACGAATGGAACTCTTAATTTACGTTCATAGTTATTAAATGAAATTTGGTTTGATGGTATTAATTCATTAAACCAGTTTCTTTTGCTATCGCTTTCCGATGGTAAATTTGTGCACACATTGAAACAGTCGTTTTCTTGGTGTCGTTTTAAATTATGTAATGATGGAAAACTTAATAAACACCCATCACAAATATGAACTGCATGTTCAGAAGTCGATAACTGTTTAGATAATAATCTCGAGAGGTTTTTAATAAAACAGTAATGACCTTTAGAACCTTGAGATATATACAATAAGTTCAAGTGAGTAGTTTTTCGGCGTTTCGTAAAGTGTAATGGACCTACAACTTTATTTGATTTGCTTATTGAATCATATTGTAATCCAAAAACATTAATACTCATACTGTTCAATTTTTCAAACTTATGGATGTCGTTAATTTTTATAGGAAACGATAGGTTATCAAATTTTAACTTATTTTTGTGTATTATATAAGATGATACCCTATTGGAACTATGAGTGACTGGAAATAATCCTGACAAAACTGCCCAACGAAAGCATTCGTGATCGTTATTTTGAACATTGATTATAGCTTTCTTGTGTTTTATGTCTAACGGTAGGTCTATGTATGAAGATCCACGCAATGGGTTAAATTTGTTGATATTCATATCCAAGTGATTTATTTTAACTAAACTCCATCCACTACCTTTTTTTTGAAAATTTGTCATTTTGTTTGTGATTTCGGTAATTATAGATGAGAAAATAATATCTTTATCATCACCTTGACAAACAAGATAGTTTGAAATTTGAAAATCAAAAATATTTTGTAGATTTTTAGTTTCTTGTGTGAAATCCGCATTGAGAATAAAATTAACTTTTACAACAGAATATTCTAAAATAGATCGTTCTAGTAATGTGTATATTATATTTTTAATATTTTGTAAAAATAATTCAGGTGATTCAAACTGCGTATCAGAAACTAAATTAGATTTCACTCGATATGTAATAATTCTATTACCAAAAGCAGTATCAATGAATTGAACATTAGGTAGATTATTATCTCTTCTAATTAAATTATTTTTATGTTTATTGCTCTTATAGTGACTGGTCATATATTTTTTTGACACATGTATGTGACACTCAGGACATTCAATTTTATCATTATGCTGTTCTGTACTTACATTTACAACGGTACCCAGCGATGATGTAGATGTTGAAGGAGCTTCAAGACGAATATTTTTTCTTCTATTTAACGGATCCTCTTCAAACAACTCAGTTGTCGCTAATCTTTTCCTTTTTCTGCTACCTTCTCCATTCTGCATAGATCTGATGAATAAGAAAACTGTTAAAAATTGTGATCTCACGTAATAAGCTTCTTACTATATTTCTATTCTTTAAATAGATACTAACATGTTTTGTTATTTACACTGAAAACAATATGCTTTCATTGATAATACACCATCAATATCATCCTCATCGGTATGAGTTTGCTGTAAGGTTCTATGACCACTACATGGTGTAAAATAAGGAGAAATATCAGGATCTCCCAACATTGACACTGGCAAAACATTTTGTATATACCAAAACCGTATGAAACGATGATATTTATTTAGAATAATATTTTTATCGAAACTAGCAATCTCACTCTGCGATAAACTAGAAATATCAAACGAGTGGTACATTTCGGTTGCACACTAATGTTAAAAATATAAACGGGAGAAACAAGTGGAATGATTGTGCAAAGATGTCCCAACCATTATAAATACTTGAATTGTATCCCCTCTTCGTGGATTCCCAAAACATGTTGCAACAAGTCTTAACATAATAAAAAATGTTATACTTACGTTTCAACTTGTCTTTGTTCCATTTTATCACAGAGCTCGTAAAGTTCTTTGTCGTATTGTGATGACATCAGGTCCATAGATTCAATGTTCTCGAGAAGTGCGACGAGTTCCATGTTGTGTAAATCACAGCTTGATATTGCATCCATCGTGAGCAATGTCTTCGTAGTACCTTCTTACTTTAATAAACACTACCCTAAACAATGCAATTTAACTTTAAACTATCCAAACAATTAATGAATGTTCGTAATAACTTTACAATCGTAAGCATGAGCATGAAAAACACTAAAAAGACTTATTACTATTTACATTAATACTTAGCAACAACACAAAGAGTTCTAGAATCAAAAACGAAGTAATCTGTTAAGCATGTAACTTAAAATAGTACAAAGTTAAAATACAATACAATGTAAATTAAATTAAAATAGGTATAGTTATTACAATAATAGTTTCTTAGAATAAAGTATATGACTAAAATTATGATTTTAAAACACTGATACGCACTGGCACTTTGTTCATTTCTCGTTGTCTATAAAATATTTAACACAATCGTCCTTACTCGCTAAGAGTTTGGTTATATTGTATACCGTGTCCTTGATAGATTGCAAGTTTTTGTCACTCTCGTTTTCCGCGTAATATTTAACCCGCACATCAGCATGTTTCCATTGTTCCGTCGGTGCGATGTTTTTTATTTTATTAACATCATACACCTCAATTTTTATGAGGTGTGATGCAGAACTGCTGTCATCGCTGTTTGTTTTTATGTATGAAACACCACCACTCGTCGCTCGACCAACACTAGATGATTTTTTTGTCGTTGTCTTCTTTTTCTTAGGTTTTTCGAAAAATTCGTCAATGTTGTTGCATTCCATGGATCTTTTGTTTGCTATTATCGCTTTTTTTACTTTAAAGGCGAGTGTACCTTCTTCATCACTAGGTTCATCTATATCTTCAGCATAATAGTAATTTTTGAAAGTATTTTCCGAAAACTGTAATAAAATGAAATAAAACTGTTAATAAAACAAATCGGTTAAGGAAGTATTATATGATAAATACTTATAGGTATGCGAAGTATAAATGTACACTAAAGTAACATTGATAATTTAATAAGAGATCAAATGTAACGAAAATAAAACTGTAAATAAAACAAATCGGTTAAGGAAGTATCGTATGATAAACACTTATAGGTATGTGAAATAAAATGCACTACAGTAACTTTGATAAATTAAATAAGAGATCAAATACAACTAAAATGCATTAACCCAGTGAACAACACATAACATAAACAATTAATAAAACATCTGGTTATAACAATTTTAGATCAAAGTATAAGAAGGTACTTACATTCATTTTATATCAGCTTCAGTATTTACTATTACACTGTTTTACTATCACTTCACTATTACAAACAACTGGAGATCACACTTCGAAGAGAGCACAGAGTGGAATACGATACCATGTGATTTTGAGTTTGGCTTTTATATGGAGAGCGAGTATTATTTCCTTGCAGACAGGATCCAACATGTTCAACTTTCACTTTGAACGTTCCATTGAATACATAGCATCAGGAAATGGGAATAATAGGATCCGTAACTGTTGTTTAAAATAATGGACATGCAGTTAATCATTGACAATGAGAAGACCCGAAGGGTTTTACTTAGAATTTGAGTAATGTATGGTGTATTGTAACGATTGCTTTATGGATCATAAATAATGCCCGTAATGCATAAAGGGTGAGTGATGGGTAATTGTAAATGGCTTTTACGTAGAAACACGAGCCCATAGGAATATGGAACAAAGACATTTGTATTCTTCAAAGAAAAAGGGTCGCTGTTAGAAAGTAGAAATACAAAAGCACAACGAAACAGAGGGAAAAGGTACAAGCTTGAGGGGACCGTAAACCATGCAACTCCAATTCGCGGTTTATATCTATCTCGCGGGCGATATGAAATGGATTCCGCGGATCAAATTAATCCGCGGATTTATTCGCGGTTGGTATTAATTATATCCGCGGATCAATTCGCGGTAGGTATTAATTAAATCCGCGGATCAATTCGCGGTAGGTATTAATTAAATCCGCGGATCAATTCGCGGTAGGTATTAATTAAATCCGCGGATCAATTCGCGGTAGGTATCAATTTAATCCGCGGGTTAATTCGCGGATCGTACGCGCCGTAATTGGAGCAATCGAAATTATTGACGAACTAGGCCAGTGTGGCGCCAACCGGCCCCCGAACGTGCTCCAGAACCGTCGAATCCCTTACTACTCATATGTATGCAGGCTTAAGAGTCTAAATGTTACTTTAATTGAATCTGAAACTGTATCCCGAATTTCCTTGGCTATATTAATAAATTTTATTACAATGGCAACCCGTCCTTAGTTAGTTTATGTTTTAGTGCTTCGACAGACTACGCAAGGAAAGACCTGGTGTATTCGAGTCCAAAGTGGTGGCGGTGTCTGGAGATGTGGAGGATAAAGGTCTTGGTAAGTTGCTCAAGATCTGCCAACCCTCACTAGACCATCATGGACTTAGGACTAGACCCTTTCAGTAGTTGAGACCCGTTCTCAGCAGTGGGATAGTATACAAGACTGGTATCTTTATTAAGTAATCCAGGAATTGATACTTTTATGTACTAACCAAATATAATTAAGTAACTAAATCTATTCAATAGTTAATTCTAACAAACATCTTCAATTTCAAATTTAGATAAGATATTAGCAAAACCTTAAAACGTTTTCCAGATTCCCATTGCTTCTCCTGTTTTGGTAATTCTTAAATATTTGGACTTGAAATTGGTGTAGTCTCTTTAGTTTGCGCCTAAAACTAAAAACCTTTTTCAGGTCTATCTCCAGCTGACAGATATACCTTGATAAAGAATGTAAATATTATATTCCACTCGGCTGCTAGTGTGAAGTAAGTAGCATTCTTCGCCTACTATTTATGTAATACAGCCTATGTCCGCGTCTCTGCCTGCATGGAAATTGCAAAACAAAGTAATTAAATTAAAATATAACATCATGCAAGCAAGTTAATTGTGTGCGTATTTTCACTGGTATTTGTAGGTAAAGAATTGCTAATGTTTCAGATTTGATGATCATTTGACGTATGCGGTAAGACTGAATCTCATGGGCACAATACAAATGGTTGATTTGGCAAAGGAAATGCACAAGTTATGTGTAAGTATACATAATTGTACACACACACACACACACACACACACACACACACACACACACACACACACACACACAAAAATACTTATACTTTAGAATAATTATTACGATATAATAATACAATTGTGACAATTTGAAAACGATGTCTGCGATACAAATATAATCTAGTGCAGACATCATCGTTAAAAAGAATTATGTGCCTATAATTTGAATAAATAAAGCAATAAAAGTTCCACCTGTTAAATTTGCTTAATTTACTTCACTATCTAACGTAATTTTGTAGCTTTTAAGGCAACGTATATATGATGTTCTACAAGATATTATTCACAAACTAGCGGCTACTAGCTCCCTATGCTTCATTAGATACAATTACTATAACAGTTATGTCGAATAAATTTACTATAATTATATTAGTTTATATTTCAACTAAAGTAATCATCACATTAAATCTTCTGAATGCTTCAGCTCTGGCAGTCCTAATTTTTTGTTCAGGCTTTCGTCCACGTCTCCACGTCGTACTCTAACACCAATAGGAACCCTGTGGAGGAGGTGATGTACCCGCCCCACACTGACTGGAGGGATCTTATAGAAGTGTGTCAGAAATTAGACCACCATACTATAGAAGTCATGACACCCAAGTTAGTTTATATATCTTAGTTACTTTGGACAGCCTATCGCATGTAGAGTTCACGATGTTTAAGTTTTTAGTACAGAATCGATTGGATTTACGATCGGCAGCCTGTTTGAAGTCCTAGGCTTTTTTTAAATCCTACACATTTGTCCTGATAATATTATACTATTAATAAAATACTTAACACTAATGTAATTTCGACCAACAAGGGATTTTAATGTGCGGTACTAAACATAACCTCATGATAAGAGGGCAACCACCAGACAATTGTAAAATAGGAGTATTCCAGGATCCTCGGTGACATCCCCAATACCTACACGTTCACGAAGCAGCTAGCAGAGCACGTAGTGGACGAGACACGAGGAGTGCTGCCCGCTGTCATCGTCAGACCTTCCATAGGTAATTAGATATATACGTAGTATCACGTTCTTTTCTCTTTTCGAACGTAGGCTGGGGTTATAATACACCCACATTTCAACAGCTAGGTACTTTAGGTCGTGCAATCGGTGAGCCTTTTACTAGAGTTAAAGATTTCAGGCTGATACTGTGTAAAGAAACCCAATATGCTCGAGCTGAGCACTGAAACAGTGCCTTCAATACGGCAGTACCGTAGTACATATATTTAATTGTCGCAGTCCTCGAGGACTTTGAGCCATAAATCACTGTATGATAGCACTGAGGAACAACCTATATAAATTCCATTATCCTTAATGAAATTCATTATTTTTCCAGTAATTTCAAGTGTTACGGAGCCTTTACCTGGATGGATTGACAATTACAACGGACCCGTGGGTCTGTTCGTGGGATATGGCAAAGGTAAGAAGCCATAGCAGGCAGTTACGCAATACGCACCGCGCAGACTCCCTTGCTAAAACTACTGTCTGTTTCATAGTGGAGTAGTATTTCTCGGCAACAAGACAGCTGTTATGCGACGTGTTTACATAATAGTGGTTATCTATTCGGCTGAACAACCCAAAGTTAGATGATAAGCAAGAATAAAAAAAAATTACCGCCTTTGAAAAACACAAAACATCAAAAATAAATTTACATTACCTATATTTCGTAACAAATTTAAATTGGTAGAAAAGCTATATAAATAAATGCTTGAAGAAATATACGATGACATTGCTTAATATACAGGTTACCAATTTTTGAGTCGGTGATTGATTAAAATTGTGTTCAATTTGTTTTCGTATATTTATTCATGTATGCGTATAGCTTAGCTTGCAATTTTTTCACTAACAACATTTGGGATCCAGAGGAACTGAATTTGAAAGGGGCAATATTGAAGTTTAGTTGGGTCAACTGTCATGAACTTTTAAATTAGCAATTTCATTGAAGTTAATATTAATTTTAATGATAATACAGTTCGTTAACGCTATTTGAAATTGTTTACAGTGATTATACGGTACTCAAATTCAACACGTTAATAACCCACCCAGGATATTCCCGGATCACCTTTAGTACCCTACTTTTAAGTAGGATATATCTTGGGAATACGGGATAGACGGTCATCTGATATTAGAAAATTCTGTCATTCCAGGTATCCTGAAGAGTGTATACTCCAAAAAAGACCTCAGATCAGATTACATACCGGTGGATATTTGTGTTAAAAGCCTTATCGCTGTTGCGTGGATCAGGGGTACAAAGGAGTAAGTACTGACCGTGTTACAAAAGAAGGATTAAGGCCTAAGACACCTGCCTGCCTTAATGATCTTATAAAAAATCCTTGTGCAAACCATCATATCATATCTCATCTATTTAAAAAAGCTCCTAAATCAAATCAATATTACCTACGAGGGCATTCGCGGTAAATATTATAGTCTATAATTTCCACGATAATCCATATCTAGTCTATTCGTGTGTCAACTTTTATTCAATACCGTTACGTGAGCCAGAACCACTGAATGGATCTGGATAAAATTTGGCACAAAGATAGTGTATAGTTTGGAATAGCACATAGGCCACTTTTAATGCCGGGAAAATATATAGCAGGAAAAGTCCCGTTGGAAAAAAGCATCTCGGAAAAACACTATCACGCGCGGAGCTGCAAGCAAAAGTTAGTCTTCAATATTTTATTGCAATATTCAGACCTTTTTTTATTGCTTTTTGCAGTTAAATGACGAGCCGAGCATGCCGCTCGTCTGATGCTAAGTGATACAACCGCCCATAAACAGTAGAAACGCCGCCCAGAACTCTGAATTACAAAGTACTGCGCGGCAATCCACTGCACTCGTCACCCTGAGACAAAATATTAAGTCTCATAATGCCCAGTAACTACTCTGGCTACAATGTCCTTCAAACTGAAACACAACAGTGTTTGCACATTGCTGCTTGTAGATGGAAATAAACATTGCAGTGGTACCTACCCAGACGTCCCCTCGTAATCGACAGACCTAACACCAGTAGAAATTCTGTCATTATTCACTTTCAGGCTTGAACCCACGGACCCAGTACAGATATACAACTGCAGCGCGAATGAAGATCTTAGTTTTACCTTACAAGAGATAGTAAAGATGGGGTCAGCTAGTATTCAAAAATACCCCATCAGTGGCATGATATGGTACCATGGTATGACCATCACCTGTTCATGGCCTCTGCATTTTACTCTGGTAAGTAAAATTCGGTCAGGAAACACACACAAACGTGTGTAATTCCTTGTTTGCCTCTGCGATGCTAAAAGATGGAAACCCACCTTTTAACCCTGTAGAGCCAATTAAAGGCGCTCACTTTTCGTCATGTGTATACCGTCGTCGGGGGAGTAAGGGGAGAACGGAACCAACATCTTCTCCGGCCCAAAAGTCAACCTCACCTGCTCGCGCTGGTGGTCCTTTTCAGGATAGCCAGCGGTGTCGGACCTCGGGCCGGCGCGATGCGCCCTGCTAGATAACGAACGAGGCTCTGGCAACCAAGCAATGGCGGTATAACCATACACCTGGCTGGTAGAGGCGACAGCGACCTTGGGATCGAAATAATTCCTAAAATGCCTGGGGCAGAAGACAACAGGAAACCACTGCTAACAATTCCCAAGAATGTCATCATGGAAAGTCCGGAAAATAAGATGATTATGTCGAGCGATCCCGCTAACGCCACTTATCCGGGCAAATCTTGGAGAGAAGGCAAGTTAAGGAAGGTGGGTTAAGTACAAAAGAAAAACGGGACCATTACGCACAGTTGAGTAGAGAGGTTCAACGGAGATGTCGCAATGATTACAACACTCACATCAACAACATCTGTTGCGAATTGGAGGAACATTCAAAGAATAACGAAACTAGAGATCTATTTCGTAAAGTCAAAGACCTCACCGGAACTCGGAAAGTAAAAATCTTATGTCATTGAAAACGAGGAGGGGCATCTACTAACAGATGTTGAACAAGTACTAGACCGGTGGAAACGATATTGCGCAGACTTATATGACGCAAACGACCGTCTATTCCAGCACGTTGAGTGGTCATCAGAGGAGCCGGATATACTGCATGCTGAAGTTGAGAAGGCTATTGATGCTCTTAAGCGTGGAAAGACGCCAGGCAGGGACGGCATCACGGCTGAGCTGCTCAAAAGTCTCAGATGCAAGGGAGTCACTGCTATCACGGGAATTCGCAATGCCATTTGGAAGACTGGGAAATGGCCAGATGATTGGACAGAGTCGGTGTTTATTACTTTACACAAATAAGGCTCCATGAAGGAATGCAGCAATTACAGAACGATTGCACTAACCTCACATGCCAGCACAATACTGCTGCATATCCTCAACAAGAGGCTTCTCAATCATCTCTCACATCAGATACCTTAAGAGCAGGCCGGCTTTGTGAAAGGGAAGGGCGCTCGGGAGCAAATTCTCAATGTACGCCAAATAATAGAAAAGAGTAGGGAATTTAATAGCTCCGTAATTTTGTGCTTTATAGATACTCCAAAGCTTTTGATTGTGTGCAGTGGGACAATTTGTGGACCATTCTGATTGAAATGGGAGTACCTTGTCACTAGTCGGACTGATTCAGCAGCTTTACGCCACCAGTTCGCAGTTCAGTAAAAATCGGGACAAAGTTTTCTCAGACTTTCAAAACCAAAAAGGGAGTACGCCAGGGATGTATTCTGTCGCCAGCTCTTTTCAACATATACGGGGAATATATAATGAACCCTAGAAGGCTGGGACAGGGGATTTCATGTGGATGGAAAACGTATATCCAGTCTCCGTTACGCCGATGACACTGTCTTGTTGACTACCTCGAAGGACGACATGCAGAAGCTGTTTCAGAGGCTTGAGAAAGAGAGAGAGTGACAATATCGGACTCTCAGTCAACAGGGCAAAAACGAAGATCAAGGTCATTGATCGAGCGGGGAATTTGTCAGATACGGGAAATATCATTCCCGGTATCCAGACGGTTGACCACTACATCTATCTTGGGTCCCAAATTTGCAATGATGGTAGATGTGTTCCCGAAATAAAAATAAGAATCTGCATGGCCAAGGTCGCCATAGTTCGACTTAAAAACATGTGGCGGAAGAGGGGAATTACTATTAAGACCAAAATGCGCCTCATCAGAGCATTAATATTCCCTATTTTCCTTTACGGTGTCAAAACGTGGTCAATCCTAGCTCGAGGAAGAGAGAAGATTGATGCGTTCGAAATGTGGTGCTGGAGGCGAATGCTGAAGATACCGTGGACCGCCAAACGCACAAACGAGTCGATTCTCTCACAGCTTAAAGTGATGACACGTATAGCCAGCATATGTCACCAACGCATTCTTGCATACTTCGGACACGTTATACGGAAAGATGACGAGAATCTGGAGAGACTTATCATCGTTGGCAACACCGAAGGCAAACGTTCTCGAGGCCGAGCATCAACCCGATGGACAGACCAGATTAAGGACTCGTCTGCCACCAAGTTCCATAAAGTAGTGGAAGATGCGATGAACAGAAACCGGTGGAGACAAATAATCCGCTCCAAATGTGGTACATCTAATGATGACCACGATCCTGAGTCATGAGGGACCGACTACAGAGAGAGAGATTCCGTCGACGTGTATTACTGGAAATATACTGATTTTCGATTTCCTTTGAGTGCTAACAAGCTTCTGTCGTTCGTGGACCTATAATGCAGTGTATTACTTGGCCATCTCGCTCCCGTGATCCCCAATGGTCCCTATACTAGTCGCCTCTCACAGCAGGCAAGGGTATCGTGGTAGAATTATTTAGATGCTTAAAATTTTGCACTGGAATTGGATTCCTACTCCTGATTTATAGTCTCATATATGTGTATATTACTGCCGTTAATTTGGATTTGCTTGAAGTGTGTGAATACCCATACTTTTATTTTGGTTCCAGGTAATATTGAAGCATCTAGTGCCGGCCATTATGATAGACTGCTTATTACGACTGTTGGGGAAAAAGCCTATGTAAGTATACAATTTCCCTTTCTCCCACATGTACAGTAAGTACTGTACATTTTAGAACAATTTCGGCAGTCGTATCGCTTACCATCAGGCGAGCGGCATGCTCGTCTCGTCATTAAAGGGCAATAAATACGTATGCACTAAACATAGAGGGTGTTGAAAATATTCAGTACCTAATTACCTTTCCTTGTTGCATCGTAGTGGAATATAAACGTTTTATTTTCCAGGTTGTTCAAGATTCAGCGACGTATATATCGTTCGAATTTAGCGCTGTTGTACTTTTGCACCACTAACTGGGTTTTTGACCACAAAAATTATAAGACACTTAATTCTCATATAAAAGAGAAAGATAAAGAACATTTTGATTACACCTTATCGTCTATTGACGTGGATCAATATTACTTGGACAGTATCCTAGGAGGGAGACGCTATTTGATGAAGGACAAGGATGATACTCTACCAAATGATAGAGTTCATTTTAAAAGGTAATTGTAATGGCCAACGTCGACTAGACGCACCGAGTCAAGTCGCATCAATTCAAATGCTAAATAAGGGAAAATCTTTTTTTACAGGATGTGGTGGCTGGACAAGATCGTGACATTTCTGTTTTACTCATATTTAGCGTGGACTTTATGCAACTATATATTTTAAATATATTATTAATAGCGCATTATCATATTAAAGGTCTTTGGAATTATTTTTTGTCTTAATATTTGTAGATACCCTTGCAAAGCCAAATGATGCCACAAATCCGTATATAGTCAACGAGAGACTTTGCCTCGAAAACGCATCACCGTGAGTGCCTTATGCCGTTATAGATAAAGCCATCCACGATGACGCGTCCAAGTGTGCAATGTCCGCTTGTGTTCTACGTCTGTAAATACACACTTACCTATTATCTATGAGTGAATCCACAGATATCGTCGTCCGGCATTCAGTACCGCGAATGTAAAATTGGGGCACTTTACAGGAGAGACAAAAAACTGATTTTATTATAATGTACACTTTACCTTCTGCTAAACTATTGTTATTTAGCATTCTAAACTACTGTTATTTAGCATTCTAAATAACAATAGTTTAGCAGAAGGTAAAGTGTACATTATAATAAAATCAGTTTTTTGTCTCTCCTGTAAAGTGCCCCAATTTTACATTCGCGGTACTGAATGCCGGACGACGATATGATGAATAAAAAATGCACGAGTCACTATAAATATATTCAAATCGGTTCAAATGTGGCTTTTTTTACGCGGAGAAAGTGACTTATTACTCACTTACTACCGCCCAGCGTTCAAGGGGAACGATGGAGCGGTTGTGTTGGGTTCACCGTGCCTTAGGACTCGACGTTGAGCCGCCCGGAGAGATGGAAAACGTCGGGCGACCGCCGGGCCGAGTCCCTAATACATATACAACGCACGGCATACCAACCAAACTCCGCGGTGGCCATCTTCGGCGCATTAGGGACGGCTGCGGGCTTCCTCCGACTCACGTCTAAGTTGTCGTCCCCAACCGCCCCTTCAAATGTGGCTATAAAATTTGAACAGTTCCCTCGTTTTCTACAGGATTTAGGGTTGCCAGATTGAAAAATTTAAATATCTGGTTAACATTTCAAAATATCTGAATTTTGGAGTTGTTGACTGAAGAAATGCACTAAAGACATAATATTTATCAACATCTTTTAAAATATTAAGTTCGATGAGAAAATTGGGGAGCTCTTTTTATATAAATAAGATTGGATCTTTTAAAATATTTACTGAAGTAGTACATGATGATAAGCGGTCTGTCTGGAGATTTGGTTATTTGCCGGGACATCAAAAGAAATAGAGAGAATCCAAACTATTCCCGAATCCCGACCATCTAGCCACCCTACCAGGATCCCATCATCAGATTCTGATTTGGTGCCAATGGGACCCTTTGGAAGTATATATTCACTCTCGTCTTTTATCCTGGAAGGGGTAGACAGAGGCGCAACTAGTGCACCCACTTTTCGCCGTTATTCCGTCCCATGATGTGATAGGAGGCGAGCCTATCGTCACATCGGGTACAAATTCCAGACTTCGAGCTGATATTAAATAGAAAAACTCAATATCACTTTTATTTGCCTGACTAAATGTTTGTTTCTTGTTTCTGACCCGGGGATCGAACCCGAGACATCAGCATTGCAGTCGTAGTCGCTGGAAGTATACCTATTACAAAAATAAAGAATTTGTCAAATCAGTCCACACGTCTTCGAGTAATTTGTCCTAGAAAAGGCGCTGATGGGTATGGGGCGCCAAAATAAAACGTCTTAGACCGAATGGATATAGCTGGCCCTGTTTCGACCTAGCACCTATCCTTTTATCTCGAACACAATAAGTAACAAAGGATACACAAGAAAAATCCTATATATAGTACTGTACTGTTATGGGGCCATGGTACCATGGTACTGACGGGCCAGGGGTGTTTCTGCTCATTTCTTTGTCGAACCGGAAAGGAGGAGTCCGCCGTGTGGCAACGGCTGTGAGGACACGGTCCAACACACTCTCGAGGAGTGTCCGGCTTGGAACCTAGAACGCAGTGCTCTTAGAAGCCGCTATGGTCGGTGACTGGAGGTCATGGCGCGCGATGGCTTCCTTCTGCGAGTGCGTCATCTCGCAGAAGGAGAGCGCCTAGCGGGATCGTGAGTAGAACGATCCCGCCCGCCGCCAGAGGAGATGACGGAGGCACCGGGTGGACGACTGACCGATGCCTCGTGCCCTCTGGTCTGGGTCATCTAGAGAATTCCGCCACGGCATCCCCTGCCTGTCGTTAGAGGCGACTAAATGGGGATTGAGAGAGTCGCGGGGCGAGCAGTAGGGGTCTGCTTCTCCAGTTTATGCGACTCCGAGGTGAACGACATTGTGGGTGATGGTGGTGATTTCAGCGCATTGTGCAGCTGCTCCTGCGCATTCCAAGATCCTATCTATAGTATAAATAACTATAATTACCTACTATTAATTTTTAATTTTTATGCTCTCTTATCGTTCGTCCAACTGTGGTGTATGGAGAGTGTTAAGTAACAACCATAAAAAGTTAAAATATAATTTATCAGCGGCCCGCCCTTTTTTTTTTTTTTTAAAACGGCCATCTTCGGCGCATTAGGGACGGCCGCGGGCTTCCTCCGACTCACGTCTAAGTTGTCGTCCGCAACCGCCCCTGCACGTACCGCTATTGCGGTCCTTTTCCTGTTGCGGGGGCTCAGAAGCCCCCGAAACACCGTACCGTGTCCACCTTTTGGTGTCCGAGGCAGCGTGAGACACGCTGCCTCGGACATGTCCATCACGGGGGTCACAGAAGTTGGCTAGACTAATGGGTGGGTGGCACGTCCCGCCCACCCGTGACCCCCGGAGGCCCCTATTAGTCGCCTTTTACGACAGGCAGGAGATACCGTGGTGGAATTCTCCAAACGCCCCCAATCCACAGGGCGGAGCGGCCCGCCCTGGCTTCGCACAGGTAACAAAGTATAATATTATGTACCTACATCTATTTTTCTGTCGTACCTACAAAATATTTATGAATTATACGCATAAACCTTCTCCTCATGAATCACACCGTCCATTGGTAAAAAACGTATGAAAATCCGTTTGATAGTCTTTGAGTTTAAGGCGTTCAACAGATAAACTGACGCGATAGGGGATTTTGTTTTATAATGAATAGTGATGTAAAGACATATCCTTAAAATAAAAAGATAAAAAACCGCGAGAAAAAAAAGCCCGGGATAAAATTCCCAGTTTATATTATTCCGAGATAACCAGAAGCCTATGTCCTTCCCTAGGTCTCAAACGATCTCCATAGTTATTTGTTTGAGGCTCCACCCGCAAGAAAATATTTTCTGCGATAAAAGTTCAGATTTTTTCACGGGATAAGAATTAGCCTAAGTACTTCCCAGGGCCTTAAGAGCCTATGTCAGGAACTTTAAGGACTTTTAAATTCAAATTTCTCGTAAACTACTAAGATCAGAAGTTAGATTTTTGGATATGTGTAAATTGAACGTATAACTCAATAATATGTCAAAGCCAAAACACAATTGCTATAAATTTTCTCGATCGAAAAAAAATTCAAAGTTACCTCTGATATTTTCTTTAAACACGCTTTATCTCTAAATGGTGGAATATGTACATTCGTAACTTTATTTAAATACAATACATCAATTTTTTCAAAGTTTTATCAATACACAATTAAAATGAATTAAATAGTATAATCACAATTAAAAGAAAATTGTTTTGGCGCTTACGCCATTTCATTTCGGCATACGCGTGCGCCTCCCGTCACTTTCTCTCATCCGCGACGTCCAAATACGCCATCGCTGTTATGGGAGTTGCCCGTGCCGGAATCTTTACTGACGACGGACGTGCGCTCGAAATTTTCGGACGCCTTCAAAGTTTGAATTGGCCGTCTAGTGTAGGGATTAGTCCGCGCTACGGCGCGGCAAATTTGACGGTGCCCTGGAAATTCTGTTTTATAGTGTATCCAGCTCACGTCCGTGTATCAATATAAAATTATAGGCTCTATTAGGTCTATAAGATAGGCAGCAAGCGTAATTATTACATCCTTTCACCTTTGTAAATTGTTTCTAGTCGGAGACCTGCTTTAGTTATATTTAGTGATCGGTACGCTGAGGTGCCGGGTTCGAATCCCTGATTGAAAAACAATAGTCACTGCTTTTTTTTTGTTATTTATACTGCCTCAGTGGTGTAGTTGTATTACGTTATGACTGCAATGCTGAGGTCTCGGGTTCGATCCCCGAGTCGGGCAGAGTGATATTGGATTTTTTTCTTTTCAGCCCGAAGTCTGGATTCTGAGCCCGAAATGGTGATAGGCTCGCCCCCTATCACATCATAGGACGGAATACGCACGACGGAAAGTGAGTGCACTAGTTGCGCCTCTGCCTACCCCTTCGGGGATAAAAGACGTGAGAGTATATGTATGTATTATTTATATTGCGTAATCCATAGCTAGGGACGCCCTGGAATGCCGGCCCAATTTTGTGTAAATGACGCTTGCGTGCCGCTCATACATTTAAAAAAATCGTATTTTGCATGTAAAGGCTGTTCAAATTTTTACACCATAAAATTATTTTAGTATGGTTTTTTTGTAGTACTCATTTATTTATACATTATGAATCAATAATAACTAAAATGTTTAAGAGCCAATGTTAGAATTGGTATACACGGCGGCCATTTTGAATTTCTTTGTTTTAAGGCCAATCGACCTCAAAATCGATATCTGGGCAGGCCTTTAGGTATAAAAGAGGATCCAATGTTAGACTTGAAAAAAGTGGCCGCCATTTTGAATTTCCTTGTTTTAAGGCTAATCGACCTCAAAATCGATATCTGTGCAGGCCTTTAGGTACAAAAGACGGATCCAATTTTAGAATTGAAAAAAGTGGCCGCCATTTTGAATTTCTTTGTTTTAGGGCCAATCGAACTCAAAATCGATATCTTGGCAAGCCTGTAGGTAAAAAAGACGAATCCAATGTTAGAATTAAAAAAAGTGACCGCCATTTTGAATTCCTTTGTTTTAAGGCCATTCGACCTCAAAATCGATATCTGGGCAGGCCTTTAGGTATAAAAGACGGATCCAATGTTAGACTTGAAAAAAGTGACCGCCATTTTGAATTTCCTTGTTTTAAGGCTAATCGACCTCAAAATCTATATCTGGACAAGCCTGTAGGTACAAAAGACGGATCCAATTTTAGAATTGAAAAAGTGACCGCCATTTTGAATTTCTTTGTTTTAAGACCAATCGACCTCAAAATCGATATCTGGGCAGGCCTTTAGGTATAAAAGACGGATCTAATGTTAGACTTGAAAAAAGTGGCCGCCATTTTGAATTTCCTTGTTTTAAGGCTTATCGACCTCAAAATCTATATCTGGACAAGCCTGTAGGTACAAAAGACGGATCCAATGTTAGAATTGAAAAAAATGACCGCCATTTTGAATTCCTTTGTTTTAAGGCCATTCGATCTCAAAATCGACATCTGGGCAGGCCTGTAGGTACAAAAGACGGATCCAATGTCAGATCTGAAAAAATTGGCCGCCATTTTGAATTTCTTTATTTTAAGGCCAATTGACCTCAAAATCGGTATCTGAGTACCACTTTAGTTACTAAAGGCAGATCCACCGTCAGAACTGAAAAAAGTGGCCGCCATTTTGAATTTCTTTGTTTTAAGGTTAATCGACCGCAAAATCGATATCTGGGTGTAACATTATTAACAAAAGAGTGATCCAATGTCAGAATTGAAAAAAGTAGCCACCATTTTGAAGTTTTTTGTATTAAGGCCAATCGAACTCAAAATCGATATCTGGGCATTGTTTTGTGTACAAAAGGCAGATGTAATGTTAGAATTTTAAATAAAGGCCGCCATTTAGATTTATTTTTCTTTAAAGGCTTTAAAATCAAAATCCGCTGGACATGACTGGCCACAAACTCTAATAGGTATAAAGGAGACGGCCTAAATTGGGTTGACCTTACACTTTTGAAGCATGTATCAATATTCTTCTATTTTTATGTCTTCCATTTAAAAATATCCCACCAAAAACATAAATGTAAAAAAGGATAGCCAAGTTCAATACCAAAATTATGCTTAGCTGTGGGCTTCGCCGCAAAAAGAATGGAGATCTAAATGTGTGCCAAGTTTTATGCAAAATCTAAATATGTATTTATAGGAACAAAATAACATTATGAACAAGTATTAAATTCTATTTGTTTGCTTTATTGAATACCTATAATAGTTGCTGGTATTTACAAATGTGAGATCTTTTACATTTATGTTTTTGGTGGGATATCATTACTTTTTGTAAAGAAAACTAGGTAGGTATTGAGTTGTGTGGTGCCGCGCGCCGCCGACGACACACCGTTGGCCGGCTGTTTAGCGCGTATTACAAGTGTTTTTTTATGGGGACACCACAAATGTTTTGGCTTAACTTTATCTTTATATTTCTGTTATAAAGCAAATATAATAAAACATATATTGGGATTGTTTCAAATATTTGCTTGTAACGGTTCCAACGCTACCATTAAAAATATATTTTTTTTTATGTGGACCCCTGTATTTTTTAACTTTTTTTATTTTTAGATTTTTTCTTACGCTTACACATAATTACCGAGCTGGATTCCAAATTACATCCTTCTAGGTCATCTGGAAGTAGGTTAGGTTTAGATACTAAGTCTGTCAGTCAGTACAAAAATTTACGATTTTGACCTTCATATCTTTATAACCGTTTGAGCTAGCTTCATGAAATTTGGGCTTCTAGATGTCCTTATAGATATAATTAAACTCACGAAGTTTTATGTGTTTACTTTAAATAGGTTTTGAGTTATAGAAAGGTGAAAAGTGGCACCAAGTGGTTCGTGTAATATTACACACGGCGCTGGCACCAACTTAGGCGTTGGTTACATACTCAAAGAATACCAAGCATGTATAACAAGAATAATATTGACATAATAGTATTAATAATTCTTTGGGGGAGACCTATGTGCAATAGTAGCCTTTTAAAGGCTGAAAAAGAATAAGAATTAAAAACTATAGGTATTTTAGAAATTAAACTAAAAAGACATTTTCACTTTTTGGGATATTTAATATTGGTCGATATTATTTAATTTTACTGGCAACTTTGTTCAGCGCTCCCGACGTAATGTCAAATTGAAATACATTATTGACTCACTAACACTCTAGCTTCACACCTCGCGTCGTGGCTCGTATTGTGTTCGGCGTACCACTCGCACGAGAGTGTAAATGAGCCATTATATATTTATATCAGTCCTCGTCGATTCCATGTGGTATGTTCAATTCTGGTTATTGTCTAAGCTAGCTCTGTTCACTATTCAATAGGGCAATCCAATGGGCAATGGTTAGGTACTGTGAACATCTTATGTCATCAGGTAAAAAAAAGTTATTCACCGAAAAATGATTTAGAAGCTCTACTCTACAGCGGTTCTTTCTTTACTCCCATTGGACAGACAGATTTTTCTTTCTCATTTGGAAATAGTTCTAATATAACTATAAAATAATGCATAAATTATCTCTGTAACACTAAGCCCAAGGTTCTATGAAGTTTTTCCCGTCTCCTTTTAAAATATGGCCATCATTATTTTTCATTCAGTTCAATAAGGATATCGGAGCTTTGTTATATTGCAAAACAAAAACAAATGCCTTAGAATTGAAGAAGTAGCTGTTGCAGTAAACATCAGTCTATTCTTCTGTACAAAATATCAGAAATATTTAAAAAATTGTAAGTAATTAACATTTCAAATTTTCTATAAGCATAAGTACCCGCGTAGTAAGAATGACCTTGCTATATTTTTCTTACCCCACATCACATACAGCTCAAATTAAAAATTATAAAAATTATCTAGATAGGTAGCGGCCGCCTTCAACATTTGTAACATTTATATCCTATATAGTGACTATTCAACCATAATAATGTAATCAATCAAAATCAAAAATATCAAGCTATGTAATTTTATTGCATTGCATAAATTTCGAACATCCTTTACATACAAAATTCGATTTTTAAATTGTATGGTGGCACTAGAGTGAAGCATCATTTACGTAAAATAGACCTGACATTCCAGGGAAGAAGTTTCATCGTGAATGACTTGTCGAAACTACCTTGATGTCGCAACTCGTAGTTGTATTACGTGCCCGGTACGGCCTCCAAGCTGAGGTCTCGGGTTCGAATCCCGCGTCGGGCAAATACTATTTTTTTCTGTCCAGTATCAACTCGGTCTGTTGAATTGGGCCCGGTATGTGGCAATAAGCTCGTCTTCTATTTGATAAGACCTAAAATAGCTAACGAAATGTGAGGAGAAAAAGTGTGATGCTATGTTTGACTGCCTCTAAGGCGTAGTTGCACACACGATACGCCTATTGTGCTGAGGTCCCGGGTTCGAATCCCGAGTCAGGCCGAAAAATAGTGACTGCATTTATTGTATTATTATTTATTTTATGTCCACCAAAGTTAGGAAAGTCCACAAGAATAAATCAAAGCAAATCAAATTATAATTTAAAACATATTATAGAAGTTTCATACTGCTTTGCTTTTTACCTATATACAGACCTACGTAGGGGTAAGACTCGAACCTACCACCACACCAAATTTTATCTTGTCAACAAAAGTCAACTATAAGTGAATAATACTTTCTATGAGTTTAGATAACTTACAATGTCATTTTACATAATGTTCAAGTAATTAGGTGGATAATAGTGACATAATAATGGTTCTATAAACGAATTAAAATAAATTCTATGTTTTATAAGTTATAAATTTATTAGAAATTATAATAACTATAATATTTACAACACAGACATGCATTTGCAATGACGATCTTTTAGCGGGCTTGAGTGCAACGACCTGTGGCAACGACGCGATGCGACGAGGGCCGAGGCGCGCGATCTATCTCAGCGGGGCCGTGCGGCGCCTCGCATTTGAAATACGCTAAGTCACGCCCATCACGATTCCATATGTTTTTCACATAGGCTCTTAAACTATTTCCCTACCAAATTGCATCGCATTCGGTTCAATGACGGCTCCACTCGCGAGAAAATAAAATCCGGGATCAAATTCCCGGTTTATGTTTTTCCGGAATAAAAGCAGCTTATGTTATCTTCTGAATCTCGATCTATCTCTATAGTTGTTTTGTTGCGGTTCCACTCCCATAAATCGATTTTCAGGGATAAAAGTCCCGGTTGATGTTTTACCGGGATAAAAAGAAGCCTATGTCCTTTCTAGGATCTTAAACTTTTCCCTGCCAAATTTCATCAAAATCGGTCCAGTAATTTCAGAGCCTATTCAATACAAACAAACAAATCTTTCCTCTTTATAATATTAGTGTAGACTATACATTTTCCCGGACCGAATTGCAAACTGAACCATTTTCGATTCCACCTGAATACACACAAAAACATAAAGTGCTGTAGGGCGCAGCGCGGCCTTCGACGCGCTATTTATAGGCACGCCTGCCGGCCGGTACCGTCGCAACACTCGCAACCTCTATGTCCTTGCATTTTAAATATATAATATCTTCGAAAATATTTTCTTAAATTATATGCTGTAAAGGGCCATATTGATGTATATTGAATGCACATTGTATTTAAGTACTTAATTGGATAAGGATTAATGCAGTATTGCTTAAATTCGCTTCGTAAATAATCCATTGTTTCTCGTAAAGTAAAGGATAAAAAATGGTTATTGTGGGTTATCCCTAAGAGATAGACATATGCCATCGCGGACTTTTTTATAGACCTTTTTAAGGTGTACAATACTGTGGTACATTATTTTGATCTATCTTTAGGGTTTAGCCAACGTTTGCAATGTAAGCGCAAAAAAATGTGTCTATTTACTACATCACATAGAAACCTCTAAAATTATCAGTGGTCTACTTTATTATGCATGTATTATATATGTATAAACCTTCCTTTTGAATCACTCTATCTATAAAAAAAAACCACATCAAAATCCGTGGCGTAGTTTTAAAGATCTAAGCATACATAGGGACATAGGGACAGACAGCGGGAAGCGACTTTGTTTTATACTATGTAGTGATAGCAGGTCACGCGTAGTACCTATACACATTACGCTGACTACAAATTACAATATCCTGACCGGAAAACAGTGCGCCGGCTGAAATCTAAACATCATACATATAAATAAAATTGGAGTGTCTGTTTGTAATATTGAAATAACCGTTTTTTACTACATGTATATGAATATATATACGATACATACACCAAAATAACATTTTTTACAATTATTGTCTGTCTGTCTGTTTGTTCCGGTTAATCTCTGAAATGGCTGGACCGATTTAAACGGGACTTTTATTGGCAGGTAGTTGATGTAATCTAGACACGCGGCAGCAAGCAAAGGAACTGGCTAGCCAGCGCCGAGAGTAATATTACACGAACCACTTGGTGCCACTTTTGACCCTTCTATAACTCAAAACCTCTTTAACGTAAACACATAAAACTACGTGTGTTTAATTATAGCCACAAGGACATCTAGAATCCCAAATTTCATGAACCTAACTCAAACGGTTATAAAGATATGAAGGTCAAAAAGTCGTATATTTTAGCAATGACTGACTGACTTATAGTACCTTAACCTAACCTACTTCCAGATGACCTAGAAGAATGAAATTTGGAATCCAGCTCGGTAATTGTGTATAAGCATAGGAAAAAATGTAAAAATAAAAAAGTTACAAAATAGGGGGGCCCCATATAAAAAAATTAAAAAAAAATTATAGTGTTAGAACCGATACAAGCAGATATTTGAAACTATCCCAATATATGTATTATTATATTTGCTACATAACAGAAATATAAAAATAAAGTTAAGTCAAAAAAAGTAGTGTCCCCATACAAAAAACTTGTAATAGATACCTGCTTAGTTTTCTTTACAAAAGGTAATGATATTCCACCAAAAACATAAATGTAAAAAGGGAGAGCCAAGTTCAATACAAAAATTATGCTTAGCTGTGGGCTTCACCGCAAAAAGAATGGAGACTTAAATGAGTGCCAAGTTCTATGCAAAATCCAAATATGTACCTATTTATAGGAACAAAATAACATTATGAACAAGTATTAAACTCTATTGGATACCTATAACAATTGCTGTTATTTAAAAATGTGAGATTGTAAAGTAGGTTAGATTTGACTTGGCCAGTTTTCATTACATCGGTAATTTTATAAAGTTATTCAACATGTACGGGCTAACGCCCTACATTTTATTTAGTCAGCATTTTGTGTAGCGCGCGTGTCATTAGCAATTTATGTAATTAGTACGCATTGATGTATTAAAAAACCCTTAGTACGCAATCAATTGTCACCCGCGTCGCGTGTACTCAAGCTAGCAATTTATATTGAACTAGTGGTGCTCGCGGCTCCGCCTGCGTAAAAAAGTTTTCCCGGGAAAAAAATTCCCGGGATAAAAAGTAGCCTATAGCACTCAGGAGTTATGTAGCTTCCTATTATTGGAAGAATTTTCAAAATCGGTCCAGTAGTTCCTGAGATTAGCGTGTTCAAACAAACAAACAAACTCTTCAGCTTTATGATATTAGTATCGATTTCAATTCTGATAAAAACTGGCCAAGTGAAATCTAACCTAGTTTAAGATCTCACATTTTTAAATAACAGCAATTGTTATAGGTATCCAATAAAGCAAAGAAATAGAGTTTGATATTAAGACTTGTTCATAATGTTATCTTGCTCCTATAAATACATAATATTTGGATTTTGCACAGAATTTGGCACTCATTTAGATCTCCATTCTTTTTGCGTTGAAGCCCACAGCTAAGCATAATTTTTGTATTGAACTTGGCTCTCCTTTCTTACATTTATGTTTTTGGTGGAATAAAGAGTAACTTAGGCTACGTTTTATCCCGGGAAAATATAAAGCGGGACTTTTATCCCGGAAAAACTTTTTAACGCGGGCGGAGCCGCGGGAAACAGCTATAGACAATACGATTGTACCTGAGCGCAGTAGCCTTTATATAAGTTAACGATCGCAAAGAACTACCTTGACTAATTTTTCAACTACTACTTATTGCACTTATTATAATCTATAACTATAGTTTCTGATGGTCCGATCGCTACAAACCTTTACAGGATCTCTCGCCGAGCTAATGTGAAAATTACCTAAAATATCATTATAATCGTTACAGTTGTTTTGAACTCCATAGGGAATATGTAACCATATATTTATTATTATATACTAGCTGTTGCCCGTGGCTGCGCCCGCGTTTTTCCGGGATAAAATCCCGTTTTATATTTTCCCGGGATAAAATGTAGCCTAAGTTACTCTTTATTACATTAGCTACCTGCCAATAAAAGTCCCGTCAAAATCAGTCCAGCCATTTCAGAGATTAGCCGGAACAAACAGACAGACAAAAATTAAAAAAAAATGTTATTTTGGTGTATGTACCGTATATATATTCATATGCATGTAGTAAAAACGGTTATTTCAGTATTACAAACAGACACACCAATTTTATTTATATGTATAGGATGTATAGAAGATGTATAGATGGATGAATAATATGCTGACAATTAGATGTAAATTTAAACAGATAATGCTGTATAATCGCATCGGTAGCACTTTAGACTTTCAGTGAACTCTAGCACGACGCTAATACAGTCCAAATAATTGTATATTTAAGTAGACTCATATAACGGTTTCATTTAAATATATGTACTAGGTATACGTTAAACACGGTCGTCACTTTTGTCCATATTGATGTTTTTAAGGATGGCTGATAACTTTTACATTTTAATAGTATAAAGAGTGTAGAACGGTCATTTTATATGAAGTGGTCTTCAATACCCATAAACATCTAGTACTTCAACATGAATCCTGGATATGCTGGCAGCCTTAAAGGAATATGATAGTATTTGAACGTACGGACAAAAAACCACTACAAATCAAACAAAAAATAATTAAAATTTGTATTCGCTTAGTATATACATATATTTGGAGTCCATGCCTAATTTAAATTGCCAGCTAGGCTAAGAATATACACAAACAAATATATGAAAACATTGTTCAATTTAAATTAGGCACCGACTGCAAATATACGTATATACTAAGCGAATACAAATTTTAATTATTTTTTGATTTGTAGTGGTTTTGAATTCAGTTGGTTTTTTACTAAAAAGTTTTTATTTATTGCTAGATATACGATTGCAGCATTCGCAAATCATCTGCTGTTAGTTATTGAAGAGTTCCATTGTGTATCTCCGAAAATCTTCATCAGATCTTCATAAATTATACACTAAAACCTTTTCTGAATACATTTCAATATTGAAAACCACATTCAAATCAGATCAGTAGTTTCTGAGAAACTTGCGGCGATACAAATTTACATACATGCATACATACGGATTGAATACAGAACCTCCTTTTTGAAGTCGGTTAATGAAGTCGGTTAAAAAAGGGTGAAAGGCCATTGCGCGGGGCCCCTTGAATAGCGCGAGGCGCCTAGCCCCTTGTCCCCGTAACCCCTCTAAAGGTCAATATGGACGTCTCCTTCAAATTTTCACTTGATGACCGTTTTCTGTATAATATTATAAATACTCCAGCCGAGCCGACCTGTTCATGTCATAGATTTTTTTATGGGTGCCTCGACAAAGTGTCTTCACTGCACCTGATGCAAAGGATGCTGCGCTGGTTTGTGTGTGCATGTGTGTGAGTGAGTGTGTGTAAGTGAGAATTTGTGTGTATCTAAGGGTGGGTGAGTATGTGTGTGTATGAACCAAAGTATATTTAGAGGTATGAGGAAACTTAATATATAATATACTATATTTTCTTTTATAATACTGTATTAACAGTTCCGTTTCTTCGTAATCTAAAAATTGTAACCAATTTTTACATTTCGATTTTACTTCACGTAGTGTTAGGGGGTTGATATTAATCTTTTTATTTATTTTATTGTATAAACATTGTGACATGAAAGTTTGTTGACGTTTGGCAAATGCTGTACGAAATTTAGGAAGTAGACATGTACTAGTGATGGTTCTCTTTGGTCTATGATGATTACTATCGACTGGGGTAATTTTGTGTTGTTTTAGGATCAGTTGGAAAATATACAGCTGCCTGACTGTCAGGACTTCACTTTTTTTGTAAAGAGACTTGGTCGGAAATCTGAAGGGGCTGAAAGTCATTACTTTTAATAACGATCGTTGTGCTCTTTCTAAATGTATCATGTATGAGTTACAGGCCCCACCCCATACCCCAATACAGTACCGATTACAGATTGTGCCAATGCAAAATAAACAGTACGAAGAAGGTTAAAGTCAGCAGCATGTCTTATGTTCTTAAAGACCCAAATAAGTTTTCTTACTCGCGATACAATAAGTTCGATGTGATTACGCCAGCGTATGTGTTCATCAATGACGACACCGAGATATTTTATGTGAGTAGTTTTGGTAATGGGAAGACAACAACAGTTAACACTTTTAGAAGTGAAGTTACAAGAATGAATCCTGATATCAATGTCCTGCGGACAGGATTTAGCAATATTGAACTGTATAAATTTCGTCTTTTCTATATTTAACGTAAGAGTGTTGTCTTTCAGCCAATTACTAACATTATACAGCCCTATCTCTGTGATTGCTCTTACTTCTTCCCAGGTCTCTCCACAAAATATCAAAGCTGTGTCATCAGCGTAGGTAAATATTTTGCCGCCGGTTAGAGATTTTTGGCACAGCTCATCAATATATACCAAGAAAAGACTCGGACCGAGTATACTGCCCTGTGGGACTCCAAAGGTCACTGTTGCTTCTGGACTAACGTGTTCACCTATTTTAACCTGTTGTTTACGGTTTGTTAAAAAATCTTTAAAAATTTTGAGAACGTTACCTCTGATTCCAATTTTATAAAGTTTGTTCACAAGTCTGGGGATTGAGACCGTATCAAACGCCTTAGCCAAATCCAAGAAGACGCCTAAGCATTTCTTTTTGCTGTCAATCTGATTGGTGACGTAGTTTATTAATTGGCTTACGGCATCCTCTGTGCTTCTTTCTGATCTAAACCCAAATTGATTTTTTGAAAAAATATTGTGATATTCTAAGTATTTAATTAAACGATTGTTTAGAGCCTTTTCCAGGACCTTTGACAGTGAAGTTAGTACCGAAATTGGTCGATAATTATCGACACAATGCCGATCGCCATGCTTGTGAATAGGCGTTATGAGAGATTTTTTAAAAACCGATGGAAATACTCCTTGATCAAAACATAGGTCAATAAGTATAGTCAAATTTGGTACAATAACGTGTTTAGCCAGTTTTAATAATTTTGCTGGAACAGAATCCCAACCTGTGGCACAATTAGTTTTAAGACCATTAATTAGGGATTCAATCTCTACTTCATCGGGGGAAAGCAGCACCATAGAGTCTACTATATTATAATCGTGGGGGGGGGGGACATAATTAGGAGTACATTTTGTTATTTCATCAGCCAGAATCTTGCCCATGTTTGAGAAATAGTTGTTTACTTCCATGATACTTTTTGTCGTTTATAAGTTCTGACGCCGTAGTTCTCGATTTTTTACCTTTTATTATAGATTTTATTGCACTCCACTTTTCCTTGTTATTTTTCGCACTTTCAAGTATTGATTTTTCGTAATTGCGTTTAAGTTTTTTAATAAGGAAATTACAAAAATTACGGTAGCGTTTGTAAGACACTTCTAAAATGTTGTTATTTGGATTATTTTTAACTTTACGATGTAACTTATCTCTGTGCCGAATGCAGCGTAGTAAACCAGGTGTCAACCATGGTTTAATTATTCGTTTTTTACACGGTATATTGCATGGTTTAGAGTAAAGTTCAATAGCGGTTAACAGGTGTTTGACAAATAAAGTTGTAGCTTGATCTGCGGGAGTTGTGGATTTAATAAAAGAAAAATCTGTTTTTTCCAGATATGTTACACATGCATCATAGTCAATTTTGACAATTTTATTTTGAGGCGCGGTATATTTACTGCGATTGAGGGAAAGACTAAGCAGCACAAGACTATGATCTGTTATTGTGGACTCAACAACAAACACTGACGCTGGTAAAAATGTTTTCAACATGACGTGATCCAAACAGTTGTTTAATCTAGTAGGGAATGAATGCGCTGCTAACAGTCCCATCTCGGCAGTCAAGTTAAGATAGGAGGCACTATTTTTATCAATATTGTTCATCTTGATATCAATATTTACGTCACCAGTTAAAATAATAGTTGATTGAGATTTATTTAGTGGGCGCATAGTGTTTTCGATCGTATTAAGAAATGTATCGGTGCAAGCAAAAGATGGCGATCTATAAGTGGCTAAAATAAATATATTAGGTTCAATTTTTAACAAAAGAAAGTTTCCACCTGCGTGTATTGGTTCCGAAACAGAACATTTGATCGTTTTTTTTACGTAAATGACTATGCCATCACATTTATTATAACTTTTTGTGGAATGAAAGTGTACATGTCCCTCTAAAGCAGGAATAGTCTTGCCGTCGCTTAACCAGCATTCTGTCAAAATAAGTACGTCAGTCTCAAATTTAAATCTGGATAACTGTATTACAAGACTATCTATGTTTTTATAAATGCTACGAATATTTTGGGTAACAATGTTTAAAATAGTCGGGGATTCTCGTGTTAATCTCTTACATGTTTCCGTATCACAAGCATACGCTGACGCAACTTTTAACTCATCTAGTTCATTCGTAAACTCTTCAATTAAGTTAGGCATAATTAAACGTATTGGAGAATATTGTCACAAGATAACAGTTTTAGTGATTTTGCATTGGCATCAGACGAAATGTTTTTTAAGAAGTGAATGCTATTTTCAACAGTTAATTTAGCTTCAGAAATGTAAAAATTTTGTAAATATTTTACCTCTTGTGTGAAAATGTAAAAAAATATGTCGTTTGGTTTGTGTAAGGAGTATAATAAAGTGTGGTGAGTTATAGTTAATGTTAATGAATGATATGTGCTCTTAAAGATAGTTACATAAACAACCATTATGAATATATTATGATATTGGAGAACACAGTCCAGTCTTAGTCATAGAACAGGAACGCCATGAAGATCACCACCAAGACCACACTGAGTGAGGCAATGTCGCGGCGCAGCTGCAGTGGCTCCAAACTTTTTGTTACGTCTGCATCATTTACATTGCGGATAGCCCGTTGCTGCAGTCCGTCCAAGGCATCGAGCAGGTATTTTGCGGAACCGTCCCAGAGATGCGAACAGTATTCCATACCCGGCCGCACTTGCGCTTTATATAAACGATAAAGGTGACCGGGCATGAAGTACCTCCGCACCCTGTTCAGAATTCCGACCCTACGGGATGTTGCAGATATTACGCTCTCTATGTGTTTCCTTGGATTCAGATTGCAGCGCATATCCATACCCAGGACATTGAGGCTATTCTGAATTGCAAGTGGAGTACCCTGAAGATTAGGGAGGGGCAATAACGGGGATTTTTTACACGTGAAACTGAGTTTTCTTGGTGTTGAACTCAACCAGATTGGATGTACCCCATTCGGATACGAGATCCAAAGTCTGATTGAGCTCTTTGACCAGATTCTCACGCCTATCTGTGACTCCCGGGCAACTCGGCGGCCCAGAGCAATATCGCCCATGTACCGTGCTGTCGTTTGCATAGCAATGAATGTTACCAAGGGTTAGCATATCATTGATATGCACAGTAAACGGCGTGGGCGAAAGCACTGAGCCTTGTGGGACCCCAGCATTAACTCACATTAGCTGGGAAGCATGTCCGTCGACGAGAACACGCATTCTACGCTCATGCAGAAAGCTGGAGATCCATTTACACAAGTCGTCGGGGAGCCCATATACTGGAAGCATGGAGAGAAGGCCACGATGCCGGACCCTATCAAATATCTTAGGAATTGCGAGACTCATGGCAAAGCCTCACCATGCTTATCAATCGCCTCAACCCAACGATGAGGCACGTACGCCAGAAGGTCACCCGTTGACCGTTTCGACCGATAGCCGTATTGACGACTGTTGATTAATGAGTGATTTTTTAGGTAGCTGACCAACTGTCTGTTAAAATCGCAACAATTTCAGTTCATATAGGCACTAAAACTGCTGGTTGTTCTACCCTACCAAAAACCCCACCGATTACGACTTATGACTTTTTAATAAATAAATGGTTTCATATATCTATTTATCCCTTACCGTCTACTGGAAGCCCCTGTTATATCTTTCTGTATTGGAACGAAGTTCCTTATCGCGCGTTGTGAAAGGGGGCTAGGAGGAAAAAAATCTCACGAGAAGTTGTCACGACACTTTTATAAAAGTTGTCACGACACTTTTATACTTGCCCTGTGAAACCAGCCAGGAACAATAAAGAACTGGTTCGAAATTTAAATAAAAAAAGACAATTTAAATCTTAGAGTAAGTATAACTACGTACACATACTCTAAGATTTAAATGCTTTTTAGAGTAGTTTTTTTTCGTTAGTTGTATGTTAATTTTAATGTCAATGCTTGCTTAGGTGATGATCGTGATTCGATGACATATCTATTGTGTAGGTAGAAGTTAATGTTTTCATTGATGTGGTAACGTTTTAATGAAATATACAATTATTATTATAACTTAAAAGAAATAAAATTTTATTACAATATCTTCACTAATTAATCGAAAACAACTTCGTTCCATCCGGGTGTCCCTTGACACCTCTCAAGTTTTTTATCTTATGTTCAAAAAAAATAACTCCAATTTATTTATACACGTTCAGTACAATTAAAACATTATTTTTTCTTTGTGTAAAGTAAAGTCAATCCATTGATGTATTAAAGGTTTTTAATACATCAATGAGTCAATTTTATTTTATTTTTGTGAAAAGAAAACGAAAATTGGTTAGAACACAAAAGGGTAGAGGCGATTTGAAGTTTTGAATTTGTTCAGCTGTTGTTGTTGTTTATGTGGCTGACTCTACATAAAAAATGCAACATAAAGTTCCGATCAAGTTGCATAACAATCAGGGGCACAGGTTAACCTTTTTCCTTTCTATGCAAATGTTTAAACTGTGACGCACTCTACTTTGTGCTCCAGACGATAGCAAACGTCAGGTCTGAGTGGATTGTTGGAAATATGGGGTTCTTGGAAAATAGAGACGCCGCCTTATTGCCTACTATACCACAGTATTATAAAGGCAAGACTGTATTTATCACTGGAGGGTCAGGTATGTTTCCATAAGCTTACACCTTACCCTGAAAGCCTGGTTTGGACTAGCTAGTATTTTAGTTGAGTAGCGAGTAATTTTGTCACTAAACGCGTCTGTAATCTACTGGACAACATTTTCGGTGTTCAGACAAGCTCAGTTACTAAAGTACTCACTACTCGATTAATATACTAGGGAGTCCGAATTACGCTACGAACAGCAGACGGGATGGGTCGGCGATACGACACTGGGCTATAAAAATTGACATATAGGGCCGTCGCGCTCGGCGTCGCGTTGCTCTCCCGCCCAGTCCACTATTCATTGTCGCAATCACGGAGGTCGAAACCATGGAGTATAGATGTGTCGAAACAGTTAGGGGCTGGCACAGTAAGCTACTCGCCGTTTAGCGCGGTAACTACTTACTAAAATTAGCCAGATTGGAACATTGAAATGTATAACTCTGCTCTGAAGTCCAAATATCATCCTGAATCGATAAATTACGCTCACTTCATTCTTCAATATCCTTCAAACCAGAGTACAACTCCTTACACAATTCTTTGCGATAGGCAAAGCCTTGAATATTAAAAGGCAATTAGATAGACTGGCATTAAGGCGGCCATTTATTATAATTAATGGTATAATTTATTATAGATGCAGCTTTCTAAATGGATTTTTTATTTAACCTTCTTTTCACATGAGGTGTAATGTGTGGAGCCAGGAAAAATCCACATAGACGAAATCAATCAAAAATACAATTAGTGCATTGTGAGAATAGAGGAAGTATTTTAATTTCAGGTTTTATCGGCAAGGTTCTGATCGAGAAGCTCCTATACTCATGTTCCGGGATCGACAGGATCTACTTGCTCATCAGGAGCAAGAAGAACGTCAGCGCAGAAGACAGACTGAATGATCTATATTCTGCTGGCGTAAGTTATTTTAAGACTGTAGGAGGTAATGGATAAGCTTCAGTTAACCCTTTGGTCTACTGGCTGCATATTTCGACTGTGGAGTGAGAGGTCGTGAGTTACATTTTTAGGACAGTATTTTGTATGAGATTTTCTGACTCGAATTGCTCGGAGCTACTAAGCCATATTGTTATGTAACACGAATCAAAATCTGTGTTGCGATCAGAGCTAGCGACTAGATACTACGAAATGTTATGGTTATTGAGATCGTATTTTTTTATTTGTGACAATAGGTAATGACATCTTTGATATTTTACTTATCTATTTTATAAGCTTCGATTTATGTTTTTCTTTATAATGTTGAATAGGTCTACTCTATCACACAATGAAATGTATTTATTATAACATATTCAGTGAGTGACGTGGACGATAGCCTTATAAAGAAGTTCTTTATAAGAATTTCAAAGGTATGAAAAGTCTACCAATCCGCACTAGGCCAGTGTGGTGGACTAAGGCCTAAACCCTCTCAGTAGTAGAGGAGGCCCGTGCCCAGCAGTGGGTCAGTATATAATACAGTGCTAGTATTATTATATTTAGTGATAAATCCAAGCTACATATAGTTTTATACCTTAAATATTTTATAGATGTAATTCTTTCAAATCTTACTTGTCTTTTCTTTATCTTTCCTTCAAAGATAAAGGTGCCTATAATTGACTTCGGGAAACTTTTTTGGATGCCGAGGATCCCATTATAAGTGATATATTATTAGCCCCCTATTCTTAGTCTCTAAGACTGGCATGCCTCTGGATAATGTGTGTTTACATTCAAATATCTTTGCATAATGAACTTTGAATTGAATGTATGTATAGGCCTCTTGAGTTTATGCCTGAGACCTAAATGATTCGTTTCTTCTCATGATTTTTCTGTCACATGTCACTATTACATAAATGATGATTTTGTCAGTGTTGTAAGTGGAGTTAACTTAAAATCAGGTAATTGACTTACTGTTTAAGTTTTAAACGTTTCTATTGGTATTTTTTTCACAGTGTTTTGACCGAATCCGCCAAGAAAAACCTGGAATCTTCGAATCCAAGGTATTCGTGATCTCCGGAGATGTTATGGAACCTGGATTAGGTACGTCATTTTCTTTATCTTCAAGTGTTATTATTTATACACAGAAAAGACTCTAAAACGGCAGTGGTCACGAATAAGGCATAAAAATTAGAAAGAAGTAGAGTTTGGAAGTTTGTGAATGCTAATCTCTATAACCTTTGAAACTATTCTTGAGCTCATTAAGAAAAAACAATACTGTCCCTTACAACACAATATTAATTTCGATTCATTGGTATAAGATGATTGACTAATTATGATTTAGCACAAGTATCACAATAGTTGAAGTAAATATAATCGAAACTAATATTTTAGGGCTATCTGAAGAAGATCGAGCGCTTCTGATCAACAGAGTGAACATTATCTTCCATGTGGCTGCAAGTGTGAGGTAAAGAACGATATTGGCGACCAATTTATTGCAATTGAGCAATTGAATTGGCGTAGTACAATGAAATATATTTGTATTTTCAGATTTGATGATCCTTTGAAATATGCTGTGAAATTGAATCTCAACGGGACCAAGCAAATTGTAGACCTTGCAAAGAATATTGTGGATTTATCTGCAAGTATCACTTATATAGTTGTAGAACACCGCTGTACTCTATAGCATGAATAGTCCACCCATCGTTCATCGACAGATTGAAAACATGTTTTGATTTCAATGTCCAATATTTGTTCTTTTTCTCTTTCTTTTATACACTTTTGTGAATTCCTTACTCATTGCCCGAAAACTAGGCGAGCTTCTTATCTTGTATGGAATCCCATTGACGGTATTCTTTATCAGGTCCTGGTCCACGTCTCTACATCCTACTCTAACACCAACCGCGAGCTGATCGAGGAAGTGATTTACCCAGCCCACGCGGACTGGCGCGACACACTGGAGATATGTGAGAATCTTGACGAGCACACCATACGCATCCTCACTCCTAAGTAAGATGTGTCATTGATGTGGTGGAAGTTGGGTTCTGGCAAGATATTGTTTTAAGATGCTGAGTAATATGATGTGGTAAAAAAAATGTTAATACCTACATATGACAAAAATAATGGCTAACCCGGTTACCCGGTAGGTAACGGCTTGGTTGTGCCTCTGGCATTGCTTTAGTCCATGGTCGGTGGATCCGCTTACCATCAGGCAGACCGCTTGCTCGTTTGCCTACCAAGGCAATAAAAAAAAATAAGAACATTTTTATAATTGGAAGCCTTTCATTAATTGTTTTTTTTTATGGCATTGAATGACGAGACGAGCATGCCGTTCACCTGATGGTAAGCCATACGACAAAAAATATACAGTAGCAACACCATCCAGCACCTTGAGTTACAACGTACTGTGTGGCATTCCACTGCGCTTGTCATCCTGAGACATAAAATGTAAAGTGTCATTATGTCCAGTAGTTATACTGGCTACAATATCCTTCAAATCGAAACGCAACAGTGCATGCACATTGCTGCTTGGTGGTAAAAATAGACACTGCGGTGGTACCCACCCAAGCGGACTCTTACATGTAAGAGACCTTCCACCACCGGTATAAAAGTTATAAAATAAATGGTGCGATTTGCAAGGAATCCTTTTACTTGCTCCTGGTGAAACAGATTCTGCTAGTTGGATTTCTCGATTGCTCTATTTTATATGACTCTTCAAGAAAGTAATCTACTCTTGCTTCAAGTACCGGCTACGAAAATTAGTTCATTAAACTAGATTTGTAGAAGGGCGGTGACTTGTCTAATCTTTAAGACCGCGTTTTTTCAACTGTAGCTGTTATTTTTTGTCAAGATTCAGCAGAGCTTTAAGTGCTCAAGGTGCTGCGAGCGTGTCCAGCTTAATAAGACCCTGACAAAAAGATAATTACCGTTGAAAAAATGCCTTGTTCTCTGTTCTATATTTCCTTTGGTTAAGGATATCATACCTCGTTTTTGTTCCAGATATTTAGGCGAGTTGCCAAATACGTATACGTTTTCGAAACAGCTGGCGGAGCACGTGGTCTACGAGGAGAAGGGAAAACTGCCTGCAGTCATCGTTAGACCTTCAATCGGTAAGGACACATTCCTAAATCCTGATATGAACAATGAGTGCAATAAATCTATTTCTAGAACAAACATGCACACACACAAACTCACGCCTTTTATCCCCGAAGAGGTAGGCATAAGCGTAACTAGGGCATCCACATTTCACCGTGCGTTTACCGTCCCATGATGTGATAGGAGGCGAGCTTATCGCCATATCGGGCACAAATGCCAGGCTCCGGGCTGATACTGAATTTAAAACCCAATATCGCTTTGCCCGACCCGGGGATCGAACCTGAAATCTCAGCAATGCAGTCATACCGTAATACAACTACGCCACCGAGGCAGTCAGAGTCGAGTCAGTATTTCTAGAACGTTATTTATTAAATCTCCTGGAATTCCACATTGATTGGCACTTGTATTTTTTATTTCTTTTTGTCATCTTTTCGCGTAAATCTTCAAATGTATTTTTTTCCAGTGATTTCAAGTGCTGACGAGCCCATGTCTGGATGGATCGAGAATTTCAACGGACCTGTCGGTATTCTAGTTGCTTGTGGGAAAGGCAAGTAACATAATCATATTATCAGAAGTGTTCTTTAAGCTCTCTTGGCCGTTTATATAATTTAAGAGCGTATACACCTATCCGTGCGCTGTATAGCTATACATAGCTTAAAACAGTACTTTTCGGATCAGTTGATATACATCGAAACATTATTTTAACATAGTAATTAGTAGCAAATGAAAATGAAACTATTTGAGAAAATGTTGTATTCCAATTAATAAGATTAGAAAATTTTAGATTTATAGAGTATTTGTGAATTCTATAATGATTAATGAACAGAGTTTTTCTTATTTTCGCTTCGAGCGTCATTTTAGAATCACAAAATATCTCAAATCACTCAACAAAATATTTAATCGACAATAATTATTATAAATTAGCCAAATTCAGACCACTTAATACCAGGATAAGGGATGCAACAGGACATTTCTATCTGAATGTTAGCTTACCTTTTGTGTTTATAGTACCTACGTGCTTATTACGGAGTTTGTGTTTTCAGGAATAATGCGCACGCTTCACACAAAACCCGATCTTATTTCTGACTACATACCTGTGGATCTATGCGTCAAGAATATCATCGCTTCAGCTTGGACTAGAGGCACAAAGAAGTAAGTACGAAATGAGAAGTAAGTTTCGCCGTGTGTATTCGTTCCCATAATGTGATAGGAGGCGAACCTATTTTTACAACAGGCACAAATTCCACACTCCCGGTTCATAGTGTATAGCAAAATCTTATACCACTTTGCCCGACCCGGGATCGAATCCAAGACCTCAGTATTGCAATCGTACCGTAAAACAAACTACGCTATAAAAGCATAAGTGACGTATAGTGTTTTTAAATTGTTTCGCCATTAATTCAATATAATAGATAATAGATGGCGCTATTTAAATTTTATTACATGTGCTTCGCACTTGGCAATTTATTAAAAATAGCAGGGGTCAACGCATAAGCATTTTAAAATATTTCGATTTTCGAAAGGTATTTGACAAGGTCAATCACTCGCTTCTTTGTGGTAAACTCTTGCTTTCGCTTTTGGCATTTGTGGATATTAACACATCGTATGTAGTAGTCATGATTTAGACACAAATTTTGAAGTTTAATCTAATTGAAAGACCTCGGTGTCGTATTTGTACTATGGGTACGACTGCAATGCTGAGGTCTCGGGTTTGATCCCCGTGTCGGGCAAAGTAATATTCTATTCAGTATTAGCTCGGAGTCTGGAATTTGTGCCGATATGGCGATAGGCTCGCCCCCTATCACATCATGGGACGGAATAACGGCGAAAAGTGGGTGCACTAGTTGCACCTCTGCCTACCCCTTCGGGGATAAAAGGCGTGAATGTGTGTGTAATCTAGATCAAGTACTAACCTTAACTATAGTATTTTTTATGTGTTGTGATTGTATTCTGTGTGTGTCTTAAAATATATAAAAAAAATATTTTTGTAGACTGGATCCAGAAGATGACATACCAATCTATAATTGCTGCTCGGGCGAACTGAATACCATTTTAATGAAGGATTTAATAACCATGGCTAAAGATGTAGCCACCACTCTTCCGATCAGTGGCTCCATCTGGAGTGTAGGGGGAAGCATTAGTACTTCAGAAACTATTTATTATATACGGGTACGTGTGTGAATTTACTGCTCAGGCCCGATTCAAGTAAAGTCAAGGGTATTCTCAAACTGGATGAATTCGCAGTGAGCACAGAGCGTGTTAAGATACGATAGCCTAGTTGGGAATTGAACGGTCTGGGGAGACGGATATCCGCAGGTTCAAAACCCAAGGCACACACCCCTGTTTTTCCAAAGTTATATGCGCATTGTTTATCTCTTATAGTTCACATTTACGGTGAAAGAAAATATCACGAGAAAACCTACATGCCTGTGAATTCCCCAAAAATAATTTCGAAGGTGTGTGAAGTCTGCCATGCTGCACTAGGCCAGCATGATGGACTAAGGCCTAAACTCTCTCAGTAGTAGAAAAGACCCGTGCTCAGCAGTGTCCAAAAGAATTGCTATCGTTTGTTGCGGTCATCCTTATAAAGGCACGGACGCCTAAATTATAATTATTTTACAATGTTTCAGGTTTTAATGCAGCATCTCTTACCGGCACTGTTTGTTGATTTAATGCTGTATTTACTTGGAAAGAAACCGATGTAAGAATACTTGGGTTGTTAATAAAAAAAATCATAGGTCTCTCATATGTAAGCGTTCGTCTGGGTGGGTACCACCGCGATGTCTATTTCTACCGCCAAGCAGCAGTGTGCATGCACTGATGTTTGAAAGACACTGTAGCCAGTGTAACTACTGGACATAATGAGACTTAACATGTTATGTCTCAGGATGACGACCACAGTGGAATTCTACACAGTACTTTGTAACTCAAGGTGCTGGATGGTGTTGCTATTGTTTACGGGTGGTCGTATCGCTTACCATCACGTGATCGGCATGTTCGTCTGTCATTCAATGCCATAAAAAAATAGTGTAATACCTACTTAAAAGCATGTTTCTTTTTGTGTTTGCAAGTGATCCTAGCCTTATTTTCATTTCTCATTATTTTCAGTTTGATCAAAGTTCAAAGACGCATCTACATAGCCAATCTCGCGCTTCGTTACTACATAACCAAGCAGTGGACATTCGACAACACGAACTTCGTCGCACTCAGATCGTTTTTAAAAGAAGAGGACCAAAACGATTTCTACTACGACATAGAGAATCGGGATAAGTTGGAATATTTCACAAAATCCTGTATTGGGGGTAGAAGATATTTACTTAAAGAGAAGGACGAGGATTTACCAAAAGCCCAGGCACATTATAAAAGGTATAATTTTATATAATAATATATAACAATAATACCAGCCCTGTATTATTATACTGCCCACTGCTGAGCACGGGCCTCCTCTACTACTGAGAGGGTTAAGGCCTTAGTCCACCACGCTTGCCTAGTGCGGGTTGGCAGATTTCACATACCTTCGAAATTGTTATAGAGAATTCTCAGGTATGCAGGTTACCTCACGATGTTTTCGTTCACCGTTAAAACGAACGATAATTGACAAACAATACACACGTAACTTCGAAAAGTCGGAGGTTTTCGAACCTCCGGACATTGTCTCGGCAGATCGTTCCATTCCCAACTAGGCTATCGTAATTTTATATAGGCAAATTTTAATTTGTAACTTACTACTAAATACTAATGCGTAGTGCAGTAAATATAATAAAGTGTAGATCAATGAAAGACAGTACGTTAGTTGCCAGAGTTATTATGCGTTACTAAGTCTGTGCTGGTCGATACTGGAATGTGATTTATCGGAACCAATGTGTTGATAGTATCCAGTCGGCTGTACAAATATTCGGTGTCCTCTTGGTTACTATTTAAATAATCATGAATCATCAGGATAGATATTGTGTTGTATGTGAAACTATGTCTCGGTAGTAGGTAGATACTATCCCATTATATGGATACACTTTTCTAATTTATAGCCATCCATTGAAAAAATAGTAGTACCGACTCCAGGAAAATTGCAGATAGATTCATCCTAGCGACATCTAGTGAGCTCTCTCTCTTGCCTTCATTAGGAACGGGCGCGGGTGCTAAAAGTATAGAGTTCTCTTTTTTTCAGAATGGTGATACTTGACAAGGTGGTGCAAGTATTGTTTTATGGCGCTTTGATATGGTGGTTGTTAAAAGTAGGTGCGCGGTACTTCGGGCGACGCAGTTCGACTATTGTGTGATAGAAAGTTATAATTTAGTAAAAATGTGCGTAATAAAGTAGTTCTTTAATATACTTTTCTTATATCGTTAAAATATATAAAAAAATCTTAAAGAACTCATATTCAATCATATTATATGTTAAGTAATATTAGTATTTAGTAATTACTGTTTGTGGTAACTATGCAACAAAACAATGACTTCGTGTTTATTAGCGCGGTGGCCTTGCTGTCCCCTGAAGTCTCAAATGTCATGCAGATATCAATATTAAAGAAACCTTAGAACTAAAGTGTTTTTATTTTCATATGACACGACATCGACTCTCGATATAATTATATTATTTAAGGTAATGTGTAATTGTAATGCGTAATGAGCGTTCTTTTACTACAATTCGATTGATAAAATTATAAAGGAGATAAAAAGCAAGGATAATTTCTAATTGTATATTCAATTAATAAAAAATGATTACATCAATATTCCAAGTACCGACCTTAAACAATACTTAAAAGTTACCTGGCGTTTATTTACACACAACTAACGTTTTCACGCTGCGTTTTATTTAACGTTGACGTTTACGTTTTATATGATTGTATTATGATGACTTTTCTACTTAGCACCTAATTATTGTATTTTTTAACCCAGAAGATATAATTTATTAAAACTGAGCTTTGTCGTAGTCTTTTCGAAACTCAATGGCTAATAAATTCTCCTATAACTGACCTAGTATGCCAGTAAGAGCATATCAGATGAATAAATGTAAATAAATCGCAGCGTCAAAACGTCAACCTTTACGTTTCTTAAACTAATGGAAACCTAGCTTACACGATATACATAAATTATCACAATTAAAATTCGTTACGGTCCATTCCTATGCAATTAATGTATTTAATTGTAGCTATTTTTTATTTTATAAATTAAATGCTTCTCTTACAACTAGAAATACACGGACTTTTCGACCTATGGAAGCTGAAATTTAGTTTTTAAAGAATATTTAAAAATAAACTAAATTTCAGCTTCAAACTAGTATATTACTACGAAAATGTAGTTACGAAAATTATCACTATCGCTAACTAATTTGTACGGCTAGATTTTCGATACCTATTAACATCGTCAAAATATTAATAATACTATTAATGACATGGAAGGCATTTACCGTTGGTACCAAACTAGAAATAATGGGAAAATTGATGTATCATGGTCTCATTCACCTGCAGTTTCAGTCACTGGAATTACATTGAAACAAGAAAACTCGCTAATACCAGAACCCGTATTTGTATGATAAAGCATATCGTGAAATATTTCAACAACTCACGTGGTTACATCGTAATGAAGTTTAAAGAAATTAAACTCATAATAGAAGGCAAGACGATTGGCAAGAACAAAAGGCAATGACATTTTAATGTTATAATAGCACTTTTAGAATAGAAGTCTAAAATGAGAATAATGACGCCATAAACAGCATTTATCTGTCTGATTCTATTCTACTCTATAGTACCTACCGGCACGCTGTGATGACCTCTCATCAAGTTTTGTATTAATTCATAACTACGTTTAGGAGGTAATTGTTGTATATTATGATCAATAGCGACGTGCAGTAAAAATTATTGGTTGTATAATTTTACGACAAAACTGGGCATTTGTTTTTCTAAATTCGAAATTTTAAAAAATAAAATCCAATACGATCACCATTTATAGGATCGCTGACTAGTATATTTTTTTAGATAATGAATTGAGATTTCACCTCACTATTGCGATCTGCCAAAACGTACCGGTATAATAGTGTGGGGACATCGTAATATACTCTTTCATTGTCGCAGAAAGTATTTGGGAGGCGACTACTAGAGATTTATATGTGAAGATTTATTTTGTTATAAAGGTACGTAAACATATTTCACGATATCTGTAACTAATAATATAATGAATAAGAAAGATGAAAATGCTACAGAGATCTATACAGAATAAAAACAAAAATAAATTTAGATTAATAATATATTAATCAAAGGATATGCTGATGATGTTTAACGCTGCGACAAAAAATCGTGCAGTGCATTTTTTTATGGCAACTGTACTTCGTGCGTTTGTAAGGCGTGTGTCTTTATGATTATAAACGTTGTATAGAAAAATATATTAATAACTAGATTTTGCCCGCGGCTCCGCCCGTGTTAAAAAGTTTTTCCGGGATAAAAGTCCCACTTTTTATTTACCCGGAATAAAATGTAGCATATGTGTTAATCCAGGACATGATCTACCCGTGTGCCAAATTTCATCAAAATCCGTTCAGTAGTTTTTGCGAGAAAGAGTAACAAACATCCATACATCCAGACATCCATACATACTTACAAACTTTCGCCTTTATAATATTAGTAAGATTCGGATATAGCTCTAAATGCCTCAGTAATCCACCAGATTATAGGTACTTCTGATTCACAGACGGTGCTACTATTTTTATATTTATGCCTTGAGCAAATATTTTGTATAACTAAGAAAAATAAGTATAAATTTACTTTAACCAAATAAAATGTTTCTTTCTTTCTTTAGTTTTCCACCAATAAAATAAGGTTCACACACTTTGAGTCACATGTTGGTAGTAAATTGCAAACTTACTTTCAAAAATGCGTATTATCACATATCTATTTGAGCAAGTCAGTCACAATCTTCGAGTTCATACATTAATTCGAGTAGGACGTAGAGTAATTGTTTTGTTTTACGTATTTAAAAATCGATTACTTTTCAAGCAATAAAAAATATGATTAATACAATACATGGTACTACATTACTATGACACAAATATGTCATAACATAAGTATGACAAAACAATTTCCACACACCAAACGGGACTACAATCGATTCCACTTCCAACAAAAATGAGCAATTACGATCGATAAAGAACACAATCGATTATTCAGCCTTGGGCAAGTTTTGGCTCCACCAATTACACCAAAAACTCAATCGGCCAAATGCACCGAACCGTTCCCCTCACTTAAATCATTTAACTTCGACGGCTGCGGTGTCACATCATCAAATTCACTTCCATCATCAACAACTTCAAGGTATTTGCAGTCTTCATCACTATCAGACTGACTCACAGCGATGTATTTGTCCTGCTCATTCGAATTCCTCTTATTTTTCTTTTCATCTTTGATTATCGTATCATAGATATCATTAATTTTATGATTGAGGTTCATAATCTTTTCGTTCAAAGGAGCTTCGCAAGGGGCGTAGATTCCATTTGGCTTTCCACTCCATGGATCGTTAGGGAAGTCGTTTTTATCCAGAGTCTTGAACATGATCTTGAAGGTCAATATGTAGACAGTGAGAAGGATGAGACAAGTGCCAGCAACGAAGAGAAGGTACATGGCTATTTGCTCAACGATAGGTAGCACGTTGAGATAGAGTTTGAAACGATCCTCTAGAGGTGGCGGTAGCGAGTACATCCTCTGTAACATAGGCAAAGATTAAAGATTATTGTTATCTATACTGATAATATTAGGTCATCACCTATGTAATTGCGGTTTACTACTGTATACAGAAAGTTAGTCATTTTATGTAAATAGGTTTTATTTCTAACAATCAAAATATACATCCATGCTATCAATGCATCTCTTCCAGCGCAGTGGTAATTTTTCAATGCCTTTCCTGAAGAATTCATGTGTACGAGAGCGTACAAACACTTCAAAGACATTTTGTACAGCCTCCATAATAGCGTTAAAAATATAATTTCAACATGCATACACACCTACGCCCTTATCCCATAGGGATAGGCAGAGAGAATTAGTGCCAAATGCTACGATCTTATACACCTCTTTCGCGTTTTCCACATTCATAGTTCTTTTCATACATTTTCGTCGGTTAAGGGTTCTCCTGACCTGCCCTTTTTGGAGCGGATAATTTATTTGGTCGGAGAACATTCTCCTCAGCCACCATACCATCCAAATTTGCTTGATAAATACCTTTTGTGTTCCTTCTTTCATCCATCCCCTCCACATGCCCAAACGATCTGTATATCTATCACCATCGTATAATTTCAAGTTACTTTTTTGTGCATTGTGTTGTATTTTAAGCGCCTAATATTTAGAACCATCGTTTATCCAAAATAGGGAATTATGTAATAATACTTACAATATCAAACCAGAGCATTGGAAGGTATGTGTCTGAGAACCGAGCAGCATTGTTGATGTTAGAGATATCACCAAGGGCCATGTTGATCTGGAACTTCGAGCTCACGTCTAATGGAAGACCTGATTCTGGTTGAATCCAAAACCTGGAACACATATTTACATTACATAATTGTAGTCGAAGTATCTACTGACATTGAATAAGTATTCAATTATTCACCATTTAGGAATCACTATGTATAAAATAAATAGAATCCAACGTACCTAGTTTCATGTTGTTCTTTATTCGGATTCAGTCCCTCGACTTTGCTGAACAGAACTTTATCTCCCTGGTAGAAATGGGGATACGAAAGCGCTATAGGGAATCCGTAATAGCAGTCAGTGACATCAAACAACCCGTCTGGAAGACATCTCCCTGAAAAAGAAATGCATTTTAGAATGTATGCCGAGTGTCCGGCTTGTTGGTTACCAACGCTATGTCTATTTCAGCCAACAAACAAAGTTGTTCCAGCGGTGTCGTGTTCCGGTTTGAAGTATACTGTAGCCACATGCCAGTGTAACTAGTGGGTATTATGAGAGCTATCTTATGTACCATCTATATCAGAGCTGTTAAAAAGACTTAAAACATGTTAACTGTAATTAAATTTTCTGGCAATTGAATCAGAACTTGGATCATATGCTGCGGCAGGTTTATTAGGTAAAGCTCTCGTATGCAACAGTCTATCGATACCTATTATTTATGTTAGATAAAAGATTAAAGCTAAAATTGATTGTTCTTAGATCGACTATGAGAAAATATTTTACCTTTCCTGCAGAAACATTTGTTTTCTTTGAAATATTTCCCGTTATCCAACATCTTTTCGGGGAAGACGTATTTGTAGCCTCTGATTCCACCTTTTACACCTTCTTCTACTGGGATCTGAAAAAAAAACGTTATTTGAAATATTTTCCTTTCTTATTCTGCTGCTGACTATACTGCTCTAACGTGGATTTATGACATTATTTTTTAATTTGGGTCTACTTTGGTGAGCCGCCTGCATGAGCACGAGATGTAGGTAGTTCGTTTGAAAACCTGTATTAAGAATTCGCTCTTCTTAGAAATGGAATCTAATCTACAGCCGATATATGCTATTGGACCAAGGACAAGGGAAATAAAGAAGAAGAATATATATTATTATGTTGAAATATATTATGTTGAAAACATATTTAAAAACTTACCAAAGGCGCAGCGCGGCACAAACTTTTCCTATAAAACAGAATGGACTCATTCTTTCCCACGCCACTCTTGAACTTAGTGCCGTCGGAGGCATACTGGACGTTGGAGCAGTGCTTGCCGTTCCACTGCGGGAGGTCTGTGGACCCGCGGTAAGTGTCGATGAGGCCGGAGATCGTGACGTCCGTTTCGCCGGTAAAGACGGTCTCGAAGTCTCCGTTGAAGTCGTACATCTGAAACAGATAGAAGTAAATATTAGATTTTTGCGTATAAGAGGCTCCATTCCAAATTATAATGCTGTAATTTTGCCGGACTCATAGACAATTCGAGAACTATAATATTAATATTACCTATATTGATATTGATATAATATAAGGCAATGCGTTGAAGCAGTTTCGTATTATTGTGTTCAAAGAGCATTATAATATTTCGGAAAATTGTGTTGCTCGGCAACAAGTTGAAAGAGTCAGCGTTTAGCCTAAGATGTTTGGGAAAACCCTATATATATATGGACACCGGTGTCCATCGCGGGGCTTGAGGAGTCAATATCAATTTAACTGTAAATAGATACAAACTCGATCATAATATATTTCGCTCGCATCTAACGAGGCCGCAAATACTTAGCATAGACCTTTTCACAAATAAATTAACATTAAATATCAATGGTCAAATAACGAGGTCATCTAATCCATTTTCTTATACATATTTAACATGTGTATCCTTACTTTCAAATATTTGTAATTGATTTCTAATTACAAACATAGTGACTGCCTCGGTGGCGTAGTTGTATTACGGTACGACTGCAACGCTGAGGTATTGGGTTCGATCCCCGGACCGGGCAAAGTGGTATTGGGTTTTTATAATCAGTATCAGCCCGAAGTTTAGAATTTGTGCCCGATATGGTGATAGGCTCGCCCCTATCACACCATGGGATCCAGGGGAAGCGCTAAATATTTGCAAGCTTGTTAAATTTGGCTTGGTTGTAACCATCTCTTACCTAACATAAACCCCCTGGGGAATCTATTCCCAGCTCAATCGTGTTACAAAAACCCACACAAGTTGCTGACCTGGGACTTCGAACCCTGAACCGACACCTCATACACGCCAAACTAGAAAATGTTGTATATAATATAGTGACATACCCGGTCAATAAGTCCCAGCTTGTCGAAATAGATCCAGCCTGGAAGGAAGGTGTTGCCGAGTGTCATCAGGGGAGTCTGGTAGCCCATCATAAACTCTTTCGCGGTCATCTTGGCTAGAGGCTGGCTATTGGTCATGGTGATCAGGTTGTTCAGGCCGAAGCGAGTCATGAAATCCTTTGTGGAAACCACGTTCGCTATACTCTGGAACAGAAATAATGATTCAAATGAACAGTCGTAATTATTTGAATTAATGGGTCTACGGCCAGAGGTGAAGTTAAGGATTTTAGACAATTTGGATACTTTTTGCATCTCATTATTCTCCCTGACTGAACGAACGATTGTATCGTAATGATAGATATAATATAATTAAACGCTCTAAAATATTATTTTTTTATCTAAGGTATTCGGAATTCGTTGCGCCTAACGTGCTGTGAGACATTATCAACCTATGACCGTCATCCATGTATAAACTAGCTATTAAAATTAGCTAATAAAAGTAAGTCGGTTTTTGTAAACATCGAATATAAAAAAAACAGCATTAGAACTTTGATTTGACAATATTACCAGGCGTTATATCATACTTCATAAAGATTAAAACGTGAACATCTAATTTGTGGTGTGGACGCAAATGAAATGAACAAATGTACCTAGACTTTATTATCCTAAACTATTTCAGTCTGTAACCTTCGAAAAAACACAGTTTATTTTTTCCGGTGTAACTTGGTTTTATTTGCGACTCTGTGTGAAAACTCCGTGGGAATGAGATTTTTTGATAAAGAATTAAAACGGACTTGTAATTATGGAACTTTATATTTAAGGCTTTACAGGGTTTCGAGCTATTGCCATGCAGTGCTTTTCAATTTATACTGCCCATGAATAATCGTGATACCGTTCTGTAACCGTAACTAAAATCGTTGCTTTGTATGAATAACGACACAATCACAAAAATGCAAATTTTGCAGGACAGCCATTTGAAAATTTTATAAAATTTGTTTGTTGTAACTTTGTATTTATTGTAGATACATGTATTAATCAAAAGGGTATTCTGCAATGTTTTGCTGAAATCCTGATTGTTATGGGCTCTACTTTTAATACCGTAGTTAATTAATAGCCGAAAATCAAGCAACGATGTAAAGACATGTTGTCATGCCACTGCGCCGTTTTTGCCGATATGACTGTGAGTTTTATTTAACATAAAATATAGACTATTATAGATTGTATGGTGTTAAAAAAAGAAAATTAAAAAAAAAATATTGTGTGGTTATTCATGCAAATCAGCGAAATGTTCTCTAATAGGAAACCAAAAAGTGTATGCGAAAAATATGTCGGATCGATAAGTCTTTTTTACGGATACGTCATTCCCATACATTACTTTCTATTCTATTTTTTTATTTGCAGATAAAAGGTATGACACAGAATTTAAACCTAAATAATACACAAACATTTTGCTAATTATAATCTAGATTGACTTCTTTAATTATATGTTTTACTCATTGAAGTTAATGCGGAAAATAAAACTTGTACCTACTGAAATTTTTATTATAAAAGTGTAGGTACGAAATATGGCGATAGATTCGCTCACTATCCTGCTAATATTATAAAGGCGAAAGTTTGTAAGAATGTATGGATGTTTGGATGTATGGATGTTTGTTACTCTTTCACGTAAAAACTACTGAACGGATTTCGATGAAATTTGGCACACGGGTATATCATGGTTTAATACATAGGCTACTTTTTATCCCGGGAAAATTTAAAGCGGGACTTTTATCCCGGAAAAACTTTATAACGCGGGCGGAGCCGCGGGCAAAAGCTAGTATGTTATATGTGACAGAGCATACTTGGTGAAAAGTTATTTGCACTAGCTGCGCCCCTGCTAACCCTTTCGGGGATAAAATGCGTGTGGGTTTGACACCATATAATGATTATACCCTTGCTTACAACTAATTTAGTTTTCATTATTGCAGTAATTAAAGTATTAAAGTTTTTTCCATATGTGTATAATTGTTTAAGGTTGATTGGCCAAATTATACTTCCGAACGAAATCTATTTCCGCGTGTGATGTCAATAAAACCTTGGAAATAGACGCTTGCGATTAAATATATTGAGAAAATAGCAAGGTCTCATGCGAAGATTTGACAAATGTCGAGTAAGTTTTAGCCTTAAAAATATTGTGACTGGGTTTTTCCATCTTTAAAATTACTCAGTCGCAGCTCGGAGTCAGGAAGTTGGCGGTGTGATACCCCTGTGCCTCAGAAAGCACGTAAAGCCGTTGGTCCTGCGCCGGATCTCTCTCCGGATATGTCTGATTGCCGTCTCATCAGACTATGAGAGTGAAGGAATAGCGAGTGCACCTGTGTATTGCGCACACATTTGTGCACTATAATATCTCCTGCGTACCTGGCTGATCTCCGTTGAGATTGGCCACCGTGGCCGAAACTGGCTAGGAGGATTTAATTTTTCAAGTTTTAGCCTGTGTTACTACTGGACATAATGAGACTTAACATCTTATGTGTCAGGATGTTGAGCGCAACTTGGTATGCCTGATGCCACACAGTACTTTGTAACTCGAGGTGCTGGATGATGTTGCTACTGTTTATGGGTGGTCGTATCGGTTACCACTCGTCTCATTTAATGCGATAAAAAAAGTTAAAGATTTAAATAGAAGAAATGTTGTACACGTAAAGCAGGAGTACTCGAACGAGGGGGCAACATTGTGCAGTCGTATTATAAATGCTCTATGCCATTGAGTGATGACGTGAAGTGTCAACTAGCTGCTGCTGTTACTTTCGTGATGCGTGATATTTTCATATGACAAAACAGCGTCTTCCCTTCCCAATCTATCTATCTTGACATATCATAAGTGCAACTATGTTCGCCTACTTGATGAATAAAGTATTTTATTTTAAAAAATCGGTCGATAACGCACCTTTCGCTTCATATTCAACTGGTGGTGTATTCAAATCCGAAATTTTGTAACTCTGTACCATTCTTAAGTTGATTGGGATTTAAGTCCGCGTACATATTCAAACCTCCGTACATTTAGTAACGCAATGTCAAAATGACCCTGTATAAGGTTTTAAATAAATAAATTGTTTATTTAGAGATAATGCACAGATGCCACGTTTCGCAAGTGGAGATTGCAATGCCGCGGATTTCAACATGAAATTCCAACACGAACCTTCCAAGTTATATATTATTAAACCTCTATAATGTACGGGTCAACGAACTATAAATAAACACGCTTGATCATCAAAGTGTACATGCGCTAATGCATTCATTCAAATTCAAACCATTCATTGAAAATCAAACTTAAAAATTACTACACAAACATTGATGTATATTTTTTTACATATCAATGTATTACACAATCCTAGCCTAGTTGGGAGTGGAATGGACTGCCGAGACAAATATTTGCAGGTTCAAAACCCAGAAAGTTTTCTAAAAAAGTTGTGTGTATTCTTTGTGAATTAAGGTGAGGAAAACATCGTTAGGAAACCTGCATACCAGAGAAGACAGTCTATTAGAATTTCAAACGTGTGAGAAGTCTGCCAACCCGCACTAGGCAAGCGTGGTGGACTAAGGCCTTAACCCTCTCAGTAGTAGAGGAGGCCCGTGCTCAGCAGTGGGCAGTATATAATACAGGGCTGGTATGGTATGGTATGCTATAGTATGGTACACAATCAATAATAAATCGCTTATTCGACGAACGTAGACTTATCCCCGAAGGGGTAGGCGCAGGCGCAACTTGTGCACCCAATTTTTGCCGTGCGTATTTCGTCCCATGATATGATAGGGGGAGAGTCTATCGCCATATCGTGCACAAATTCCAGAATCCGGGCTGATATTGAATAGAAAAATCCAATATCACTGCCTGACTCGGGGATCGAACCCGAAACCTCAGCATTGCAGTCGTACTGTAATACAACTACGCCACCGCGGCAGTCACAACAAATATTTGTGCATATTTTGTGTTCATGTTATTTGACATTTAAAGTAACATTAAGCACGCAAATGATATATATGCATATAAAATGTTTCAAAAGACATAGACAAACGACGAATAAAACATTGAATTTATCTTTAATGGCCTTTTTTTAATATTTTCATTTATTTATCTCAATTTGAATTAACATAAATATTGCCATTTCAACAATGTTAACTTTAAATTACAAAGCACTCTGAGGCACGGGCTGCAGCCATGCATGATAGATAGAATGTCGGGCCCGTTACACAAGTTTTAAGACAATTTTATTTGACAGTACGAAAGTACTGGCATATCCACGGCTTATTGTCTAGCATGATCTTAGATGAATTATAGCAATTGAGATATCTACTATCAACTATGTAGTAAATGGTAGGCAAAAGAATATATTATAAACAGGTAAACTCACCAGCAAAGCGATGTTAGGTAGGAACAGCATGTCATCTTCTTTGTTTCCTTCTGAAAGTTCTTCCACCCATGTCAGTGGATGATGGGGAATGGCAGAGAGGGTCCCGTTATCATTGAAATTCAATATTTTGTGTTCCAACGCCTCTCTGAAAAATAAACATTACCAAGCTGTTAACAGTGTCGGAATACCTTTAAATTGTTGTTCCGGTACATACGGTTAGTCACATGTTTGGAGCGCCAATAAATCTTACAGATGCATTTATTTGACATAATGGCCTAGTTCAGTCTCGCTATCAACGAACAAAACTTCATGCTTAGTCTTGGGATACTGGTTGATTGATGACGTGATGTTTTTAGCAACTTTTATCCCCCTCCCCCCTGGTGATATTATCTGGTGAGGTTTTAGACTACCCCCGCCCCTACCCAAGAACACATGTATTGTTTTAGTAAAAGTTATCTTAAAAAAATTAGTGTACTATCTCCTTTGAATCGCGCGTTCAACGAAAAATAAATACACGTGATATATCACTACATCCCCTCTCCCTTGTGATTGTTCATGATTTTGGCGACCCCCCTCCCCACCTTCGAGCCTCGCGTGATTAATACACGATTCCTTATGTATTCCAAGCCCTGATCTTTCTACCATCTATTGGAAAAATCGTCTCAATCAAACGTTACTAACCTGTATACATAGGGACCCACTTCTTTCACCTTGATGATGTCATCAGTGCCCGCCATGTACTCCTCGGCGTTGGTGATGTTAAAAAGATACACTTTGGTATACAATTCCACTTCAGGTTTCCGCCACATTTCGAAAATCTCGCCTTGGTCTTGGAATACCACTTTCTGTAAAAAAGAATCAGATAAAATATTTTGGAATTGAAAAATCTTCAATATTGTATGAATCTTTACGTCTTTTTATAGATTTTAACTGAGGGTAGACTTTCAATGATATTGGCATTAATACTGTTATAAAAGTGATTCAATCAGTTCTTCAAGATTTGTAAAACATACGGACACTGATGATGTCGATTTCATTTCATATCATATAATTTTGATAAATGATGGTAAAATATTCACCTGATTAAAGAAGAAATCGTATGGTCTTAGAAATAGGATGAAACAACCAGCTGCTAGCGAAAAGAAGCCCAGCATAAGCAGAATGAACAGACCTGGAACAATTTTTTTTTACCAATTAAAAACATTCGATTTCAGACAAACGGGCCTAAGAAGACAGCTGTGTAATACATACATTAACACTTAATGTAAAGAAAAATGTTAAGAATGTACATTATTATAAAATAATAGATATAATTTAATTTATTCGAACATACAATATGACCGTTGTAGCAGCTCTTAGACAATGACGACATTGACTAGTGTAATTAGATAATATTATTTATATCTTTACTTAAGTAATAGTAGACGTTATCGATATGTAACAAACTGAACTTTAAAGCTGTGATTCCGTAGAACGCGGCAGACGGCAGACGGCATATGCCGCGATGGCAGACGGCACTACTATGCTGTATTACATTGTATGAGACCGATTCCTCACACGACGGCAAATGACGCGCGGCAAGTGACCTCCTGCCGGGCGTCATTTGCCGTCGTGTGCGGGATCGGTCTCATACAATTTAATACTGCATAGTGGTACCGTCTGCCTCGTTCGGCGGAATCACAACTTGAAACTCCACCTGACGGTACGTGGAGTGCAGTCAGATAATTTTGATTCACGAGCAATGATTATCCCGCGATAGCCTACACAATAGGGTAGTTTCCTATAGCTGACTTTGTTAAAAATTTTATATGTAACAAAAAATAATTATACACATATTTTTTTCTGTTAAATCAGCATCTAAATTGGTTGAAAATTAAAGCAGTTATTGATATCCTACTAATCCTACTAATAATATAAAGGCGAAAGTTTGTAAGAATGTATGGATGTTTGGATGTATGGATGTAAGGATGTTTGTTCCTCTTTCACGCAAAAACTACTGAACGAATTTCGATGAAATTTGGCACACGGGTAGATCATGTCCTGGATTAACACATAGACTACTTTTTATCCCGGGAAAATATAAACCGGGACTTTTATCCCGGAAAAACTTTTTAATGCGGGCGGAGCCGTGGGCAAAAGCTAGTTTGAAATATTGTGAGCAAAAGTGGGCGAGTGGTGAGGATATCGCGCTATCTCTTTCTCACACACGCAACGTTATGGTCGGTGACACTCAGTGACGTAACAGTTTGATACTGCTGTTATTTGCCAGCTACTCCTTCCATAGGGGCGGTTGCGGACGACAACTCAGACGTGAGTCGGAGGAAGCCCGCACCCGTCCCTAATGCGCCGAAGATGGCCACAGCGGAGTTTTGGTTGATATGCCGTGCGTTGTATATAGGTTAGGGACTCGGCCCGGCGGTCGCCCAACGTTTTCCATCTCTCCTGGCGGCTCAACGTCGGGTCGTAAGGCACGGTGAACCCAACATAACCGCTCAGTTGTTCCCCTCGAACGCTGGGCGGTAGTAATAAGTCACTTTCTCCACGTAAAAAATAAACAAAAAAAAAGCTACTCCTTCCACCAGATTTCAAAACTCTATAACTTATGCTCCGCACGCGTTAAAAAGTTTTTCTGGGATAAAAGTCACGTTTTGTAATTTCCCGGGATAAAAAGTAGCCTATGTGTTAATCCAGGACATGATCTACCCGTGTGCCAAATTTCATCGAAATCCTTTCAAGTTTTTGCGTGAAAGAGTAACAAACATCAATACATTCTTAGAAACTTTCGCGTTTATAATATTAGTAGGAAGTAGAATAATTATTGCATGGATTTCGAAAATTGTTATTCCGTTATATGTTGTATGAAACATATTGTTTTATCTATATAGGGACACTCGAAATTCTAAAATCGAGGACGTCAGGCCTTAAAGGATTTGAATACGTATTAGGAAAGAAAGAGGTGTTTGTGCATCATATCTCTCTCACCATACGAAAGTAAAAACGAAAACTGTCACTTTATTTTGGTTTTCTGAGAGATATTAGGAAAATCATTGTTATACCGGCTTATTCAGCCATGTATGTTTTCTGTGTGACTACCGCTTTACGAAATCTTTAAGAGTTAAAAGCGGTTACTAATTTACTTTGTGATCAAGCGTTGATATAAGAACTCTGTTTTTTCCTTAACAATAGGTATGTACGTTCTAATTTTTTTATGCCTGTCATAAACAATATTTTTTACCATAATTTTAATTATTATAAAAAACAGCTATAAATAGCTATGAGGTGCTTTATTTTTAACCAAATTATTATGGTTAGATACTTCATTCATCACTCACACATACACACACACGGCGAAGGCGTAACTATTTTTCGCCGTGTATGACTTGAAAGAGGCGAACTTACGACTTTGGGCTAATAAGGGAAATAATACTCAATAATTTTACTGGTGGTAGTTCACTCATATGTATAAGTCTGTCTGGGTGGGTGCCACCGAAATATCTATTTACAGTGGCGTAACTACGGGTGGCAGAGATGGTAAAATGCTCCGCCTTCCCAACCCGACGGGCCGAGAGCTCAGATATAACATAAAAAAGTAATGACGGGGGGGGGGAGGGGTATACGTGACATGAACATGAACGGTGAAGGAAAATATCACCGCGAAACCATGTCTGAAAATTCTCCATAAAAATTAGGATGTTATGTGAAGTCTGTCATGCCACACTTCGTCAGCATTATCGACTAAAGCAAGAGAGGCTACTGCAAAAAACGAAATCCGTAGTTTCGGGTGACGGATCGCACGTTTTCTTACTACGAAGTGTTACGGATCCGACGACGGATTCGAAGACGGATTCGATGTTCGGATTTTGACACTAATTACATTTTTACTTTCGTTGGCCCTACTTTGAAAACCAATGTGACATAAAATACGCCGTTTCTTCGTTCGGATCATAATAAAAAAAAATAATCAATAGAAATAATAAAATAATAATTGGATCCGAAAGTAACGGTGACGGATCCGAAGTAATTTGGTAGTAAGGTTAAATCCGAAGTTCGTTGTTTCTTCGTTTCGGACCGACGTTTTGGATTTCGTTTTTCGCAGTAGCCTCTCAGAACCCTCTTAGTAGTAGAGGAGATTCATGTTCAGCAGTCATCATCATCAGCCACATGACGTCCATTGGTGAACATAGGCCTCTCCCAAAGATTTCCAGACGGTCCTCTCAAAAGCGGCCTGCATCCGGCGTGTTCCTGCGACCTTTATCAAGTAGCTGCTCAGTAGTAACAGTCAGTGTATAAATAATACAGGCGTGGTGTTGTGATGAAGATCTCTATATTATCGATACGAAACAGGAATCGATTGTTAGGTATCTATAGTTGGTGTTATTATTAAGAAAGTGATGGAGATCTCTAAGATCCCTATATTATCGATATGAAACAATGCATAACAATCGTGATTCAGCAATCACAAACGTTTTTGTGAAAGATAATAATTTAGATAGGTATTGTGCGTAAGTATACTTTTTTACGATGACAAGAATAGATGAGACAAAAAATATTATCGCAATAATTATGATCTTGGTATTTCCATTGTTAAAAACTCCAGATGAAACTGTCAGTCCAGACGCACCGGTGGTAAAAAACCTTCTACACCAAGAAGCTTATAGATAAAAGTGGAAACAAAACTCTAAATAACTAAGTCAAGACGACTGTGGTCACGAGACAGAGATATATATTGTCTGTGTCTTATGTACCTATTCATCCAGAGTGTCCGACCACAGTCGTCTCTTCTTAGGTAATCAGAGTGATGCTACCACTTTTATTTATAAGCTTCTGGATCTACACCCGCTTCTGCAACATGCGCGTAACCCCACACTAGAGGTGGAAAATGGAGGCAAAAACTTCGCCTATTGATGCATAATCAGTAAATTGGTTTTCCCAATTTTTTTTGTTCTAATTAAACTTCATTTATTTAAATAAAAGAGCAATGTCACCTTTGCAATTCATATAAAAATTGTAAGTTAGTTCCATAAATAATATGAATTTGATAGGTAATGTATAAAGGTGTGTGTGTGCGTTTGCGTGCGTGCGTGTGTATTCAAAAAACGAATATTGCTAGCAATCATTGCCTACGATTCTTTCTAGCCATGATTGGTCAGTCTTAATGAGGCTAAAGGCCGCCTTTATTCATCAGCAGGACGTAAAATTTCAGAAAAATTAACATGAGTGTACAAAATCAGCGATAGCAACCACTCGTGGTAGCCAGTCGCGCGATGTCGATGACCTTGCTGCTTCGACGCATGCTCGGTCGATACCTGTTATAATTATGAAGATTTAACTCCTTTGCTACTTTCATAACATTTTATTATTAATTTTGTTGAAATAATTGTTACATTTCACAATTTGCAAATACGTACCATCAGACGAACGGCATGCTCGGCTCGTCATTCAATTCAACAAAAAAAAAAAAAGTGTATTAGGTACACAGGGTGGAATTTTTGAATTGCACCTGGAGGGAAAGTACTATAAATAGGTACTGGAGATAGCAAATTTTACTCAAAAATCATTCCTTTGTTTTAAAAAGAAGCGAAACTGCATCAGTTTTTGAAAAAACGCGTGCCACATCTGTATACTAAACGGCAATTTCATGGGTAATGTCCCAATATGTTTCCTATGTAACCCAAAACGGCTGTAATGATTTATGTTTATGCGAATGTTATTATTTTTCGGATTTTACGCGGTTTTTTTTATTATATTTTCTCCCGACGTTTGGAAGACTTTGCAGCCTTTATGGTCACGGGACGAGCTGAGGTGTTGGTTGTCCAAAAAAGTAAAGGTTACAATATCTACCTACATTTAAAAATTATAAAAGACTTTGAAACTATTCGTTGTTGACGGTCCGATCTACCCAGAAAGATTTCATGGTACCTTGAAGCCTGGTAGTTGGTCTTTTTGGGTCGGATTCAATAAAATGCCCAGGCCTGTGCAAGCTTCTAACCATCTTCTCTGTTTAAATGTTAATGTTTTTTAAATTTCAATAGCCTAGCGAATCAGCCTTGGTAGGAATAACGAAAAACACCTTTCTGGCAAGGATTTGTGGTTTGTCGAGTCTAAGGTAATGCTTGGAGCTTTCTTCTGAATATCCATACTGCAACTGCTGTATGAACATTCCGTCATTCAATCTGTGTTTCAACTCAGTTGTAGGTTATTTTACATGGGAAAGAAATGTAAGGAATGTTTCTTTTGGTTTGGCCAAATTAAGCTCCAAATTCCATGTCGCCGTCACAGAAACCGAATGAATCCAGCCACAGTCGAACGTGTCCCGTTGTAGGTACTTGGTACCATATCTAAGAGGAATCAAGATTGGCTATATACTGAAGTGAATTTACGTCACATTAAAAACTGATGGTAATTACAAAATGGTAATGATTTTTCGGGTTATTTAGATTTTTATCACGTTATTTCCTAAGAAATATTCAGAATTCTCTTTAAATTGGATTAAAATAGTCTTAAATAAAACGTTATAGTAAAAATAAAATATTTATCGATTTCCTTACACAAAATTTTGGTGTTATGGTGAAGACCACTAACTGGTGACAAAACTAAATTTGAATAACGATTTGGTAAAAATATTTTCTATTATTAAAAAAAATTATAAGATTGACGGTACTCATCTTCATTACAAGAGAAAGAACGATTTCATTTCATACTATGGTCTGAAAAACTATTTACGTCGTCTGCCTTCGAAATTATCTTTAGGGCTGCATAGGCCAACTTTTATCGTGACCCGTGACCTTATCAAGACCTTGAGACAACCAATTTCAATGCAAAATCGATTACGTTGTAAAAATTATGTAAATTATTTAACATTCGTAACACACGAATGTCGTAATGTTTATATATCTCAAGGATAGAATACAATTATTTAATAAAAATGCAATAAAAAGAATCCTATCTTAGACATATTAAACTTCATTTCATTATGTCCAAAATGACGTAACTTAACTGTTTTACTTTGTTAGGTTTTGTTTCTTAGGTTTTGAAACACGTCGCATCTTTTGCCCTTTATTGAATCTAGTGTTAGGTTTCTGGCTTCGCCCGCATTAGGATCAGCTTCCCACTCATCCTAGTTAAAATTATTATAAAGCGCTCAAGGATATCGAACTTCGTATTATCACAGAATACAGAATGGTATAGATATCGATAAAAAAACGGAGCGGACTGCGGGTGGCGAAAGTTGCCAGTGTGCTCAGAATATCTCCAAAAAACGCACTCGTAAGTCGATGTCGTTTAATTTTGATGTTTGTGATTGATCAAGAGACGTATACATGAATCACGTGTTTATCTCTTAAGTCTTAACCAATCCCAATAAAACGAAACGGAGTCATGTCGTGTTTTATGCCACAATTTAAGAACATAGATCAACTAATCGTTCGGTCGATACGCCGCGTGCGCTTTCCCGTGGACATCTACAAGCGATGGGACAAGTTGTATGGCGAGAGCTACACTCCGAAGTCCGTAGTATTAGATACTTATAGATTTTATTCGTCTACATAGAGATTCGCGTGTTCAAATAAACATATATTATTCTAGTAGATATTACACATGAATTCATATAGCCGTAACAGTATGTTGTAAAGCTTTGAAATTTGGCTGTCAAATAACAGCAATACTAGTTTGTGACGTCACGAAGCGCCGTTGGCCATAACGCTGCCTGCGTGCGAAAGAGATAGCGCGATATTCCCGGCACGCCTCCACTTTTGCTCACAATAGTATTTTAAAATTGAATACCTGCTTTATTTTTCAATCGATTTTGATGCTGATTTCACAGAAGATTTTTTCATATTGTTTACATATAAAATAATGTACAAAATCAAACATAGGAAAATACCCTATGTCATTAAACATTTGACATTTGTTACTCGATTTTATTTATAACAGAATTTTTAAGCCTGATATTTTATTCCGATAATGGACATTACATGGCCTATGTTTGGGCCCTGTATTACTGAAGGCCACTGAAGGGTGATTGGTAAGATAACCCATTTGTTTATTTTATTAGTTCCTATAATTTTGTCACCCTAATTTACCGTCACGAGCTTTGAAACCACTTTGTCGAGGCATCGATAAAAAAAAACACGTTTCTCATACCCATTCTAAAGAGGAATATATACAGACGTTTAGATACTTATACATTAAAGTTGGATTTGACACATAGATGGATTAACAACACGGCTGATTTTTAGCCCTTAAAACTGTTAAAGCTTCCTTTTTTGTGAAAAGACTGTTTTTGAAATAACGAAATAAGTGTAATTTTGGAATAATGAAATCCTCCTAACCAGTTTCGGCCACGGCGGCCAATCTCAACGGAGATCAGCCAGGTACGCAGGAGATATTATAGTGCACAAGTGTGTGCGCAATACACAGGTGCACTCGCTATTCCTTCACTCTCATAGTCCGGTGAGACGGCAATCCGACATGACCGGAGAGAGATCAGGCGCAGGACCAACGGCTTTACGTGCTTTCCGAGGCACGGGGGTATCACACCGCCAACTTCCTGACTCCGAGCTGCGACTGAGTAAATTTTAAGATGGAAAAACCCAGTCACAATTTTTTTGGCTCGACCCGGGATTCGAACCCAGGACCTCAGCGCGCAAATCGTACTCGTAATGCGTACGCAATACCACTACGCCACCGAGGCAGTCTTTGGAATAATAACGCATACGGGAAACTTAATAACAAATCTGATATAATTTTTTTCAATTTGTTTTTGGTAAAAACTATTTTTGTAACTTTACAACCAGTTTTATGTTTCCTAATAGACAAGTTTCTAGGAAACACTGTCTCAGAAAACCGACAAAGCATAGCTTTGTAGTTTGTGGGTTCAGGATTATTAACGGCTTTAAAATATCTGTTTTTATGAATATTGGTCATTATGCGACCAAAAGTTCAACCTTAAATGTTTGCTCATGTCTTTAAAATACTATCCTTTCAAGATTCGGCTTGACAAATAAAAAAAAATACTATTTCATGCAAATTACGGCCGCTCTTAAGTCTTATGAACACCAGCGCGGTGGCCATATTATGATAGCCATAAGCCAAGAAATTCAAAGTAATTTCGATAAAAAATATCTACAAATCGTGGCCCAATATACCTTATTTGCTAAACATAAACAATAACGCAGGAAACTCATCATTGCAATCTTGTTGCAAGAATTTTTCTTTTAATTATGTATATTACTTCTAATATCTATGAAGCACAGGTTCAAGGTACTATCGTTTTAAATAAATACACAGGAAGAATGTATTGCCCATTCGACATTTCCGTGTTATAGTACAAAGAAATAATATACCTGCCTTGGTGGCGTAGTTGTAATATGTGCACGGTAACGCACTGCCCTGAATTTCTGGGTTCCAATACCGGGGCGGGCAGTGATTTTGTTTTTTTTTATGCTCGATACGGCGATAGGCTCGCCCCTATCACATCATGAGACTATCAAATACCTAATGTGGCGTAATCGGTGACTTACTGACCAAAGACCTTTGATTAAGTTCTAACTTTCCTTACTCCTCACTAAAATCTATACATTATGCGTATTTTTTTAAGTTCTGATTCATCGCAATAACTAAGCTATTTTTGTGGAGACTTACTAGTTAGTAGAGGAGTTTAAAGCGAGCAATATAGGTAACATTTTTTACCAAAAATAACCTTTTTATAGTCTCAAGTTAGAAAAATTTACATTTATAACCCGCGATTCTTTAGCCTGTACTATCTATTAAATTTAGTTTACCTATATCTGCATTCAAGCGTTTCAATTCTATATTTCTTGATGTCTAAATTCAACATGGAATATTAAAACGGACAATTAGCATCACAACACTAATAAATGCCATGTTAATGTAATAAATTATTGGAATCCATTATTGTTACGGACATGCAGTTAGTAATAACCAGACCTAGAATAAGTAACGCGCAATCAAAACATTAATCTAATCGGATAATAACGTAGTACAGTGCAATAGGGTAGTTTCCTATGTTGTATTTAGTACATTATTTAATATTATATCCTAGAAAATAATATAAAATAAAATCTCTTGTGCAATCAGCATCAAAATTGGTTGGAAATTAGGCCAGTTATTCCTATTTAAGAAATCGTTGTGAGTTAAAGTGGGGACGTGGTACGGTTATCGCTCTATCTCTTTCTCACGCACGAAATGTAATGGCCGGTAATATTCGGTGACGTCACAATCTTTTGCTTCCGTTATTTGACAGATGCCCCTTGCACCGAATTTCAGAGCTTCATAAATTATTTATTGTTGCGTGGATTTTGAAAACTTATTTATACTGAACATTTTGGATGACACACATTTTTGAGAAATGTGTTAAAAAAAAGTAGCCAACTACCATATTGTTTGCTTTGTATTTCTATGACGAGACGAGCATGCCTCTCTTCTAAACTTCTCGCCTGATGACAAGCGATATGACCGCCCATAAACACTCATACCTACAGAAATTTTAATTACAAAGTACTGCGTGGCATTCCACTGCGCTCGGTACCCCGCGCCATAAGTTCAAAATTATGAAATCCATATCTACGATTTTGTTCACTCTTCCTTCGCTATCCAATCCACCTTTCTTTGGAACGCACTCTCGCTAGAAATCAGGGCGTCCTCAACACGGCTGGCTTTTAAAATGAGAGTTCGGCAATAACTGCTGGCTGGAGTAGCAGTTTCTCCTCGTTAGCTTAGAAGTGTATTTGTATATTTATGTATACCTATATACAATATAAAATTGTTTATATATATCTTTATATATAAACGAGTATATAGTTTAAATTGAGTATGCTATATATTTATGTCATACTTTTGTTTTATTATTACCTTTACTTTATATATTACATAAAGTAAGTAAAGTATATATATACCTACGCCTCTACATATCCCCAAGGTTGAGTGGGAGAGAATGTCTATGGCATTAAGTCCACCTATATACCATGTGTACAAAGAGTAAATAAATAAATGAAATATGATTCAAAATACTGAGTGATGTTTTTATTGTTTATGGGTGACCGTGTGCTATGGCGCCCATCAAGTGATCCAGGTTTTAATCCTTAGTGAGTTAGTAGACTAGACACTGTATACGTAAAGAAAATAAAACAAACGCAGATCACCCGTTATCCTCTAAGGGGTAGGCAAAGGAGCAGCCAAGTCACCCACTGTTCGTCAAGGCGTTCTCCCACGATGTGATAGGGGGAGAGTCTATTGCCATATTTGGCATAAATTCCAGACTCCAGACTGACAGTGAGAAGAAAACCCCAATATCATTTTGTCGGACACCGAATGCGAACTAGTGTTGGGTAGGACACGGCATAAAATAGAGTTTGTAAGAGTAGGTAGCCTTTTTTGCACTAAGCCAGTACAACGTCCTACTTCAATTGAGACGAGGCGTACTGAAGCTCGAGGATACGTTTGAAGTAACGAGTACAAATATGACATATTAGTAGTGCTCGCGACTCCGCCCGCGTCAAAAAGTTTTTCCGGGACAAAAATATTTTCCCGGGATAAAAAGTCTAAGCACTCAGGAGTTATGTAGCTTCCTATTAGTGAAAGAATTTTCAAAATCGGTTCAGTAGTTCTTGAGATTAGCGCGTTCAAACAAACAAACAAACTCTTTAGCTTTATAATATTATTATAGATGTTCATTGAAGAATGAATGCTTTTGTATTTTTTAGCATGCGTCTCGCTCCCTCTCTGTGCTCGTCCTACAGTTTTACTGAGACAGAGAGTGAGTAACACGAATTCGCGACTACCGCGACATAAAATTTGAAGTAGTACAATATAAAACGTTAGCCGCTCTTACGTTTTGACGTCATGTACGGGACAAAATGTACCGCCTCTTTGTCCTACCCATCACTAATGCTATCCCCGGACCGCGGACCGATGTCGCACCGTGCATGAAAAAAAACTACGCCACCGATGCAGACGTGTATAGATTGTAGTTGTCTCATTAAATTCTATCGTATTAGTTTGTAATTTTGATAATTTTCCATTCTAAATATCACAGTTCATTCTACAAAAGTCAATTCATTAATTCGTTTGGAAACAGGATCCTAAGTTATTGTTTATTCAGCATATATTATTTCCAAGACTTCTTAATATTTTGGCAAATAATTTCGCAAGTGAATTGTTTTGGAGACTACCTTGGGGATTGAGAGAATGCAAAACATTTTATAGTATTTATGAGTCAGAGTTATTAAACCAAAAATTAATTTCGTGGATGGCCTAGACCAAGCCTTGGTTACTCACCTGTTTCTATTTTTGTTAATACATTTAAGGTTTATTTTAGTTTTATATTATATCTCTTTATTTGCAACAAGATAAATTAGACATGAATGAAGTGATGTTGCATTCATTCGAGGTTACTATCTCCATTTTTTTAAACTACACCGTTTCGTATTCCAGAAGAGAAGTAGCCCCGTATAAGAATTTCGACCCAACGCGCCTTCCGTCTCGGTTGTTCTTTAATTAAATTTAAACAGAACTCTTAATACGTTTTAAAATACCATAAAATATTGAAGCCTTAAAAATAAACTTCATTAAAATGCGGGATCAATAAAGTTTTATGAAGTTGTTTAACATAATATGCGAATTACGTAATACAAATCATTACAATGCTATTAAAATAATAATGGGATCCACTTCGCGTCATTTTGTGACGTGGAAGTAATTAAATATTATATTAAGCCAATCCAGCAAAAACGTTTTTATTTATATTTGGTGTAAGAGTCAATTATGCTAAATAAAAAAAACATTATTAATGTGCTAATAAGTTATGCAAGCTATGCTATTTTTTCATTTTTAACTGATATTTCACCCATAAAGATCATAGCCATTCCTATTCTTATTTTAATCGTATTGTAAAGTTACCCGGGTCGGGAAAAGTGATATTGACTTTTTCTATTCAGTATCAGCTCGGAGTCTGGAATTTGTGCCCGAAATGGCGATAGGCTCGCCCCCTATCACATCATGGGACGGAATAATGGCGAAAAGTGGGTGCACTAGTTGCGCCTCTGCCTACCCCTTCGGGGATAAAAGGCGTGAGTATATATGTATATGTAAAATTACCTTCTTTATTTAAAATAACTAACTATATTATACCTACTTATACTATAGAGGTTGTGTGTGAATTTGTTTTTAACACGCTTTTATTATTATTTGCTAATCTCTGGAAGTTATAACGCGATTGCAAAAAAACTTTCACTAAAAGAAAATTAGACACTTCCAGAATTATGTTATAGGTAGGTAAGTACCTACTATGTTGTATTAAGATAGGTGATGCTAGCGGCTCCGCCCGCGTGATACAAAAATTCCGGAATAAAATAGCCTATAGCACTCAGGAGTAATGTAGCTTTCTGTTAGTGAAAGAATTTTCAAAATCGGTTCAGCAGTTCCTGAGATTAGCGCGTTCGTTGAAGCGTGGGTGCACCAGTTGTTCCCTTACCAATGATAAACGCTCATAATATATTCAAACCGGAATCAGTTTACACCCAAAAATGACTATTTTTGACTAATCATTTTTAATAAGTATTATAAATGCATGCTTTGACAACTTAAGGGCACAAGGCACATGAGCTATTAATCGAAATAACCACTGAGCGATGATCAAAACACCGATAATGAAATGCAAAAAATTGATGATCGATGTTTGGTGTAGCGCTGTTGATTTTTACACAACGCAATGATGAGACGAGCGAACCGCCCGACTTAGAGCATCACAACCGCGCAAAGCCCCATCACGGCCGGTCTCAATAAGCTACCAACAGATGACAAAAATTTAAAATGCTTACTTTTGGTGGTTATCTGTTTTTTTTTATCGCATTGAATGACGAGACGAGCATATTGTTCGCTTGATGGTAAGCGATACGACCACCCATAAACAGTAGCAACACCATCCAGCACCTCGAGTTACAAAGTACTGTGTGGCATGCCACTGCGCTCGTCATCCTGAGACATAACATGTTAAGTCTCATTATTTCCAGTAGTTACACTGGTTGCAATGTCCTGCTACTTGGCGATAGAAATAAACATTGCGATGGTACCTGCCCAGACGGGCTGTTACATATGAGAGACCTACCAGCAGTGATTTTCTGTGTCTCACCACCTGTGTTTCTAAAAACTAAGATAAGAATTGATATTGAAACAGCTGTAACAGTTAGCGTAACTTTTACTGTCGAGTTAGATCTCAAACTCAGAAGTTTAAGAGACCGGCAAACTTGCAGAGTACAGACAAAAAGTCACGAATATCTACATGTGTGTGTACAGCTTATTCGGGTGTATTCGTTACTCGTAATTCATAGACATATTTATTTGCCAAGTTATTCGGCGAAGATCTAAATGAGACATAAAAATTTAAAAGACATCGAACTTTGACTAACAAAGGAAATAAGTATTAATAAATCTTCTTTTACACATATTACCTGCTGCGTATTCGGTATTGTAGAATTAGGCATAGTATAAAATAAATAGCTTATTTATACATTGATTATTTTTATACATATACGTTTTAGGCACTCTATACTTTGATACGTATTGTATATAATAACAGATTAAACCTACACGTTGCCTGTATTATTAATTCCTAAGTACCTGGCACACGAGGTTACTGACATGTAGGATGTGGACTCTACAATTATTGTTCCGATTGTCGTTTCTGCTCGTGGGTTGATACCGAAGAGTCTCGACCAACACCTCCAGAGGCCTTCAATTGGTCGTTGGGTCAAGAGCCAGATGCAGAAAGCAGTACTTCTGGACACAGCACGCATTGTGAGGAGATTCCTCACTTTGAATCCCTGACCACCGGTGGCTTGGGTCTTGAGCCTCGCCATCGATGGGTGATTCACTTTTTTAATATTTTAGTATGTATGAATGTTTTTTTTTATATATATAAAAATGTAAAAAAAAGAAAATTAGTAATAAAGATTCCTAAGTATATTAATTTCCTCATTTATAGCCTGTTTTGTTGAGAAATACGTAATAAATTTTAATTCGTTTATTTGAATATCATTTTGTTCAGTCAACCATAAATAATTAATTGTCGATGTGGCAAAGAATACATTATGGTATTTTTATTATAATATACTCCTAACCAAATAAGCCTAAATCATTTTAACATGCCATTATTATGATGTGGGGTGTGGCGCACTGGTGATACGTTATTTAGAAACTCAATAAAATTTTACGTTAAACATTAGTTTTAAGGAGTTCTAAGATTATAAAGCGCGGACTCTGAGAAATTGTCATACAAACATTTTGAGCCCGTTCAAAGTCAAAGTCAAATAACCTTGATTTAAAATGTCCATTTCCAAAGCTCTTTTAAATGTTTTGAATCTATGGAGTCAGTAACTCAATCCATCGTGAAATCAAAACTATGTGTACTTATGTAAAATCGTAGACAGAGTAATCCTCCTAGCCTGTTTCGGCCACGGCGGCCAATCTCAACGGAGATCAGCCAGGTACGCAGGAGATATTATAGTGCATAAGTGTGTGCGCAATACACAGGTGCACTCGCTATTCCTTCACTCTCATAGTCCGGTGAGACGGCAATCCGACATGACCGGAGAGAGATCAGGCGCAGGACCAACGGCTTTACGTGCTTTCCGAGGCACGGAGATATCACACCGCCAACTTCCTGACTCCGAGCTGCGACTGAGTAATTTTTTATGATGGGAAAATCCAGTCACAATTTTTTTTTTGGCCCGATCCGGGATTCGAACCCAGGACCTCAGCGCGCAAATCGTACTCGTAATGCGTACGCCATACAACTACGCCACCGAGGCAGTCTACACTAACAGTAAACAATATAGACTAATGTATAGCTCCTATTCAAACCTACAGAAAGGGATGGTACTATAGAGGTATTGTTTATGAAAATAAGGAATAGAATCGTTTTATTGCCATCCCGTAGTGCGATCCAGTTAGTTCTTGTTCGGAATTGAAATTCCACACTTTGCCTCTGTTGTTAAGTGGTTGTACTTCGTATCGGGTATTTTCAAAGTGAGCAAAGTGTTATGATACTATTAAAAGTGTCATTAACTTCACTAAATCCATAAAAAAATGGTGTGGTGTAGCGTGTGGTATAGATTTACTTAATTCACTTGTCAAATTCTCTGTCTCATAATACAGAGAATGTGAAAATGAGACTCTCATGTGGCCACGGCATGTGTTTACTCTAATGTTTCCTTCCTTTATGTGTAGGTAAATTGCATTGCATACCGAGACGTATTGCCACTATTAGTGTTTTATTAAACAGTGGCTTATTACCAATCGCCAGCCTCGGTGGTGTAGTTGTATTGCGTACGCGTTACGAGTACAATTTGTGCGTTGAGGTCCTGGGTTCGAATCCCAGGTTGAGCTAAAAACGGTGCGACTGTGTTTTTCCATCTTAAAAAAATACGATGTCACAGCTCGGAGTCAGGAAGTTGGCAGCGTGATACCCCCGTGCCTCGAAAAGCACGTAAAGCCGTTGGTCCTGCGCCTGGTCTCTCTCCGGTCATGTCGGATTGCCGTCTCACCAGACTATGAGATTGCCGCCCTGTGGATTGGGGGCGTTTGGAGAATTCCAACACGATATCCCCTGCCTGTCGTAAAAGGCGACTAATAGGGCCGCCGGGGGTCTTCTGACAACCCCCCCCCCCCCAAAACAAGAGACGGGCTGCATTAGGCGGCACCGCGCAGGGGCGGCTGCGGACGACAACTTAGTCTGGGGAAACCCGCAGCCGTTCCTAATACGCCGCCGAAGAAGGCCACCGCGGAGTTTTTGTTGGTATGCCGTGTGGTGTACATAGGTTAGGGACTCGGCCCGGCGGTCGCCCGACGTTTTCCATCTCTCCGGGCGGCTCAACGCTGGGTCGTAAGGCACGGTGAACCCAACATAACCGCTCAGTCGCCCCCCCTTGAAGGCTGGGCGGTAGAAATAAGTCACTTTCTCCGCGAAAACAAAACAAAAGACTATGAGAATGAAGGAATAGTGAGTGCACTTGTGTATTACGCACATATTTGTGCACTATAACATGTCCTGCATAGGTACATCTCCGTTGAGATTGGCCGCTGTGGCCGAAATTGACTGAGAGGGTTTATTTATTTTACTATCGATTGGATAACTTTTGGATGAAACATTTGAAGACAGAGAAATCAGTGTACATACATACAAAAAATATATACAAACACACGAATTGAGAACCTCCTCCTTTTGGAAGTCGGTTAAAAATGTTTGCTGAGTTTGTCATTATAACTAATGACTAATACAAATGTGTTATTATTTATTGTTTCGTCACATAGTTACGTGGTAAACCTTTAATTTGATAACCCACTTAACTTTGCCCAATGTATAGGCAATGCAAACATCACCAATCGAAAACGGTCAGGGCTCCGTCTATCTCAAACAATAATAATTGTAAGCTTGAACCATGGTTCGATGAATATGTCGAAATACTTATAATTTTGATATTTTTTTGGACATCGGTAAGTAACTTTAAACATTAATTTCTCTATGAAGGTAAGAGTAAGTCTATCTTCACTAATATTAAAAAAGAGATAAAGTTTGGGGGTTTGTTTATAGGTTTGCAGCGGCTAATCACTGTAACTGCTGAACCGATTTTGAAAATTATTTCACGAATAGAAGGCTTTTTGTTCCGGGTAAATATAAAGCGGAAGTTTTACCCCGGAAAAACATTTTCCCACGAGCGCTGCCGCGGGCAAAAGCTAGTTGTTAATAAAATTACAGGTACCTAATTCATTTGTGTTTTTAAAACGCTACTCTTGGTTTCGCCTCATGGTATATATCTACATGTAACTAGCATAATATCCTAACATTGCCACTAGAATTCCAATTTAAATAACATGTAAAAATCAGCTGCAATAAACACTAAAACTTAAGCTCCAAAATAATTTATATTTAATGTTATATAAATTAAAAAAAAACCGACAAAATAGTTTGAAACGATTCACGAACATAGATAATAGCTGTTTGGGTTCAGAGATCTCTGAATGCAATCTTGACCCCCTTATAATTTCATAACATTATCGGGTGGTAATATATAGACACAGATATAATACATACATACATATGCACTCACGCCTTTTATCCATGAAGGAGTAACCAAAGGCGTATTCCGTCCCATGATTTGATAGGGGGCGAGCCCATCGCCATATCGGGCACAAATTTCAGACTCCACGCTGATACTGAGTAGACACCGATATCATTTTTACCGACCAGGGGATCGAACCTGAGCCCTGAGCACTGCATTCGTACCGTAGTACAACAACGCCACTGAGCCAGTCTATTGTCGAGATATTATAATAAATTAGAATAACATATTTTTTGAAAGTTGCGTCATTAATTAGCTACAGATATCATCATCATCAGCCACATGACGTCCACTGTTGAATATAGGCCTCCCCCAAAGATTTTCAGATGGACCTGTCAAAAGCGGCCTGCATCCAGCGCGGTCCTGCGGCCTTTACCAAGTCATCGGTCCACCTTGCAGGTGGACGGCCGACGCTGCGCTTGCCAGTACGTGGTCTCCACTCGAGAACTTTTTTGCCCTATCTGCCGTCAGTTCTTCGAAATATATGCCCTATCCATTACTACTTCAGCTTGCTTATCCGTTGGGCTATGTCAGTGACTTTCGTTCTTCTACGGATTTCCTCATTTCTGATGCGATCGCGTAGAGAAACACCTATCATAGCCCTTTCCATAGCTTGCTGAGCGTGAGCCGTCTTAGGCGGCCCATAGTCAGAGGCCACGTCTCAATGCCGTATTTATTAGAGATTTAATTATTTATCTAATTTTTTTAGCTACAGATACAATATTCTTAAATATTAGGATATCAAAATAAAACTAGTTTTCGGCGTTTATAACGATTTTTTATATTTTTATTTTCTCCTAACGTTTCGATCATATATTAAAATATCATTTATTTATATGGCTATGGCAAAGTGACCCCACTAAATCAAATGATGTGTGAAGTGGGAATGATGTCGATTAACGAGAGATAAAACCTCACCAGTTTAAACAATTATGCCGGCCTGTTTGAAACGGATATACTTTACTACGGGACTTTTTTATATATTAATGGAAAATAATATTTCATTAAGAGTAGGAATCTCGTTTACTTCAAGAAGTTCTGTGAGCCGTACTTCGTAGCTATATCTTCATCAGTCTTTGTTAGTTCACTACTGAGCACAGACCTTTCCTAAAGATTTTTAGACAAATTTGTTAACCGGCTTACATAGCTCCCAGCTTGAGGTGAGCCGACTCGAGAGGAAGATAACCATACAATAGAATCCAACAGAGGTCGCCGGTTTTTCACTAGCGAGATTTTGCTATGATACATGAACGTGCCTTCACTGGTGTGCCACTGTTTGAGCAATGTTCGATTGAGGCTTACATGCCTGAGGTGCCAGCTCTTGGAAATTCCCGTGGGTGATTATGACCATTAATTTTGTATTAATATAATATTACTTACCCATTTAACAACAAAAATAGGATATATATATAATAACAGCCCTGTATTATATACTGTCCCACTACTGGGCACGGGCCTCTTCTATTAATGAGAGGGTTCAGGCCTTAGTCCACCACGCTGGCCTAGTGCGGGTTGGTAGACTTCACATACCTTTGAAATTCTTATAAAGAACTTCTTGGATATGCAGGTTTTCTCACGATGTTTTCCTTCACCGTTAAAGCGAACGATAATTGATAATCAATACACACGTAACTTCGAAAAGTCAGAGGTGCGCGCCTTGGGTTTTGAACCTCCGGACATTGTCTCGACAGACCGTTCCATTCCCGACTAGGCTATCGTCCACTTACTAGGCTATCGTCCACTTAAAATGGGATAAAAATTAGGATTTTCATTACGATCTCTGTGGTCACCCATGGTCTACTTGGCTTTCAAGGGGAGCAATCTGATTTTGACGCCCCTGTATGTAAGCAAATATACACGGGAATAAATGACTATTCTTTGTTTTGAAGTTACGGAACCCAAGTTTAGCCATAGGATTAATCACATAAACCGGTATCTAACGTGTATTAATGCGGATACGAAACGTGATTTAACTGTGGCCAAAATTTCCGCAATAAATTAAAATAAAGTTGCCGGCATATCATAATCTGATTGATTCAAGCCATTTGTGCGTCACCTTCTAAAGGGGTTATAACTATTTTGTTAGCCTCTTTTTGTGTTTTGATAAAATATGGGCACGATAATAATATATCGGCACGATTTACGAAGAATCTTTGAAACACGGCTGCACTTGGGATGTGAACCGTGCTTTTTTATCTCTGGTTTCAAGTAATTTGGTTTCTCAGTTATTAGCCCAAAGTTGATATAAATCCTATAACACTGGCATTCTGGGATGCAACTCTTATTATTTTATACTGTTTATTTTAATTTGAGAAACGTCTAACTCTCCTTACACATGCAGAGTAACCAGGATAAAAAAGTTGGCGGAACCGTTTAATTGCCATATACGTGGGTTTTTCCCCTAGCCACTTCCTTCGCCTGAGGTCGGCCCAGCGAGCCGTGACGATACACTTCCACAAAGTTGATTGCAGTTCGGATTGCTTCTGACCCAATTATCGGATGCAATAATAATCTTAAGCCGTGTTTAGATGACCAAGTTCTCAGGAATATATTGTGCAAGAATTTCCAGGTGCGTTTACGCTAGCAGCAAATTTTAATAAGTCTATGCAAATACGACTTACCGCAAGCTCTGCAAGTTCCAACATTTGTACAAGCCGGCTTACCGTTCTATTTACGCGGTAAAAAACAGTTGGGGAAGATGACTTCTGGAAGTTTCTTGCTAATCCAACCCCGCTTTAGCTCGAGTTGAGATATTTATTATAGACCTGCAAAGCACGAACTATGTAAACTAAGCTAAGTTCTATGTGTCATTCCAACCAAGCGTGCTAAGACAAACTCGGCTTAGGCCGTGGTCTGCAGACTTATATGCGAGAGGTTGTCATGGATTTTGTTTTTATAAGATGGGTAAGTAGCTTGGAGAATGGCGATGCCTATAAACAGAAGAAACACCATACATCACCTTGAGATACAAAGTACTGTGTGGCATTCCGCTGCCTTCGTCATCCTGAGACATAAGATGCTAAGTCTCATTATGTTCACTAGTTACAGTGGTCTAAGATCCTGTTAAATATTATACCAAATCGGAACCCAAAAGACCGCCTGCCAGATCTCAAGACACTGTTCTGTTCTGCATAGATCGGACCGTCAATAACTGATAGTTCTAAAATTTTTCAATGTAAGCAGATATAATAACATATAAACAAAAAAATATATTATATTTAGATTTTGGTGCCCCCTGAGCCTAGTTGGGAATGGAACGATCTGCCGAGACAATGTCTGGAGGTGCAAACCCAAGGTACACAACTCTGACATTTCGAAGTTACGTATGTATTTATCAATTATCGTTCGCTTTAACGGTGAAGGAAAATATCGTGAAGAAACCTACATACCTGAGAATTCTCTATAATAATTTCGAGGGTATCTGAAGTCTGCCAACCCGTACTAGGCCAGTGTGGTGGACTAAGACCTGAACCCTCTCAGTAGTAGAGGAGGTCCGTGCTCAGCAGTGGGCTGTATATAATACTGTGGGAAATTGCATTGCATTGCCTTTGCCCCTGAAGCCCAGGTTCGTGGCAATTCGCCTGTCATGCCAACCTATAAGTAGTTACTCTAGTGAAGCCAGAGGCATGATTCTCTATGACATTGTTAACTCGTAACGCGGCCGCGTCACGTTCACTTCGTGTAATGTGCGTAAAATGGTATTCTGTATGCCAATTTCCATAGTAATAAACGCGATGAGTTACGTTACAAGCGGTTACGAGCGGTGAAAATAACGCGTGTCATAGAGAATAAGGGGGCAGCACTGACGTTAAAAACAATTCACGATACAAAAACAAAAAATACTGTAGACTCGTCCAAAAAACACGTTGAAACAAACAGTTGCGGTTCTTTACCAGAATTTAATTGGCTTGTTGACTACAATATTTTGTTATGATTATAAAAACTATTTCACACAAGAATTATTTAACATTATTCTCATTATCCTGCTGATCCTCCAATGTGGCGCAACACAGGTTTATAAGGCATATAGTAGAAATTTGGATAACTTTTTTCTGATAAATCGTTTCAGGAAATATAATTAGGTATTTGTTTGATAGGATTAGCACCCGAGACCTCCTAATCCAAAGCCCGTACACAGCTACGAGACAAAGCAGGTAAAGTTGACAAACGTGTTTTACGTGCGCGGATTTTACCGAATAATATATGGTCATGGTGATTAGCTAGATTCAATCAATTTAAAAAATTAGTATAGTATTTTTTGCAAGCGCATACTGTTTATGACTAATCATTATAGATTGGAAATCATTCGCAAAAAGAATCACTTAACATAAAGCTTGACGCACAGACCCGGCACGTCATTTGTGCTGGTCGCGGGATAATATTTTCGCCCGTATAGCGACCGTCGCGTCGTACACAAGCCCCCTTGTTCTCTATGACAGAGTTAGCAGTTAGCACGTAACGCGGTGGCGTCTCGCTAACTTCGTGTAATTAACGTTAAATGGTATTCTGTATGCCAATTTCCATAGTGATAAACGCGATGAGTTACGTTACGCGCTTGTTATGAGTGGTGAATAACGTGTGTCATAGGTAATAAGGGGAAATGTGTAACCACCACAGTACCCACGTACGTGAGTCGCGTTCCGACTTCACCTATGTATATAATACCAGCCCTGTATTATATACTGCTCAATGCCGAGCACGGGCCTCCTCTACTACTGAGAGGGGTTAGGCCTTAGTCCACCACGGTGGCCTAGTGCGGGTTGACAGACTTCACACACCCTCGAAATTCTTATGGAGAATTCTCAGGTATGTAGGTTTCCTCACTATGTTTTCCTTCAGCGTTAAAGTGAACGATAATTGATAAACAATACACACGTAACTTTTGAAAAGTCAGAGGTGTGTGTCTTGGGTTTCGAACCTCCGGACATTGTCTCGGCAGACCGTTCCATTCCCAACTAGGCTATCGTCCACTTATGTACCTGTGTATATTCGGTTCAAATAGGCCGGCATAATTGTAACGACTAGTGGAAATGATCAACTCTCGTCAGTCCACATTATCTGGACTCAATTCGCGTACCATCAAGTGCGGTGGAGTGACATTTCTGTAAATATATTAAAATGTCGCATAGAGGTTATAAACTTTTGCCAAAACACAACACTAGCTACTATAACACTGAAAATAGTTTTAGTGACTTCAGCAGCCATTTTAGCACAATTTATCAGCACCAATTTGGGCAATGTGTTAATGTAGACAATGACAACTTTAAGCTTATTATATTATGAGAGATATCCTTAAATATCATCATCTCCGGGTCCTAATTAGTTGAGGTCGGCAGTAGTAAATTATATTAGCTACATAATAAAGCAAATTCGATGTTCAATTCTTTCTCACAGCCTGCAAAACTAACGATGCTGCGCAGTACATTTTTTAAAAGGCAAAAATATCGATGGAATTTTCCTATAATGTAGTAACATGACCTCATCTGGAAATTTTCCAAAATTAGATTTGTTGTGCAGAGGAGGTCAGAGCCTTAGGAAGGTGGGTGTTGAAGATTGTTTTAAAGTGGAATGGGGAGTGTACACTAACCAAAGATATTATTCATTAAACGGTTTGTTAATGAACTTATTTTCTGGAAAGTTTGTGTTAGAAAAATTCATACATTTCTTTTTATGGATAAATCCACAGATGTGTTATCATCGGGCTTTAAATGTGCTGCTGTTGTGTTCCAATTCCGAGAGTAAGGTAGCTAATCTGTAGTGCGCCTAAGAAGTTCGACATGAGGAAACTACATAGTGAGGCTTTAGCTATGTTAGTGTAGTTTTTCTTGGTAGTAGTTTACAGTAGGTACACAAATGTATCCCACTCATGTTTTTGCAGGTGAGCAGCCAGCAGTCTTCAGTTGGTTCTATTCCGTTAGGTATCACGCAAAAATAATTTTATTATACAATAGTTCGCACTCTTAGTAAAACAATGATCTAATGCAAAATTTTGCCTAGATGAGCTTTAGCAAAATATGGACACTAAAGGGCAAGCTGCATCAGCTAAGGAAAATAATGTGTCTTTCCAACATAGGGTTTAGGATCAAAATTGTTTGAATTTACGTTCGTTCCCCGCCCATCTTGAAAAAAATGTTGTATACAGTTCGTTTTTGTGACGATTTAAAAAAAAAAGATCTTGGATTAGGTCATTGTTTTATTACGAGTGTGACTTATATTCTCACAAAGATAACGTCTTGTAGACTATTAAAATTTCCTGTATTAATTATAATAATTATACTCCGCTTTTAACATCATTACGTAAGGTTGGAAAAATAAAACTTAACTTATTTAGGGTTCGTTATACATTGTGTAACTAGGCTGTTCGCTATATAAAGTATCTCTACGAAGAAAATAACCTTTCGTAGCGGGCCCGTAGCAAGTTGCTCGAACCTTAATTCGCCCCTTTTTGATAATACACAAAATCTAAGTCGATTTTATACATCTCGGAGCCCTCTCATGCAGAGGGGTCGTGGAATTTTACCCCTCATGCCATTCCATCGTTTCGTCACTTGTAAGACGTCTGCCATGGTCCAATACCGGACAAATCGTTTTGGACAATCTCACAAGTGTTCTCCGCCGTGGGAATCAAACCTAAAATCTCTGGTGCCATAATCCAAATCCACTACAGTGACTACACTACATTTAACTTATGGAACGAAGTTCCTTATCGCGCGTTACGAAAGGGGGCTAGACGGAAAAAATTAAGACCAAAAGTTGTAACGACACTTTTTTTTATACTTGCTCTGTGAAACCAGCCAGTAACAATAAAGACCTGGTTGAAAAATTGACATTCGAATTTAAATAAAAAAAGACAATTTAAATACTTTTATGAGTAGTTTTTTTTATTAAGAGTATTCTAAAGATGTATCTCGGACGCTTAGCAGATACAACAAATTTAAACTTCCACGAATTTTGGTCGCAGATTTTAACATCAACTTCACTAATGAAAATCAAAACCATTGCTACAGTTTCTAGGGAAAGAATTTGATTTAAGAATAAACAATAATCCAGCAGAATCAACAACAAAATATATTACTACCATTGATGCAGTTTTTCAAGACATTTAAATAAAATAGATTCCCAAACATATGTTTCCTACTTCAGTTACCATAAGCCAATTATTCCTAAAATTGAGCCAACTGATTAAGTTTATATAACATTATATTTGTTAATAATAAAAAAAAATATGATTATAACTTAAAAGAAATAAAATTTTATTGCAATTCCTTCACTAATTAATCGAAAGGAACTTCGTTCCATCCGAGTGTCCCTTGACACCTCTCAAGTTTTTATTTAATTTTATATTATGCTTTTTTATACATATCAATGGCCATGTAGTGCCTGGTTAATGTTACGTCTTTTTCAGGATTCTATAAAAATATAAAATCATTAAGTTTTTATTTATTATGGAATGACACGAACATATTTATAGTTCATGAACCTAGATGGTCTAATTGCTCTATGTAAAGGTTAATTATAAAATACGACCTCAACGCAGAGTCATGTGTTTGATGCGTTTTTTTGGATTCTCATTAAACCCTTGTTTATAATGCACAACAATAAAAAATAATCTATCGATAACTTTGAATCTTATAAACGAATAGAAGAATGTTGTCTTTAATATTTTTATTGATCGGGTAAAAAGGCTGCTCAAATTGTGAGTTTCAGGGTTCAGTTTGAAAACACCCGAGTTTTATACAGTGGCGACGTCATTCAGGAGTTTTATAGCCTTTCAAGGCAGACGAGCTAACATTTAGTTTTACGTAGCTACCGCATTGCATTTGCTAGCAATTAGCAATTAATAATCATAAAAGTGATTGCACATAACAAAGCAGCGGTATAAATATGCAATGCAATCAGCCCTGTATGATATACACTATCCACTGCTGAGCACGGGCCTCCTCTACTACTGAGAGGGTTTAGGCTTTAGTCCACCACGCTGGCTTAGTGCGGGTTGGCAGACTTCCAGTGCCGGATTAACCACGTAGCAAGAGTAGCAATTGCTACGGGCCCCGCGCAAAAGGGGGCCCCGCATATTTAAACCCACTCATCTCTGCCGGAGCGTAATTTTTTGAGTGAAACTTATTACGATGTGGTATGTTGAATTTTTTTGATGTCACAAAAAAGTGAAACGTTACAACTTTTCCTACTAAGACAATCCACGTCAGACACTCGGTACCCGACTATTTCCAAATAGTCGGGCTATTTCCTTGGCGTAAATAATTCAAATAATTTCATACGGTAAACACACAAGTTCTACAAAAAGTTTCTTGTATAAACGTGTAGAATTTCAGTCGGCCTGATAATCTGCTCTACAATATGTCTGCCGTATATGCAAGCACTCTTACCCAACACTTAGTGTGGACTGTGGATGTGTAGCAGAATTGAAATAGCTCGATTTAAATTGTTAAAATTTTCTAGTCATTTATAAGATTAACAGTCTACATTATTTTTAATATAATTTAGTAACCATATACCAAAAATCTATTTTCTAGAATATAAGTATACTAGCGGCCCGACCTGGCTTCGCACAGGTAGCAAAGCATAATATTTGTACATTTAATTTTCTGTCGTACAAAATAATTATGAATTATACACATAACCCTTCCTCTTGAATCACTGCATCCATTGGTGGAAAACATATGAAAATCCGTTCGGTAGTTTTTGAGTTTATCGCGTTCAGACAAACAGATGCGATAGGGGGACTTTGCTTTATAATATGTAATGATGTAAGGATATATCCTTAACAATAAAAAGATAAAAGTAGCATGTCCTTCCTTGGATCTCAAACTATCTTCATATTTATTCTCTTACGGTTCCACCCGCAACAAAATATTTTCCGGGATAAAATACCGGGTACCGGTTTATATTTCTCTGGGATAAGCAATAGCCTAGGTGCTCCTCAAGGTCTTAAATTATCTTCCTACGAAATTTCATCAAAATCGGCTGAGAGTGACGGCTACAACCGCGAGGTAAAAAAATCTGGGATATAAGTCCCGGTTTCTATTCTTCCAGGATAAACAGTAGCCTATGTCCTTCCCTCGGTTTCAATCTATCTCCATACTTGGTTTTTTGCGGTTCCACCCGCAAGAAAATATTTTCCGGGATAAAGTCCCGGTTTATTTTTTCCTGGAATCAGAAGTAGCCTAGGTCCTTTCCAGGGTTTCGAACTATATCCCTACCAAATTTTGTTGAAATCGGTGGTTTGGCCGTCCCACTGGTGAGAAAAAAAAATCGGGATAAAATATCCGGTTTATATTTTTCCGGGATGGGCAGTACTCTGTGTCCTACCTTGGGTCTCAAACTATCTCCATACTTATTTCTTTGCGGTACCATCCGCAAGAAAATAGTTTCCAAGATTAAAGTCCTGGTGTAGTTTTTCCCGGGATAAGAAATATCCTAGATCCTTTCCAGGGTCTTAAACTATGTCCCTTCCAAATTTCATCGAAATCGGTTCAGTGGTTTGGGCGTGACGGCTCCACTCACGAGAGAAAAAATCCGGGTTAAAATTCCCGGCTTATGTTTTTCCGGGATACAAGTAGTCTATGTCATTCCCTCGGTCTCAAACTATTTCCATACTTATTTTTTTGCGGTACCACCCGCAAGAATATTTTCCGGGTTAAAATCCCGCTTTATTTTTCCCGGGATCAGAATTAGCCTTGGTTCTCCCTAAGGTTTTAAACTATCTCCCTACCAAATTTCATAGAAATCGGTTGAGTGGTTTGGCCGCCCCACTCGCGAGAATAAAACCCAAAAATACAAATCTTTCCTCCTTATAATATTAGTATAGATTGAGTTATAGAAGTTATGACTAAAAAAATGGGATCCCTTTGGTTCGCCAATTTTTTTTTAAACTATTGTTTTTTCGCATAATTGACTTTGCATAATATGTATTGGCATAATAGTACTATCGCATGGTAATATTTTGGCCTACTACTTTTTTGTCATAATAAGCTATTGGAATAATTTTAGCTTGACTAATTTGTATTAGACTAATACACATTTCGCATAACATGTATATGGAATAAACTAGGTTAGCGAGGAGCGAAGCGACGAGCGTGTTAGGTGTATATGAACAACCGCACGAGCCAAGCGAGCGAAGCGAGCGTGCCGCGGTAGCGGTCGGCGAGTGCCAGAACCGACTTTAAGACGTTTCCACCTCAGACATAACCAAACATGAATGATGCTTATTTATTTTTATTACTTTTGTTATTTATACTTTTTGACGTTAGTCGTTCTGATGTTTGTGCTTTTTGTATTTATGCTTTTTTATTTAATGCTAAAACAATTATGCGTCATGATTATTATGCACATTGATATTTAGGCTTAAAGCTAAGATGCATAACAATAATATTACAAAAAAAATTATGCAATCCAATAGGGAACCAAAAAAAATATTTTATTACTTCAAGAGAGATTCTCATGATCACTGCAATGGCGAACGTTAATTTTCGACATTAAAGCGCATAAAAAATTAGTTTAGGAACACTATGAGTCAAAAACGTCTGAATTATCTCGCTTTGAATAATATAGAATATGATTTGCTGAGAGAAATTGATACGAATAGTATTGTTTCTAAATTTACTTTGTAAAAGTTTAAAAAATAATAAGGAAACAGATAAATAAATATAAAATATAAACATTATTTAAAGTACACTATTGATTAAATATAACATTAGCTATTCCTAAATATATAATAATTTGTATTAAATATAAACTATGAAATATGTATTAAAAAAAATATTTTGTGTAGTATCATCTGTTTTCAATTGTTAGTTTTCTATCAAAATTATTCTAAATTGCCAGGAAATCTCATCTCAGGCTTTTTGTACTTATCAGAGTCTAACAGCGCATATAGTAATTTACTACACTATTAATTACCCACAAAATTGTAACCTATAGATAGCAAATAAACGTATTGAGTATTGAATTGCATCTTCACCACTTTATACTTAAGAACCCATAGCAGATCAAGGCCTCTTTGAAAGAATTTGCTACGGGCCCCGCGCTTGCTTAATCCGGCACTGCAGACTTCACATACCCTCGAAATTCTTATGGAAAATTCTCAGGTATGTAATGTTTCCTCACGATGTTTTCCTTCACCGTTAAAGCGAACGAAAATAATTGATTAATAATACACAAGTAACTTCGAAAAGTCAGAGGTGTGTGGCTTGGGTTTTGAGCCTCCGGACATTGTCTCGGCAAACCGTTCCATTCCCAGCTAGGCTATCATTCTTAGGTATAAATATACAGAAAATAATGAATATTTTTTATTAATTATTATTTATTTTAATTATACATAAATATTATATATATCTCCATTACAGCTTTACTAAATATGAAACAAAACAGTTAAAACTCTGGGTTTTCCACTACAAATCAAGACTCATGGGGCGTGTAGAGTTAACGGACCACGTCTAAAACTTCCATCCGACCACCGCAATTAAGGTACAGTAAATCGCAATTTATTATTTTGCGAACGATCGAATTTTTTACAGCTATGAGGAAGTCTCTGATCACGGTACTAAAAAAATAATACACGTATGGGATTTGATATGACCATAAGTTTAGAAGTAAGCTCGAAACTCTCGGTTACATCCCTAATTACCCCTCGAAGACGCAAGCATACAACACATTGTTCATGTGTTAAGTAATACATTGTGCATGTCGCAATATGTTATTGTTTCGTCATTCTGTACGATCTTGAAAAACGACACTCACAATGAATATAAACATAATGTAGACTGTCTGCTGGCCGTCTGGATTAAAAGAAGGTTTATTTAGACAACGTTTTAGCAAAAACTAAAGCTATACAATACATTTCTTCGGGAAAGGTATTTATTTATTAAATTGCCAGCCAAGTTAAGGAAATACATAAACAAATATACGAAAACATTGTTCAATTTAAATTAGGCATCGTCTCCAAATATACGTATATACTAAGCGAATACAAATTTTAATTATTTTTTGATTTGTAGTGGTTTTGAAGTCAGTTTATTTTTGATTGAAAAGTTTTTGAATCAAGAGGTCTTGGGAGCGACATTGGCAAGGCTAACATTGTTAATTTTTTGATTAATAATGGAGGAAAATATTGTTAATGAATATTTTCCTCCATTATTAACGACAGTTGTGTTAATGACAACTGTCGTTATAACTACGCTGGCATGCCATACTCTTTTTTATCGATGGCTCGACAAAGTGGCTTCACTGCAGCTGATGGTAAGTGAATCTCGGCTATACTGACTGCGTCGGTGACGAAGTTGTATCGGAGTGTAGAATTTGTGCCTAGTATTGTGATAGGCTCGCCACCTTGCACATCATGGGAAATGAAAGGCCAACAGTGGGTGCACCAGTTGTCTACACCTCCGGGGATAATAGGCCTGTATGTGTGTCTTACACCATCCATACCATACCATATCAGCCCTGTAATACTGCCCACTGCTGATCACGGGCCTCCTCTACAGCTGAGAGGGTTCAGGCCTTAGTCCACCACGCTGGCCTAGTGCGGGTTGGCAGACTTCACATACCTTCGAAATTCAGAGAACTTCTCAGGTATGCAGGTTTCCTCACGATGTTTTCCTTCACCGTTAAAGCGAGCGATAATTCACAAAGAATACACACATAATTTTTTAGAAAAGTCAGAGGTGTGTGCCCTTGGGTTTCGAACCTGCGGACATTGAAACGGCAGTCCGTTCCACTCCCAACTAGGCTATCGCCGCTATTCTTACATTCTTACACCAGCTGAATCAAAAAATCGGAATAGCCAATAGGCGAATTAAATTTTCGTCAAATCATCCATTGTTATTGAATATTAAATTATAGTATTACATCAATTAGATTTGGCTCTTACACGGTTATCAGAAAAAACTAAATTGTATGCTGTCAATGAAATTAATGATATCAAAATTATATTATGTGCAACTAGTATGTTAAGATTGGACTGGTAAGTTTTTGTTGTATTTTTTACTTAATTTGCGTTTTAGATCTCGTATGAGAGTGTAGGTAAGTAACTGCTTTGTTTTTATGACGTCAATGCTGCAAGATGCTTTGTTTTATTAGTTAACATGGTGGTGACTGGTGACTCTCTATAACGAGGGGCCATGGGCGGTTCTCTTTTTTCATCTCTAAGGCTGCCACTGCTGATCAAGTCAAAATTATTTTCTGAATGTTAATGTAAATGTTATTTGTTAACGTATTACATATGCCTTTAATTCAGGAGCATAAAACATTACTGTGACTTTCGTATTTAGTCGTCTTATCATATGTTCAAAAAGTAGTATTTACTCTGACTTCCTAAAGCCTAATTCAACGGTAATCATATCAAACAATCTACGCACAGGATTAATCCGACTTAAGAAGGTTCATTCATGCTGTAGCGAAACATATCTACAGAAGGTCTTATTTCATCTGTTTTTATTAATTCAATACGGTACATGGATGATATTTTACTACGAATGCAATGTAGCGAGTATAGATTACAATCAACACAAAAGGCTTGTATAACTAGTTCGCTAATATGATTCGAACCGGTAATGTGTCATCGAGCCGTAATAAGTGATAACAAAGGTATTTACAGTATCTTGTGCGTCTGTCTCCATTATAAACATGCGTTTGTATTATAATTAACACTCATTTCAAATTAATTTAATAAATTTATAAATATTTCACACTTCAGCCTACACAGTACATATCGAGGTATGGGCGTATTAATAAGCGAGGGGGGTCCGGACTCCGGACCCTTCCCCCCATAGGTTATAACAAAAATAATCCGGACCACAAAACATGTAGATGTTCTAACAAACATATTACAAACTAAAAAAATAAGTTTTGGTGTATACGCGACTAATTTGTTGAGACGGTTTTTTTTGTGTCATGGGGCGGCGAGAAACGACGCTACGCCACTGACATTTTGGTATCCTCGGACCCCCCCTATGTGAAAGCTAAAGCTACGCCGGGACGTGCATCGTGGCTTAACCTGTCAAATCCCGCTTAGATATAATATAGATGTATGGGGAAAGCCTATATACTCGGACGCCGGCGTCCATAGCGGGGCTTGACGAGTCAAGCGAATTTCTTTTGGGATATTATACTATACCTACATATATATGTATTTGGAATCAGTATCTTTTTCGGATTCTAAATATATACTTAACTTTATAACGCTAACGCAGTCGGGTAAAAATATCGCTTCACCCCTCGACATTAAGTACATACTTAAATACTTTTATTTTTAAAAGTGCAAGTCAATATTTCGCTTCGTGGGTTCTGTACCTACACAGTCTAGTTTTTGTTCTAACTAATACTTAGGGCTGATTTGACCGTTTGCTGATAAGCGCTACGCGTCACAGTGTATAAGCCGACTAAATTCAAAAGTCACACTAATCTATTCTCCTAGATAAATGGTAATGAGTAGGTACCTATCTACATTAGGTGTTGCCAATTAAATTTAATTGAAACCTTTGAAACAGGCGCCTATGTGAAATTAATATCTCTATAAAATCACTAACCAGGCACTACATGGCCATGTATAAAAAGTATGAGGACATGTATAAAAAATCATAATATAAAATTAGAAAAAAGTTTAGCGACTCGTTTCGGTTACTTACTCCTGTAAAGGGGTAATGCTGAGTTAGTAGTTGTAATAACTGCTAACAGATGTCGCTGGTCATCTCCTTTAAGAGAATTAAGTACGGATCCTGAAATTGGCAATCGATGGCGGGGGCGGAGTAGCTCAATTGGAAGAGCACCGGCAAGGGACGCCGGAGGTCGTGGGTTCGAGTCCCGCCTTCGACTGTTTCTTTTTCAGGATTCTATAAAATCATTAATATCTCGCTAAATATAATTTTGGTATGAAGATATAGGACCTTTTTAAAGTCGAGCAGAAAGACACACCGAAGATCCTTTTGTAGTTCCATTAGTCTAATAACCGGGATCCCAAAAACCATGTTTAATGTCATTGTAACATGATGCCATGTCATTGCAAATAATGGTTAGACGTAACGGAATTCCCTCGACATCGGATACGCGGCATTATAAATACTTGATCAATTAACTTCTGACGCACTTCCACGTAATACTGTATACTGTTCTAGAGCAACTACTGGAATATTCTGTTAGAGTTGACTAGCTTTTAATCGTACTTCCGCATGGTAGACCTACTCCGGAATAATTCTACTTTTAAGGGATATATATTACTAGACTTCTGCTCGCGGCTTCGCCCGCGTGAATGAGTTTTTCCGGGATAAAAGTCCCGCTTTATATTTCCTCGGGATAAATTATACATACAAACCTTCCCCTTGAATCACTCTATCTATTAAAAAAAACCGCATCAAAATCCGTTGCGTAGTTTTAAAGATTTAAGCATACATAGGGACAGACAGCGGGAAGCGAGTTTGCTTTATACTATGTAGTGAAGTAGTTTACCCACAAGTTCTACCCGTGTGCCCAATTTCATCCATATTTATACAGCCGTGTATGTGACTTCTTGTAGACATTAAGACAATAAACCCAACATACCAACTAACATTAGCATGTGAAATGAAATCCTCCTAGCCAGTTTCGGCCACGGCGGCCAATCTCAACGGAGATCAGCCAGGTACGCAGGAGATATTATAGTGCACAAGTGTGTGCGCAATACACAGGTGCATTCGCTATTCCTTCACTCTCATAGTCCGGTGAGACGGCAATCCGACATGACCGGAGAGAGATCAGGCGCAGGACCAACGGCTTTACGTGCTTTCCGAGGCACGGGGGTATCACACCGCCAACTTCCTGACTCCGAGCTGCGACTGAGTAATTTTTTTTTAAGATGGAAAAACCCAGTCGCAAAGTTTTTTGGCCCGACCCGGGATTCGAACCCAGGACCTCAGCGCGCAAATCGTACTCGTAACGCGTACGCAATACAACTACCCCACCGAGGCAGTCAATTAGCATGTATCTAAGTAGTAGGTAACTTTTTGAAAAATATGCTAACACAAATGAATCTGACACATTAGTGATATTTTATGACAGATATTTTGATCGAGACCTGTGAAACTAAAAGTTGTAGTTTATATGGCGGATAAAGTCCGAAGAGGCTATCAGGGACTTTATCAGCATGTGGGGTAATCGGTCCTTATTGAGGAATTATACACTGGTGGAAATATTCCTACATAATTATTCCATACATACCTACACTCCCATTTTGATCTCCGAAGGGGTAGGCAAAGGCGCAATTAATGCACCCACTTTTCGCCGTGCGCATTCCGTCCCATGATGTGATAGGAGCCGAGCCTATCAGCATATCACGTACAAATTCTAGACTCCGTACTGATAGTGAATAGGAAAACCCAATATCACTGCCCGACCCGGGGATCGAACCCGAGACCTCAGCATTGCAGTCGTACCGTAATACAACTACGCCACCGAGGTAGTCACATAATAATTATTAATAAGTACAATTCAGTTTTCCTTTAGTGACGTTACCAATAAGCTACAAATTACCCTCCCTTTATTTTGTTAGTGGCTTTTGCGTGAGCCTCAGCCCGCGTGAAAAAACAATTCTGGGATAAAAGTACCGCTTCATATTTTCCCTGGATAAAAAGTATTTCATGTATTACGCTGATAATGTAGCTTTATAGTGCTGAGAGAATTTTCAATATCGGTCCAGCAGTTTTTTTGTCTATCCATTACAAACAAGATTTTTTTTTCTTTTTATAATATTAGCATAGATAGAACAGATTGATACCTTCTATCTATAAAACCCAATATAAACTATATATAAAACATATTTTTGTTCCACGAGTCTAAAAAACAATACCAATACAGCCTTCAGAATATTTGTTTTTTTGCGGAATCTAAATATAATTTGCAAAATAATTTTTACTACGCTCTGATTTATTATTATTGCGAGGAAGACATATGCCTAACCGGTTTTAAGCACGTTTTATATGTTGTTCCGCTATTTTGGAGTTCATTTTTGAACCTCTTTGTTGTTTCTTTTGAATCAACAGTTAATGGAGTTTTGAATAAAGGTGTGGTTTGATTTTAAATAGATAACGCTACTTACGTACGATAGGCGTAACCATTAGAGAAATTGTTAAAACCAGATTTATGAAGAAGGCTTAAGAAGGCAGAGCTCAGGGTCCCCAACGCAAGTGATAACTTGGTTGGAGAAGGGTGAATTCGTCATAACCATTCCCTTTCAGAACTTGAGTTAGTTACATTTTCCCGCGTCACAGAAGATTTGTGGAATAGTGACGTGAATTAGCACTGAAATATCAAAAGAATGGATTCAAAAAATCACAAATCGCATTTCAACAAAGAGAACTATATTATTATATCAAATGGTTATTTTAAGATATGTACACACCTGATAAAACCGAATTCCAACGTTGAAGTTACTTATTTTAATATTACAATATTTAAAGCCCTAGGGCTGACAGCCTCGCTGGCGTATTTGGTGTTATGGTACGACTGCAATACTGAGGTCTTGGGTTCGATTCCCGGGTCCGGCAAAGTGATATTGGGTTTTTCTATTTAGTATCAGCTCGGAGTCAGGAATTTGTGCCCGATATGGCATTAGAATCGCCCCCTATCACATCATTTGACGGAATAACGGCGAAAAGTGGATGCACTAGTAGCGCCTTTGCCTACGCCTTCGGGGTTAAAAGTATGCGTAAAGCCCTGAGAGCACATTGATCGCCGACATTTAATGTAGAAGTAAATTGAATATTATTTATTGTTCTTCAAATTATCTTTACCTTACTCCAGCTGGGATCACTACAACACACGGTTCAAAGCTATCAATGCGAATTGTAGTATTTTTTTTTTTTTTTTTTAAATGGCCATCTTCGGCTCATTAGGGACGGCTGCGGGCTTCCTCCGACTCACGTCTAAGCTGTCGTCCGCAACCGCCCCTGCGCGTACCGCGTTTTTGCGGTCCTTTTCCTGTTGCGGGGGCTCAGAAGCCCCCGACACACCGTGCCGTGTCCACCTTTTGGTGTCCGAGGCAGCGTGAGACACGCTGCCTCGGACATGTCCATCACGGGGGCCACAGAAGTTGGCTAGACTAATGGGTGGGCGGCACGTCCCGCCCACCCGTGACCCCCGGAGGCCCCTAATAGTCGCCTTTTACGACAGGCAGGGGATACCGTGGTGGAATTCTCCAAACGCCCCCAATCCACAGGGCGGGAGACGTCGGTCAGTCGTCCACCCGACGCCTCCTACGTCTCGTCTGGCGGCGGGAGGGATCACCACTGCGCTGGCGATCCCTCTCGGCACTCTCCTTCCGCGAGAGGACCGCCTCGCAGAAGTGGGCCACCGCCTGCCAGGCCTCCCGACCGCCGACCATGGAAGCGACCACGGCCGGCAGCGAGAGGTCTTCTCCGACGACTGTTCTGAGAGCGCTGCGCTCCTCATCCCAGGCTGGACAACACTCCAACGTATGTTGGGCCGTGTCCATTGGGCAGTTGTCACAATAGTGACACACGGCCGACTCCTCTACACCTACCACCCGAAACAGGAACTCACCGAAGCAGCCATGCCCGGTGAGCACCTGCGTCAGGCGGTATGTTGCCGCTCCGTGGCGCCTGTCCAGCCATTCGGCAAAGACAGGACGCACTGCCTCTACGACCCGGTGCCCCCACGACGGGGCCTCCAGCCTGAGACGCCACTCCTCCACGGCGGCTCGCCGTAAGGCGGCCCTCTTGGCCTCCACCTCCTTCAGGGCCGGACGCTCCCCGCGACTGAACGCCTCCTCCCGCCAATGGAATACATCGGCAAGGGATTTGGCGTCCAGGTCCCAGGGCAGAAATCCGGCCAATAGGCAAGCCGCCTCGAAAGAGACCGTGCGGTACGCCCTGACCGCCCGCTGCGCTAAAGCTCTCTGCGGGGCGCGCAGAAGGGCGACGCAGGGGCGGCCCAGGGAGTCAGCCCAAACGGGGCTGCCATAAAGGGCTATGGACCGCACGACTCCGTGATACAGCCTCCGGCAAGGGAAGCCAGGACCTTCCAGGTTGGGCAGCAGGCGGGAAAGAGCGCCCGCTGCCCGGGACAATTTCGTCCTCAACTCCTTAAAGTGGGTGCGGAATCGCCATCGGCTATCCAGGACTAAACCTAGATACCTCATGCTAGAGCCGATGGGGATCCGCACCCCCCCAACGACGATGCCGGCACCGGCCGGTGGCCCTCTCCGAGGTCCGTGAAAACACACGGCCTCGGTTTTCTCGAGGGCCACCTTCAAACCTAAACGTTGAATTCTTCCAACTACTTGGCCGGTGCCCGCCGCCGCCAGAGTTGCGGCGTCCCGGAAGGTCCCAGCAGTCGCTGTGACTAACGTATCGTCGGCGTAACATGTCACGCCGACGCCCCGGAGATTGGAACCACGGAGCACCCAGTCGTACCCGATGTTCCACAGGAGAGGGCCCAAAACCGAGCCCTGTGGAACACCGCACGACATCGCTCTTCGGTGCCACCCATCGGCGCCCGGATACACCACGTGCCTGTCAGACAGGTACGCGTGCACCAGACGCCGGAGATAGGGCGGCACCACGTGGTACCGCAGTGCCTCGTGGATGCAGGGCCAGGGCAGCGAGTTGAATGCGTTAGAAATGTCTAACGACACTGCTATCACTACACTGCCCGTGGCCACTGCATCCTCCGCCTGTGCCTTCACCCGCAGAATCGCGTGGACAGTGGAACGTCCCCTCCTAAATCCAAACTGCTCGTCGGCCAGATTTGGTCCGACCCCTTCAAGGTGCTCGACGAGGCGGGTATGAATGATGCGCTCGAAGAGCTTTGCCACCTCGTCGAGCAACACGATGGGCCGGTAGGCCGACGGCGACTCTGCGGGTCGTCCTCCCTTCTTCAGCAGGACGAGCTTCCCGGTTTTCCAACGCACCGGGAAGACGCCCTGCTCCAGGCAGGCGGTGAATAAGCTGCGGAGCCTCGGGCCCAGGTACTCAACGGCTAGCACCCAGGCTTTCCCGGGGATGCCATCGAGCCCTGGGGCCGTGTTTTTGCTCCGCAGCCGAAGCACTGCCGCCCGCATTTCAGCGGGCGAAACCTCCGGGATATCCCTTGCCGGATTCTCACTCGACGATGACGCCACATCCGGTGGCGCCATCGGTGGAGGAGTGAACTCCTCGGTGGCCGGGAACAAGGCCGCGACGACGTTGGCCAGTAATTCTGGCCGGAGACTCTGCGACAGCGGGGGCGCCGCTGGGCGAAGCTTCTTCATCACCAGACGGTAAGGGCGCCCCCACGGGTCCCTGTCGAGAGTCCCCACGAACGCCTTACGTGCCGCGACCTTGGCCCCATGAATGGCCACCCGCAGCGCTCTCTTTGCCTCTTTGTAGAGGCCATAGAGCTGCTGCTCCTGGTCTGCGTGATTCTCGTCTCTTAGCCGGCGACGACGATGCCTGGCGTATCGGCGGCGCGCAGCCACGCACGACGCGCGCAACTGCGCTAGCTCCGCCGACCACCAGTACACCTGTCGCACCGGCGAACGGCGGAGAGCTCGGGGCATGCCGGCGTCGCAGACATCCGACATTGCCACCCCGAACCACTCCGCCTCCTGCTCAACCCGTACCGGCCCGTCCGGCACGGGGAGCCACGACATGACCAGAGCGGCCAGCACTAGGGCCTCCCCATCGAGGCGACGAAGCGCCCACCGCGGGCCGTCCTGATTTGGGGCACTCGGTACACCACCGGACTGGACACTCGGGGACGCGGAGACGCCGAACCTGACGTAACGATGGTCCGACAACGTCTCCACGCCCACGAGGACTCTCCAGTCCCGGACACGGCGTGCGACGGCGGCACTCGCAAACGACAGGTCTATAATCGACCCGCCGTTGTGCCGCACGCACGTGTCCACCGACCCCCTGTTCAGGACGACCAGGCCGACAGAGATCGCCCATTCCTCCAGGACCCGACCACGACCGTTCGTCGCCGGCGAACCCCAAGCCACGGACTTGGCGTTGAAGTCGCCGGCGACGACCGCCGGGTGAGGTTGGCCTTGTTCCACCAAGGCCCCCAGCCGAACGAGGAAAGACTCAAATTCGGCGAGGGGTCTGTTGGGAGAAAAGTACACTCCTACTATCCAAATGTCTCCCAACAGAACCGCCACGCATCCCCTGTCCTTCGCTACTTTTTCGAAGGGTGGGGAGCCAGCGGCGCCCCGGCTGATGATAGCCACCAAGCCGTCAAGGTCCCCAGCCCAGTTATCCCGGGGGGGGACAAAGTACGGCTCAGCGACCACGGCCACTTGCACCGACCACTGCGCCAGGCTTTGGGACAACAGGTCCTGGGCACTGGCACAGTGGTTGATGTTCGCCTGGAGGAAATTTAATTCCATTATTGGGCGATCTCTACCACATCCATCGCGGCCCCTTGCGGTGGGCTCGCTGACTGCGGCTGGGTCGAAGCCCCAGCGGCAGCAGCACTTCGTATCCCGTCGCGGCGCCTATCGCGACGGGAGGGGGCGGGACACGCCTTCCCGCCCACCGGATGCTTGGCGGGCCTCCCTGCGGCCGCGCAGACTGCGCAGTTCGGCGCGGCCTCGCATCCGCGGGCTTTGTGGCCCGGTTTGCCGCAGCGATAACAGAGATCGCTGCGGTCCGGTCCTCCGGTGCAGGTGCTCTGCGTGTGTCCGTGCTCAAGGCAACGGAAACAGCGCATCGGGCGCGCCCCTAGCACCGTCACCCGGGCCACTGTCCACCCCACCATCAGGCGGCCCGCCTTTATTTTCTGTGCCACTTTAGTTGGCACCTTGGCCCAAACTGCGCTCAGGCCGGAGCGGTCAGGCCGGATCTGTCCGACCTTGACGGCGTCGACTGCGCACTCGCCAGCAACGCTGAGTGCCGCTGCGACCGTCTCGGAAGTGGCTGCCGGATCCAACTCCGACAGCCGCAGCTCAGTGCACTTGGTGGGCCGGGAGATTTGGACATCTTCCGACCCGCCAAAGCATTCCCTCAGCCTTGCGGCGAGGGAGTCCGCCTTCCGCTCCGACTCAGCCCCGGGCACCTCATACAGCATGGCACCCGTGGCTGCCACCTTGGGCCTCAGCCTGTCAATGCCGAGGCCGGCGAGGTCCACGCGGTGCTGAGCGTCCGTCAGCACCTTGGCGTAGGTTAGGCCCTTGGCCACCGCCGCCGGCGTCAGCGACAGCACTATGGCCGCCGAGCGTGGCTGACGCAGTTTGGGCTCCTTGCGCCTCTGCCTCTTCTTCTGCGGCTTCGCCGCAGGCGCCGCAGCGGGGCTGGGCTTCCCCCGCTTCTTCTTCCCCACCACCACGGTCCATTCAGCGTCCATGGACGCTGGGGCCGGTGGCAGTGGGCTGGGCTCACTCGGAGCGGACTTCGCGACGGGGGGAGCAGGAGGACCACGTTTCCCCCTCCCCTTCTGGGGCACCCCAGACGGTCCAGCGACCGCCACGGCAGCAGAGGTGGAGGGCCCGGCCCCGATGGCAGGAGCCTTAAGAGGAGGAGCAGGCTGCACTGCTCCTTTCCCCTTCCCCCTCCCCTTCCCCTTAGAGGAAGGCTGGGGAGCTCCCCCAACGAAACCACCCTGGACGGGGAGTGGTATGTCCCCGGGGGTGGACCTTCTCTCATGGGCCAGTGGAGGCCTCTGGGCCGGCCCTGCGAGGACGGACTCCATCCTGGCCTGCCACTTGGCCTCCACTGCTGCCAGCTCCTCCAGACGGCGAAGGAGAGAAGCGTTTTCACGCTTCAGCTCCTTCACCGCCTCCTCCAATTTGGCGCACTTGTCACGCCACTTTTTGGCCTCGCCTTTGGGGCGAGCGCTCGGTGCCGGTTCCGCCGCCGCAGCGACAGCCACCTCCTCGGCGGGCACCTTCTGAATTGTAGTATTACTTTAAGCAAATTATTTATCTTTAAGTCTACGAACTCTATGCTCACACACCAAATATCTTTTATACATCTTCCATTGCTATAAAAAGACAAATTGGCAAGCAATTATAGTCCATGACCTTCGAGTAATTTCGACCCTTCCTTCAAAGCCGTTAAGTGATCACGATGTTAAAACAAATGTGACTCATACTAATTTTAACGATGAAAACAATTTGAACTAAGTTAACTGGTTATGTGATTCTAATGTGTTATTGGCGTGAGCAAAGCAATGTGTCTGTTGGATTTTAATGGATTTCTTACCAGGTGGACCGCACGTGAGGAGTAATCCTCACGTGTGCCGCCACACCTACTTTGAAATCCTGGTGGACAACGTAGAGCTTAAACCGGTTTTTCGAGCTTGAAATTCTACACACGAATTTCTTATATTATTTTAACACAGGACAGTAACCGGCCCGAGACGAGGCCCGTAACCCACTGCGGAGGCCCAACATTTATTTATTTATAACATATTCGCTTAATTTTAAACGGCGGGAGCCTCTAAAGCGCTCGCCAGAAAGTAAGGTTTCGTCAAAAACGCCGACCTGTCTGGCCATCAGCAGATCCATAGAAAGAGAAGCAAATAGAAAAAAAAATTGGAAATTCATTTCCTTAAGGGATAAAATTCCACCAGAAACATGTATTGTGTACCGTCCTACTTGACCTACTTCCTACTTATATTATAATAAAGTTAATAATAAGAAAAATTTGAAGTATATCAAAATAAATACAGAAGAAAAGGACATAGTTAATTCCGGGAAAACCCTTTCATGCGGGCAAAGCCACGAGAAATACCTAGTAATGAATAAATGCGTTCAAAAACAGAATCAATTTGGGTAATCGGATTCTATGAAGTAGAATCATGATAAAACCCGGTTAATTTAGAAATTATTTTCTGTTTAAACTAGTACGTATTTTTTCGCGACTCTGTCCGCTAAGTCTCCGAAACAAACCTCCAAAAGTGTATTTCCCCGGGAAATTATAATAAAACTAGTAGTGCTCGCGGCTCCGCCCACGTGAAAAAGTTTTTCAGAGACAAAAATATTTTCCCGGGATAAAAAGTAGCCTATAGCACTCAGGAGTTATGTAGCTTCCTATTAGTGAAAGAATTTTCAAAATCGGTTCAGTAGTTCCTGAGATTAGCGCGTTCAAACAAACAAACTCTTCAGCTTTATAATCTCTATATATATAAAATTCTCGTGTCACAGTTTTCGTTGCCATACTCCTCCGAAACGGCTTGACCGATTTTGATGAAATTTTTTGTGCTTATCCGGTATCTATGAGAATCGGCCAACATCTATTTTTCATCCCCCCAAATGTTAAGGGTGGACCACCCCTAAATTTTTTTTTTTATTTTTCAGACAAAATTTTTTGTTTTAATTTTTTTATGATACAGCATACAAAAATACCTACAACCCTAAATTTTCACCCCTCTACGATCAACCCTTATTTTTAGGAAATTATTTATATGGCAAAACAACGTTTGCCGGGTCAGCTAGTATTAGTATAGATATTGCCTACATGTTTATTCAGGACATGGACTATTTATGCCAAATTAACTCAAATCCGTGCAGCAGCTTCTGCGTTTACTTCTAAAAAAACATGTAAACAATAAACATCTTTGCAATCACTTCGTGTTCTATTCTTAGTAAAAAATTTAAGATAATAAATTAATATATATACTAATATTATAAAGCTGCAGAGTTTGTTTGTTTGTTTGAACGCGCTAATCTCAGGAACTACTGAACCGATTTTGAAAATTCTTTCACTAATAGGAAGCTACATAACTCCTGAGTGCTATAGGCTACTTTTTATCCCGGGATAATATTTTTGTCCCGGAAAAACTTTTTCACGCGGGCGGAGCCGCGAGCACTACTAGTAAATTAATATTACCATGTTTACTTGATACTTCTCGTCGTAAACTTTCATTTCTTCAGTAAAAATCCCTAATCAGATTTTATTATTAGGATGTGGTTTTATGGTTTTGAACTACATAGGTAGTCGTTGGAAGGAAAAGAATCAGACGCATATACGTCTGATGGAGATATAAATGAAAACCGATAAAAACCGTTACATCTTATTAAACTTATTTTAACTTGCAGCTCTTTTTTCACATTTCTTTTATTGCACTAATTTCTGTAAATATTGTTTCAATTTTGGAAATATCATCACCAGTAGCATGAAGGCCACTGTTAAGCGTAGGCCTCCCCTAAAGATTGCCAGACGGAACTTTCAAAATCATCCTGCATCCAGCGTGTGGCTGTGACCTTTTCCAAGTGTGTCCACCTTGCAGGTGGATGTCTAATGCGCTTGTTGGTAAGTGGTCTTCATCAGAAAACTTTTTTACTCCATCTACCGTCAGTTCTACGAACTATTTGTTTTGAAAATGGTTTCTTTAACGAACGGAGCCACGATTACAAGCCAGTGTGAATATATCCTTTAAACGTTGTAATTATGGTATAACTGCTGACCCCGTTATGACGGAAGCGTGAAGGTGGTTGAACTTAAATCGACTAGTGCTCATTAGCTTTATTTTTAGATTTAATGGTTTATTGCAGTTCTATGAATGTTTTATTATCTTATTTATACGTTTAATGATGTAGTAAGAATTGTCAGATTCGTTTCCTGACTTTACTTGAAAATCTTTTTTTACTATTAGTTTGAATACGGAAGCTAGTTCACGAAACTTTTAGAGCATTGGTTATAGCACAAAATTTGCATATTGTACTGTTTAAGATTGGATGCTGGGAATGTTAGTCTCAGTCAGGATCAGATCGAAGGTTAAGATTGGGATCTTTTATTGAAAACAGCCGATAGGAGGCAGAGTAATTTTTTGGCATTTCAATCTCAGGATCACGATCGCAGTATAACGTCATGTGGAATTTATTGATTTAAAATTTTGGGTGGTGTTACTCTTTAAGCAGTAGTGCCTTTGAAGACGAACGAGTAGCTCGTCCCGCCATGCAACATAAAAACAACATATCACGGTTATAATCTCAGTGTGCACCGACCTCATTCATTATATTATTTTCATACTGTTTGCGTGGAAAAATACCGTGTAATTATTTTTTAATGCGGTGGACATTATGATTAGACGCTTTTTGTTATTTATAAGTCAAGCGAGATAGATGAAGCAAGGCTCTAGCAGACTTGTTTACACGTAGGAAATAACAGTAGTAGTAAGGGATTCGACGGTTCTAGAGCACGTTCGGGGGTCGGTTGGCGCCACTCTGGCCTAGTTCGTCAATAATTTCGATTGCTCCAATTTCGGCGCGTACAATCCGCGAATTAACCCGCGGATTAAATTAATACCTACCGCGAATCATTCCGCGGATTAAAGTAATACCTACCGCGAATGATTCCGCGGATTTAATTAATACCTACCGCGAAAAATTCCGCGGATTTAATTAATACCTACCGCGAAAAATTCCGCGGATTTAATTAATACCTACCGCGAATGAATCCGCGGATTTAATTAATACCAACCGCGAATTCATCCGCGGATTCCATTTCATATCGCCCGCGAGATAGGTATAAACCGCGAATTGGAGTTGTATGGTTTACGGTCCCCTCAAGCTTGTACCTTTTCCCTTTGTTTCGTTGTGCTTTTGTATTTCTACTTTCTAACAGCGACCCTTTTTATTTGAAGAATACAAATGTCTTTGTTCCATATTCCTATGGGCTCGTGTTTCTACTTAAGAGCCGTTTACAATTACCCATTACTCACCCTTTATGCATTACGGGCATTGTTTATGATCCATAAAGCAATCGTTACAATACACCATACATTACTCAAATTCTAAGTAAAACCCTTCGGGTCTTCTCATTGTCAATGATTAACTACATGTCCATTATTTTAAACAACAGTTACGGATCCTATTATTCCCATTTCCTGATGCTATGTATTCAATGGAACGTTCAAAGTGAAAGTTGAACATGTTGTATCCTGTCTGCAAGGAAACAATACTCGCTCTCCATATAAAAGCCAAACTCAAAATCACATGGTATCGTATTCCACTCTGTGCTCTCTTCGAAGTGTGATCTCCAGTTGTTTGTAATAGTGAAGTGATAGTAAAACAGTGTAATAGTAAATACTGAAGCTGATATAAAATGAATGTAAGTACCTTCTTATACTTTGATCTAAAATTTTTATAACCAGATGTTTTATTAATTGTATATGTTATGTGTTGTTCACTGGGTTAATGCATTTTAGTTGTATTTGATCTCTTATTTAATTTATCAAAGTTACTGTAGTGCATTTTATTTCACATACCTATAAGTGTTTATCATACAATACTTCCTTAACCGATTTGTTTTATTTACAGTTTTATTTTCGTTACATTTGATCTCTTATTAAATTATCAATGTTACTTTACTGTACATTTATACTTCGCATACCTATAAGTATTTATCATATAATACTTCCTTAACCGATTTGTTTTATTAACAGTTTTATTTCATTTTATTACAGTTTTCGGAAAATACTTTCAAAAATTACTATTATGCTGAAGATATAGATGAACCTAGTGATGAAGAAGGTACACTCGCCTTTAAAGTCAAAAAAGCGATAATAGCAAACAAAAGATCCATGGAATGCAACAACATTGACGAATTTTTCGAAAAACCTAAGAAAAAGAAGACAACGACAAAAAAATCATCTAGTGTTGGTAGAGCGACGAGTGGTGGTGTTTCATACATCAAAACAAACAGCGATGACAGCAGTTCTGCATCACACCTCATAAAAATTGAGGTGTATGATGTTAATAAAATAAAAAACATCGCACCGACGGAACAATGGAAACATGCTGATGTGCGAGTTAAATATTACGCAGACACCGAGAGTGACAAAAACTTGCAATGTATCAAGGATGCGGTATACAATATAACTAAACAGTTGGCGAGTAAGGACGATTGTGTGAAATATTTTATAGACAACGACAAATGAACAAAGTGCCAGTGCGTATCAGTGTTTTAAAATCATAACTTTAGTCATATACTTTATTCTAAGAAACTATTATTGTAATAACTATACCTATTTTAATTTAATTTACATTGTATTGTATTTTAACTTTGTACTCTTTTAAGTTACATGCTTAACAGATTACTTCGTTTTTTATTCTAGAACTCTTTGTGTTGTTGCTAAGTATTAATGTAAATAGTAATAAGTCTTTTTAGTGTTTTTCATGTTCATGCTTACGATTGTAAAGTTATTACGAACATTCATTAATTGTTTGGATAGTTTAAAGTTAAATTGCATTGTTTAGGGTAGTGTTTATTATTAAAGTAAGAAGGTACTACGAAGACATTGCTCACGATGGATGCAATATCAAGCTGTGATTTACAGAACATGGAACTCGTCGCACTTCTCGAGAACATTGAATCTATGGACCTGATGTCATCACAATACGACAAAGAACTTTACGAGCTCTGTGATAAAATGGAACAAACACAAGTTGAAACGTGAGTATAACATTTTTTATTATGTTAAGACTTGTTGCAACATGTTCTGGGCATCCACGAAGAGGGGATACAATTCAAGTATTTATAATGGTTGGGACATCTTTGCACAATCATTCCACTTGTTTCTTCCGTTTACATTTTTTACATTAGTGTGCAACCGAAATGTACCACTCGCTTGATATTTCTAGTTTATCTCAGAGTGAGATTGCTAGTTTCGATAAAAATATTATTCTAAATAAATATCATCGTTTCATACGGTTTTGGTATATACAAAATGTTTTGCCAGTGTCAATGTTGGGAGATCCTGATATTTCTCCTTATTATACGCCATGTAGTGGTCATAGAACCTCACAGCAAACTCATACCGATGAGGATGATATTGATGGTGTATTATCAATGAAAGCATATTGTTTTCAGTGTAAATAACAAAAAATGTTAGTATCTATTTAAAGAATAGAAATATAGTAAGAAGCTTATTACGTGTGATCACAATTTTTAACAGTTTTCTTATCCATCAGATCTATGCAGAATGGAGAAGGTAGCAGAAAAAGGAAAAGATTAGCACCAACTGAGTTGTTTGAGGAGGATCCGTTAAAGAGAAAAAAAAATATTCGTCTTGAAGCTCCTTCAACATCTACATCATCGCTGGGTACCATTGTAAATGTAAGTACAGAACAGCATAATGATAAAATTGAATGTCCTGAGTGTCACGTACATGTGTCAAAAAAATATATGACCAGTCACTATAAGAGCAATAAACATAAAAATAATTTAATTAGAAGAGATAATAATCTACCTAATGTTCAATTGATTGATAGTGCTTTTGGTAATAGAATTATTACATATCGAGTGAAATCTAATTTAGTTTCTGATACGCAGTTTGAATCACCTGAATTATTTTTACAAAATATAAAAAATGTAATTTATACATTACTAGAACGATCTATTTTAGAATATTCTGTTGTAAAAGTTAATTTTATTCTCAATGCGGATTTCACACAAGAAACAAAAAATCTACTAAATATTTTTGATTTCCAAATTTCAAACTATCTTGTTTGTCAAGGTGATGATAAAGATATTATTTTCTCATCTATAATCACCGAAATTACAAACAAAATGACAAATTTTCAAAAAAAAGGTAGCGGATGGAGTTTAGTTAAAATAAATCACTTGGATATGAATGTCAACAAATTTAACCCATTGCGTGGATCTTCATACATAGACCTACCGTTAGATATAAAACACAAGAAAGCTGTAATCAATGTTCAAAATAACGATCACGAATGCTTTCGTTGGGCAGTTTTGTCAGGATTATTCCCAGTCACTCATAGTTCCAATAGGGTATCATCTTATATAATACATAAAAATAAGTTAAATTTTGATAACCTATCGTTTCCTATAAAAATTAACGACATCCATAAGTTTGAAAAATTGAACAGTATGAGTATTAATGTTTTTGGATTACAATATGATTCAATAAGCAAATCAAATAAAGTTGTAGGTCCATTACACTTTACGAAACGTCGAAAAACTACTCACTTAAACTTGTTGTATATATCTCAAGGTTCTAAAGGTCATTACTGTTTTATTAAAAACCTCTCGAGATTATTATCTAAACAGATATCGACTTCTGAACATGCAGTTCATATTTGTGATGGGTGTTTATTAAATTTTCCATCATTACATAATTTAAAACGACACCAAGAAAATGACTGTTTCAATGTGTGCACAAATTTACCATCGGAAAGCGATAGCAAAAGAAACTGGTTTAATGAATTAATACCATCAAACCAAATTTCATTTAACAACTATGAACGTAAATTAAGAGTTCCATTCGTTGTGTATGCTGACTTTGAAGCATTTTTAAACCCAATAGAGAGTTGTTCTAACAATCCAAATCAATCTTCAACTGTTAATATTCAAAAACATGAAACGTATAGTTTTGGGTATTATGTTAAATGTTCGTATGATGATAATCTTTCAGTATATAGATCTTATACAGGACAAGATTGCGCACTAAAATTTATGCAATTCATTAACACAGATTTAGAAAATATCTGTAAAAAAAATTCTTTTGTAAGATCACCTTTACCGTTAACTGAAGAAAATGAAATAAATATCAGTCAAAGTGATTCGTGTTACATTTGTGCTACTAAATTAAACAAGGATAGCACAGTATCTTACAATTGGCATACTGGAGTATATGAAGGTGTAGCTCATAGAGTATGCTCTCAGAAATACAAAGCTCCTAATTTTGTACCAGTGTTTTTACATAATTTAAGTAATTATGACGCTCATTTCATAGTGCATGGTCTTGATTTCGAGAAAGGTGACATTGAACTTATTCCTGAGATCAAAGAAAAATACATTTCTTTTTCTAAAGTTTTACAAATCAACAACAGAGTTGTAAAATTACGATTTCTTGATTCTTTTAAATTTATGTCAAGTAGCCTTAACAAATTAGCTCAGAACTTACTACCCGAACAATTTCGTGAACTCAAGTTAAAATATCCATGTGAAGAAGATTTTAAACGTTTAATAAGAAAAGGTGTATATCCATACGAATACATGACAACATTTGATTCTTTAAAAATAACTTCTCTTCCCACTCGCGATCAGTTTTATAGTTCTTTAAATGATAGTCACATTACAGAAAGTGAATACCATCATGCCCAAGACGTGTGGAAACATTTTAATTGTAAAAATATGGGTGAATATTCAGACCTGTATTTAAAAACAGATGTATTGTTGTTAGCAGATATATTTGAAAATTTTAGGGATGTCTGTCTTAAAACATACGGTTTAGATCCTGCCCACTATTATACAGCACCTGGTTTAAGTTGGGATGCTATGTTAAATTTTACCAAGATAAATTTGGAACTCTTAACAGATATCGACAAGGTTACGTTTATAGCAAATAATATTCGGGGTGGTATATCACAATGCAGCAATAGACATGCAGTGGCAAATAACATATTTATGTCGGAATACAATTCAAGTAAACCATCTTCATTTTTGATGTACTTAGACGCAAATAACCTTTATGGTTGGGCTATGTCCCAATGTCTCCCGACAGGAAAATTTGAATGGGTCGACATAAATACAGATTTTAATACAGCCGATGATGCCAAACATGGGTTTATATTGGAAGTAGACTTAGAATATTCAAAAACTTTACATGATTTTCATTCAGATTTTCCATTTTGTCCAGAAAACGTATGTTTAGGAAGCAGCAAAGACAAGAAACTGATTCCAAATTTAAAAGATAAAAAAAATTACGTCATTCATTATAGAAACCTCAAACAATGTTTAAAAAATGGTCTTAGATTAGTTAAAATTCATAGAATTTTAAAATTTGAACAGTCTGCATGGCTGAAAAGTTACATAGACTTAAACACTCATATGCGATCATTAGCTACTTCAGATTTTGAGAAAGATTTTTTTAAACTTATGAATAATTCTGTTTTTGGTAAAACAATGGAAAATGTAAGAAAGCGAGTTCATGTCAAATTAATAAATCATTGGTTAAATCGTGGCAAAACTCAAGGTGCTCAATCTTTGATAGCAAGACCAGAATTCCATAGTTTATCTATATTCTCAGAGAGCTTAGTTGCAATACAATTAAACAAAACTAACGTTTTATATAATAAACCAATTTACCTCGGTTTTTGTATTTTAGATATATCGAAAACATTACTATACGATTTCCATTACGATTATATGAAATCGAAATATCAAGATAATATTAAATTATTATATACTGATACCGATAGTTTAATATATCAAATATTTACGCAAAATTATTATGCTGATATAAAACTTGATTTAGCCAACTACTTTGATACGTCAGACTATCCACCAAGTAATCAATATGGTTTACCATTATTGAATAAAAAACGGTTAGGATTTTTTAAAGACGAAAATAACGGAAAAATTCTTAAAGAGTTTGTAGGTCTTCGCTCTAAAATGTATGCAATGGATGTGCAAAATAAATGTATATGTAAAGCAAAAGGGATTAATAAAAGTGTCACAAAAAATTTTTGTCTCAGCGATTATAAATCATGTTTATATGAAAAGAAAACGCAATACAGTGAAATGATAAGATTCAAATCTATTAAACATGCTATATATACACAAAAAATCAATAAGATATCTTTATCACACAATGACACAAAACGTTATTTAATAGAGAATTCGACAGATACTCTTGCATGGGGTCATTATAAAATAAAGGACATTTGATTTTATCAGTGAATTCTGTACAACGAAAATATGTATGTTAATGTGTGTGTGTATGTTTTATTTTCGGATTTAAATATTTTAATGTTCTGTTTTTATTATGTACTTTTTTTTTTATTGTGATACTATGACAACTATTTTGTGTATCATGAAAAATAAGATGCAAATTTGAATGTCTGTAGGAAGTTAATTCTTATATCTGATTTAACTATAATGTATATTAATTTTATTACTGTAATATTTTTGAAAACATCTTTGAATTGTATGTGATCATTTTTCAAACTATTTGAATATTATGTAATCTTTGTATGTGGAACAAAAAATCAAATATAATACATTCAATCGTATCTTCTTGTTTTATTCAATCCGAAGCGCTTTTCGAGTTCACACGTGCAAAATGTTTCACTTTTATCATCCTTTTACTGCCATAGTTGCAGGTCCAAGTGGGTGTGGAAAGTCTAATTTTGTAACAAACTTTATTAAATACATTAATGATATGTGTAACACCACTTTTCATCAAATTACTTGGTGTTTTGATGAGATGCAACCCTTATATGATGTACCAAATGTAAACTATTATCAGGGTATACCAGATATGAATATGTTTGATGGAAAGGAAGCTAACCTTATCATTATCGATGATCTTATGAGGGAATCTGATGGTCGCATTGTCGACATATTTACTAAAGGTAGTCATCATAGGAACTTGAGTGTATTTTACATTACTCAAAATTTATTTCATCAAGGTAAAGGACAAAGAGACATTTCTTTGAATTCAAACTACATCATTTATTTCAAAAACCCACGTGATAAAACTCAAATACGTTACTTAGCGCGACAAGTATCACCAGAAAATAGCAAATTCATAGAAGATTCTTACAGAGATGCTACAAAAGAAGCACATGGCTATTTGATGATAGATCTAAAACAAGATACTTTTGATATGTGTCGAATTAAATCAAAGATCTTTCCTTCTGATGGTCATCCTACAGTGTACATTCCCACAAAAGAGTTTAAATATGTCAAAAACCAACAAATACCCGTCATTTGCAAATGATGGATCGACGCTTAAAGACGCATGAACACTTATTAAATGCTCTTTATAAGCTTAAACCAAAACATCAACAAGCTCTTTTAAAAGTGTGTAACGAAAACGAAATTAATTTTATTTGTGAATGTATTCACAATGTTTTACAAGGAAATATAAATCTTGAAGAAAAATCGAAGAATAAACTAAAAAAATACAAAAATCTACTACGAAAATTAGTACGTAAAAGTACAAATAAAATAAGAAAGAATATAATAGTTCAAAAAGGTGGTGCATTTCTTCCGATCATATTGGGTTCTATTTTGAGTGGATTGATAAGTGGACTGGTTTAAAATGGAACACGCCAAAAAAATGCTGTTAGTTGACCCAAGTTTAATAGATAAGTTAAATAGAAAAAGAAATGAAAATCCTACCTCTCGTTTAGATAGCGAAATGGAAAAAATACTCAGCAGTAATATGGATGATCGAAAAAAGTGTAAATTATACTTACAAATTTTACAAAGATATCTCCACTTTATGGAAGAAGATCGTCGTCCCATTGAACTCCCTATAATAACTTCAAATGACGATAACAATAAACCCACATCTGAAAGCTGGAAAAATTTTAATATAAATAATGATATCAAGAATAAAGATGTAGTTGTCAGTCAGACACTGAGTGATGAACAGAAGCAACAAGAACATTTTACACTTGAAAAAAAACCTTTCTATTCAACAGAACAAATTTTAAATTTAATACCAAAAACATATGTAAAAAAAGGTGAGTTATTATTGAATTCGGTGTCGCTAAATAAAAACAAAATTTATTGGAATGATGCTGGCACAGTGATTGTGGATAATGAAGTAATTCCTAACAGTAACATTATCGATTTAATAAGCGATACACTGCGACCATTGAAAAACAACGACCCACCCGGTTGGGAAACATTTGCTAAAGCGTTAAAAGATTTGAAAATACCTTTAACATACATTGGCAATCCAAAAAGACGTGAGTACATAGCTCAACTTCAAAAAGACATCGAAGAACAACCGCCACAAAACACAGAGGTATATTTGACACCAACTAGTGAAATTAAACACGCAAATAAAATTAAGAAAAAGATTGATTGGGAAAAATGGACCCCTTATTAGAAATAAATCAAATTTATTATGATGTATCACACCCCGCTGGATATAGTAATATCGATAAATTATCAAAAGCTATGAAAGGTAAAATGAAAAAGGAGGAAGTTAAAAACTGGTTGCAATCTCAATCTACGTATACACTCCATAAACCAGTACATAGAAGATTCGCTCGAAACAAATACGTTCTCTCTAATCTGAATGAACTTTGGCAAGCCGATTTAAGTGACATGCGAACTTATTCTAAAGATAATAAAGGTTTCAATTACATTCTTTGTGTTATTGATGTTTTTAGCAAATATGCATATGCCAGACCCTTGCAAAAGAAAAATTCAGAAACCGTAAAAAAGTGTTTCGATAGTATATTTAATGAAGCTAGCACCACACCTACACACATTCAATCTGATAAAGGCACTGAATTTGTATCAAAAGATGTTCAAAGATACTTTAAAACAAAAAACATTAATTACTATACGACAAATAATCCAGACATCAAAGCAAGTATTGTAGAAAGATTTCAAAGAACGCTAAAAATGAAGATGTGGCGCTATTTTACACACAAGAATACACATAAATATATTGATATTTTGCAGAACTTGATACACTCTTACAATCACAGTTTTCATTCTAGTATTAAAATGTGTCCTTCAGATGTTAATTCTAATAATATAATGACAGTTTGGAGTAATTTATATGAAAAATCTGAAAAATCATCAAAAAATATACTACCTATGTTTCATCTCGGTGATCATGTTAGAATAACCAAATATAAACATGTATTCCAAAAAGGTTATGAATCTAATTGGAGCGATGAAATATTTGTGATTTCTTCTATAATAGAACGTAGTCCGTGGCCCGTTTATACTATTAAAGATTTAGATGGTGAAGAGATAGTAGGAACATTTTATGAACGAGAATTACAAAAGGTCATTTATGACCCCACCATTGAACACAAGATCGATAAAATAATTCGCTCTCGTTACTCTGGCAACAGACAACAAGTGTTAGTTAAGTGGAAAGGTTATCCGAACAAATTTAATAGTTGGATTTTAGCTTCCAGTTTGAAAAAAATATGAAGGATTTTTATTTAACTTTACTTAGCAATAGTTCAATGGAATACTTTCCTGAGAATAAAACATCAATTTTTTCAACAAAATTACCCAAACCCATAATATTGGAAGGAGAATGGTGTGTAGGAATCGTTGAATTCCAATATCCATGCACCATGTTTACTGTTCAAGATCATGAGAATGTTATTTACATAACAAAAATCATGAAAATGCCCCATGAAGACAAACTATCCACAGTATATTATAAAACTCACATACCTGCCACAAACTATGATAATATTAACCATATTTTATCAGCATTAAATAATATAAGGGAAAAAATCAAATTCCGCTACGATAATATATCCAAATTTGTGTCTGTTTCTGTATTAGACGAATCAATTAAATCTGTGACATTATCTCCTAAACTAGGCTTACAGTTGGGATTTGAACCAAACAGAAATCTCGTTGAAAAGAATTTAGCAAAATGTCCAGCTAATTTACATTTAGGGTTACCATCTCAACTATTCGTTTACTGCGATATAGTTGAACCTCAAATTGTAGGTGATGTAATGACACCTCTTCTAAGAGTTATACCATTAGATCCCTCAAAATACATCTATGGTGCGAATAAAATGCATGTATTTTCACCTCCACATTACTTATCAGTAATGCGAAGAGAATTCGATACCATCGAAATAGATATAAGGTCGAGCACCGGACAAAAGATACCATTTCAGTTTGGAACGGTGTGTGTTAAACTACATTTTAAAAAATTATAATGCATTTTGAACGCTCCGACATGTCGTGCCCTTATCAACGGTATTATTCTCATCAGGCTGGTTCAGGTATAGGGGTGGTATATAAAGGGGCACCTTATCAAAAAGGACATGGAATCGGTAGTTTTCTTGGGGGATTGTTTAGGTCAGTTTTACCATTACTGTCTAGCGGTGTTCGAGCTGTTGGTAAAGAGGCATTAAGTGCTGGTGTTGGGCTATTGACAGATATGGTTAGTGCGCGACCTATGGAAGATTCAATAAAAGCACGTCTTAAAGAAGTTGGTACCAACTTGAAACGCAAGGCCGATGAAAAAATAAATAAAATCAATATGTCTGGATCAGGATATATAACAAAACGAAAACGTCTACCTGGAGTCATTCCGTCGTTGACCGCGAAAGTGAAAGCTCTAAAAAAATCAAAAATTACTCCAAAACAAATTAAAGACATATTTTCTAACAATTAATTAAAATGTCTTTTTTACATAGTCATTCTTGTGAATGTATTAAGTCCGAATTGGATTTGTTTGCATTGCCATCGACTCAAACTAGCATTGAAAGTGGAAATTGGATCTATTATAAACCAATTTCATCTCTTGCCGATGATGGTCCTATAGAATTTCAAATTCCTGGGGCAGGAGATGACTACATAGATTTATCTCATACGTTAATTCACTTGAAAGCGAAAATAGTAAATCAAGATAACACCAAACTCACCGCATCTACGGTCGTTGCTCCGGTGAACAATTGGTTGCACTCTCTCTTCAGTCAACTTGATGTGTACTTAAATCAAAAACTTGTATCACCACCCAATAACACATATGCTTATCGTGCGTACATAGAAAACTTATTGAACTATGCTCCTGCGGCAAAAAATTCTCACCTCACCTGTGGCTTATGGTATGAAGATACAGCTGGAAAAATGGATTCCACCGATGATACTAATAAAGGATTTACTAAGAGACAAGAACTAGCCAGTGAAAGCAAAGAATTGGAAATGATTGGTCACTTGCATGGCGATTTATTCAATCAAGAAAAATTTTTAATCAATGGTGTTGATATTTGTGTTAAGTTAGTTCGTTCTAGAGAAAATTTCAATCTAATGGCCTCTACAGGTGACCTTAAATTAAAGGTATCTATTACGGATGCATCTTTGATAATTCGTAGAGCACGAATCAATCCCAGCGTGTTACTTGCTCATCAAAAGGTCTTAGCTTCTACCACAGCCAAATACCCCATTACTCGAGCTGAAGTTAAAGTTTTAACAATTCCATCAGGTGTTCAAGGAAAAACTCTAGATAACATTTTCTTAGGGCAATTACCTAAAAGGTGTATAGTAGGATTTGTAAATAACGCTGCTTTCAATGGAAACCTCACTAAGAACCCATTTAACTTTCAAAATTATGACATTAATACTTTTAGTTTATATATAGACGGCCAACAAATACCATCAAAGGCTTTACAACCCTCATTTGAGAACAATATTTTTACTTCAGTATATCATACATTGTTTTCGGGAACAGGTATACACTTTCTAAATGAAGGTAATGGGATATCCCGAGAACAATACGCTCAAGGGTATTGTATGTTGGCATTTGATTTGACACCTGATTTATCAGCAAACTCTTCAAGTCATTGGAATCTTGTAAAGCATGGTAGTGTGAGATTAGAAGTGCGTTTTGAAACAGCTTTGTCACAAACTATTAATTGTATTGTTTATGCGGAGTTTGATAATGTTATTGAAATAGATAAAAACCGCAACATTTCAGTAGATTATAGTAGTTAAGAAAACAAAATTAACTGTTTAAGATTAGATTAAGTATGAATAATTTAATTCAGATTTGCTGTTAGATGTAAGTTACGAATAAAATGAATTAAAAAATATTAAGTTTTTTGTTTTATCATAATCCTTGCAACCCCACAAAAAATAGAAAACTTACCACATAAGTACCATAATAGTGTCTTCTTAACCTTATATACGGCATTAACACTTTATCATTCGACTTGATAAGATTCTGCAGCGATTCGATAAATAAAAATGAATACAATAGAAATACAGAATTACTTAAAGAAAATTGATCCATGTCTTGAATATAATGTATATGCAGCCAATCGCCTACCAATACATGTAGTAACTCCTACATATGTAGTTAGCAACTTAGACTCTGATAACAAACCAGGTTCTCACTGGGTTGCCATACACATAGATCAGAATGGTTTTGGACAGTACTTTGATTCATACGGTCGACCACCTCAAGGATACCACCGAATGTTTTTAGCGAGGAATTCTAGAATGTGGAATTACAATACAAGCCGAATTCAAAATGACTTTACTATAGTTTGTGGAGAGTACTGTTTAATGTATCTGTACTATAAATATTATGGTAAGAGTCTCAAAGATTTTCAAGTATTATTTAGTGATAATACAATATGCAATGATGTGTTTTTAACTAGTTTATTTAAATCATGTTTTGAGGAGAATAAATGAAATATGAAAATGAATGAATGATTTTTCTTTATTGAGAATTAATAACCCCATACAAACTTATACTTCTTCCAAACAATTAATGAATGTTCGTAATAACTTTACAATCGTAAGCATGAACATGAAAAACACTAAAAAGACTTATTACTATTTACATTAATACTTAGCAACAACACAAAGAGTTCTAGAATAAAAAACGAAGTAATCTGTTAAGCATGTAACTTAAAAGAGTACAAAGTTAAAATACAATACAATGTAAATTAAATTAAAATAGGTATAGTTATTACAATAATAGTTTCTTAGAATAAAGTATATGACTAAAGTTATGATTTTAAAACACTGATACGCACTGGCACTTTGTTCATTTGTCGTTGTCTATAAAATATTTCACACAATCGTCCTTACTCGCCAACTGTTTAGTTATATTGTATACCGCGTCCTTGATACATTGCAAGTTTTTGTCACTCTCGGTGTCTGCGTAATATTTAACTCGCACATCAGCATGTTTCCATTGTTCCGTCGGTGCGATGTTTTTTATTTTATTAACATCATACACCTCAATTTTTATGAGGTGTGATGCAGAACTGCTGTCATCGCTGTTTGTTTTGATGTATGAAACACCACCACTCGTCGCTCTACCAACACTAGATGATTTTTTTGTCGTTGTCTTCTTTTTCTTAGGTTTTTCGAAAAATTCGTCAATGTTGTTGCATTCCATGGATCTTTTGTTTGCTATTATCGCTTTTTTGACTTTAAAGGCGAGTGTACCTTCTTCATCACTAGGTTCATCTATATCTTCAGCATAATAGTAATTTTTGAAAGTATTTTCCGAAAACTGTAATAAAATGAAATAAAACTGTTAATAAAACAAATCGGTTAAGGAAGTATTATATGATAAATACTTATAGGTATGCGAAGTATAAATGTACAGTAAAGTAACATTGATAATTTAATAAGAGATCAAATGTAACGAAAATAAAACTGTAAATAAAACAAATCGGTTAAGGAAGTATTGTATGATAAACACTTATAGGTATGTGAAATAAAATGCACTACAGTAACTTTGATAAATTAAATAAGAGATCAAATACAACTAAAATGCATTAACCTAGTGAACAACACATAACATATACAATTAATAAAACATCTGGTTATAAAAATTTTAGATCAAAGTATAAGAAGGTACTTACATTCATTTTATATCAGCTTCAGTATTTACTATTACACTGTTTTACTATCACTTCACTATTACAAACAACTGGAGATCACACTTCGAAGAGAGCACAGAGTGGAATACGATACCATGTGATTTTGAGTTTGGCTTTTATATGGAAAGCGAGTATTGTTTCCTTGCAGACAGGATACAACATGTTCAACTTTCACTTTGAACGTTCCATTGAATACATAGCATCAGGAAATGGGAATAATAGGATCCGTAACTGTTGTTTAAAATAATGGACATGTAGTTAATCATTGACAATGAGAAGACCCGAAGGGTTTTACTTAGAATTTGAGTAATGTATGGTGTATTGTAACGATTGCTTTATGGATCATAAACAATGCCCGTAATGCATAAAGGGTGAGTAATGGGTAATTGTAAACGGCTCTTAAGTAGAAACACGAGCCCATAGGAATATGGAACAAAGACATTTGTATTCTTCAAATAAAAAGGGTCGCTGTTAGAAAGTAGAAATACAAAAGCACAACGAAACAAAGGGAAAAGGTACAAGCTTGAGGGGACCGTAAACCATACAACTCCAATTCGCGGTTTATACCTATCTCGCGGGCGATATGAAATGGAATCCGCGGATGAATTCGCGGTTGGTATTAATTAAATCCGCGGATTCATTCGCGGTAGGTATTAATTAAATCCGCGGAATTTTTCGCGGTAGGTATTAATTAAATCCGCGGAATTTTTCGCGGTAGGTATTAATTAAATCCGCGGAATCATTCGCGGTAGGTATTACTTTAATCCGCGGAATGATTCGCGGTAGGTATTAATTTAATCCGCGGGTTAATTCGCGGATTGTACGCGCCGAAATTGGAGCAATCGAAATTATTGACGGACTAGGCCAGAGTGGCGCCAACCGACCCCCGAACGTGCTCTAGAACCGTCGAATCCCTTACTACTAATAACTCCCTCTGGCGGATTGGCCGGAGTACATTATCTTATACGATATGCCTAGGACTGGCAACCCTAGTGTGAGCGTCAGGTTAGAAAGACTGTGACGTTGACCCCACAATATACTGAGATAAAAGGTAAAATAAAATGTTGATAGCAGGTGAATAGTTGGCTGACAAACAAAAGTGAGTTCGATTTCCGCATTACTGAAGACCTAGACAGGGTAATTAGTAACAAACCGGAAAAATTATATGACAACTTAAGTATATAAGAACGTTGTTTGTCGCTGTATGCATTATTATATGTTGCATAATTTCCTGTCAGCGTTTAGTTGAGAATAATGTAGGTAAATTCGTTTATCTGTAGACTTAGTGCTTCTAAACTACTTGACAGATTTTGATGCGATACTAACATCGTTTATGTATATTTTAGGTTTTGTACATTAAACATCCTAATTCCAGGGTAATGATGAGTGTGTTTTTCCAATCCCTTAGGATGGCTTTGAGAAATAAACTAACGAGAATAAAATTATAATGACAATTTTTTATAACCGCTAAAAATATATCAGTACCTAAGCTAGTGGACTGCGTCTCGCACTCGTATTTTCTTGTTTGTTTATAACGTTTGATTAATTATATACCTAGATAGAGTGACGCGCTGCAATGAAACTAAAACAAACAGGCCAATTTTTCTTAAGCTAGTTGCGTGACATTGTGTCATGTACGCTATCACCGCATCTTTCTGCGTATCCTTGTGTGCAAGCATTAACTTTGGAACTCACTTAGTAGGGAATAGCTCACCACCATTTTTTTCGACGCGTTTGAAACGTTTAGTGTCAATCTAGGTATATAATTAAAGTTTAGAACTATAGCATAACCTTGTGGCCGATTATAAAAAATGATCCCAATCTCAATCGATCCGATTCCGAGAATAAACCAATGAGAAAAAGTGTTTTTTTTATATCTTATTTTAAGGAGCTTTAACGTGTGTTACGAGTCATTTTTAAGCACGTCAAAAATACTATATTGTTATTGGTCTATTTCCCGACCGATTTAAAAGAGTTTGTTCGTTTTTTGAAATTGTCTGCTTGTAAATCGCATCGAGCAATGCAGATTACAGACGTTGTTTAAAATGATTCCAACATTTGAACACGTTTGGTTCTAAATTCAAACGCACGCACATTTCCTCATTACCAACGTCACGTATAAATTATAACGCTTCCGGATTATATTTGGCTAGTAGCCCTTATGACGTTACGGATTGTTTATCTTTGTTTAAAACTGGTTTTACGTCAGTATTACAAATTAATTGGATGTATCAGGTATGGGTGTCTAAAGTTACGGACTGATAGGTCAGACAATACATATTTGTTTGAGTTACATTTTATTAAAATTTGTGCACTTTGTTGTGATAGGATCGTCCATATTACAAAGTGCCTCTTTGCTTATAATTGTTGTTAACGGCAAAAAAATATAAAGTAGGTATGCTTAGTATTTAATTAGTTCATGGTTTCAAGTAGTTTTTTTACTATTCCACCTGCGATAATACAAATAGAAGATGTGTGAAATAACAAGTTAAAAGGCAGAAAAAAGAAATATTATAAATAAATAATATTATTAAATAATAAGGATGAAAACTTGATGGCTGGTTGCATAACAAAAAATGTGTATTAAACACTATCTAGGGTGATTTATCCCGGTTTTCGGACAGTAAGCAGTTATATCCTCATAATAAGAACCTTACTTTACTCGTTTATGAATCGTCCACTCATTTTTTAATAATGAACCCTAAACCTCCCTAAATTTGTAGCATTGTAATGATCGAATTGTCTTGTAGCTTGTGAGTGGGCCTTTGAAAATCAAGCAATGTACATGTGCCACAAATTGAATAAAAAAATAGGCCGCGCGAGATTTGAACACGGTAACATAATGTCTATTTCACAATATTCCAGATGATGTAAATTTATGGTTTTAACAATAAAATCAATGAACAGTTCACTAGACAACACACATTTTAATTAGGAAATCGGGTAACTAATAAGGGGGGACAAACTGTTTTCGGCCCGAAAGCCGAGAACTATCTGTATAATTTACTTACAACGAAACAATCTCTCCAGTTTTTAAAGGACTTCTAAAAAAGAAGAAGGTTCTCAATTCGTGTCTTTGTATTTTGTTTTTATGTATGTACACTGATTTCTACGAAAATTGTATACTATTAGTAGATATAGATAAAAAAAACGCCCTATGGATTGGGGGCGTTTGGAGAATTCCACCACGGTATCCCCTGCCTGTCGTAAAAGGCGACTAATAGGGGCCACCGGAGTTGGCGGGCGGGCCTCATGCTGCCGTTGACGCCAAGGGCGTTCTTCCCCCTCCCCAAACAGGACGGGCTGCATTAAGCGGCGCCGTGCAGGGGCGGCTGCGGACGACAAGCTCGCAGCCGTCCCTAATGCGCCGAAGAAGGCCACCGCGGAGTTTTATTTGGTATGCCGTGCGGTGTACATAGGTTAGGAGCTCGGCCCGGCGGCTCAACGCTGGGTCGTAAGGCACGGTGAACTAGAGGTGATCATTAAACGTTATAACTGTTAATTTAACTCATTATAAAAAAATAGCTGTTAATTCTATTAACTACTATTGCAATATTCATTAAACGTTTAAACTAATGAACGGACTGCGGAGGCAGTTAATGCCATCTGTTAATTTAACATTCAACTAAACTTGATAACTGTTAATCATAGGAAAATGCTAATAACGCCTCTATAGGTTATTTATCAAATGAAATTTAATACTACTAATAAGCACCAAAACGATATTTTTTCTTTAGCTAAGACTTAAATTATGCCTTGTCGTGATTTGTGAACAATAAAATCGCCACTTGCAATGATTGCGAAAATAATTTAGGTATATATTTAGGTAACGTCAGAATTGATAAAAGTGGCCGCCATTTTGAATTTCTTTGTTTTAAGGTCAATTGATCTCAAAATCGGTATGTGGGTATAACTTTAACTACCATAGACTGATCCAATGTCAGAATTGAAAAAAGTGGCCGCCATATTGAATTTCTTTGTTTTAAGGCCAATCCACCTCAAAATCGATATCTGGGCAGGCCTGTAGGTACAAAAGACGGATCCAATGTTAGAATTGAAAAAAGTGGCCGCCATTTTGAATTTCTTTGTTTTAAGGCCAATCCACCTCAAAATCGATATTTGGTCATGGCTTTAGGTACAAAAGACGGATCCAATGTTAGAATTGAAAAAAGTGGCCGCCATTTTGAATTTCTTTGCTTTAAGGCCCATCCACCTCAAAATCGATATCTGGGCAGGCCTGTAGGTACAGAAGACGGATCCAGTGTTAGAATTGAAAAAAGTGGCCGCCATTTTGAATTTCTTTGTTTTAAGGCCAATCCACCTCAAAATCGATATCTGGGCAGGCCTGTAGGTACAGAAGACGGATCCAATGTTAGAATTGAAAAAAGTGGCCGCCATTTTGAATTTCTTTGTTTTAAGGCCAATCCACCTCAAAATCGATATCTGGGCAGGCCTGTAGGTACAGAAGACGGATCCAGTGTTAGAATTGAAAAAAGTGGCCGCCATTTTGAATTTCTTTGTTTTAAGGCCAATCCACCTCAAAATCGATATCTGGGCAGGCCTGTAGGTACAGAAGACGGATCCAATGTTAGAATTGAAAAAGTGGCCGCCATTTTGAATTTCTTTGTTTTAAGGCCAATCCACCTCAAAATTGATATCTGGGCAGGCGTTTAGGTACAAAAGACGGATCCAATGTTAGAATTGAAAAAAGTGGGCGCCATTTTGAATTCCTTTGTTTTAAGGCCAATTGACCTCAAATTCGACATCTAAGTATAACCTTAGTTACCAAAGAACATTCCAATGTCGGAATGGAAAAAAGTGGCCGCCATTTTGAATTTCTTTGTTTTAAGGCCAACGACATGAAAATCGATATCTGGGCAGACCTGTGGGTACAAAAGACGGATCCAATGTTAGAATTGAAAAAAGTGGCCGCCATTTTGAATTTCTTTGTTTTAAGGCCTATCGACCTCAAAATCGATACTATAGTGCTAATGTCCATAATAAATAAATAAATAAGTAATATAAAGATACATACTAACATAATTTTAAGGTGTAAAAAATTGAACAGTCATTACACCTCAAAGCAGATTTTTTCAATTGTATGAACGGCACGCAAGCGTCATTTACACAAATGTTCATGAATACGTAATAATTAGAAAATGTTTATTTCGATGTGACTGTTATTGTGAAAAAAAATTAACCTGTTGGTTATTGGTTCAATGTTAAAAAATTTTACATAATTAAAATAAACGACGCAAGATACGTGTTGAACATGTTATCGCTAATGCTTTTCACGTAACTCCTTACTTCTTGACCGTTATAACTTAACTATTAATTTAACACGTTATTTTTTTTTAATGTTCAACTATTAACCATTAATAATTTTTAACCATTAATCACACCACTACGGTGAACCCAACATAACCGCTCAGTAGCCCCTCTGAAGGCTGGGCGGTAGTAATAAGTCACTTTCTCCGCGAAAAGCAAAAAAAGATATAGATAAAGAACATTTAAATTATATCTGGTATTTTACGGCCGACAATACGAATATTTATTTACACTTTATTTAAATTGGTGGCCGAAAACTGGTTAACTCACTATTTTCGCAAATATTATTTTATATGTTTTTACATGACACAAAGTAGTAGGTAATAAACGAGTTATGATAATTGTCGAAACTACAGTATATGCCGCCTCAAAAAATAGTTAAGTGACTGATCTTCTTTATTTCTTTCTTTTGATCTGCATCTTAGCATTCTCGACTATTGAAAAAAATAAAATCAAAGCAATGAATACACTTAAATGGCCGAAAACAGACTACGTCAATTCAACACCAGTTATTTAATGATCACTCAACTTATAAATTTTAGCACAGGCAAAAACATGTTGGTTGAACAATGGTTAAGGAATGTTTGGATTTGTCGTCGATTATGAATGCACTTTGCATAAATTAATAAAAGACTAAGTGAGAGATTGGCAGACATACTTAAACCGATGGTTTTAGAAGCATCTCTAGAAGGTTCTTCAAACAACGTTGGTGAGCCATAACAAAATATTTTTATTCATCCCCTAAAGCAAGTTCGTATTCCAAACTCAGGGCCACAATGTGGCCTTGTAAACATACATGGCCGAGAGGAGATTATTTTTTCAGAGAGAATCAAAATTTACGTCATGTTGAGACTGCCTCGGTGGCGTATTTGTATTACAGTACGACTGCAAAGCTGAGGTCTCGGATTCGATCCCCGGGTCGGGCAAAGTGATATTGAGTTTTTCTATTCAGTATCAGCCCGGAGTCTGGAATTTGTGCCCGATATGGTGATAGGCTCGCCCCCTATCACATCATGGGACGGAATAACGGCAAAAAGTGGGTGCACTAGTTGTGCCTCTGCCTACCCCTTCGGGGATAACAGGCGTGAGTGTATAGTGTATGTGTTGAAACATTGACGAATAAACAAGGACTTAAACTGTTGACCAAAAAAACCGCGTCAACGTCGGTTAAGAGCTACGATGCCACAGGCAGACATACAGGTACACAGACACACAGATACACAGATACGCGCCCTAAACTTGTAACACCCCTTTTTTCATCGGAGGTTCAAAAAGGTCCATATTGGCCCTTGCAACAGAATTTTTATTTGTCATTTTGGGCCAACTAATAAAATTATGTGTGGCCCTAAGGGTAAACCCCATCGGTCCTTTATTTGTAACAATATTTAAACAATAACAGAATTGACAAGCCTTTTTGTTCAATTTTAAGGACAGTTCAATCACCTGGTGGTAAACGCCTATCCATAATAAATAGCAATACTCAGAACTCTGAATTATGAACTCAACTTTGTACTAATGACAACCTGACGTATAAGATGTTGAATCCCATATCTAATGCTCAGGGACGGTTTGAACTTCAGTTAGTGATCATTAAATCCCATGCGATTCTACAGAGGAAACCGTCAAAATTTAAATATTGACAGTTAAACTGGTATTGCTAGGATGTTATTAACGTTAATTTATGTCGCATCAACCACTCCTGCATTTTTTATGTAAGCATAGTATCAAGTATGATTGCTCTAAGGTATTATATTTTGAATCTGAATAGATAGTGGCTACCGGAGGTACACGTGCTGAAAAATCTACCATAGTCGTGTGTGAGTGAAATTTTGTTTCAACGAGTCATATTTTGATACCGATCGGTCGATATGTGTGGATGTGTCGTTTTTCATTGCTCGGCTTTATTTGGACTACACCATACGTAATAACAACCTGTAGACTCCAGTCAAATGATGTTTGGTTTTACTTCTTAATAAAACACACACACACAAAAGTATTGTTAGCTCACCTACGCAAGATAACAGGAGAAGAACCGCAACAGCGGTACGCGTAGGGGCGGTTGCGGACGACAACTTAGACGTGAGTCGGAGGAAGCCCGCAGCCGTCCCTAATGCGCCGAAGATGGCCATGATAAAAAAAAAAACCTACGCAAGATATATTAAAACCGTTGTTAATAATATAAAAAGTGATGATTTTAAATGTTGAACAGTTTGTTTTCCTAAAGGCATTTTTATGCATGTTTTCTTAATTTTTTTATATTAGAAAAAAAATATAAAAATATAGGAGGTAATACTAAATTACTTACATGTAGGCTGTCTCGCAATCTGCCCTTTCCGTCTCCTTTCAAACAATTTGTTGATAATCGCATGTTTCTTCTCGTTAAAATCGATTTCTTCGAAATTCAATTCGCAATCAAAGTTTTCTATTTTTCCATCACACTTTTTGTTCGGTAAGTCATTAACTTCGGTTACATTAACCGCTGAATACCTCCTGTCCGACACGCGATTCCATATTTGCACTAGGTCCTTCATTGTGAGGTTCAAAAAGTTATAGTATTTTCAAATTCGAGTACACAATCATAAAATCTCACTTAATATCACAGGTTAATTATTGTCAGTAGTAATGTTTTTATTAAGTTGTCACTTAATACTGGCCATAAATAAGAAAAAACTTTTTTTTTAAATTTATCACTAAATAGACCACAGATACTTAATCCGACGAATGATAGACACTTGATTTGTAGTCACTTATTACTGAAAAAGTAAGTAACATCGCTTGACATGCACGCGTGTGGTCGGCGAAGGCTGTATTTCTAATGACCGTCCGCGATAGTCGCGCAGTCTATATCGCACACCTTCGTGACGTATAACGACGCAAGATAAAGAAAATAACTGGGTCTTAATGATAATAAATAAAAACTATGACGCTGATCAGAATTCCAATTTCCAGATGGGAAGATTCCATTAGGTGTTAATAAATAAATTGACCCAACGCTTATAATTCTAATCTCACACAAGTATAACATGTTTATGGAAAGAAATTTCGAATGTTTTTCATTACTCTAAATTTAGTGTTCCCGATACTTCGTACGCGTCTTTTCTGATATATGTTTTTAATTAAATGAATTTATCTATGATCTGCTCCCAATTACACTCTGTCCATTTGTGGAAATTACATGAAGATCTGTTTAGTAGTTTCAGAGATATGCTTTAACAAACAAACAGAAAAACAGATAGAAAAAAAAACGTAAAAGTGGACGATTTGTGTTCTATTTCCCGATCGTAAGGCACATGGACAGCCCATGTGCTGGATACAACCGCTACGGAAGGTACAGTAGGAATTTTACTCAAGAAAAATACTATAACGCGAGTGAAGCTGCGAGTAATTTAACTATGATAATTAAATTGAGAAATACCTACCACACCAAACATGACTCGCATGTTTGATTATTAATAAAGAGCAATTAAAACAACAAACAGATCCTTAGACAAATCATCGATGATTTACATATTCATTGTATTCCTACGTAAATCTTACGAGGAATTGTTTAGTTGTTCGACGCAGGCGACATGTAAAAAATGGTATTTATTATTAGTAACACCGGCGAGGCACGAACCTTTGGACTTTTGTGAACGCACTACTGCCTAACATCTGCATCTATTACATAGCTTTAGATTTTTTAAATTATGTACGCTTTCTTCCATCTGCGGCTGTGTGATGTGAACATACGTTGCAGAATGGTTGTGGCTTGATTGTTATGCCCAATACACTGCTAGACGTCTACCCATATATAATAATATATCAATAGACCAAGAACGCGATATAAGTTTTACTTTATTAAATCGTACCGCAGGAGGGACGATAGCCTAGTTGGGAATGGAACGGTCTGCCGAGGCAATACCCGGAGGTTCAGAACTCAAGGCACACACCTCTGACTTGTCGAAGTTATGTGTGTATTGTTTACCAATTATCGTTAACTTAAACGGTGAAGGAAAACATCGTGAGGAAACCTACATACCTGAGAATTCTCCATAAGAATTTGGAGGGTACGTAAAGTCTGCCAACCCGCTCTAGGCTAGCGTGGTGGACTAAGGCCTAACCTCTCTCAGTAGTAGAGGAGGCCCGAGCTCAGTAGTGGGCAATGTGTAATACAGGGCAGATTGCAAATCGTACCGACAAGAATCGGAAAGATATTATGGCCTCAAGTTAATTACGTTACAAAGTTATGACTAGGATCATGATTCATCGCGGGCTCGTCCCCGTGGATTTTACTGACTATGCGAATAAACATAAGATGACGCTTTCATCTCTTAAGGGATAGGCAGAAACGCATCTAGTGCACCCATACGTGTGCGAGTTTATGCCCGTCCGATAATGTGATAGGGGGCGAGCCTATCGTCGTATTAGACATAAATTTTAAGGTTAAGGCACTGTGTATAAACCAATAAACATAAAAAAATGTAAGGTACCTGATTATCAATTACATTTAGTCTGTCCGTTCCCTGAATGTTATAAAAAGAATAAACAGACGCAATGTAATTTCCTATAGATTTCTCTTGATGACCTTCAGATGTTACTAAATCGATAAAAGTTTTTTCGGCAGTTGCATATCCAAGGTCTATGACATTTTTATTTTTGACAATGTTCGATTGATAAACTCAAGTTGTGATATAGGATGCTTCGACTCCTAAATGAATCAAGTCTTTTTAAGATGGGCATGCTTCACATATCCTCGAAATTCTCAGATTACAGAAGCGAGTTCAGTTTCACCTTTTTTTCCACGTGCACGGCAAAGAAACCCCTCTGAACCTGATGGTAATAGAGTAGGGCCAGATAAAGTGATGACTGACTGACTGACGAGAGATGACTCCCCTTGCCAGTCCACACAATTATGCCGGCCTGTTTGAAACTGGATATACAGGCTGACCCCGAACCGTCACATTTACGTAAACAAGTGGAAAAAGTTATGGTCATTTAAGATATTTTCATTTTACTTCAAAACCTTTGTTAGCATTCTTCTACACGGGGGTACTCCTGGCAGGTAGCTATATATTAAAATATCAGTTTTTATACCATTATATTAAATCAAGATTAGACAATAACAGTTTAAAAATTACTCGATGTAAGAAAACAATAAGGTCATCCACATCGAAATTGACACAATCATTACTTAATTGTCATTTGATAGATATTTTATTAAATTGCGTCCGGTTGTTTGTTCTCTGCGTAAAATTGATTTTTAATAGTTCAAGTTTGGCGCCATCTAGTGTATATTTGTTTGTAAGACAAAAAAAATCAGATGAAATACATTCAATTCCTTGCAGACAGTACATCATTGTAACTTGACTCATAATGTAGACATAATGTAAATGAAGGTGTAAATTTACGTCATTAAAAATCAAGATAAATTTAGCATAGGTAAATCCACTCTAAGTTCCATTTTCAAATTTAATGTACGGTAAGATTGTCAATTGAAGGATGACGTCACCCCCATTATTGTGGCAGCGTTCGAAAGAGATAGCGATATGATTCTACGACTTTGTCCAATAACATTATTTACACATAAAAAGGGAACACAAAAAAATTATAAAATTAGTAGGTATGTTTCTATTATAAACATTAGAAATATAATTATCTTAGAGTAAATATAGTAAATAAAGATATAATTTTTTTTTATGGCTTCAATTGACGAGACGAGCATACCGTTCACCTGATGGTAAGCAATACGACGAGCCATAAACAGTACAAACACCATCCATCACATTGAGCTACAAAGCACCGTATGGCACTCCACTGCGCTCGTCATCCTGAGACGTTAGATGTTAAGTCTCATTATGTCCTGTAGTTACACTGGCTACAATGCCCATCAAACCGAAACACAACAGTGCATGCACACTGCTGCTTGGCGGTAGAAATAAACATTGCGGTGGTACACACCCAGACGGATTCTTACATAATATGAGAGTCCTACCACCAGTTCTGAATTATAAACTGTCACTTATGGAATAAAACTCGGACTAAGTCCAACTATAACATTACACGACAATCATAATAATTTACAAGTTGAATAAAATAATATTCAATTGCTTTGTTTCTAGATTCTGTGGCAGTTATGTTGCTCAATTGTACTATTTTGCAAATGTCTGTGTTTAAATATTGAAACTTTAATGCTGTGTACTCCTTAAAGTTGGTACTACGTCAGAATAATAATAATAATAATTTATTTAATTGGATCACAGAATAATAATAATAATAACTTATTTAATTGGATCACGAACATTACAGTAACATAGAATACAATTGTATTGTGTTGTAGAGTACAATGTTGCTAACTACAGTAGTTAAAGAGATAACTGTGTCGCAATTAGCAGCGCCCACCTCCAGACAAACTGAACTACAAAGGTTCTAAAATAAAAATAAAAAATAAATGAAAAAGAAAGTAAATAAAAATAAAATGTGTTTATGTATGTATGTGCGAGCGCGCATGTGTGTGTATTTGTGTGTGTGAGTGTGTGAGAGAGTGTGTGTGCGTGTGTATGTGTACGTATGCACAGTGCACTTAGCGAAGCCTAACAAAAGTAAACAATTTACCTTCTTATTATTGGGTACATCATTTTATAAGATTCTCAGTGTCATCATATAGTCAAAAGCCAATTGAAGAGGGTCAGTTTACATTTCCAGTACGTGATAGAATATATATTAAGAATTTTATTTATGTTGTTATACAGCCTGGGGCACATATAATAAAAATTGCGACCAGCAAACGTTGTTCTAGTGCGTTCTACTTGGCAGATTTTATCTGATCTACGTTTCTTTTTGCAGTGATCCGGATCAAATAGGGTTTGCAAGTGTATGCGTAGTACTGCGCGATGAATAAACAATTGTCTAATAGTTAACACTTTGCAATTGCGATAAAGTTCATTAGTTGGGAATGAAATAGATCCGCGAGTCATAACTTTGAGAACAGCGCTTTGTGCTCTTTCTAGTCGAAGAATAATTGTTTTAGAGCTATTTCCGATATGCCGAAGGATTTTAAAAACAAAGATAAGTTTCCTGACACGGGAGACAAGAACATCAATGTGTTTATGCCACGTTAAACAACTGTCTACAATTACACCCAGATATTTTATTGACTCTATTCGCGTTATTACGACTCGGGGTTACGGCATTTGTGTCTAACTATAGTATAGCTAGAAGGAGGTTGGGATGACTTTCTGGGGCCAAAGGCAATGAAACCAATCTTTTCGAAATTGAGAGTGAGAAGATTCGGTGAATATGACTACCGTTATACCACGCCTGTGTAAACTTAATGTATAATCTGCTGGAGACCCTAATAATTACATAAAACCATTTCCATAGCTAATACCTATTATGTTTATTATAAACTAGATTTGCCCGCGGCTCTGCCCGAATTAAAAATAAAAAGGGATAAAAGTCACGGTTTATATTTTCCCGGGACAAAAGTACCTTTTGTTTTAATCCAGGATATGATCTACCCGTGTGCCAAATTTCATCGAAATCCGTTCAGTAGTTTTTGCGTGAAAGAGTTACAAACATCAATACATACTTACAAACTTTCGCGTTTATAATATTAGTAGGATTCTAACATCATCTTTGCAAATAAATTAGCAACTTAGGTTTCGCTATTTATGTTTGATCTTGGAATAATGTGTACTATATTATAAAATACAATATTGTAAATGCCACTTTATTAAATATGTTTGTTTATACAAGTGAAATTTAATTACTGTTTACCCCAAAACGTATGTACTCAGATAATGACAAGAATAATAAATCTACGAAATACGAAATAAATAAATAACGATATGAAGTAGTTTTCATATCACAAAAATATACTCAAGCGACATAATTTTCCTTAAATTGAAAATATGTTCATAAAACGGAGGAAAATGTGCTGATTTCAAATATTCGTAAAACTCAATGTCGCAAAAAATGTCGCTTGAGTTAATTTGCCCGTCAAGCCTCGATATCATTTACCGACAACGTATATTTCACGAAAGCAGTGAATACAATTTCTCCAGCAATTTTTAGCAGTAAATATACTTGTAAACCTATTTTTAAAGGATTTGGGTGATATTAGGTATTAAAATGAGCCATGTCCAGAATAAAACAACAATGGACATGGCAGGTATGCTACTTTTCATCCCAAAAAAGGGCATAATGAGATTTTTATGCCAGACTAAACTTTTGCCCGACGCTCATAACGACGCGCGACAATAACAGTATATTTTCCCGGGATAAAAAGTAGCCTATATTACTCGCTGATAATGTAGCTTTGTATTGGTAAAACTATTTTCAAAATCGGTCCAGTAGTTATTAACCGACTTCAAAAAAGAAGGTTCTGCATTCGATCCGTATGTATGTATGTATGTATGCATGTAAATTTGTATGGCCGCGAGTTTTTCCAAAACTACTGATCCAATTTGGATGTGGTTTTTTGAGTTTATTCGTTACAAATAGACAAAATTTACAAAAATATACAAATCTTTCCTGTTTATAATATCTATTAATATTCATCATTTAATATTATTATAATATTTATAACCGTTCTCGTGGGCTAAGCCATAATTAAAGCTAATAAATACTATAATAAAATTCAAATAACATAATATCCAGTTTATATCGAATTCATTGTTGCTATATTTGCTCCTTTTTTCATATAAATATAATATTATGACTTGTTATTAGGCAAGACTTGTGTTTTTCCATTTCAATATGTCGCACCTTTAGGATGAAAACGACACAATTCAAAAAGACAGAAAATTGAGTTTACGTCATAAAATTACTTAAAACGAAGTTCTCAATACAATAATAGTTCAAACACAGCCATATTCAAGCAGGAAAAGGACAAATCTGTTATATCGGTCCATTTTTTATTATTTTTTTATAAATAAGGGACTAGTTTTTAGTCATTTAAAAATGACAACTCAATTTTCTATTTTTTGAATTGTGTCGTTTTCGTTCTAAAGGTGCGATGTGTTTGTAAGGCCATGATAATGTGACATCAGTGCGTCTGATGGCAAGTAGAGTGGTATCTAGACAGAGGGTTGATTAACGACAGGTGATCTAGCTCACTAGACGACACAATAGGGTAGTTGACTACATTTATATAGTCATTTATCAAATATTTATGCGAAATCTAACGGAAAAATGATTTTTAAAATTGGCGCCATAATAATTGCCTAAGTTTTAAAGCTTTGAAATTAAGTAGAAGGGGAAGTTGTCAAATAAAAGTAATATTAGACTGTGACGTCACCGTGTATGATCGGTCATAACGCTGCGTGCGTGCGAAAGAGATAGTGCGATGTCCACTACCCTACCACGCTCCCTTTGCTCACGACAATATTTCAAGTTTAAATAACTGCTTTATTATTCAACCAACTTCGATAATTATTTCACAGAAGAATTTCTTTTTCGTATTATTCTCTGTTATATATAAAATAATGGACAAAATAGACACAGGAAACTATCCTGTTATATCGGCTAACCAGATTCACACTGGCGACACACTAAAAACTAGGCCACTTTGATAGGTTTTCAAGCCTCGACAGATAAAGACGGGTGCTAAAAGTTTAAGATGTGTACTGTATGTGTCTACGGCATTGTATTATTATTACCTTCTATTGTATTGTTACCTCCGAAACGTATGGACCGATATTAATGCGTTTTCTTTTTGTTTAGAAGTTGATGTGATCGGGACGGTACTTAGTTATGATTTTGAAAGATCTATTCAGGCGTTTGAAAACAATCAGCTCATTTTCTACTTTCACAAGTCCGATTGTTTTGGTGTAGCTACTGACTACTGTTACTCGACGGTGGTCGCTCTATGGACAGATATAAACAAACTACTCATCATCATCATCTTCCTGCCCTGGTCCCAAATTACTTGGGGTCGGCGCAACATGTTTTTCTCATCCATTCTCCAAACTCCTACTAGCTTGTTTTAATAACGCATTTTAATTATGTTATTGAGTTAATTTAATCATAATCAATGAATATTAACATCTTGATCTTTAATCAATAACATCTTGCTCCTGACCTTAACTGCATCTAGAATATGAATATTTTGTCTAAAAAACGCAGGTCCAGCCTAACAAATAGCTCAATACTATTTGCCACTTTGTTTTAGAAAGCACAGCAATATTGACGCTCGTGGCTGTTTTGTAAATGAATATAAATAGGATTTTCAAATCTTTTTACATGCCTGTGAATAAAATTCAAAATAAATAAAATTCAAGTGTTTTCATTTTTAAATGCAACAATATTTATTGGTACCAAAGTGCCTTTATTAAGTGTTACTAATACGTGGTCGAGTGGGTCTTGCCAGCCAAAAGGTTACCGACCGCTGCACTAAAGCATGCCCAGTTTATTTGACTCACATAATTATGGAAAGATTTGGAATATTTTACGCCGGCTTTACCAACGTCAACTCTTAAAAAATCACAAAGTCAAGATATAATTTTAGAAAAAACATACTATTTATATCTTCAAATACGTCACTGTTACCAATAAATTTATTTTCCAATTCTTAAAAGATCACCACGTGACGTCACAACCCGCAAGTCTACAACTAGTTCTACTTTAACGTGGGTTTTTACAAACAACTTTTTCTACGAACCGATTAGACCTTTTACGAATCACCTGATTTGCTACATCGCAATGCAAATTAGACCGCAATATTATTTATGTTACTTTAACATAAAGTACAATATAATATGTTAATATGTGAATTAAAACCGCAAGTCCTTGGTTGTCTCTCTTTCGCACTTATGAAGTTTTGCGTGAGAGGCTCGATGTAGGAAGTTTTATTCTTTGTACTATCCTTGTATAAATAAAATTCAATTACTTGTTTATATCGAAATAAATGCTTTTTCCTAAGTCTATGTAGTCATTCTTGCGTTCGCTAGAAATCTTAACGAACGATTTTATAATATGTCTATTGTTCATCTATATTCCATCGGTTTAGGTATTTCACTAAATGTAAACAAAAAAATTCATATTATGATTCCCAGGTAGTCAACATTTTCTTACGAAAGTATTTACGAAGACTGTTGTGTCAATGAAATTACGGCGTACAACAAACATTTTAAATGATTGAATTCATTTAAGAAACAAAACAAATAACTAACAACAACTAATTATCAGAAACAAAGTAAAAAACATGACAAATAAACATTTTTTTACAATGAGGATATGTATCGATAATTGGGGTCTAGTTAACCGATTAAATTCAATGGCGGTCAGTTTTAATGGCGTGCTACGTGACAGTCGTAGACTCATTCGGCTCAAAAGTACGCACTTTTTGTCTATCGTCTACATAGTACATACTCAAAAATGTTGTGTCCTGAAAAACGTTTTAGCTCTATACTTAAAGCAAATTTATTCTACTTTTGTGTTTTTATGACTTTTTGTACATAGCTTCATCGTTTTTTTTGCAATACATGTTTAATTACAGCGGGGGAAATTCGAACTCTTGACCCGTCATGGGGGCAAAACTACGCAGAGATACGGTTAATAGTTCGCATACTGGGTAAGCGTCCGCATGCAAGTAAACTACAGGCATATAATGACAAATTGTATACACATGGAATCAAATCCTACTATCCTATTAATATTATAAAGGCGAAAGTTTGTAAGAATGTATGGATGTTTGGATGTATGGATGTTTGTTCCTCTTTCACGCAAAAACTACTGAACGGATATCGATGAAATTTGGCACACCTGTAGATTGTGTCCTGGAATAACACATAGCCTACTTTTTATCCCGGGAACATACAAACCGGGACTTTTATCCCGGAAAAACTCATTCACACGGTCGGAGCCGTGGGCAAAATCTAGTACCTGATAAAACCAATAACCGAATTTGCTTTGTAAATAAACCAGTTTCCAGACCGCAATTTAACATTTTTGTGCTAGAAAAAACCTTTTGGCCTGTCTGCATAGATCGTTCAGTCAACTATACAACAAACATTGGACACTGATACGAATTACGACACCGATTGGATCTCGGCAAGTCTAGGAGCCATGCAAAATTTATCCATAAAAACGGAAGAAGGGATTAGAAATACAGCACTATTAAAAACTAGAGGATGCCGGATCATTGGAATGTTTCGGATTGCTGAATCGTATATAGAGTTAAATTCTATATTCGTAACAAATAATATCCCTAAAGCATTTCATAAGTTGTATAATCATGGACTTCTACGCGTTTTATAACAGTAACATATTTTACCAATTAATTAGGAGTAAGTGCGCCGAGAGGCAGTAGGGATCGTTGATGGAGGCACGGGCGTAGCGAGCAGGATTATTGGACGTATCGAACTACTGAAATGCCGAATAAGTGAGAGTCTACTATATTCGATTTAATGTTGTTGCAGGTTAAAAACAAATTAGTGATCCACTCGCTGCTCTTCACCGCTCGGTGTCATGAACTGCGTACCACTGCTGATTCTTACAAGAGTTCCAGTGGCAGGTGTGAGGGAATAAAGTATCTATAGTATTTTCATATAGGATATGAATGAATGAAATCCTCCTAGCCAGTTTCGGCCACGGCGGCCTATCTCAACAGAGATCAGCCAGGTACGCAGGAGATATTATAGTGCACAAGTGTGTGCGCAATACACAGGTGCACTCGCTATTCCTTCACTCTCATAGTCCGGTGAGACGGCAATCCGACATGACCGGAGAGAGATCAGGCGCAGGACCAACGGCTTTACGTGCTTTCCGAGGCACGGGGGTATCACACCGCCAACTTCCTGACTCCGAGCTGCGACTGAGTAATTTTTTTTAAGATGGAAAAACCCAGTCACAATGATTTTTTGCCCGACCTGGGATTCGAACCCAGGACCTCAGCGCACAAATCGTACTCGTAACGCGTACGCAATACAACTACGCCACCGAGGCAGTACAGGATATTAGTGTTGTATAAATACATTGACATTATAATGCAAAGAAAGTAGATGTAATGTAGAGGCCATTGGCGATAACCCACAGAGAAACGTGACTTTAACAATAATAATAATTTCCACGCTATCACACCGATATCGGTGTATGTGGCTGCCGTGCTATGGACATATGTGTCTATAGTATGAATGGTCTGGTACGACTAGGGTACAGCTATGCCATTGTGTATGAACTCACTTCTGAATGCTTTGTAATCTACACAAGCGCCATATAGTAAGCATGTACATGAAGTGAACTACACTCCCTTACTAATAGGTTAGATCTTACGTTTATTATGCTAATCGGATTCTGTAAATAAGTTTCGATCATCACAATGGCTTTGATTCATAATCTCACCAGAGATGTCGAAGTCATGACTTCATTGTTTCTAGAGAATTACACTGCAGGTTTTAATGAAAATCTTGTAGTGACAGCTTGCTATATGCAATGCAATGCAATGCAATAAGCCCTGTATTATATACTGCCCACTGTTGAGCACGGGCATCCTCTACTGAGAGGGGTTAGGCCTTAGTTCACCACGCTAGCCCATAGCGGGTTGGCAGACTTCACATACCCTCGAAATTCTTATGGAGAATTCTCAGGTATGTAGGTTTCCTCACGATGTTTTCCTTCACCGTTTAAGTGAACGATAACTGATAAACAATACACACGTAGCTTCGAAAAGTCAGAGGTGTGTGCCTTGGGTTTTGCACCTCGGGACAACGTCTCGGCAGACCGTTTCATTCCCAACTAGGCTATCGTCCACTTGCTATATGCTGTATATTAGCACAGCGTGGAACACGATAGTGTCCAACGGAAGCAGGTTGATAGAGGACACCAATGTGCATCAATTGAACCCTCATATTAACTACTACTTTTTTTGACGACTACTACTACTATTACTTCTACTACTACTATTACTGTTTTTTTTCTTCTACTTGTGGAAGCTTGTAATTGGCATATAGTTATTTAAGTTAACACTTATATTGTAAAAATAGCCGTAAGCTCCCCGAATAACCCAAAATAAAATAAAATAAATTGGATATTTTAAGTTGTTTAGATTTTTATATTAGATTCAAATGTTTCCAACGGGACTAAATTACAGAGATAGTAAAAAGTAGCCTACATATTTATCTAAGACATGGTTTATGCCTATGGGTACCAAATATCATCCAAACCGTTCGGCTGTTGTGTTTATTTGAGCAAACATACAAACATCTAAATATTTTCAGCTTCTCGAATTTTACTGGTGATATCATAGTTATCAAAATAGTTAAAGCATAAAAATAAAGATAAATGTATATTTTTTACATTAAAAATACAACAAATTATCATAGTGATACAAAAAAATAATGACGGACTTTCGAACATCGCGCATCGCGTCAAAACGCAAACCGGACAGGCGACAGGGACGCGCGTTTCTCTCATCACACATTCATAATAAATTCTCCCCTTTATCATGTAGGGGTAGAAATAACTAGTAATGCAATCAGTGCACTCATTTCTATGATACGAAGTCTATTTAACAAACAGTTGAAATGCTTACTTTGGTGGTAATCTGTGTTTCTATAAACTGAGATACATAAGAATACTTTTACATATCGGAGGAACTTATAGGATTATTCTCAGAGGTGCGTTTCCTTTTTGCCAAAGATGAACATAGCGCTATTAATAATTGTTATAATAATCTATGCAGAATGTCATTAAAAATGCTTTACATTAAAAGTAATGTTAAATATTGAAAAGGATAATAAAAAAGTACTCGGTACAATTTTTCAAAACATAAAATCAATAGTACTTACTACTTAGTGCAAAAATAAAACGCTTTGGCGGATGCACTTACAAGAGTTACATGAAAATTTTTGGTATTAACACAGCAGTAACAGTTAGCACAACTTTTACTGTCGAGTTAGATAGCCAACTGCAGTTAAATGTTATTAAGTTATTGAGACCGGCCGTTAGTAAGCTGCGCGTCTAACGCGTGTCGCTAGGCTTGGAAATGCCCCTTTAGCAATTAAACACTATTCTACGGATGGTTAAAAACTTTTTTAGACACATTGGTCTGGAAAACTCCGCGGATGTTACCGTTCATAAAAACATAATATAGAAAAAAGTTTATGCCAAATAATTGACTAAATTCTTAAAGTAATCAATCATCATTAGACACATGAAGTTCACTGCTGAACGAAGGCCTCCCCTAAAGATTTCCAAGCGGACTTGTTGAAAGCGGCCTGCACTCCTGTTCCTGTTTTTTTTTGTCCCTGACTAAACTCTTGTTAGCCTGACGAGGGCGGCTTATACAAGAACACCGGTCTTTTGGGTGAGTGCAGAAGGCGCTCGCAACCCTTAGCGTGTTCCTGTGTTTAACTTTATATCGCAAAAAATGTCGCGAATTATGCTTGTTAAAATAATCTCAAATCACATTAAAGATGTTTTACTATATTATAACTATACAAGCCCTAGGAGAATATTGAGTAAGTAGGTAGAATGTTTGTTTACATTTTAGACAAAATGCAAATTATTAAAAAATGAATCATACTTAACTTAGTACTAATGATTCTTCGTTCAAACAAACATAACTAGGTAATGGAAGCTACTGGAGAGGCATAATATCTGTTACACAATGTTCTATTATACACATAATAGATAATTATAGGTAATTTTCATAGAGTTGCTAAAGCAAAATAGTTTTCCTTTTTTTATGTGCGAGTCTTAGGGTTCTCGTATCTGAAGGTGTGATTGAATAACAACGCTTTTGTTTATTTTGCAGTCAAAAACTTTATTTAAGCTCAGCGTTACGGCGTGAAATTGTAGCATAAAATTACCGAGACAAGAAATAATTAGCAATGTCCTTTGTAGCTCATTCGAAATAAATAATAATACTTGATGATATTATAAACGTGAAAGTTTGTAAGAATGTATGTATGGATGCATGTTTGTTACTCTTTCAAGCAAAAACTACAAAACGAATTTCGATTAAATTTGGCACACAGGTAGATCATGTCCTGTATTAACATATAGGCTACTTTTTATTCCGGGAAAATATAAAACGGAACTTGAATCCCAGAAAAAAAAATTAACGCGGGCGGATCCGCGGGCAGAAGCTAGTACTGAATAATTTAAATACTATCTAACTAGGCAATGGCATTTTATGCAACAATTCACTTGTCTCTTGCTTTAGTTGATTAATACACCTAAAACATATATTAAATGTATTTGGGTGTATGTCCATTAAAATTGTACAATTTCAACACTGATCAAAAACATAGCCATTATATGAGGAATGAAAATAAAATACTTAATAAACACTTAAATGTCCGATGAAAAATCGCACTACTCAGACGCCTAGCATAAAAAATGCTTAGGTAAATTTTCCTTAGTATATACAGCTGGTCACATTAAATATGATCATAGTATTGCAACGCTACGCAACGTATGTGATTACATCCGGCGTGTCGAAGGATATTCCATATGAAACATTACACTGCAGGAAACCTTGGAAAACTAGAGGCCTTCAAATAACCTATTTTCGCATAAAAATTACATTAATCTAGTTATTTCCTTGGCTCGAAAATTGGCACATGAGCTGCTGAACCGGTTCTCTTATGTTTGTTATATAATATCAAATACCAACTTAAAAGCTCAAGGTGGTCATATGAGTTTATTAATTATACAAAATATCTTCAACTTGTAAGTAATGCCTATAGTGTTGAAGCTTTATATTATACAAGCTTTTGCCCGTGGCTCCGCCCGCGTTAGAAAGTTTTTCCGGGATAAAAGTTGCGCTTATATTTTCCCGGGATAAAAAGTAGTCTATGTGTTAATCCAGGACATAATCTACCCGTGTGCGAAATTTCATAAAAGAGTAACAAACATACATCCATACATACATTCTTACAAACTTTCGCGTTTATAATATTAGTAGGATACGCATAAACCTTCCTCTTGAATCACACCGACCATTGTTGAAAAACGAATGAAAATCCGTTCGATAGTGTTTGAGTTTATCGCGTTCAAGAGACAAACAGATGCGATAGGGGACTTCGTTTTCTAATAAGTAGTGATGTAAGGATATATCTTTAAAAATAAAAAGATATAAAACTGCGAGAAAAAAAACGGGATAAATGTTCCGATTTATGTTTTTTCGGGATAAGCAGTAGCCTGTTTCCTTCTCTGGGTCTCAAACTATCTCCATACCTATTTGTTTACGGACCCACCCACAAATTAATATTTGCCGGGAATAAAGTCCCGGTTTACATTTTCCCGGGATACGAAGTACCCTGGGTCCTTTCCAGGGTCTTAAAATATCTCCCTACCAAATTGCATCGATATCGGTTCAGTGGTTTGGCTGTGGCGGCTCCCATTCGCGAGAACATAAAATCCGGGATAAAATTCCCGGGTAATGTTTTCCCGGGATAAAAGTAGCCTATGTCCTTTTTTGGATCTCGAACTATCTCTATAATTGTTTTCTTGTAGTTCCACTCCCAGAAAATTCTTTTCCGGGATTAAAGTGCCGGCCTATATTTTCCCGGGATAAGAAGTACCCTAGGTTCCTCCCAGGGTCTTAAACTATCTCCCTGCCAAATTGCATCGAAATCGGTTCAGAGGTATGGCTGTAGTGGCTCCACTCGCGAGAACATAAAATCCGGGACAAAATTCCCGGGTAATGTTTTCCGGGATAAAAGTAGCTTATATCCATTTCTGGATCTCGAACTATCTCTATACTTGTTGTCTTGTGGTTCCACTCGCAGAAAACTGTTTTCCGGGATTAAGGTCCCGGTTTATATTTTCCCGGGATAAGAAGAACCCTAGGTCCATCCCAGGGTCTTAAACTATCTCCCTAACAAATTTCATCGAAATCGGTTCTGTGTTTTGGCCGTGATAGCTCCACTCGCGCGAAAAGAAAATTCGGGATAAAAGTCCCGGCTTATATTTTTCCGAGATAAAAAGTAGCCTATGTCCCTCAGGCTCTAGACTATCTGTGTACCAAATTTAATTTAAATCGGTTCAGTAGTTTTGGTGTGAAAAGGCAACAGACAGACAGACAGAGTTACTTTCGCATATACAATATTAGTGTGGATTAGTGAGGTAAAATTAAATTATGCGCATAAAAGTTTAAATATTATACGTAGCTATTTTATTCAATAACTGGATCTCTAAGCGGAATGTTTACTTGCCATCGAACTTTATATAAAATGGTATTTAGATTTCCTCAAGGCCCTTTTCCCGATGGTCAGCTATCAAACATAATTTCAAATTAGTTACACTTGGTATTTTTATATAAAAATATTATTGGCATAGATTTTAATTCGCTGCGGTCAATTAAGTGGCATTTAAGGCCAAAAAAGGTATTTTTACTTGTTTGAGTAATGGTTTATAGAATATACTTACTGTTGAAGGAAATCATTTTTCTTCAATGTAGATTCTTCAATAGCAAACATTCACTTTGATGTCCGTATTTATAGACCACATTAAAAAGGAGGTTAGTAAGTCTAGGGTACTTTTATCACAGTAAGTTATTAATTTAATTTATTAATTTAGATGTAAAGTTAATAGATATCACGATATTTTGGCACAGGGAAGCTCCTGAAACAATAAGAAATAATTAACTAGTATATTTAAATAAATTAACATAATCTGCTGAAACTTAGCAGGCTTCGAAGTCGTTTCACATGTTTACTCAATATGAAAAATTTCTGTTTTCAATTTAACTGGCTACCTACTTGTGCACTAGCTTGCTAGCATACCTACAAAGGACATGTCCGCTTTTTTTATAAGTGCTAGGCTTCAAAAAACCAGACTCAAACTTAATAGATACTAATAGGCCAAAAATATGGATCTAGAATCGATTAAAAAACAGTTTCGACCCCTCCTTTCGTTCATATCTCGGAGGACAGAAGAGGTTTATATTAAGTGTAGTTTTTAAACAAAATAACGTAAATCTCAACAACGGAGGGCCTTAAAATCATCCGGTTTGTTGCAAAGGCTTAGTTGTTAGGAGTAGTAATCAAATGTACATAAAGTATCTTGGCTAGAATTTGCAGCCCGTTTTTAGACATGTCCTTTGCAATGTAACCCTTACCTAATATAATATTATATTCCTTACAATAACTAAAACAATATCACAGACTAACAATCACAGATTAAATTTATAACAAAACTGAACTACCCGCAATGTTTATATTGAATTTATAAAAACTTTTTAACAAAAAATAAACCGACTTCAAAACCATTACAAATAAAAAAATAATTAAAATTTATATTCGCTTAGTATATACGTATATTTGGAGTCAATGCCGAATTTAAATTTCCAGCTAAGCTAAGGAAATACACGAACAAATATACGAAATTATTGTTCTACTAGCTTTTGCCCACGGCTTCGCCCGCGTTATTAAGTTTTTCCGGGCTAAAAGTACATAAAAACTTTCCCGTTGAATCACTCTATGACTATGACGTTGATAAAACTTTAACAAATAATGCATTAATTTCGACCAAATTTGATTACCATAAAAACGGTTCTAGTGAGTTAATCTTAAAAGATGAAATCCTCCTAGCCAGTTTCGGCCACGGCGGCCAATCTCAACGGAGATCAGCCAGGTACGCAGGAGATATTATAGTGCACAAGTGTGTGCGCAATACACAGATGCACTCGCTATTCCTTCACTCTCATAGTCCGGTGAGACGGCAATCCGACATGACCGGAGAGAGATCAGGCGCAGGACCAACGGCTTTACGTGCTTTCCGAGGCACGGGGGTATCACACCGCCAACTTCCTGACTCCGAGCTGCGACTGAGTAAATTTTAAGATGGAAAAACCCAGTCACAATTTTTTTGGCTCGACCCGGGATTCGAACCCAGGACCTCAGCGCGCAAATCGTACTCGTAATGCGTACGCAATACCACTACGCCACCGAGGCAGTCGATAAAAGATAGACTTATACTGTCGCGGACTTTTTTTTAGATTATTTTAAGAGGAATAATTCTTTCATACATATATTTTTGGTATCTTGAACCGTTTCCGCAGTGCACGCAATGGAAGCCCTCAAGGATGAATAATTTTCCCCGTTTTCTTTCACATTTTCCATTATTTCTTCGCTCCTAATAGTTGCATCGTGATGTTATATAGCCTATAGCCTTCCTCGATAAATGGGCTATTCAACACAAAAAGAATTTTTCAATTCGAACCAGTAGTTCCTGAGATTAGCGCGTTCAAACAAACAAACAAACAAAAAAACAAACTCTTCAGCTTTATAATATTAGTATAGATTTAAATTACGCACCGCCTCCAAATATACGTTTACGAATACAAATTTTAATTATTTTTTTATTTGTAGTGGTTTTGAAGTCAGTTTATTTTTCGTTAAAAAGTTTTTATTTATTCCTTTTTTGTTAGTTAATTATGGTATGATGTAAACAATACATCATAGATATACGATTGCAGCATTCGCGAGTCATCTGCTGTTAGTTATTGAAGAGTTCCATTGTGTATCTCCGAAGATCTTCATCAGATCTTTATAAATTATATACTAAAACCCACAGAACAGAGAAAGAGAGACTAAAACCTTCCCTGAAAAATATAAATTTCAATATCGAAAACCGAATCCAAATCGGATCAGTAGTTTTTGAGAAACTCGCGGCCATACAAATTTACATACATACATACGGATCGAATACAGAACCTCCTTTTTGAAGTCGGTTAAAAAAGATAATACGCTGTCTAGACGATTGGACGAATGTAGTAGTTCTTGTACGGAACGTGTGGAATTAAAGTCAAAATTTCTCGTTTTAATTCAGATTTTTAAAGTTACCAATATTAGACAAATTTTTATTTATTATTTGGTTTATTACAATCGAAATATTGAAACGGAATCGAATGTTGTTTCTTGTTGATTGGGTTTTAAAACGCCTGCTTGTAAAATAGTGTTAATTATTTAATCAAATATTTGCTTATATATGTATGAAAGGAAATACATACACATGCACAAAAAGTTCTTATTGGTGTTGCTACTGACTATAGTCAGGAGTGGCACGGTGATAATCATCTCCAGTTGACTTACTCAAGGTACCTTTTCTCGTCATTCAGTTATTATCAAAATTATAATTAAGTAACTAATGAGGATCTAAATTTAGAATCTGAATCCAGAATGCTCCGAATCCCATACAATTTATATGACACTCATCTTGATTTTTCCGGCTGTGATTATTTCTTACTTTTTCAGAAGGATCTGAGAGACTGATAGTCACGAGTATTTCGAATTCAGACCCAGAATTCATCCCGTTTCACTCAGTTTGTATTTAAAGTATTATAAAGTGAATGTATGGTAGGTATGTACTACATTTTTATAGGATTAAAAAACAGTACTATTTTTGCACAACATTTTTGCGAATCTGAATTCCTGATCAGGAAACCTGATAAGGAAACCGAACGTGTGCGGCAAGCATTAGGGGATGAATTTCAATAAAATACGAAACAAGTTTCCCATCAACTCGGACAAAAAAGGTATTTTATATATGTATATTTATATTTATCACGTTAAATAATATGTAGAGACTAGCTTTTGCCAGCGGCTCGTCCCGTTTTATATTTCACGGGGATAAAAAGTAGCTTATGTCCTTTTTCAGGCTCTAAAATATCTGTGTACCAAATTTCATTTAAATCGGTTCAATAGTTTTTGCGTGAAAGCACGACAGACAGAGTTACTTTCGCATTTTTAATATTATTAATTTCGACCAAATTTGATTACCATAAAAACGGTTAGTGTCAGTGAGTTAATCTTAAAAGATAGACATATACTGTCGCGGACATTTTTTTTAGATCATTTCAAGAGGAATAATTCTTTCATACATATATTTTTGGTATCTTGAACCGTTTTCGCAGCGCATGCAATGGAAGCCACTTTTCAATTCGAACCAATAGTTCCTGACATTAGCGCGTTCAAACAAACAAACTCTTCAGCTTTATAATATTAGTGTAGATAAAAGCTTTTGGCGAGGTTTATCTACTTTTGTCAAGATGAAGTTACATAATTATTCTATTATCTACACAAGTAAATCTCACTACAAGCTTTTGTCCCTACATAGTATTAAACAAAGTTTAATTTAATTTAAAGTTTATTTATTTATTTTAGGAACATTTAAATAAATGCTTGTTTTTAATATTTTTCTTTACTTTTAATTTATTTTTTACTTTGCTATTCTTCAAATTATTATCAGCGAGCCTTTTCATTTGACACCCATATAGGTGTGCGTAAAAAATAGCTAGTTAGCTATCTTGGTTCGTCCGCCATATTGGATTTCGAGAGATCATTTTATTTTTTATGTTCTTCTCAGCAAACCATTTCATTATGAACGTGCACAAAAAATAACTAGCGCAGCATCTTGGGCCCTCCGCCATATTAGATTCAGAATTACGTCACTTAGCCAACAATGCGTTGTCATCTATACTAAAGGTGTATGCAAAGGAGATTTCCGCTTTTTGTATGGCCACTGGGCTCAGAGTAAGTATATACCTATAGAGCGCGCGTATGCAAGTGGGAACAATAGGCACGAGTGGGAACATCGTCCTGCGCCGGCCGCAAGCGCTTGTAGTCACTCGAGTAGGAACGGTGTGAGCACACGCGAGTGAGATCTATGCGAATATATGATTATTAATACTGCAAAATGGTTAAAAGTTCTGTGGAATCTTGTAAAAACGATACTCGGAAACACACTTAACAGAATTCTAATATCACGTTTCACAGGCAAGCCATATTTTAGTATATTTTTAGGTAAAATTGAAATCACGCGCCGCGGTATGAAAGACGCTCGGGAGGCGAACACTTGTACCCCCCGCACTGCCCCGCATCCCGCTTTTTCGATAGTGATGTTATGCGTCGATACCAGAATCGATGTAATATTTTCATATTATAGCATACGTATTTATTACTATCGAAGGCGATGCTTAATATAATGTAGCTTAGGTAACTGTTTTTGTCTGTGTGTAATTTTTAAGCCAATTAATAATTGCGTTTTTGTTTATGAAATGAAAGAAATAATTACTGTTCTTAAAAATTGACTGATTACGATAATATTTTTAAGCTATTGCATAGCTTCTATCGCGGGTCTTGACAGTATAAATTAGCAATCATTAAGATATATTTCTTTGACATTTTTTTAACATTGGTAATAAATATTTCAAAAACTAGACGTGACTATTTTAGGCTTGGGGAGACTAGCTAAGAAATCCATGTGCGATGCTCGGTTTATATCCATTGGTTCAATTATAATGGATATCCATTATTATTATTGGTTCTTAATGCTTGTAAAAACTGCTCTTGAGGTACCGTGTTTATAAATCATTCCACATGGCACTACACCAATTCGCAGCATAGCTTTTATCTATATTAACGCAACACGCTTAAAATTACTCACAAGGCCATATTTTGTAGAACCACAATTTTTTTAAAAAATATGTACCGCGCCACCGGACCTGTACTTATCGATAACTGTTGCGTTGGTGCTGCTCGCGTGCCCATCCCTAGCAGTCGCCAACATTTCTATATAAGTAGCTATAGTTCACCTGCCTACGCTGGGTAGTCGGCGCACGATGCGATATTAGCGCTCTACAGGTATATACTTACTCTGAGCCACTGGGCCTCAAAATGTAACCAGGCTCAAATTTTAGGGATATTAAAGGGGCAAATCCATTAAAAAATGCTTTTAGACTCCTCCATTCATAGTTGTAGTATTTAAGCAAAATAAAATAACATAAATCACAAAATCGGAGGTCCTTAAAATAAAACGATTTATTGTAGAAGGCTAGTTAGTCTTTAGGAGTTATATCGAAATATATATAAACTGTATTCTTTCAAATTTTAGGCCCGTTTTTGCATATGTCCTTTCAACACGATTGGTTGACGGTAACTAATTCAAAATTGACTTGCAAGATTCCACCCGAACAAACATAGTTACATACTTACATATATATTACATAAATTGCAAGTTAAATAAAAGCTTGTAAAAAAAGACCTTATTTAAAATATTGAGCGTCTTGCGCGTTAAAACTGTGACCAATTTACTAGATGCAATAAAATATTTATATCTAATCAAATTTGGGTTACTGTGAATTGTGTTAATATTGTTTATTATAAAAGCATGTTGATAACCAGTGTTTCGCAATAATTTATTATTGCCTAATAAAAATTCGAGCTTATGTACACGTACAGGAAAATATACCTAACTGCAACCATCGTAGTCAAAAATTATGGAACTATTATAATATTACTAGCTTTTGCCCGCGGCTCCGCCCGCGTGAATGAGTTTTTCCGGGATAAAAGTCCCGCTTTACATTTCCCCGGGATAAAAAAGTAGCCTATGTGTTAATCCAGGACATGATTTACCCGTGTGCCAAATTTCATCGAAATCCGTTCAGTAGTTTTTGCGTGAAGGGTAACAAACGTCCATAGATCCATATATTCTTACAAAGTTTTGCATTTATAATATTACTAGATTTTGCCCGCGGCTCCGCCCGCGTTAATAAGTTTTTCCGGAATAAAAGTCCCGCTTTTTATTTTCCCGAGATAAAATGTAGCCTATGTATTAATGCAGGACATGATCTACCCGTGCGCCAAATTTCATCGAAATCCGTTTAGTAGTTTTTGCGTGAAAGAGTAACAAACGTCCAGACATCCATACATCCATACATACTTACATACTTTCGCCTTTATAATATTAGTAGGATTTATAGTAAGGGGACATTAATTAAATACGTCAGGTGTTTTGACCATTTTGCGCCCGTAGATAATATTCGCCGAGATTCAACTTTCGCTGAAAATAAGATTAGATGAGATTCGACTCGATCCCCTCCCCCCTGAAAGCCTCACGGAAGTAATGGACGCCCTCTAAGTCCAGCCAGAAAGTAAGATTTTTTTATTCCGAGTGATTCACGATTGTGTTTTGGGATAAAAATATTTATTGTCCAAGGAATCGAATCTAGAGACTTACCGGTTCCATAACCTTATCATGTTTATATTTATTTTCATCACCAGACACAATACTTAAGTAGAGTAAATAAATTTAATACTTATTGACTTCTTTTATTGACTGCTTCGGTGGCGTAGCTGTATTACCTTCGGTACGACTGCAAAGCTGAGGTTTCGGATTCGATTTCCAGGTCGGGCAAAGTGATATTGCGTTTATCTATTCAATATCAGTCTGGAATTTGTGCCCGATATGACGATAAGCTCGCCCCCTATCACATGTCATGGGACGGAATAAGCACGGCGAAAAGTGGGTGCACTAGTTGCGCCTCTGCCTACCCCTTCGGGGATAATAGGCGTGAGTATGTGTGTGTGTGTGTGTGATTTCTTTTAACTTTTATTTGTTAATTTTTTTTTTATGGCATCGAATGACGGGACGAGCATGCCGTTCGCCTGATGGTAAGCGAAACGACCACCCATAAACAGTAGAAACACCATCCAGCACCTTGAGTTACAAAGTACTGTGTGGCATTCCACTGCGCTTATCATTCTGAGACATAAGATGTTAAGTTTCATTATGTCCTCTAGTTACACTGGCTACAATGTCCTTCAAACTGAAACTCAACAGTGCATGCACACTGCTGCTTGGCGGTAGAAATAGACATTACGGTGGTACCCCCAGACGGACTCTTACATATGAGAGTCCTACTAGTAGCACCACTATTACTTTGATTTTTTTGTGGCCGGGCACGGCAGTGACCCCGCTGCACCTGGTGGCTATTGGAGTAGGGCCCTGATATTTTTTTTAAAGCCACATATTATATTTCCACTAAATTATGCATATTATAATTACTATTTGAAGGCAAACGTTCTCGAGGCCGAGCACCAACCCGATGGACAGACCAGATTAAGGACACGTCTGCCACCAAGTTCCATAAATTAGTCGAAGATGCGATGAACAGAAACCGGTGGAGACAAATAATCTGCTCCAAATGTGGTACATCCAATGATGACCACGATCCACAGTCATGAGGGACCGACTACAGAGAGAGAATTACTATTTTAAGACAGAAAGAAAACTATTAAGTAGAGAATACTGTTTACAGATCGTGGAAAAAAGAACTACATAGGCGCATAAAGAGGGGGGGGGGGCGGTTGGTCCGTGGCAGAATTGCATGTTGCCCACTCACAAGATTTTAAGGCAGTTTAATACTAGGAGACTACCGTAGCAAGGCTATTTTCGAATGTTAATAACTGAATTAATATTCATGAAGCAAATCATATATTGAGCTTGGCAAAAGACTCAATCAAAATTTTATTTCCGGATCTAGAAATGTATGCAGAGCTGATTCGTTTAATGGATTGCCTTTTCATCATCATCATCAGCCACATGACGTCTCCTGCTGACCATAGGCCTCCCCCAAAGATTTCCAGATGGACCTGTCAAAAGCGGCCCGCATCCAGCGTGTTCCTGCGACCTTTAAGTCTTTATCTTGTGGTAATAATTAAATAGGGTATTTAAATAATCCAGGAATTTTAATACAATTTTAGATAGCGAGGTATAGTTAGTCCACCCCAGGAAAATGACTCTATCTACGCCCATGGCAATCTCATTCACAAGTCGCAATATAGCCTGTATTATATTCTTAGGTAAATAAGTTTATTATGCCATAAGAACAATAATATTTGAGATTAATACTTTTTTTATAATACACATACACACACGCCCTTTATCCACAAAGGGGTAGGCAGAGGCGCAGCTAGCGTATCCACTTTTCGCCGTGCGTATTCCGTCCCATAATGTGATAGGGCGCGAGCCTATCGCCATATCGGGCACACATTCCAGACTCCGGGCTGATACTGAATAGAAAAATCCAATATCACTTTGCCCGACCAGGGGACCGAACCCGAGTTTTTGGCATTGCAGTCGTACCGTAATACAACTACGCCACCGAGGCAGTTTTTTTATGATAATATAGAGACTATATAAAACATAGTGCGCATTCGATAACCTTTGCATGTTAATAATAACTTGTTTTATAAAATTTAATTTAAAATGAATAAGTATTAGTTTGCTTTACATAAAAAGACACTGATAACTTTTGGTAGTAATTATAATTATCGTATAGACTTGCACATTGGTTATTAGTTTTTAGAAGCAAAACTTAAGGAAATCTACGGATAAATCAATCTATAGAAGACAAACCTTTTGCTAGATTTCTGTTTATATATTTTGTTAAAACAGGTTAAATTTATATAATTTGGTGATGCTATGCTATGATATCAAAGCATAGCATCACCATATTATTATTAATTTAATGTCCTTTGTCAATTTAAAAACAAGAATAAATAAAATAGGGCCAGCAGCTTCTTTTTAAATTAAGAAGAAACTTCAGAGACTTTGGTGCATTTTAAATTCCTTGTTCAATAATAAATTTTAAAAAACTTACAAAATTGTATTTAAATCCTTTTCCGGCATGCACTATCATTGTAAGCCACTAATATTGCACAGTCCTAAATACGCTAACGTCTGCTATATTGTTTAATGATAAACTGAATGCAGATCGGGTGTACATCGCGAGGCAAAGAATATTCCGCAGATAGCAAAACTATTAATAATATTTAATCTTCATACGTGTAATTTAATGTATAAATAAGGTTATCAATAAAATGACTCGATCAAATTTGATCGGACTTTCTTTCTCTACCAAAGAATGAGGATTCAGCATGTACGATTAAATTTGATCGGACTTTTTCTACCAGGGTTATTATCATTTGAGGATTCAGTATTGTATTACTTTTCCAAGTTTTAGGGTCACGAGTGGGCGGAAGGGGCCGTCCACCTATTAGTCTAGCCAACTTTTGTGACCCCCGTGATGGACGGCAGCGTGGCAAATAGGCTTCACGCTGCCATTGACGCCGAGGGCGTCCTTCGGTGCCCGGGGGCTTCTGAGCCCCCCCCCCCCCTCCCAATCAACAGGAGACGGACCGCAGTAGCGGTACGCGCAGGGGCGATTGCGGACGACAACTTAGACGTGAGTCGGAGGAAGCCCGCAGTCGACCCTAATGCGCCGAAGATGGCCACTGCGGAGTTTTAGTTGGTATGCCGTGCGTTGTATATAGGTTAGAGACTCGGCCCAGCGGTTGCCCGATGGTTCCATCTCTCCGGACGCCTCAACGTCGGGTCGTAAGGCACGGTGAACCCAACATTACCGCTCATTCTTCCCCTTGAAGGTTGTAATAAGTCACTTTCTCCGCGTTAAAAAAAATGGTTCCGACGAAAATATATCGATTTCTAACGGGATTGGAAATTAGTGTTTAAACTGTTTTAAAATATTTCGTAGTTAGCACACTATTTGCTTATCAGGAAACATTTTTTGACGATAAAAGTTACTTCCCCAATGGTCAGATATATTCCGCTCTGTGCCACACGCTTATTTTATAATCTATGACCACCAACACGTTAATCCGAGTGTCGCTAAGTTATTTTAATGATAAAACGATTATTTATATAATAACTAATTAAAGAAATATTTGTATTGAAGAGTCATTAACGGGGTACGTTCATTGATGATTCCAGGGATCAATAATTATTCACAACGCAACGAACAAGTTGCTCGTATGATGGAGCGTTCTAAATTTTGAATTAGATACAATGTATTTTATTGGACTGAACTCGAAATTATAACTTCTGAGCAGTGGCGTAGTTACATCCTCTAAGGCCCGTGGCAGATTCCTTAGATGGTGCCCCAGTAAAAATTGTCACGTTGTAATTTAATAGTATTGTGTGCATTATATTTAAATATCTCATACCAGATGACTGTGTGAACTTGGTAACACGTGCAACTTATTTATTTAAGTTTAACTTTTGATCAGCGAGTGTCGATCATTGCGATCAATAATACTAGCCACATCGTATACTATTTGAATTTCGTTAGGTTAATAATTGAAACATGCTTGGAAATAATTGTAAATTCTACCTAAATTCACTTTAACCAAGTATTTTCTTAAATTTTGGCTGCCAGGACCAAATACGCCACGGTTGTATTGCATGCGCGGTACGAAACCGCTCATATTTCCCGGGCGCGAATCTCGGGTCGGGTAAAGTGATATTAGGTTTTTCTGCTCAGAATCAGCCTGGTGTCTAGAATTTATACCCGATTATTTGGCAATAGTCTTACCCCATACCAGATAAAGGGATGGAATATGGCGAAAAGTGGGTGCCCCGGCTGTACCTATCTCCTGCCCCTATGTTTTCTTACCACAAGGATTTTAAGACACGTATTAGTTACGCACCAGGATTGACTAAATAAAAAATCTAGTGTTTTTTTTTTTCAAAAAATAATATTGAAATAAAACTTATTTTTTTTTGAAGTCACCATCATAATTTATTGAAAAACCAACTTCAAAACCACTACAAATCAAAAAATAATTAAAATTTGTTTTCGTTTAGTATATACGCATATTTGGAGTCGATGCCTAATATAAATTGCCAGCTAAGCTAAGGAAATACACAAAAAAATATACGAAAACATTGTTCAATTTAAATTAGGCACCGACTCCAAATATACGTTGGTATACCGGGTGGAAGGGAAACGCTCTCTATACCGGAACGGTAAGAGAGAAGAACCATAACATTAACGAAAAACTATATTCATTTGCAAAGCTAAGCGATAATACTTACAATTTTAGTATTTCCGTAATTCATGCGCGCGCAATGTAAAGCGTACAAAGAACTGGGCGGCCGTCGCGCTGCGCCGGGACCGGCCCGCGGTCGTTAACCCGTCAGCTGGTATACGTGTTTCATTACGATTTTTTTGAAATATTGACCTTTTTTACTATGTTTTTCAGAATAATAGTTTGATTTATCTATCCATACGTGAAGCTGTACAGAAATTTGAGAAAATCCTACTAAAATTGTAACAATGCGATCGCGATTTTTTTAGTGCCATCACGTCAGGAATCACCAATACTATCACCTGTATTCGTTTCCGAGAGCGTTTCCCTTCCACCCGGTATACTAAGCGAATACAAATTTTAATTCTTTTTTGATTTGTTGTGGTTTTGAAGTCGGTTTATTTTTTCTTATTTTAATAATTTTTTAATTTTTTTAATGTTTTAATTTTTTATTGAATCATAGGGTATGCACCCTATGATGCAACACTTCGACATTAAAAATATTCGTATAATTGACATTGCATAATATGTATTAGCATAAATAGCATAATAGTACTATCGCATAGTAATATTTTGGCCTACTACTTTTTTGTCATAATAAACTATTGGAATAATTTTAGCTTGACTAATTTGTATTAGACTAACAAACATTACTCATATATACGCTAAGCTGTATACCTAGAATGAAGTAGGTTAGCGAGGCGAGCGTGTTACGTGTGTAAGAACCACCGCACGAGCTGAGCGAGCGAAGCGAGCGTGCCGCGGCAGCGGCCGGCGAGTACCAGAACCGGCTTTAGGGCGTTTCCAACTCAGACAAAACCAAACTATGTAAGCATACAAACGTTTAATGATTTTTGCCTAGGCATGGGTTGTATTTGCAAAATCGTGAACCAGGGCTTACAAGTAAGTCCGCCGAAAAAAACCAGCGCCAAAAACCAGGGTCCGAAATACTTTCAAGTATTTTATTTCTGCATAGGAAATTAATCCATGCACCCATATAAATAAGGAACACAATCGCGCTCACACATAAAAACTTCGAATACTTCAATTCTATAAATACTAAGTATTTTATTTCTGTATAGGAAATTGATCCGTATTTCAATACGTATAAGGAGCACAATCGCGTTTGTAAATAAAGTACTTATAGCTCTTGGATGGTCGAAAATCAAAATACTTTCAAGTATTTTTTTACTGCATAGGATATTGACCCATATTTGGGAACGAATAAGGAGCACAATCGCGTTAACAAATATAATACTTTTAACACTTCAATACTTGCATAGGAAATTGTTCACTAGCTTGTTGAAATAAGAACCATAATTGCATTTGCGGATGATGACGCCTGAGCGCGGACGTAGCGCGGCGTAAAATACTTTCAAGTCTTGCAAGTATTTCGGGTCGGTACTTGGTCGGCGTACTTGCAAGCAAATACCTGGTGTAAAAACCTGATTGCGTAATTACGCACCACCTCTACTTTTTTATGCTAAAACAATTATGCGTAATGATTATTATGCACATTGATATTTAGGCTTAAAGCTAAGATGCGTAATAATATTATTAGAAATACTTTTATGCAATTCAATAGAGAACCTAAAAATTATTGCAAAATTGACGAAAGATTGTAATTTTTCAGGTTAGTTTAAATTTTTCACCTAATCAAGCTTATATTTAGTGAACATTGCGTTTACTTGAATGTTAAATCATTTTTTTTCGTCGTTACACGCAATGTAAAATGAGTAATACCATGTAAAACAAAATGAACAAGTATTTGTAATGTTTACATAAAAACATAGTGTTGTTCCAACGTGCAGTAATGTTTGGAAGTTATCGATATAAAATATTGATTTTGTTTATTGACATAAAACTATTTTGCGTATGTTTTCGTTATAATTTTTTAGGCTTTGCTGCACTTCATTATCATGGAACATATTCGATAATCCGGAAACGTCGGGATAAGAACTACAATAAATTATCGCGAAAAATTCAACGAAGTAATTATATTTCAATACCATACGTTTGTGTAAGTTTAGGAAATCATAAAAGAATATAATATATTTAGTAAACACCTCAATTATCGCTTTGATCTTACTCCATCCGACTCATTCAATTTAATCTCCCTTGCAGATCGCAGGCTTATGAGAGACCAACTGTTTTTATTTAAAATAATAAATTATTACATTGACTCTCCTTATTTACTTAGATATATATTATTTAGTTGTCCATGCGTTAGCTCCCGTAACAACACCCTTTTCCATCGTTCTTTTACATGAACAAATTATGGAGATAATGCTTTTGTCCGTAGAGTAAGTGAAAACTACAACAACAAATTCTGTGATATTGACTTATTCCTAGTTTCTTGTAAAAACTTTAAGAAATCAATTATAGCATTATTGAAATCTGGCTCTTAAGCTGAACACTCTCTGGCATTACATTTTTTAACGATGTAATATTATTGATTCATGTCATTCTTTTTTTCCCTTTTTTTTGTTTTTTTTTTTAATTAATGTTTTAATAACCGCGTTTGTTCACTCTTTTGGCTCAAGATGTGCTACTTTACTGTGGGAACTTTGCTGGATTATAATATATTTTAATGTAAATCTAGTTTAAGGAAATATTGTTCTGTTTGTTCCCCGAATATTAATAAATAAATATTAATTATGACTAATGCTTTTCATAATTAAAAAAGGTCGTTTATTAATTACGTTAATATACTTAAGTATCACGGTAAAAAAACACACTGAACAAGTGTTAAGAAGATTTTTTTTGACAAAATTTAATATTATTGCGTCACGAATAAATAAATTTGATTAATAAAAATTGTTTAATTTATCCTTAATATTTATACTAAATATTGATTTAGTGCCATTCTGTGCTCTCTATAAAATTACAGCCAATACACATGTATCAAAATAAAACTAAAATTGGCAGGTAGCACGTTGGTATGAAAGGTGTGAAATAAATGAATTTAAATGCAAAAGAATTATACATGGCAAATTAGTCTTTGTACTCCAAGGTAAGTAAGGTAATTCTTGTGCGTTTGGTGCGCATACCAAATGCACATCCCTGCACCCCTTACCTTTATTTCTTTTTCTACCAATTTCTATTCATGGTCCGCTACTGTTGCTAGCCCGGAGGGTGACCTATATAATAGGATATCCCTATGAAAATTGCTACCTAGCCGTTCTTAACAAACATCATCTAATTTAGAGTAGAAAATAAAATGTACACCCTTAATTAAATAAACCTTTCACCCGCATGGAAAATACACGCAATGGCAGATGTGTTTACCATTAACAAACATCAAAGCATTTTTACAAACTCGCCATTACAATAATTTCACAGAAAAATTAAATGAAATAGGTAATACAAATATTTAGATCGATATCGATATGCGTACTATTGTGATAAATAACAGTAACTACAACACTAAAATGTGGGCGGAGTCGACGCCATTTTAGGGGAATATTTGGCTTCAGGTCACGTGGTTTCACCTGATATCCTTACTTTCTATCATCTAAGGTTCTCCTAAATTCGAAATTCGATTAAATTCGGTTACCTTCTACGCAAAAGTGACTACCCACGTGATGGTAGTAAAGTAGGGTAGTAGGTTAGGATAGGTAGTCCAATATTGATCAACGAAAGAGATTCCGTCCTATCAGACTCATCACTTTTGCCAACCTTCAAACAGGAAATGTAGTACATAAAAAAAAATTCCACTCTCTAAACTTTGTAAACACGTGAGCTCGATACTGCAGGGCAGAGGTCAGATAAAAGGAGTATTGCAGCCAGGCCAACGGCACAAACCTATATTTATCAACACGACTACAAGATTGCGTAAGGAAACGACAATGGCACCACTGTAGCTTGTAAACCAGGTTCAGAATCTGGAAGCTATTCTCCCAATCGCTATTGCTATCTTCTGTAAGGGAAAGTCTGGACAATTTAAGGAGCTGATCACATCTCGCATAGTCATCATCCTGATAGTCTATGTCGCAACTCATGTCAACCAGGTTTAAGTTGGCGAAGTTTCCCAAATAAGACCGCTGCAAGTTAACAAAACACGTATGAGAGATTGTCCCATCTTCGTACTTGTTCTTGCTAATTTTTTTTATGGCATCGAATGACGAGACGAGCATGCCTGATGGTAAGCAAACGATCACCCATAAACAGTAGAAACACCATTCAGCACCTTGAGTTACAAAGTACTGTGTGGCATTCCACTGCGTTCGTCATCCTGAGACATAATATGTTAAGTCTCATTATGTCCTGTAGTTACACTAGCTACAATGTCTACGAATCGTACATTGTTCGTACCATTTCGGGACCAACAACGAATCTGTGTGGTGTGCTAACTGGTGTTCGCGCGACCAACGATATTATTGTCTATTATATTCTAAACTTCGTAACTTGACCGTGTTAACTTATCTTCGTGAAATCAGCGTGGAATCTATTATGTATACCAAAATTAAATTGTTATTAACGTGTTGAAAAGTGTTACGTACCTACTTGTTATAAATTGTCAAAATAACGTGTGACATAGGGAATCTATCTGTAATTCCCGTTTATTAAACTTATTTGGTTAACACGCGAACACAATTGACTATAAAAATTACGATTTTTTTTCAATAAGATCTCGATCTGTCAACTGTAAAAGACCTAATAAGACAGGCACGCTAAACATTTTTCCAATGGATCGTAATTAGACAACCCTACAAAATTTTAGAGTACGATTGTCACGTAGCACGCCATTAGAACTGACCGCTATTCAATTTCCTCGGTTAACTAGACTACAATTACCGATATATTTATGCATAGTCCTAAATTTTAGGACAATGGGGACAGCGAAATATAAATCACTTCAAATATACCTAATATTAAAGTTGTATGGTACGCCGATAAACTTGATTCCAATAGTACCTTTGGTTAAAAACCCTTAAAGTATAGGAATTATAAAAAATCTGCTTCAATCAATGGCAAATTGTTTTAAAGATTAGTCTGTCCGAAGTATCAGTAGATATATGTATAGTAGTAGATTAGTGCGTTAGTATTAGTATAGACTGGATTTCCTGATGGATGAGGTGACGCCAACAGTTCCTATTCATTTGAATTGGTCTGAAGGAATTTACAAACAAAGTATAATATTATGTTTTTCTTTCGCCACTGCACTAACTGATCAATTAATAAAATAGACAAGGATCATATCAATTATCTGCGCTGACATTCTATATTTACTAAGGTATGGTATGCTAACTACTGGGGTACCTTATTACCTGGTGCCCTCCCACGAACAAATAACTGGGCTGTCTCCGCTACGAATTTGCAATACATACGAATGATATAATTTATCAATGACATAGTCTAGAATAAAACCATGAGCCATAAACTTCGTAACTGTTTTTTCTTTTACAAAACAAATACCAAAACATATCTCGGATTTATCCAAGAAAGTGTAACTAGGCCATCCACTTTTTGTCATGTGCATGGGCGTATATAAGGGGGTGAGTGGTTGTTGTAGGGACCCCCCCTTAATTGCAACAAAAATAATCCGGGCCACAAAACATGTTCACATTATAATGCCTATGTGCACTTCTAACAAACATTCAAACATTTTCACGAACTTTCGCATTTATAATAATATTAAGTAGACCAAACAAGCAACAGCCTAGTTGGGAGTGGTACGGACTGCCGAGACGCATGTCAGTCGTGCAGGTTCAAAACCCAAGGGCATGCACCTCTGACTTTTCTAACGTTATAATGTGTGTATTGTGATTTATCGCTTGCTTTAACGGTGAAGGAAAAGATCGCGAGGAAACCTGCAGGTCTACCATGAAACAACTTCACGAAATTTCGGATCGAAATTTCGTTCAATTCCTACCATGAAACACGCATTATCCGAAATCGGTCCCGCAAACGGGCAAGTGACATTTAGAGGCTACCATGAAGTGTTTCGTACGAACGAAATATCGTTACTTTTTTTATGCTTAAAAGGTCATTAAAATTACTTTTTCGCAATTATGTTGATATATTACAACCACAAATGTTAATAAACCAAATAAGAAATAATAATATACATTACTATGCTACTTAATTATAAAGTTTCGGATTGAATGAATGAATTCACTCGCATTATGATATACGTTCATTCCGAAAACGCGTAATTGACGTTTTCTTCGTGCTAAACGGTACCATGAAGTGGTCCGTCCGAACGAAATATCGGCATTTTGACAACACTTCTTTCGGATTTTCACCGCAAATGACGCGAAACTCAAAAGGTAACTTTTTACTTTCGGAAATGTAAATTATCATAGTTAAAAGTGTTTTTATGGTCGCATCGGATGACTTTTCGCTAATTATAACATACGTTGCGTACCTACATAACTAACACAGACAACAATATAATACTTATTCAATATTCGTCTTGATTCTAGGAGCATCTTCTGGCGCATCATTTGTATAAAAAAAAGTTATTTATTATCTAGGTCGTTATTATCGCACACACACAGACACTCACGCCGTTTATCCCCGAAGGGGTAGGCAGAGGCGCTACCAGTGCACCCACTTTTCGCCGTTATTCCGTCCCATGATGTGATAGGAGGCGAGCCTATCGCCATATCGGGCACAAATTCCAGACTCCGGGCTGACACTGAATAGAAAAACTCAGTATCACTTTGCCCGACCCGGGGATCGAACCCAAGACCTCAGCAATTTAATCGTAGCGTAAATCAACTACGCCACCGAGGCAGTCAATCATCGCAGCACAGTATTATCGCATTTCTTTATAATTATATCACGTAAGGGTAAAACACTACAAACGCTAACACAATTTCTCAAGATATCAGTAGAAAATTCTGTGGTGGTCTCTCCGTAAAGCTGGACTGGATACATAAACGCCCGCGTATTTTATTACATACGGTTTGAATAGGCTGTAACGACAGGGTATTACTGTCTGACCAAAAATAAACGAGACGTGACCCGTTGTTGTTGCATTTCGTACTCATGATGAGTGAGATTTTATGAGAAGCCAACATTAAACTCATAACTAGCAGAATACCCAATATCACTTTGCCCGACCCGGAATTCCTGCCGCGATCTCAGAATGGTATTCGCACCGCGCATGCAATACTACTACACCACCGAGGAAGTCACTAAAGACTGAAGTAAAACTTAAATTAAATAAAGGAGATATTGAAATACATTTTTTATTATAATATATAATTAACACACGATGAGTTACAAGAGGAGCAGCAATTTATAGCCGATATCTTCCTACAAGTACAAATAGCTATTCTTGGAATGCTCTTAATTTTATTTTTTGCTTTGCTAAATCATGGTACACCTTCTCTTATACGTGTTAATTTGTAATCACGTTGAGCTTCAGCGGCCACTCTTTTCCTCTAAGGAACTATATATATACGCTATCGGACGTCTTGTTCACGCCAAACCTGCAAGTCCTTTCGTCATAGTAGACCACGTCGACCACGCGCTGCCCTTGAAAAGCTGTATTTTAAATTACCGTATTCAATATTCGTATAATTTCTACTCGGTGAACAATAAAATATGTTGATATTACTAACAATGACAATTCACAAGATAAATTGCTAGTAATTATTATTAATGTATTCAATAAGAAATGCCTATAAGTATTAAATTAATAAATATACAATATTATATACGATATTATAATAAGGATAAATAAATATATAGAATAAAGATTGATAAATCATAAAACTTGCTAACAAAATTTTATTCAACTTAGCAATAAAACGATTTTGTAAAAAATTTATATGTAATTAAGCTGCGGCCACACCGACGTGCTGGCCTCGCGGGACGCGGGTTACGGAGCGGGTTAGTCTACAATGCGAATTTAGTCGTACAGAGCAGCACGACTACAGTGCGTCGCAAGACCCTCATTTATAGGCGTGATTTCAATGACAACTGTCATTTGGTTTAATCTATATTTTACAAAGTATAGATGCATGCATGCTGCTTCAGTGGACGCGGTTACCGTGCATTGGTCCCGAAAGAGTGCAAGGCGACATAATCTCTGGCTTCGCGTCCCGGGTCCCGCATTGCCGATGCGACTGTCTAACCGCAGCCTTAATATTTGTCTAAAATTGACGTTACATTGCGACATTGTCTTATGACAATGTCAAGTATGTATATACTTGACATTTTTATTCGACTTATTGTCATAGTATACGATTCACTATAGTCTTAAACTACAAAAAAAGTCATTTATAACATGTTGGTTTATACCACTTCATTTATTAATCCAGCGGTATTGTATGAAAACACACTTGTCATCTTTGGTTCATTCACGAAACAAACTCTATGGTACCCGAACGAAAGAAATAAATCCGAAGTAACTTCATGGTAGCTATTCATTTCGTATTTCGGACGCGTGTCGGTCGGCCCGTAATTTCGGATGGAAGTTTTCATACATTACACTTAAAATTGTTGGGACTACGTATATGAGATAACCGAAATCTTTTTAGTGCGTATTGACTGGGTGCCTGCGAATTTTTGATTAAAATAAAATATCTTCGGACAAGAGCAAACCGCTTGCCAGATGGTATGCGATACGTTTACCCAGAAACCCATCCATTATCATTTTACAAACACACACATACTAACGTTGAGTTGGTCTATGTACATACATACATACATATACACTCACGCCTATTATCCCCGAAGGGGTAGGCAGAGGCGCAACTAGTACACCCACTTTTCGCCGTTATTCCGTCCCATGATGTGATAGGGGGCGAGCCTATCGCCATATCGGGCACAAATTCCAGACTCCGAGCTGATACTGAATAGAAAAACTCAATATCACTTTGCCCGACCCGGGAATCGAACCCGAGACCTCAGCATTGCAGTCGTACGATAATACAACTACGCCACCGAGGCAGTCTATGTATCTTTATTTTACTTATAAAATAAGGAAAAGAAAAGGAAAACAAGAAAAACATGAAGTCTACATTTATTTTAAGTGTTTTGAGGTAAATAATAGTACGTCGCTTCCTCGCTGGCGCGGCGCGGCCCTGAGGCAAGTCCCTTATATCGATAGTCATGCCGCACACGCCATACAACAACGCTACGGAGGCAGGCATCATTTTATTGCATAAATAAACTCGATATTTTGGTGCTTCTATAGATTTATTTTTGTTGGAAATCTAGTGGTAAGTCTCTCATATGTTCTTACATGTCCATCTGGGTTATTTCTACCGCCAAGCAGCAGTGTGCATGCACTGTTGTGTTTCGGTTTGAAGGATATTGTAGCCAGTGTAACTAATGGACATAATAAGACTTAACATCTTATGCCTCAGGATGACGAGCGCAGTGGAATGCCACACAGTACTCTGTAACTCAAGGTACTGGATGGTGCTGCTACTGTTTATGGGTGGTAGTAGCACTTAGGTACGATCAGGCTAACGGCAGGCTGTCTCGTCATTTAATGTCATACAAAATCTAGACTAGAAGAACATTGTGAAGTAAAAGATGTTGAAATATATTTTTTATTATAATATTAAGTTATAAGAGCTACGTCAATAAGTGTGTAAAACATATTATGTATAAAAATTTAAACTATTCTCTTGGACTTTGTCGTATTATATTTCTGCAACCACCTTTTCTCTCTTTATGAGGAACAAACGTTGATCTACGTCTTGCTTACGCCAAACATGCAAGTCCCTCCATCATAGTTATTTCTGTGGATATGCTGCCACTAATTAGCTGTAAATATAATAATCGAACTTTAGGAAAAAATCTACATAGTTAACAATATAATAAGTTGATATTAGTAACAATGAGGATTGAGAGTGATTCTATAAATATAATTAATCGCCAATACTATATGCTCAAAATACCTGACATTATAGTAATAGGCTCGCCCCCTATCACACCATGGGACGGAATACGCACGGCGAAAAGTGGGTGCACTAGTTGCGCCTCTACCTACCCCTTCGGGGATAAAAGGCGTTAGTATGAATACGTACGTATTAAATTACCAAATAATACACTTCATAAACGATAAGTTCTTCATTGAGTCTACAAAATAATACTGATACTATACTTAAAAGTAATTAAAGAATATTCAATAAAAATTACTTACCATGAGAAGCAACCATGTTCTTTTTCCTACAAAAATGTCTCTGCGTAGATATAGAATGATCCAAAGTAATTATAATTAAACAATTTGTAGATAAACGTATAATAACATTGATTGTATTTTGCAAAAAAATGACATAACTTTGTGACAATGACATAAATATTTGACATTATAATTTGACTTATTTTAGTAGTATACGTTTTACTATAGGCTTAAAGAACAAAGAATGAACTTAATAATGAGTTGGTTTATATATCTGCGTTTATCACAGCGCAGTATGCGAAAACGCATTTATCATCTTTGGTTCGTTCACGAAACAAACGCTATGAACCCGAACGAAATAAAAGCATCTGACGTAACCAACTTGTAACGTATGAATTTCGTTCGGGTCCGCAATTTCGGATGGACGTTTCATGGTAGACTAGCTGTATACCTGAGAAGTTCTATAAGAATTTCGAAGGTGTATGAAGTCTGCTAATCTGCACTAGGCCAGCGTTGTGGACTAAACCCTTTATGTAGTAGAGTAGAGAACAGCCTTTCCCTGCCCTACCTGCCTACGCCCATGTGTTCAAATCTTACAAAATTCAAAGTAATGGATAGAACGGCATTGTCTCTTCATTACTCTGCTTCGCATCCTGCCTAAAGGTGTAACACGGGGGAATGTATTTATTCCCTTTCCACATTCATGATACTTCTGCTCCTATATTACAGGAATATTGACAAATCGTCAAGGGTAGTGCAATACCGCGAAGGTGACAAAAAAGTTAAGTATTATCAATCACAGTGACTGTATTGAATGAATCTCAATTTGAAATTTTTCTTCACTTTTATGGTAATGGTATCCCCGACGAAGTGTCCTGAATAGTTCTGATGTTTTTGGCGTAATATGTGGTCACGACGTATCGCCGCATGGGTGACGAGTCAGTAGGTCGTTGATAATGTACCACGCATATGACCGAATGACATACAGACAAACGTGCTCACGAATCTGTAGTGACGTATATACAATATGTCGACATATTATTATTTAAAACGCTTGTGCGGATGACAAACGCCATACCATACAATAATCCGCGACTCTAAAAACCCCGCGTAACAAAATTTTAGACTGATTGGTTTGGTGAAATTAAGTTTTTGCGTTCCACCTTAGATACGTCTTTTTTTATCACTAACAGTTGAACCTTGTTACCTACAACATTTGTTCGAGCACCACCAAACTATTCCTAATCTATGGCAAGCTATAACTCTTTGAAATTGGTATGGCTGGCAGCTTTTTTTATACGATTTTTTTTTTCACAACCGCTATAATTTGCTTAGGGTATAGGTTGATACCGTAAGTCTTACTGTTTAGCTGGACAGTAGTACAACATCTCCTGGAAGGATTGAACGCAGACAGCAGACATCAGCTTATTTGTATTTTTCTCAGCAAAGAATTTAATTTGATGCCCATATTAAAGGAGGCAAGCTGAAGACAGGGCGCTATGGCAGTCATTAGGGGAGGCCTATTTCCAGCAGTGGACTGATAAAGGCTGATGATGATGATGATGATGATGATTAAAGGAGTACGCAAAAAATAACTAGACCGCCATGCCATCTTGGACGGTTTACCATATTGGATTTAGAGTTTTCTCAGCAAACCCTTTCATTTGGTACCCATATCATAGGCGTGCTCCAAAAATGACTAGTAAGTACATCATTTTGGGGCCTACGCCATATTGGATTTAGTACCTATGATGTCATTTGGCGAACCATACATTGTCATCCAAACTAAACGTGTATGCAAAATTTTATCTTAATTGGTTGTGGGTAACTGCTTTAAAATACAGTTGCAACATTTGAACATACAAACATTGCAAGTTAAATAAAATATTGTAAAAACAGGGTAAGACAAAAGTATATATTAGCAAGAAAACTTGCAGAAGTCGACTTCCTCAAGTATTTATTACAGTGTAAATCACAATCGCAATGCGAGTCAAATCTCGTGTGTATAGAACTACTTGACTTTTGTTCGCAGCGCCGCTCACGTGAATGAGTTTTTCGGGGATAAAAGTTCCGCTTTATGTTTCCCCGGGATAAATAGTAGCCTATATTACTCGCTGATAATGCAGCTTTATATTGGTGAAAGAATTTCGGAAAATCGGTCCAGTATTTTTTGAATTTATTCGTTACAAACATATAAAAATACAAACCTTTCCTCTTTATAATATTAGTGTAGATTGAAATATTACGGCTAGTGTTAACGTTGGAAGTTCGTGCACAACATAATATAACTATAAGAACTAGCTAGTCTAAATTAATCATTAGACTTCAATAAGCCTATAACTTACTAATACATAGGTCTTTCTTGTGAGTTATTTTTAACTTAAAAAAAGGGGTGCTATTGACCTTAAGGCATGTATCTGTGTTTTTGCATGTATCTGTCGCATCGTAGTCCGCAACGAACGGTCCGATTTTGATGCGGATTTTTGGTTACCTGATTGGGGACTTGAACCTAGATACTTAAACCCACATACATATATCCTGCAACTTTTTTTCGTGGGGTAAAAACGCGTTGTCGCTATCAACACTCGCAGTGGAACGGTTATGTTGGTTTCACCGGTCTTTCAACCCAATGTCGACACTCGGGAGTATAGCATCTTGTGAACGAGCATTGGACCGAATCCCTAACACTATGTACACCCTACACCGGCATATCAACCAGCACCCGCGGTGGGCTACATCTGCGCATACGGTACGGCCCCGTGGTAATATACTTAATACTGCAAATCCTACTTGACCAACCAGACGCCTAAATAAGGTTAACCCACTTAAAGTGAACTGTTATCTTAAAATACGAAATACAATTAAGAAATTGGCATACTAAATAATATTAAGTACTTATTTCCTTTTTGTAAGTCATAGCTTGCGCTATAAAACTGTCTGTTAATCAAAGGTTAAAGAATCAAAACAATAAATCAACTTAAAACAATATATTACATACAAAATCTACAAAATACATAAAAAGTATACAAAAATTTACTTATGTGAATTAATAACATTTATAAAATTATAATAGAATACATTAATGGTAACGGCCGTATATACCTATGGGTAGGCAGAAGTGTATAGATTATGAAATTCCATCCCATGATAAAGGAGGCCTATTATGCTCTTTCCAATATAGGCAATTCACTTATTCTTCTCGAAAAATACAAAGTTTGATTGCCCATACATTTAATTTAAAACTACATAGTTGCATCCAGAAAGAACACACATAAGTTATCCCAAAAAGGATAGGTAGAAAAAGGCAACCAAGACATTAACTTTTCGCCATATGTGTTCCATCCCATATTAGTTTCACAGTTCTTGTTAATCGCACACCAAATTAAACGATTAGCTAATTCCGTTGTTAATTTGTTGCAGACACAAGATACAAAATTACAGTAACGAGCTGTCACTGTGACACTGATACCTCACTGCTAAGCTTGACGATTTTTTTATGCTACTGAATGACGAGACAAGCACGCCGCGCCGCGCCGCTTGCGTGATGGTAAGCGATACGACCGCCCATAAACAGTAGAAGCACCATACAGAACTTTTAAGTACGAAGAACTGCGTGGCATTCCACTGCGCTCGTCACACTGAGACACTTATGTCTCAAGTGACACTCCTTAGTGTCTCATAATGCCTAGTAATTATGCTGGCTGCAGTGTCCTTCAAACCGGATCACAACAATGCGTACATAGTGTTGCTTGGCGGTGGAAATAGACATTGCGTTCGTACCTATCCAGGCACCTTCTCGCATACGAGATACCTACCACCAGTAAAATCTTCGATTGACATCTTCAGAGCCCTATTGTAACACTATAACATTTTGTTTACGTCTAATAACTGCAGGGGCCGCAGCCTTGACGTTTTTCTACAAGCCTCAACGCTATTAGATAAAATACGCGTGGGAATGACATATAGGATCGATAAGTCTATCGCAAGAATCTTTATCGTTTTTAGAAAGGCATCTTGTCTACGGCTCCTTTTTGTACCTATGTTTTTTTTATTGCATTGAATGACGAGACGAGCATGCTATTCGCCTGATGGTAAGAGATACGACCGCTCATAAACAAAAGTAACATCATCTCTTACATATGAGATACCTACCACCAGTAGGCCTATTTAAATATTCAATTAAAACTGTATAAAGAAAGTAAAAAAATACTTTATTATATTTATGGCGATATTATAATACTAACATTAACACTTACAGATTTGAATGTTTCCTCAAGATTTTTAAGGTATTGCCTTAATTTAAAGATAAGGTCTAACTTTGTTTAAAAACATTTTACGCAGAATACTTAAACGTTCGTCTGTTACTGTTATCTTACTAAAATTATTGGCGCAATCACCTTATGTTACTATAAATACCTTCTTTGTTTACTGTAAACATAATTTATTACTAATATTTGGCGTTAAACGTTAACTTATGCCCTTGAACTTCCGGTGATACTCGTGGAGTCTACTTGAAACGGTACCGATATATCGTAACATGTCGTGTCGGATCATCATGTCTTAAGACTTAATCTCTTGGGGCAGTTTCTTCGTTAATAGTAACATTTACTTTTGGTTTTACTTATTTTATTTCCTTATTACTTCATTAAAAATTACTGTTATAGATGCCGTAGAAGATCATCCAACGATACATCGGCTATAACCCTACTCGAAATTACAGCTGTCAGGTAATCTAATTTTACTTTCACTCCGAAAATCGAAAGCATAATTTTATAGTTACGATAACCGGCAAGGAATTCGTATATAAGATTAGTATAGTGCGATATATTCGAAGTATCGAATATATCATCGATTTAGCAAGTAGACGTCCTCGATTTAACTTCCTATTTGGATTAGGAAGCTATCTTATGCCCCAAACCAGCTGCCGTGCTTCGAATCCATCTGACGTAGGAAGACACCCTGGTATAAACGCCGGGCCTGGCCTTCCGCGCACACCCTGAACCCCAAGACACGACCCCCTGCAGCTGCCACCCACTCTGGCCTTTGCAGGCGAGTGGACCCCCCGAATCCCCTCGACAGGCATCTACACCACCTGAGAGGGTACCTGGGAAGAGACACATTTAAACTATTAAATTCATATTGATCCATTTTTGTTTTATACACTGACAAAATTAGCACGTTTGATAACAAGCGCCTGTCTAAAAATAATAGCAATGCTATCCAGAAACTGAAATTAAATGTAGATATGTTTTTTAAGAAAATCTTAGTCGATTTGGGATCGAGGCAATAACTAATTTTCTGATAACGCAAGTACCAAGTAAGCAGCTATATCGATCGAACACCGCTTCGGTGATTATCTATTTTAAAGTCTCAAAATTAAACTTACCCGCACATATCATAGAATCCAAAATCGGCTGCTGTCTCCCTCCGAGGACCTGACCCTTCCTGCAAGTGGCCAAGTCCATAACAGGCACCGCAGCCGCTCTTAGTACTGGTGCAAAGTTCTCGTTACTTTCTGTAATAGTCATTAATTAGTTGAAGAATACATGCTGAAACACATTTTAAGATATGGAAGGGACCTATAGTTCACGGCCCAAATTTAATTAGGTAACCTAGAGCAACTTTAGTATAAAGCATGCTGTAGAGCTCTTAACTAATGCGAAACTCTGGGCAAATCTTTGCGAGGTTTTTTACCCGATAACTCAAGCAGGGGAATGTTTTGCTTTGTTTCTTTCGAGCACGAGACTCGCAACGATTACCTGTTTGCCACCTCCCTAAGGCCATTGATAGCATGAAACAATTGACTGGGACGGAACCACTGTCATAGAAAGACACGTAAAGTAACAAAGCTCTAGTTTTTATACGTCAATGGCGCTAATAAAAAAAAATGAGAGTTGAACTGGATTGCCTAAGTCGAACGTGAATGGTTAGGTAGTTTAAGAATACCAGTAACAGATTCTAGGATGTTGAATAACAATCTTATTTAGTTTTCGTTCTTTAATAATTGAAATAACATCAATCCTCATCATTGCCTTATAAATGGATCAGGCGTTTCTCTCCAGTTGAATTTGTTATCTTAAGTAGAAAATTATTGTATAAATCGCACCTTTAGGATGAAAACGACACAATTCAAAAAGACAGAAAATTGGGATATCGGCATAAAATTACTTAAAACGAAGTACTCAATACAACAATAGTTCAAAAACAGCCATATTCAAGCAGGAAAAGGACAAACCTGTTATATCGGTCCCTTTTTATTGTATTTTTATAAATAAGGGACTAGTTTTTAGCAGTGCCGGATTAACACTACTTGATGCCTTAAGCAATCCCCCCCCCTGTTTCTGGTGCCCCCAAGACGTGATGCCCTAAGCGATTGCTTAATTTGCTTATAGGCTAAACCGGTACTGGTTTTTAGTCATTTAAAAATGACAACTCAATTTTCTTTATTTTGAATTATGTCGTATTTGTTCTAAAGGTGCGAAATATACTTACCTCCCTGCAGCCCCCAGCCCGAGACAGCGCACCACTGACCCACGGTCTCCGTGGCTTCGGGCAGACATATCGGTCGCACGTGGGAGTTGAATTGCATGCCACTCCCGGACTTGGACACCAGGATCATGGCGATGTCGTTACTGTGGGGACCGTCTAGAAGATAACATAGTTTTATGATAAGAAAAAAGTCGGACTTCAACTATAAAACTTAAACTATATGTTCAGTCTTGACAAGCCCAATAATTTAGTTCTTTTGCTAGAATGAAAATTGCGACAGAATTTAGACACTTCATCGGAAGAAACCATACAGAATGATTTTGGGCATAAGAGATCATATAGCACCATAACATTGCTCCATTGTCTGCATATGTGATTAAAGTAAATCTTACTTTTCCTAAAGTCTGGATGGAGCACCACCTTCTCCGCCAAGAATCTGTGCTCGTGCTTGTCCTGCACCTTCAGACGATGCTCGCCGACCACCAAGCGGATGTGGTCCAGCTGAAGAGGTTGCTGAAATGACAAACCATACTTAACATACCTCGATTCTTGGCAGTCGATAAAATTTTTCCATGGTTCGCTATCAGTCAATTGAGATGAAAAAAAAACAATTTGTTGACCAACGATTTAAAATTTTCTTTAAGTCACTCTCACCGTGTTGGTCTTTTGAACCAGATATTTGTATATTGATAAAGTGGAAATATGCTTCTCTTTACAAAATGGTGATTTTCATTTTTTTCTTTACAAAATGGTAATCTATACTAATATTATAAAGCTGAAGAGTTTGTTTGTTTGAACGCGCTAATCTCAGGAACTACTGAACCGATTTTGAAAATTCTTTCACTAATAGGAAGCTACATAACTCCTGAGTGCTATAGGCTACTTTTTATCCCGGGAAAATATTTTTGTCCCGGAAAACTTTTTCACGCGGGTGGAGCCGCGAGCACTACTAGTAAATTAATAAAGTCGCTTTCTTGACGGTAAGAGTTGAAGCTTTTTAGCTGGTGCTAGGATATTTGTATCCACTCGGATAACGGCCACTGTATAGGTGTAAAACCGGATCAGCCCTTGTTTATCCGGTTTTAAACAGGCCAGTTCTCGTCAATCGACACTCTATCTGAACCCTTAACCACATACCACCAGCTATAGAGGGGTTGCTTTGCCGTACCCGAATAGACAAACTACCCATTACCAGCAAACGCAGGAATAAGTTTTACTTTGACGTCTGCACATACTATCGTTCATCATACACTGCTCTATTCCTCTTGTGAAACTTACTTTATCTAAGCAATGAGCGGCGGAGAGTACCAGTCTCTCGGCGATGACAGCACCCCCGCAATGATGTTCGAATACCAACTTGTCCACGTCCAACATCTGGATCTCCACCTGGAAACAAGAACCAGATTTTTTTATAGCCGGTAAACAAGTAAGTATTAAGTTAAGCGAAACCTATACATGTAAACTTTTGAATGAATTTTATGAAAAATATTTCCATCGCATATATAAGATCTACATTTTTTACAATAATAACACCGAGACAGAATCAGGCAGTTGATCATTGGGTCTCGTAAAGTTCATTGATGATATTTTTGTGAAATAAATTGTAGATCATTTTTATTTTAACGAAACAGCTGAAGTTTCTAACAGTAGATTATGTCCTGGATTACTTATTTTTTTATTATTCTTTAACTGATCACTGCAATGCAATAAGTCATGTATTATACACTGCCCACTGCTGAGTACGGTCCCCTTCTTTAATTGTTCCAGGCAAATATTTTACTTAGGCAGCGCCTCGAGTAGGTAAATCTAATATTGTATGATTCCTGAGACGTTCGCTTTATATGGTATGTTTATATGCAACTCTAGTTTTGAAAATAGTTTTGTTCAATGTGTCACTATATACAAGTAATCAAAGTATCCCATTGGTTTGGTTGCAGCGCATTTAGACTGAAGCCAAAAGATTTTCCATGTTGGATTCCAACTGTATACAAACCTACAAGTTTCGTAATATGATTTATCCGAAATTGTATTACCCAGACGCAGTGCCGGATTAGCCCATAAGCTAATTAACACTTTCCCTGCGTTACGGGAACTATTTGGCCGTACTTGAGTCTTGTAATGTGCGGCAGCTGACTATCCTTGTTTTGCGCTCGGTGCGGGGGGTATTTTTCTAGGATCCCGTGATGGTAGAAAAAAGATAATTATATATCCGTCATTCTCGCTTCGTTTAGTATCACTTAAAAAAGAAAAATAATACGGGAAGCATTTTGTCGTAACGCACAGAAGTTATTTTTTTTACGTTTGGTGCGGTACGGGAACTATTTTGTCGTAGCCGAAACCCCGTATAGCACCGAGGGGTGCGCGCGCGGTGCTTTAGTTTGCCATAGTGTTGTGCGCAGTTCACACATGTCGACCTTAGAATAAGTATTAACTCGTATTTATACAACGTTTAACCAAAGTCCTCAATAATATTTAAGAGCGTGTTTCATTCAACTCATCGATAAGAACAACTTTTACTATGGGATATATCGGACAACTTGTATGAAGAGGTCGAAAGTTTTGTTGAAGTTTCAATGTTGGTCCCATAGAAAAAGTATTTTTTTGTATTGATGAATATAATCACAACCTTTAATATACTGGCTTTTGTTATACGTAGTATATTATAATTTGTGGATCGTATAGTTAACATTTCTACAAGTAACTACTTATTATAAATTAATAAATCAATAATTAAAAGTTTTTCTAAGGTTTGTCGAAGTTCAATTTCACCCTATAGTTTTTAAATGAAATGAAATGAATGAATTTAAACATTGAAATTTTCTGAAGTTCCTTTTATTTTTGTCGATTATGCATGTTAGTCAAAAAATATAATTATTTAGGTATGTGTAAAAATAAAGACTTAAAGACTTTGTTTCATTGTTGTGATGTTTTTTTGAAAATTTGAGAAGTTCCTATTATTATTGTTGATTATGCCTGTTAGTAAAAAAAAATATTATTTAGGTATGTGTTTTTGTGATATTTTTTGGAAAGTAAATACACATAGATAGGTACTACGTGTAAGAACGTGAGCTTAAGTTGCGCATGTAGCAATGTATAGGTCGACATAGTAACAAAGAAAGAAAAAGAAAGAAGTTGAAGTTGAAGAGTTGAGATGAGAAGTTGAAGAAGAAGAGTTCCTTAGGGAATGTTGTTTAGTTTGAAAAATAATAGCTATATACCGGCAAAATATATTATAATGGTGTTATTATACCTACTTATCAATATAAACAACTTTTTCTAAGGGACGAACTTCGAAACCTCAGAAAGAATTGGAACAACTTATATGCAGAGGTACAAATGTTTTTTGAAATAGTTCGAAGTTGGTCCTATATAAAAAATAATTAAACGTTTCTGGGGACTTTTGTTACGCGATACTTGTTCAAAAAATGAAAATTCAATGAAAATTCAATGAAAATTCAAAATATTCTTACAAACATTTTGAATTTTATATACCTACTTTACTATTTATACTAATATTATAAAGCTGAAGAGTTTGTTTGTTCGTTTGAACGCGCTAATCTCAGGAACTATTGGTTCGAATTGAAAAATTATTTTTGTATTGCATAGACCATTTATCGAGGAAGGCTTTAGGCTATATAACATCACGATGCAACTATTAGGGGCGAAGAAATAATGGGAAATGTGAAAAAAAACGGGGAAAATTATTCATCCTTGAGGACTTCCATTGCGTGCGCTGCGAAAACAGTTCAAGATACCAAAAATATGAAAGAATTATTCCTCTTGAAATGATTTAAAAAAATGTCCGCGACAGTGTATGTCTATCTTTTAAGATTAACTCACTAGAACCGTTTTTATGGTAATCAAATTTGGTCGAAATTAATGCATTATTTGTTAAGAGTTGTATCAACGTCATAATATTAATCTTTATCCAAATAAATGTGCTGGATAGAGTGATTCAACGGGAAGGTTTTTATGTACTTTTAGCCCGGAAAAACTTATTAACGCGGGCGAAGCCGTGGGCAAAAGCTAGTGGTTTATAAAGTAAAGATCTCATGTGAATTTTTAACTACTGATAAGGTAAGAAACGAAAATATTCGAAAAATACCTACCTAATTTGATAGATTTTTAATATTTTTGTAAAATCAAATATATATTTACCTATTTTATTATTTTTGTTTGTAAGTGATATATGTAATTTATTACAAAAGTAATAAATAATAACAGTTTGTGCACAATGTGTATACTTGTTCAATTTCATTTACCTTTTGTTGATTATGATTATGCATGTTAATGAATCTATTAATTTTTTATTATGTTTCGTATGGAAATCGATAGGGATACAATTTTTTATGCTCAATAAACAAAGTGCAATTCAAAAGTTGGTATTAATTATTAACTTTACCCTCATCCCTAGCATTTTATATGTTATATGCGGGACGGGAAATAATTACCCGTAAAAGGACCGATTTTGAAAAAAAAATATAACTCTTACTATATTACGTAGATCCCCGTGCTACGGCAGATGTATATACGCAGGGATATAGTCTATCGATTAGTATAAAAAATAAATAAAAATGGTAATATTCCACGCTTGTAAAGACATTAGAAATCAGGACCTGAAACGGGAAAATAAAGGTCGTACCGCAAGATTGGTATTCTTCATACGGGAAGTATATGACTCGTATAGCACTGGTAGTAAAACTAGGTTCAGGCGCCTACGCAGTGAAAGTGTTAAGCAATTGCTTAGGGCATCACCTCTTGGAAGGGCACCGAATTAGCACCAAAAAAAATATTTGCTAATATAAAATGAAAAATGAACAACGATGCTACAGGAAAAGCCCGATGCTTTATCAATGATATAAAGACCAATACTAGTTTACTCATGGATGGGGGCACAGGCGTGAATTGCTTAGGGCATCAAGTAGTCTTAATCCGGTACTGCCCAGACGGGTTCCATGTAATAATTAAGCCAAATCGCTTCTGAAACGTGAAAAACTGTATGTCTCTTGTTTGCAAACTCTACAATGGACCATAAACAACGATATGAGGGGGTGGTAGAAGAAATTTATCTTTTTCATGCACTCATATTTTATGTCCTACACTATCCAAAGTTGGCTGGTAGAGCATGTCTTTAGCGTTAAGTACCTACGCATTTTCATACTATATGGAGTGCAACAATAAATGTGTAAAAATGTGTAAGAAGAACAGTACCTGTAGTCCGTCCAACCATTTATTTAACTTTTGACAATTCGGTTTCTAATCAATTGGGGATGTACCTACTAATGCGTTACGTATTCGATTTCTTGTAGCAATAGTTTAATTTATGCAGAAGTTTTGATCGTATAAACCCATTGAAATGTTATTTTTGCTCAACATTTTCCATTGTTTTATTAAAATGCCTAAGCGTTTAAATGTGTATATTTTCTGTTTATAAATTTACTAGTATCGCTCGCGGCTCCGCCCGCGTGAAAAAGTTTATCCGGAATAAAAAGTAGCCTATAGCACTCAGCAGTAATGTAGCTGCCTATTCGTGAAAGAATTTTCAAAATCGGTTCAGTAGTTCCTGAGATTAGCGCGTTCAAACAAACAAACAAACTCTTCAGCCTTATAATATTAGTACAGATATTTCAAATTTAAACGGAACTTTATTGACTGTGTTGACTATCCTTTTCCAGTGCTTTTATCATTTTATTGTAATTAATTATTTGCATGCAATCAAAAATTATTTTTTAAAGATGCCAAAGAAGTATAAATTCACACGCGCGTACATACGTACATGCATCGATTTTTTTTGTTACACATTCAGTGGGCTTAACGAATATCGATTGATAATGAATATCGGAGCTGAACAGCAAGTCCCTTCACTATGGAAAACAAAAACTGGGGTCCATAAAGTATTCAATTATTTTGTTTCGATTCCTTGTCAAGAATTATAAAATTTTATAGGCGTGCATATGTCAAAAGTTAAATAAATGGTTGGATGGACTGTAATCAAATAAAAAATGTAACCTGTGTTATTTAGGGACAGCTCTATAATAAGTGATAATATTTCTAAAAGTTCCTTGCTCTCATATTTTATCCTTTACAAATAAAACAGATTTAAAAAGAATATGTCCACTTTTTGTATGGGTGCTGGACCTCAAAATCTATCTAGGCTCAAATTTCACGCATACTAAAGGTAGTGCCGGATTAGCCTATAAGCAAATTAAGCAATTGCTTAGGGCATCATGTCTTGGGGAGTACCAAAAATGAAAAAAGAACGACGATGTTGCAGGAAAGTCGTAATGCTTTATGAATATTATATATAGCATCAGATACTTATGTATGTGGGGGGGGGGGGGGGCATGCGAGGATTGCTTAGGGCTCCAAGTAGTCTTAATCCAGCACTGATTAAAGGGGAAAAATATGGATCTTGGATCCATTCAAAAACATTTTTAGCTTCCTCCATTAATAACTAACTTTTTTAAAAAGTTCATACTAGGTGTAGTTTTTGAGCAAAATAAAATTACATAAATCTCAAAATCGGAGGCCTTTAAAATTAAACGATTTATTGTAAAAAGTAAGTTTTTAGTTCTATTCAAATATATATAAACTGTCTTGTTTAGAATCTTTGGCTCGTTTTTGGACACGTCCTTTTACCTTTATTATTAGTAAAGATCTTTAAAGATGTTACGAAAGTGAAATTTTGCACACACATTAAAATCCGGTTTTAATATTTAAATGTGTAACAGTAGGTATAGGTAATAAATATCAAAGGTAATATTCATAATCCTCTTAAAGCATCGTTAATTTCTTCACAACCGATTCCTGCGGTTTCGTTTCACTTAAATAAGGATTATTAGCATCGAGCGATTTTTCTTTAATATTGTGTAAACTATTGATATTTTTTGCTGGCCTGAATTAAATTAGCTTTACAAAGTAAAAATGTATTCAACTCAAAACCGTTAGTTTAAATCCTCATCTCTTCTTATAGTTATTCTTAAAGACAATTGTCATGGCCTTTGCAATGACCCGAATGCAATTGTACTCGCATTTCGATTGTCAGTCGCAATGAATCAATCGTACACATGAATAAACCATAGTCGAATGGAACGATTATTATAGTTAAACAGCGATTGTTAAGTTGAGTGCATGAATGAATAACAATCGCTTTTAAACATATTTTTCACTCTATTCACGATCGCCCACAAACGTATAGTTTTCTGATGATATGACCTAGAATCTATGTACTTCAGATGTTTTTACACATTATTTAACTACTTACTTCTTAATAAAAATGCATAAATCTCTATGACTCGATTAAAAAGTTGGACGGGTTTTAATTTCGTATTCCATTTCAAAATAAGAATACTTAATCCTTTGTCCACACATCCCGGAAAAATGAATAAATAACAAACAAAACGTTTTATTAATATTACGTAAAGAGTTAAAAGAAAAGTGAAAGCCAACCCGTTGACAGATGTCAAACTTGTGTCAATATTTACGAAACCGCCGCGCCGGTGCCAGAAACTGTGAACTGGGTCGCGTTATGTCATTAAAACAATAAAATTTCAATAACAATGTGAGAAGCAATTGCCTCGGTGTGAACATCGCTTTTTGATCTTCATCGCTAATAAACACATAAAATAAGAAGGATAGTGGATGCGCAGTCTATATTAAACAAAGGGTATGGGGATAAAAGATAGTATTTTTGGGTCTAGAGAAGCTTGTAACTTGACGAGATATTTACGATTTTAATCATAATATTATCAATGAGTATAATGTAGTACTTTGTAATTCAAAGTTCTATATTGCTATTTTTTATAGGCAGGCACTTTATATTTGAGGTCCACCTTAAGGTTCTAAATAAGATGCATGCACATCGTCTGTCAGCAATGTGCAGCTTACAACTAAACTAGACAATAAGAGTTAGCTGCTGTTTCCTTTGTAAATCTACGAAACGATCGTACCTGCTTGGTAGGATATGGAAAATGGGATTTTATCTCAAGACGGTGTACTAGCACCAAATTGGGTGATTGTACACCCTACACCACCACCCTATACCAACCAAAACCCGCGGTGGCCTTCTTCGTCGCATACGAGACGGCCGTGGGATCATCGTTATGTCAACTGTTACTGCATAATTTACCTATTCTAAACCTTATTCCGGTAATCTTATTTGTTTACTGCATTATTTTAACAATAGAGCACAAACCTGCCAAGGAAATGCGCCATAAGGACTCTCAGTGCCGCCGACGATCCTTCCATTCCTTACTGGGTTGAAGTCCACAGTCCTTGTGCCGCACTGCACCTTCTCTCCTTTACCGCTCGAGGGTAAAATATTTTGGTTGAAATAGTTCGATGAAAAACTGCTGAAGGCTTTTGAAGGACGTGTCCTATTTTTATAGTACTCCATGTGATTTACTTGACTCAGGAAAAAGTCGGCATTAATTGAAATTATTGATAGTGCGGTGAAAATTAATTTAGGAATCATTTTTATTGATTTTTGGTTAAAGTGCTGTCTATTATATACAATAATATTTGCTTTTTTATAGCGTCTCTACTTGTTTTGTAGTTTTTAATGAAGGCTATCACAAAAATTATACAGTGTTTTCTTATTTTAATATAAAAAATATTACGAGATGTTTAAAAGATAAATCACTGCAGTTAATTAATTTTAAAATACACAAACTGGCCACACTTTTTCACAAAGGTTTCTTTTTTTTAAATCACTTGTCTTAAAAAGTTTTATTACTAACACAATACTGGCAGCTTAAACTCGAAAAAATCAATTTAAAAAGAACGTACGTCCATACATGGAGGCAACCGAAAACGTTCTGATTACGAATTGATAGGAGCGATTTATTTTTTTAAACTGGCTCAGCAGAGGCATGTATTGTGCGACATCAAAAAGTGGGTCGAAAGATGTGTCTGAAGATTCGACTATTGTTAGACAGCATAGAACGGATTCCTTTGTCTATCGGTAGGTCAAGGTAGAAAAAGTGCATTGTAAACAATGTTCGAAATTAATCAGATTTGTTTTTGGGAGTACATAAATGACTAATTTATTTTTAACGCGAATGTTACATACATATGCTTACTATTATATACCTACTCGAAAAGCTAGGCAGGGGCACCAGAGGCGCGTCTACCTACATCCAGGCCTTCCCATTATATTATAATAAGGGATATGCTTACCCCTTAACCCTCAAGCCCCGCTTATATATATAGATGTATGGGAAAACCAGATATATGGACACCAATGTCCGTCGCGGGGCTTGAGGAGTCAATTGGGACAAAATTCCAAAAGCAGGTAACAATTCTTTTTTTCGAATTGTAAAATTCACACAGTTTTTTCGATCTGAATTCGAACCTAAAATGTCACAGTCGGTAATTTTAGCACGAAGCTACAAGGGCAATGATATTAGTGAATGCTGAACGCTAACAGTTGATCGTACAACGCGTAAATTCAGTTATGGTAGTAGTTAGGGCTTTGGAGCAAACTAATTAGTGGGAGGGTGGAAGTGTGTCTTCTCTACATAGTAATAGTATTCTTTGACGCAAATGTTACGTAAATAAACGCATAAATAAATAAAAATACTTGCATCTAATGGACCCACGATCAGCGACAATGCGGAGAAAGCAACGGCAGTCATTGCAATAAATTGAACTGTGAATTAGCCTTTGGTGGCCTATATGGAAACATAATATATAATATGAGACTATAATTTAAGAATTAACATTTAAATAAAACAATTTTACGGATTTTATTGCGGTTTTTAAATTTATATTTTCTCCCGACGTTTCGAAGGCTTTTCAGCATTTCGTGGTCACGGGGTGGACTGGAGCGCTGAAAAGCCTTCGAAAATCCGTAAAATTGTTTTATTTAAATGTCTAACATTCGCGTAAACATAAGAAATCATTAAGAAGTAATGTTTTGTTAAAATCCATTATCACGGTAATTTTGTAGATGAATTGATTTAGCTGAAGCAACTGTCAATTAATCAACTAGTGATTAGTGTAGCAATGTATTGAAGCAACTGTCAGTTACACAATATTTATATGGAACCAAAAACTAAAGCTTATGGTCGTTATTTTCCATCGTGCGTTTGATGCCTCACATATATATGGACCGGATAATCCTATCAGATACTCGTGTTACCCGGTAGTAATATCAGGTGTATATTGTAAGCTAGGGTGTAGTCTCGAAGGTATGAGGAAATAAATAAAGCTCGATTAAGAGAATACTGAAAAACTCACCACTTTAGACTCAAATAGTAAACACAATGTAATTTAATTTTACTACCGATACATCATATTAGTTATATAATACTATACTTAGTACCATTCGCAATCGTTTTTAAAAAGTTATCAATCGACAATTTGTCTTAAAACTAATTTGAGGATAACGTTGTGGGTTACACATTTAGTATTTGTAGCATTAACATGTATTTTATAAGATTTAATACCTATTGTGTGACTGTTTGTTGTCCTATTATTATAAATAAATAAGTCTTAAAAACAACATAATATCTACACGTAAAAAAATCATGAAGATGCGTCGCAATAACAAATCTCATGTATACTGAATAGCCCTTTCAATGTCAGCTATTATCTGATGGTACTGCGCGGATTTTTACACCACGTTAAGGCGCATCACTTTAACCCACGTAATTTACGTATTTATTTATTATGAACGATATACAAGAACTCTGCCATGAAACCCCAATCAACCAGCAGGGCAGTCTTCGCGAGTGGAAATGGATGGTCTAGACTCTAGAGGTCACGATCATTTACATAAATAGGCAATGGATTGAAATCCCGAAGCAATGGACAGCTCACAGCTCTAATCATAACTAAATCTCTATTTTTGATTGCTTGACTGGCTCGGTGGCGTAGTTGTGTTGCATCTGCACCTTCGGGCTACGACATCGCTCTGAGTCAGTGGTCTCGGATGACAAAATGTGAAATCGGTAGAGTTGCCAAGTAAAATCGGTATATTTCGATCACAAATCGGTATATGCAAAAAAACAAGCTATATTCAATAAAATCTCTTTATTTTAAACTGTAGGGACTATTATTCCACCAAAAGAAGGTAATTTCAACAAACGAGTCACGTCACGCATGCCCCACTCACATCCCACAGCCCCCCGTCATCAAAGTTAAAATTTTAAACAAATTTTGCCAACATATTTAAAAAGGAGTCGTAAAATATAAAAGAAAAAGCGGATATTAACTTGGAATTGCTGAAAATCGGTAATGAATCGGAAGAATCTTCTGACTTTCTATATCGGTATGAATACCGAATAATCGGTACGTTCGAGACCACGGCTCTAATTTTCTTGGATCAAATCCCGGGACGGGCAAGCTAATATCGAATCTTACCGCTCAGTATAAGCCCGGAATTAGTGCACAATATGGCGTTGGGTTCATACCCTATCACCTTATGGGACGGAAGACTGACGGCGAAAATTGGACACCTAGTTGCACCACTGCTTACTCCTATAGGGATAAAGGTGTCACGTGTGCTTGTTTTTTTACCTGTAGTAGAGATTTTTTTTGTTGCAGTTCGTACAGCTAGATTATGGGGTATAACCTTTAACCCATTTATCTCGGGAATACAGGTCATTATAACTTACCCTCATATTGTGCTCTACATTCTCGCCTCCTGTTATAAAAAGTTCTATAATATAATTGCTTAGTGAAATCCGAATTCCTTCAACTTATCCATAGTGTATATACATTGGATAAAAGGTTTATATACCTATCAATATTGGTACCTATCAAAATACCTTATCACTGGTACTCTGAGGTAAGACCAGTGTAATTCTGGCTACTGACATAATGTTCCTTATTCAATATTATCACAATTTTGCTACATTGTATTCGTACCTCCTACAAGTGCAATATAATAAATTTGATGAGAATGGATAAAAACAAATTTCTGCCCAACCTTGCTTCTAAGTTAATATGCTTAATCTCAAAATGTAAAAAAAATATTACCATCAATAAAAAAACACGGATTTAAATAAAAATCTGAAAGTACGATAAAATATCTAAACAGCCTGTGCCTAAACAAAGTGCAGCCTAAAACCAGATAATACCGCCTTAATCTGCGACCTAGTTGCACTAATTTATTCGTATTTGCATTTTATCTACTGTATTTAACTTTGACCCATTATAATTTTGTTACAAAGGCCGTTTGTGTGTAGTACGGTCAGCAAAAGCCATAAAAGGTAATATTTTAAAGAGTTTCAGGGAGTTTCTAGGTGATTGGAATTGTTATTTGTATGAATTGAAAAGCTACTTGAAACACATGGTGAATAGACATAATGGCTCATCTAAGCAAGTGGGTTGCACCATCCAGAGTCCTCATTCCTCATCCTTAAAGATAATGGTTTGCTCGAGCAACTTCGCGGATTCCATAGTGTCAATTCCTCCTGCTTAAAGGTCGTGAATGCACTCACAATTCCTCTGGCTGAAGGCCTGTTTTTGGGCAGTGATAACCATGGTGACCCATCTTGATGACCTACCATCTGCTTTAAAAACAACTTTCTGGTAAGTATTAAAAGGAAGATGGTTATAGATTAGCGTATATATACTCTTCAGTCTTAACCCGTAACCCGAAGGTTATCTGCGGCTGCCACTGCCTACCCCTTCGGGGATAAAAGGCGTGAGTCTGTGTGTGCAAACAATATTTTTGGATTAATGTATTTATACAATATTGTACACCTGTCATCTATACATATAGTAAAGCAGTAGAACTGGTTTGTACTTAGAAAGAAATGTGATACAAAAGAAAGAGGGTGATTTAAGAAGAGTAATGGAAACAAATCAGCTATTTTTATAATTCTTTTCTGTCTGTTATTCTGTTTCTTATACTTCACATCTCCGAAACTATTCAACGGATTTCGTTGAAATTTGGCACATGGGTAAATCATATCCTGGATTAATACATAGGCTTTTATCCTGAGAAAATATAAAGCGTGACTTCTATCCCAGAAAAACTATATCACGCGGGGGAGCTGCGTGCAAAAGCTAGTTGCAAAATTAATGCGCTGGACCTGATAGTACGTTTGAAAAGCATAGTCCAAACTCCAAACATACTGTTAACCGATGTGAACAACAAGACATTACGCATCTGCAGTCTCTACGTTCGCCAGAAATTATTGAAAATGAGCTAAGAGCTGCAAATCTATCTTTTTCTCGCCAAGGCACTTGAAAACCAAACGTAGGCTGCTGCTTTTAGAATCCTTATCGACCATTGTTTTTGTAGTCCATACTGACATAGTTAAAGATGTACTTCAGTGTAACAGTGGGATATGTTGCATCATTCGTTTTCTAGTTTTCCTAGTAAGAGAATGGGTTATAAGCATGTAGGTTATGAGATGGTAAGAGATTGCTATATTCCATTAAATCTAAAACCGATTTGTAGATGCCTAGCGTGTGGGTAACCATGAAAAAAATCATGTTAGTCTCTGGTCAAACGTAAAATTCCTGTAAGTATATGTTTGAGTATATTATGGTATTGTAGTTACCCATCAACTTTTGGTGGAGACATGACGCTACAAATCGGGTTCTTTTCATACATACCTTCAGAGGTTCGTAGGTAGCTGTTGAATACATGGCTTAAATATATTGAAGTTTGATGGTAAAGAATATAGAAAGACAGACGTTTAATTTAAGGTGATGATTAAACCGACGTTCCTGAAAATAGTATACCAACACTTCTAGCTGGGTTGGAGAAAGAGGCTTGGACAAGACTGCATAGTCACATTGCAAATTATTTATGAATTCGCTTGCAGCTTTCTCATGAGGTCTCTGAACATGATTTCTTTGTCCCTGAGAAAGGGGAATACACTTCCGAATTCCAAACAAACATATACAAGGCGCGGTTCATGTTGTCATAACAAGAATATTGTATTGTGATCCTCGGGCAGACGTTGTCAACGTTCGGTTGAAATTTAATTGACTCGTAACAGCTGATCTTACTTTTAAAGATCGCGAATATGTTTGCAAGCAACGTATCAAGCATAACAGCCGCATAAATTTAAGCGTAGGACACATGGATAGAATCTTGGATAATCTGATATAGGGTATTTTTTATCCCGTCAAATCATATGGTGGCAAATTTTATTCCTAAAATATGATAATCTATTAGACTACAGAGCGCGTTTATCAAAAACTAAAGCCTTTAGTTTTTACAATTGATTTTCAAATGAACTGATAATCTCTTACTTCAGCCTTGTTTGAATAATTGTATTATTACTTTATACCTCGACTGATGACTAATAACTTAATCGAATGGAAAAATGTTTTTTGCACCTGGCCATGTCATTGTATCAGATTGGAACGGTACAGTTACGTCCCTCCAAATGCCATATATCATGAATCATTTGGAAAGTGGGCCGGCAGAGATACTTATGATTATTGTGAATCGAATGTTAAGGAAAAGTTAATATAATAAATGATTTATGCGTAAGTTTACGCGTGTGTATTAGTACTAGGCAATACTTGTGCGCTCACTGTTGGCACTTCTCGCAGATGTGATGCCGAACGATTCCATCAACTATTGTATATCATTTCGAGAACCTTCGTTATTATTCTGTCTTTTATAAGTCAAACCAACATCTATTGCTCTTACTTAGTCCCAATATCGTATACTACGCAATAGACTTTACACCAAATTTATTGCTCCCGAGTTCTCACACCATCTGTCTATTTCTACCGCGAAGCAGTAGTGTGTTCCGGTTTGAAGGACAATATAGCCAGTATAATTACTGGGGATATGAGACTTAACGTGATAATAATGCCTCAGGGTAAAGAACGTACTGAAGTGTCACGCAGTAGTTTTTACTTAAATGTTCTGTATGGAGCTGCTACTGTTTATGGGCGGTCGTATCGCTTACCATCAGGCGAGGGGCATGCTCGTCATTCGGTAGCAATAAAAAAAGGGTTTGTAGAAATAATGAGAGCACCTGGACGAAACTCGACGGGCGCTAGAATTAGCCTTATAAACGTGTATCATCTAGATGTAAGGCACAGTGCACGCCCACGCGTCAGCACAATACACGTCACATGACACCGTGTGACACAGTGATATTTAATTTGTCGAAATATAGGGTTGTGTTGACTAACGTTACTTTAAGTTTGTAAGTAAGTTTGCGTTATAGCATCAGTTTTTAATAGTTATTCCGGGGTTTTCCTACTAAATTTAATTAGTAATATTAAATATCAGCGGAGAATGGGATGATAGGAGACTGACAAAGAGGATATATAAGGCGAGTATGGGTGGAATAGCCGCTAGAAGTCGATCGCACCGAACCTACAATTAATGTCAGATATCTGACATTCTTGGTAGGTAAATGCTAAGTCAAAAGCAAAGTACAAGATTGATGAAAGTGGAGAAAGTGAAAGAAGTACGTCAGAATCGTGCAAATTAGCAATCCATAGTCTCGGCCTACCTCTATGTGATAAAGGCGTGATACTATGTACAGTCAGCAGCATAAGTATCTGTACAAATTCAAAATTTCAAATCGCCTATATACGCGTTAACTTAAATTGAAACATTTTTTTCTTCTTTGACGTAAAGTAAGTAAATCGATTAGTATATTTTATTTCTGTGAAAAAAAAATATAAGTAAGAACCATTGATGTATTGGGGGTTTTTAATACATCAATGGTAAGAGCACAAAAGTATGTAGGCAATTTGAAATTTTGAATTTTTTCAGCTACTTATGCTGGTGACTGTACATATAATATATGTATTTATGTGTGCAGGTAAATATCTATCTCTAAACGATATGGCAGAAGAAGCTGCGAGAGATGTGATCGATCGTTGATCGATATTAATATCACTATCCATAATATTTATAAGTTGCAGTGCTTTAACAGACAAGTGATAGCCCTAACCACCAGCCCACGCCTAGTACATGTAAAATCACCGGTGCATCATTTCTCTTCCTATGTTGATTTATAATGAGCAGTGGACATTGACCTTTTGTCTTTCTTCTTCCAATTTGGTGTAAAGGTTTTAATTTTTTATAAAAATACTTAGCACACTTAAGTGGTAGGCAGAGGTTTATCTATCACTATCTATCATAAACCACAATGTCACGCAGTGCCTTGTAATTCCTAGTTCCTCGTGATTGTTTGCTGGCAGTTCTGACCATCAGAAAAAAAACTTGCTCATCTCATTCCATTACACAAAAAAGTGCTTATGGATTTTTTAGACGGCTACGGCAAAACCATCCCATTGCACCAGATGACAAGTGGAGTAGATAGATAGAACGTCGTCTTACGAGAGATGATTATCCCCTCTCCTGTCGACATAGTTACATCGGGCTGGTGTATGCAGGTCATAATAATATTTAATAGTAAAAACACAATGGCCGCCCACGTTTAAATGACAATTTACTATGGTACCAGAAACATAGTAACCCAGACATGAGAGAATAAATGCCATTGACAGGTCACTATACCTTTTCACGTAGTAGCTTATTTAAAAATAAACAAGTGGATTATTTAGTTACTAGTTCTAATTACAGCCGATCTCAATAAACAATTGTTTCTGTCCTCAGATCAATAGTAAAAATAAATGAATTAGAATAGATCATTTGTAAGCGTGCTAAACAAACTTTAGTCTAGTTCATATTCGCTGTGGAAGGTAGCGGTTGCAGGATTTTTTATTAATGCTGACAGTAAGTTACTCAGGAATAGGGAATCTTTCTATTTATGTCAGGGTTTTTATAACCGGTTCAGTATTTCCAGAGATTTTCCATTTCAAACCGAGAAACTTACTTTCTCATAATGAGGATCTCTTTTACAACGGGGCACTACGAGACAGATTTAACCATTAAGTAAAACTTCTCTTCTTCAGAAACGTGCTTATTTTTATTAAGATAGAGTTGCAATAAAAGTCACAATGAAACTAGTTGATAAAATATTTATTTACAAATCAAATAATCTTAAACATGGCTTTAGCGACGGCGCCCGCCTTCAGGTCCTTCATGGCGTTCTCGTACTCCGATAAGGCGTATGTCTTCACTCCGAGTTTGTTGTAGTCCAGATACCTAGAATAGACATAGATCCATGTACAACTGCATTAGATGAACAAGTGACTTGCCCAAGTAGAGTACGGACGCTCTTTCAGTGGCGTAGTGCGGTTGGGCCAACACTTTTAGCGGGCGGCATAATGCGTAAAATAGAACCTTTTTTAAATCAAACATTTTGGCGACTTAGGTTGGTAATTTTTTTTTTACCTAATGGGCTCACGTTTGTCCGCTATCCGTCTGAATTTAAGCGATAATGCGAACTAAGTTGAGGCACGCTTGCCAGGAAGAAACTGATTCACTCGCAACTTGAAGAGTCTCAAATTGTATCTGTGCGGAAATAGATACGACGGTAGCGAATTCCACAATTTGGCTGTCCGAACAATGAAGGTAGAAGCAAAGCGCTTAGTGCGAGCCTTTCATGCGAAGTCATGCGTGACTGATACTGACGCGATAATATCTGCAAATTAGTTTTTAACCAGTCAAGATCTGTTGCAAGTTAGTCGTAATTGTGTCGGCTGGCCAGGGAATCATCTCTCATCATTCGACACTCTATCTGCACCTTACTTTGCTTATCATTAAGTGCAGTGGGGTCACTTTTCCGTGGCCTTAATGGCATTAGTAACGAGTAGCGACAAAGTTATTGTTTTATACTAGTGCGTACCGAAAGATATAAGGCGAGTGTCATGCCTGATTTCAAATCCGCCTGACTGAGTGGTGGTCATCACCACATTGTTTCTTTCTATAGGTAAGCAGTATACAAGTACTGCTGTATTCTTGAAGGAAATTGCAGCTAGTATAATTTGGACATTATGAGACTTAACCTAAATAATGTCTCAGATGACCAACGTTTACACCTTATATCTCAAGGTGATAATGGATGCAATGTGTTTTATCATGGTGATGGTAAGACATAATTCCTTTTAGTCTAGCCGGTTGGAAGTAAAATACATTACCTGCTGCCCATAGCTTTGATCCAACCGATCGCGTTGGGGAAGCTGAATGGGTTTATCTTCACCCCAATGATGGTCAGCTCCTTGTCGTAAATCTGGTATGGGTTCACGCTGAAAACAAATTAAAGAAAAACTAATTTACATTTAGTTAAAAATGATTGAAGACAGGAGGAGGGGATTGGGTATATATAAATGTAGCATCTTTGTCATTTGCTATTGAAACAGACTAATTTCTTTGAAATTTGATACTACAATAAGAATGTTGATACTCACGACGCCTGGTGAGTGGGTGGGCAGCAACCAAACAGAACGTATTTACCGCCGTGTTTTAAGTAGTTGAACGATATTTCCATCACTTTACCAACACCTAAAATATAAAATAAACTCGTTACAATAATTTATGACAGTTCATATTCTACATGAATCTTTTGTTGGTAGCTGTATATAGAGTATGCTGGACCAAGAAAACTATAGCTTTCATAATAAAAGCACTTTAAGAATAGAACTTACTAACCAGTGGCGTCAATAATGACATCGAATAATTGTTTCTCTTTCTCCAAAACATCAGGCGTTACCAATCTGTAGCCGGTTTCTGAAAAAATAAATTGTGAGTAGACGATATAGGTACATACTCAAGAATCCTCCATAACAATTTCGAAGGTATGTGAAGTCTGCCTGCACTAGGCCAGCGTGGTAGACTAAGGGCTTAACCGTCTTAGTAGTAGAGGAGACCCGTGCCCATCAGTGAGACAGTATAAAACACAGCAAGGCATTAACTCTCTCGATACTAAGAGTAAAGACCAGGGAAGTCAAACAGCAAGAAAGTATACACACTCACTCCTTGGCAATAGAGTAGTTGACTACTTTTTTAAATACATTCATCCTAAATGTATGCTTTCCAAAATCGAACGGAAAAATAATTTTCAATATAAGCGCAATAATAAGTAAGTTATAAAGCTTAGAAATTCAGTGGAAGGGGAAATTGTCAAATAACATCAATATCAGGCTGTGACGTCACCAAGTGTCACCGACCATAACTCTGCGTGCGTGCGAAAGAGATAGCGCGTTATTCCTACCACGCTCCCACTTTTGCTCACAACAATATTTCAAACATGAATAACTGCTTTATTTTTCAACCTATTTCGATGTTGATTTCACAGAATAATTTCTTTTTCGTTTTATTTTCTGTTACATATAGAATAATGAACGACATCAAACATAGGAAACTACGCTTTCAAAATCTACGTGAGATGATTAAGTAACGTTTGTTGAAGATGCAAGGTACGATGTGCACCTACGCAGGTGGCTTATCACACCCGCTTCCAGCCCGAAAGGCACGGTCACAATATTAGCAGTGGAAAGTATACACAGAGCTGGTAATTAGTATTAACAAACCTATTTGTAATACCTATTATAGTATTTTTTATGAATTACCTAAGTTCTTGACGATCTCCAGCCTAGTCTTGTTCATCTCAGACACTGTCACCTCCCTGTGACCATGATGATGGAGTGTCGTCACCCAAAGGTTTCCTAAAAAGAAGTAGAAGAATGAAGATGAACCCTCTTATTAAATATTCTTTTTTTATAGCTGTTAAATGACGAAACGAGAATGCTGTTTGCCTGATGGTAAGCGACACGACCGCCATAAACAGCAACAACGCCGCATATAGCGTTGAATTACAATGTACTGCATGGAATTCCACTGAGCTCGTCAGCCTGAGACAAGATGTTAAGTTTCATAATGTCCAGTAATTACTCTGGCTACTATGTCCTTCAAACCGTAACACAACAGTGCGTACACTGCTGCTTGGTGGTAGAAATAGAGATTGCGGTGGTAGCTACGCAGGTGGCCCCTTGCATACGAGAGACCTACCACCTAATCTACACTAATATTATAAAGCTGAAGAGTTTGTTTGTTTGTTATGCCGGCCTGTTTGAACCAGCTGTACACATACTGATCCTAGAACGTGAGACACACTTATTTCGGTTTGAAGGACATTGTAGTCAGTGTAATTACTGAGCCTTATGAAACTTACAATTTAATATCTTAGGGTCAAGAACGCAGTGCAGTTGCATGGGCGTACCCAGAGGTTGACCCTCCTCTGCCCCCCTAAATTCAACACAAAAATATACTTTTGTATATAAGTAATTGTGTAATGTGTTCAATTATTGGAACTATGTATATGAAATTTCCGCTTTGACCCCCAAACAAAATTTGCGACTTATACCAAGCTGTACCGTGTAAGGTGTACGATTACCATCCATGGCTTGCATGACTCAGTAAATAGAAAGGTGAGTACTAAGTTCTATCAAGAGAATTTCAAACCCACATATCTTTGTTGACCCTATCATTCTAACCTGTCGTTGGAAGCCCCTAAACTACATAAGTTATTAAGACTATCGTTTTATTTCTCCGAAGGCAGACGAGCTAACGGCTATCTAATCATATGTCATAAATGTTATCTATACGAATCCAACTGTAATACTATTATCATGTTATTTCATTTGTAATAAGGATTAGACGATTGTATATTTTCGTCATGTATTTTTATGACCATAATTATGCAATAAGAAATAATAAAAGATGGCAAACAAAGTTTAGTCGTAATATTATAGAGGATGTTAAAGTTTATAAACATATTGTAATATGTTATGTAAATGCTGACTAGATTATTATAAAAGGACACATAGTCCATGTTTTAGATTCCCTAGCAGCTTATTGATTATTTATCTTTGAAATAGCAATTTTTGTAATTCTGGGAATATATTTCAATGTGGTTGAAACCGCGAGCAAAATTTAGCTTCAAATAAAGATTTAACTTCAATTTTGCTTACCTATAATACCAGCTCCGACTATGAGGATCTTCTCACCGACGAGGAGAGGCGACGCTCGGTCAAAGCCGTGCGCCACGCAGGAGTACGGCTCTGTGAGGCCGGCTGAAAATTACAGAATCAAAATTTTTAAAGGAGAAGCTTACCCATAAGATTCCTTAACAGCTCAAGGGGAGTGAAATGGTTATGCCGGTGTCACTAGTCTTATAACTTTAATTCCAGCAGTTACCCACAAATTGGTAATGAGGAAGTTTGGATCGCCAGCTCAATGGATCTTTCAGGATTTATGGAAAGCGCTATTGCAGTCAAAGTTACATCCATCTCGTGATGGTGGCTAAAACTATGTCGAGCTATCTAGAACGTACTCAACTCGTCCAACCGAGCGACTATTGTAAATCTTTCCTACTAATATTATAAAGGTGAAAGTTTGTAAGTATTTCTGGATGTATGGATGTCTGGATGTATGGAGGTTTGTTACTCTTTCACGCAATACTGAACGGATTTCGATGAAATTTGGTGCACAGATTGATCATGTCCTGGATTTACACATAGGCTACATTTTATCCCAGGAAAATAAAAAGCGGGACTTTTATCCCGGAAAAACTTTTTAACGCAGGTGGAACCGCGGGCAAAATCTAGTTTCTTCATATGGCCATAATTCAGAATATCAATAACCAACCCAGTGTGTGATTTAAGGAATGACATTAGCCCAACTTCCTTCACCGAGGTAAACATACCTTGCTCAGTAGTAATTCCAGCAGGCAAGGCGTACACCTGATCCTGGGGCACGCAGCAGTACTGAGCCCAGCCACCGTCCTTCCATATCCCGATGGTGCTGTTGATTCCAGCAGTAAGGCAGTACTGGTATTTTCCTTTGCGGCAGTAGTCGCAGAGGTTGCAGGCGCTGATAAAACGATAATTTTTTGACCGTACATTGTTTTGTTACATCACAAAGGGATTAGGCAGCTTTATTCAATGAAAGATCCTGTTCGGTATGACTTTCTTCAACAATCATCGTCATATTACACAGAACATTAACAAATTATACACATAAACCTTCCTCATGCATCACTCTGTCCATAGGTGAAAATCGTATGAAAAACTGTTCGGGAGTTTTGAGGTTATCGCATTTGAAAATAGTTAGGCAAACGCGGCTGGGGACTTTGGTTTATATTATGTAGTGAATAGTGATTACGTCGACTGGGTGGTGTGTATGGACTATCAAAAGATTAATGCTGAAGGTCACATTATCATCCAAATAACATCTACATCGACATGTTATTTGAATTATAGATTTTTTACAAGATTATTAAATTGATTGACGTGAAGAAATAAGGGCTCAGAGTTTCCATAGAAAATTCGAAGATACCTAGCGACTTGTAATACCTAAGCCAGTATGGTGGACAAAAGGCCCAACTCCTCTTGTTACTAAACAGAGCCCATGTTTATCAGTCTAATATATGACCACTATTATATTAAGTGTTGTTCGATTTACGACAGTTTTCAAAAAACGACCCCAATCTTATCTACGATCTCTGGAATAAACCATTTAAAATAAGTATTTTTTAATAATATCAAAAAAAAATTAGTTGGTCCATTTTCGGGATCGATCAAAGCAATTAGGATCATTAATTTGTAATCGGCGGTTAGTGCGACCTTGATATCTAGACACGCGGCAGCGTGTCAAGCCAAGTTCAAGTAAAGGAACTGGCTAGCCAGCGCCGAGTGTAACATTACACGAACCACTTGGTGCCACTTTTCACCCTTCTATAACTCAAAACCTATTTAACGTAAACACATAAAATTTCATGTGTTTAATTATATCCATAAGGACATCTAGAAGCCCTAATTTGATGAAGCTAGCTCAAACGGTTATAAAGATCAAAAAGTCAAAAACAGTCGAATCTAACCTACTTTAAGATCTCACATTTTTAAATAACAGCAACTGTTATAGGTACCCAATAAAGCAAAGAAATAGAGTTTAATACTTGTTCATAATATTATTTTGTTCCTATAAATACGTATTTGGATTTTGCATAAAACTTGGCACACTTTTAGATCTCCATTCTTTTTGCGGCGAAGCCCACAGCCAAGTATATTTTTTGAATTGAACTTGGCTCTCCTTTTTTACGTTTTTATGTTTTTGGTGAGATATTATTTAAGCAGATGGGTCTCGCTATCACCAATTGAACTCGAATGTTGAACTTCTTATTTTGTTTGGACCTCCGAGAGATTATATAATAATTGACCTGTGTGGCGCCAATTCGATAAGCAAATAACGTAACAGATACATAAAAGGCCCAATTGATTTTAAAATAATCTTAAATTGTTTCGTAAAGGACTGTAAAGAAATACTGTGATTAATTGAAACATCCTACTAATATTATAAACGCGAAAGTTTGTAAGAATGTATGGATGTTTGTTCCTCTTTCACGCAAAACTACTGATGGGATTTCGATGAAATTGGCACACGGATGGATCACGTCCTGGTTTAACACATAGGCTACTTTTTATCCCGAGAAAACATAAAGCGGGACTTTTATCCCGGATTTTGTTTCTCGCGAGTTGTTACGGCTAAAGCATTAACCGATTTCGATGAAGTTTGGTAGGAAGATATGTTAAGACCCTGGGAAAGACGTAGGGTAGTTTTTATCCCGGGAAAATATAAACTAGGACTTGATACCGGAAAAACTTTTTAACGCAGGCGGAGCCGCAGGCAAATGCTAGTATTTAATAATGAAAACGCTAAACAAAAATCGTGGTGTGTTTTTGTATTACAAAATAACACAAAAAATCCAAGAAGTATCATGGAATGGAATACATACGGCAAAAGGTGAGCGAACTAGTGGGTCCCCACAGACCAATTCGTGGATGAAAGGCGAGCGTGCGTGTATGTTATTAAGGAATTGAAAAAACATCAGAGTTTATACTCAAAATTCAACTCTAGCAAAGAAAATGCTTCCATTTGTTGTAAGCATCTGGTCAGGCCGGCATGATTGTTTCGAATGGCAGTGGATAATCGTCCAATGCCATTCGATTCTCTATTTGGACTGCACCGTGCTTACCATCAGGCGCAGTGCAGTCACTATGTCGAGCTCCTATATAAAAAAAAAGAAAAAACTTTAAATTATATTATATAAATCGGGATAATGTAAAGATTAATCCAAAAATATCTACTTTTTGACACCATTACAATATAGTTATACAGAATGTGACGTAAAAAAGGCATTAAAAAAAGACCCGACTATGACGACAAGAATAATAAAAAAATCCTACTTATCATAGTTTTCTAGTTACAGTATTTTTGGATAAAATTAAAAAATTTCTACTCTAGCAGATTTTTTAGGGTAATGTGACCACTGGTGTCAGTAGTTTGTAATCTACAATGCAGCGATACTCAGATATTTTCTACCGAAATAACATTTATAAGCCTTTTAAACTACAAATGAATTTATGTAACTGCTGCCTGCCTCGGTGGCGTAGTTGTATTATGGTACGACTGCAATGCTGAGGTCTCGGGTTCGATTCCCGGGTCGGGCAAAGTGATATTGAGTTTTTCTATTCAGTATCGGCTCGGAGTCTGGAATTCGTGCCCGACATGGCGATAGGCTCGCCCCCTATCACATCATGGGGCGGAATAACGGCGAAAAGTGGGTGCTCTAGTTGCGCCTCTGCCTACCCCTTCGGCAATAATAGGCGTGAGTGAGTGTGTGTGTGTGAATTTATTTAACATGTTAATGCAACAAATGGAAGCATTTTCTTTGCTAGAGTTGAATTTTGAGTATAAACTCTGATGTTTATTCAATTCCTTAATAACATACACGCACGCTCGCCTTTCATCCACGAATGGGTCTGTGGGGACCCACTAGTTCGCTCACCTTTTGCCGTATGTATTCCATTCCATGATACTGTGATAGCAAGCCTATCACCATATCCGTTTTTGCTAGTGTTTCTGCATCAGTTAGTTTAATGTGAAAAAATTAAGATAGTAAGTGATACGACCGCTCATAAACTACTGTTTACAACACTACTGTTTGCAATACGGTCCAGAATTTTGAATTACAAAGTACTGTGTGGTACTCCCGTGCGCTCATTATCCTAAGACATAAGACGTAAAATAAAAAACATTAAATAATATTTGACTACGTACGTAGTTATTTACTAAAAACCGCGTAATACGCAGATGTTCAAATATTCACCCACCTAACGTGTTCGACACTAAATTATAAGTTAGTTTCATTATTTCCTGCCTTTTGTTATATTTTCACGAGATTTTTGTGAACTTAAGTAAAATGCCCGCCCAATTTAATAATAGGTATGTTACCTAAACGAATGAAAAACCAATGACGGAATATACAATCAATTTGTTGTTAAAGCCAAAGATAATGCTAGATCAACACATATCTATCTGATATTTTTTAACTGAGTGTGTTATTTTTTTTTCGTACAATTTAAATTTTTGATTCTTTTATTATAGGCCACGGCCAAAATTGTCATTGTTTTTTTTGTACTGTATTGAACTGTTTTTTATTAAGAAAAAAGTAATTCTGAAATTTCGATAGTAACATAATTACTCATGATATTACGGGCCATTTTGGGTACTCGAATCCCTAACATAACCCACGATTCATTTCTTGGATTTTTTTGTGTTATTTTGTAACGGTCTTCACGCTACGGCGGAAGGACCCAGGATTGTAGGAAGGAGGGAACACGTGCGCCGGCACACTATTCCACAGCCTGATGGTGCGACAGAAGAAGGAACTATAGAACCTATTGGTTCGGGTCGTAATGGTTTTCACCTTCAAGCTGTGGCTTTGCGCGCCCGCACGCGTGGTTCTGCTAAGGAAAGGAGAGAGGGGGATCAAATTAAACAACTCCTCAGAGCATTCACCATGATACAGATGGTAGAACACGCTTAGAGAAGCGACATCTCTCCGCAACTATAGCGACTCCAAGTTGTCCGTAACGTCTGCATCATTTACAATGCGGATGGCCCGCCGCTGTAATCCATCCAAGGCATCAAGCAAGTAGGTATTGGGTGGAACCGTCCCATAGGTGCGGACAATATTCCATTCCCGGCCGAACCTGCGCTTTATACAAACGGTAAAGCTGACCGGGCGTGAACAAGCGAAGCACCTTGTTCAGGAAGAAAGGTACTTGTATTTCTTTTCTAATTACTTACCTCGTAATATTGATTACCATTTAGCAAATACTAATTACGTGTACGTAGGTATGTGTCATTTCTCATTACCACTCGATACAACATTTTTCAAATCCAAAGCCAGACCTATTATATAGATTTAAATACTGTCTTTTGATTTGTATAGTAGATATGTAAGTCCTATAAACTTTACATCGAATCGATAAATATCGCAATTGAGAGAAATATTTATTTTTAATTTATGAACACCGAATATGTCTATCTTTAAATATTCACCCAGGTATGATGTTCCATTATTTAAAAATTTACTTTAACTTCCTTTTGTTTTAAAAACGTTTACTTCTTGAAAATAAAAACTTATCCAGCTGACGCACATCAGAAAATAATTCTACATCTGAAAATGGCCACTTTTGGGACCTATCGCTGATGTAATTTCGTCTGTGCTCGCTGACTCATAAACCCACATAATTTCAAACACTTTGAAAACTGGGCTATGTTAGAACGGGCCTAACATTGGTCTATAAAAGGTTTTGCTTAGGGTTATCAGAATAGTTTTACTCCCACGCGACGTTTCTTCAAAGTCTTCGAAACGTCGGGAGTAAAAATTTAATTTAAAAAAACGCGATATTTTTTTTTATTTAGTGAGTTACTCACTTATTCGGATCCACCACAACTTTCTGTCCTTTCTTAAAGATGGAGGCTTTTCCTACTTCGTGTACTATACCACTGAATTCGTGACCCAGAGCCAATGGACGCTCTTTTATCGCCGGGAACTCTCCCTGGAACACAAATTATCTGTTCAAGTCGTGGAATAACTTAGATAGAGTTCATACCCAGTAGAGGCATCATAATATGAGTTTGGATAGGGCACGGTAGTCATTTAGAAGAAGCATTAATGGTAGAGACGTATTCTATGCCTAGAAAGGGCCCGCTCGTCGAAAATATTACCCTTGCATCCCGAACCGTGGTTTTGGTTAGTGAATTATGCCCAAGGCGGAATAAGCAAGATGATAGGCGCGACCAAGCCTAATCTAGTTGTCTATGGAAATTATCGCACCTTTAGAACGAAAACCACACAATTAAAAAAATAGAAAATTGAGTTTTTTAAATGACTAAAAACTAGTCCCTTATCTATAAAAATAATTAAAAAAGGGACCGATATAATAGCTTTGTCCTTTTTCTGCTCGAATATGGCTGTGTTTGAACTATTATTGTAGTGAGATCTTCGTTTCAAGTAATTTTATGACGATAACTCAATTTTCTGTGTTTTTGAATTGTGTCGTTTTCATCCTAAAGGTGCGATATGTTACCTGGATAATATGCAGGTCAGTTCCACAAATGCCTGCGTATTCCACTTTTACAATAACATCTGTGTCTTTGATAATTTTTGGCATCGGGTACTTAGCATCGTACTTCAAGGTCAGGGCCTGCCCGTCGAATACTACGGCTTCCATTTTCTAAAAAAATACATCACTATTGCAAATGTGATTACAAAATGCAAAATACCTATTTCTGTTTTGTATACAAACACTTTTCTGAAAAAGAGTTTTATGTATTTTATTTAAAATAAGTATTTTTGTATTTATTAAATACTCAATATTTTTTTCACCCTCGATCATTACCTATCATTTGGCGAAAGTTATAAATAAATACCTGAACATAATAATATGGATTCCACCAAAATTGTTCAAGCTGACCACTAGAGGCGTGATTACATTATTAAGAGCTTCTGTATACATATTATATATTTTGTAAATTGTATATCTTTTGTATATAATATATTTTGTAGTTAAATAAAAAAAAATGACAAACTATTTTGTATGTACTCCACGGAGGACTCCTTTTCTTCGTGATGTACTCCCATTTAAAAGCGAAAATTTAAAAAGTATTCCATTTTGTAGGTACATCTCGGTTAACTCGTGATAATATAACTATTATAATATTTACCTACTGTTATCAGGAAAACTACGTAACACGTATAAAGTAATACTAAAAGTAATGATAAAAATAATCTTCAATAAAAATAGTATCTCAAAATTACTAATAGACGCAAAAAAACTCAATAAACCAAATCTAATAAAATAAATACAACAATAAAATATAAGCACTGTGAAAACTAAATTACTTAAATACAACCAAATTGTTCAAACACAAATTAATTAAACAAATAAAATAAATTATTAATGAATTCTATTTCTTCGCGATTTTCTGTTGCGATTACCTCTTTATGATTAGTTTATTTACTCGTATACTCTTCTTCCTCCGTGGTCGTATAGAACTTATGTTATTACTTTAGCGTGTTTATTTAATAATATCCACTTACTGAGGATAAGCACGACCTATCACACCGAACGATTCGAGATAACTACAAGATTATATATTTTGTACATGTAATAATGTAATATTGACTAATGCAGTAACAATGATGCATCGGATACTTTTAGGACATTATTTTAGTTTTTTTTTAACAACTAAATACCAAGACAAATAAATAGCTATTGCATCATTATGAACAATAGCAACAGCAATTTCGCATCGCTCTGCGTTAATTCTATCAGACATAAGATCAATTATGTGGAGATATCGATGTACCTCCTTATCCGGAAAATGACATAAATTTCGGACCTGTCATGGTGAACGTCAAGATAGTTCAACGGTAAAACTGTCTCTAAAATTTCGAATTATATGGAATGCCATGGAGCAATGGCTCTGCACTCAGTCCTCTCATACTATGTTGTAAGACCGTAAAAAGTAGTCTTAGTGTATCTACGTCTCCAATATATCCTAATTTTGATACACTTCTCATTTCATTCATTTGAATATTTATAACTTTCAACCTGAACTTAAATATTCAAATTGTCTCAAATATACCTAAATACAGAGTAATTCTACAAAGATATAGATATTAGATGTAATTAATGTCCCACCGAATGTTGATTCCTGTTCGAAGCCGAAGCCGATTAATCGGCTATCGCCGCAACCTATGTCCGAAACGGAAGCCGATGCAAAAGGCTTGAAAGCTTAAATAAATTTAGTTCAAGATTGGCTACAAGCTATATTTTATAATATTAAAATTTAATAGCTTCAAAATTGAAGGTTTATATTGATTGTAGTTAGTCTAGAGGCGATAAAAATTACCTTGCAATTTGTCAAAAATAATAACAGTTCTCAATTGTTTTCGTTCGATTTCAGAGTTTGCTAGAAGCGAGATCCAGGTTTCACTGCAGCGCGGCGTTCTCTTTGTTGAAGGTAGCTTAAGCCGAAGCTGAATCCAAAGCTTCCGTCACATACTACAATTAAGTAATCTTTATCAATAATTATTAATAAAAAGTAGGTATAGATATGCACTCAGAATATATTTTTATTATATTATTATTCTTTGGTTATGTCATAAGTACCCTAACAAATTAAACTAAATGAAATCTCGCCCCACGAAGTCTGCAGTTGCTGACCATTCGGAACATTATCTCAGGCTAGACAAGCCACAACTCCTTGCCAAAGAATACCGATTCCTTCCTAGAATGATTCGTGAGGCTAGGTATTCAAATTAAGAAACATCCAATTTACGACTAAAAAGTAAAAAAAATAAAAGTGTCTCTCATTTAAGTACTAATAACATTTTGACCCAAGCGTCCTCGCGTCGGGGGACCGCTAAAGAAGTATTTTCATCTGCCTGGTCCGGAGTTCGAACGAAAGACGAAAAAAAACGGAGGAAGGTTCTCAAGTCAACGTGTAGGTATATATTTTTTTTATGTACGACCACATAAACTTTTTACAGAGTAGCCCATTTTAAAAAGAATCAGTGCTTGAAAACAAAAGACTTGAATCACCAGTGATGACGTACGGCTTTGAGACGTGACGTGTATCTATGGGCCACCTAAGGGTGCTATTAATAAATTGATCTCAAGTTTGAGTTACATCTCAAGTAGACATAATGTATGAATAGTTTAATACATTATGTCTACTTGAGATGTAACTCAAACGTGAGATTGATTTTTTTAATACCGCCCTAAGACTGCTCGCAGTCACTCAGTGAGCTATGAAGAGGCCCGGATATGCTCGATGTGTCTCTAAGCGATAAAATTTAAAATGAGGAGATTCGTAAGAGAACGAAAGTCGCTGACATATTTCATTCATGCCATTCTATCTGGACGTCACTACGCTTACTATACGATGAAGTGGGGTCACTTTACCTTGCCTGTCTAAAAAGTTGATTGAAATGTACGTAATCGTAACTTAACTAATCAAATGTTTCCGAAAAATCTCACATAATGTTCGAAATCGGTCATTCGTTACATCATTAATATGTACGTAGGTATATTATTTTACCTCTTCATTATAATATTTATTATCTTCGATGTTTTTTGTTTTTATACGTTCACTATCTCCCCCAAAATAATAAGTTAATAACGGCTAATCTACATGTTATAAAACAGTTATGTTATTTCGTGCGGAGACTTAATAACATACGTACATACTTACATAATATCACACATATTTATATTATCACATAGAGATACGAAGAGACTATGGATCCCGATTACAGTTACACGATTTTGGTCACTTCTTTTGTTTTTTAAACTTTCAACAATTCAGACCGGTTTGTAGAACCTCCTTTTAACTATTATGAACATTTGATAATTTTATTAAAAATTAAGATACGTGGGTTAAATCTTCTCATTTCATCTAAGATGTTAATATACTCTTATTTCTTACTGTTGATGTTATAAATGCGAATGTTTGTGAAAATGTTTGGATTGCATGTATGTTAGAAGTCAATGCAGAAACAACTGGCACACGGATAGACCGTGTCCTGAATTAACATATAGACTAATTTTTATCGCGGTGATTTGCCTCCTTGGAAAATATTTGAATTTTTAGTCGGTAGATGGATGTCCGTCAGTCGGATGCTGGCGTCGTACAGAAAGACCTTTGCATCACTACAGTTACTTTGGGAGTTTTATGGTAGGAGAGTTTTTGCAGGCGCAAAAAGCCGCATGCAATACCCACAATAATAAAAATAAGATGCATCATGCAACGCATATTCGCTGGCACAACTACAAAAAAGTAGTAGTTACTGTGTATTGTTTTTTTACGATAATGAACACTGCCATCTCTACTTGGTTAAATACTCAAAGATCTCTACACGTGCCATAATCATAAGTTAGGATGGATTTTTTTTTATCATCAAAACAAACTTATCTGGCTTCCATTTAGTGCGTCATACGAAAGGTTAATATAAAAAAAATTAGATACGTATTTGGGGACTTATTTTTATACGAAAATGAGTCTCAAGTTTAGACTTATAGACTTCGTTTAGACGAAGTTCGTGGGTTGGTCTGATAACCGGAAAATACCAATTTGAGATATAAATTAACCCAAAGGAGATGTCTGCTTTTTGTATGGGTGCTGGGCCTCAAAATCTAAAAAGGCTCAAACTTTAGGGATATTAAAGGGGCAACATAACAATATGGAACTTAGATCCATTAAAAAAATAATTTTAGACCCCTCCATTCATAACCAACTTTTTTGAAAACATTCATGTTGAATGTAGTTTTCAAGCCAAACAAAATTTTATGTATCTCAAAATCGGAGGCCTTTAAAATTAAACGATTTACCTATTGCAAAAGTCAAGTTTTCAGGAGTTCTATCCAAATATACATAAACTGTCTTGTTTAAATTTTCAGGTCCATTTTTGGACATGGCCTTTTACATGAAACACCTACCTAATTATCCGCAGGGTCAAAACCCCATGCACACACTTTTTCAAAGTTTGTCATAAGAATTTCACGGGTATGTGAAGTCTGCCAACCCCTATTAGGCCAGCGTGGTGGACTAGGTCTGAACCCTTTCAGTTGTAGAGGAGGCTCGTGCTCAGCAGTGGGCTGTACATGTATAATACAAGGCTGGTATATAATTAACTCAATTAAGCAAGACTTTACTGCCATTCAGTTTTGAACGCCGATGAATCGTATATTAAAAATACGGAAGGACCGGCCATGCGCCAAAAATAAAACCCTTTTCTATACGCCATTCTTGGATCCATTCCCGGGCAAATATTGTTATAAAAATACACAAAAGTGTTGCCTGACCTGGGATTGGTATACAAGACGTCCAATTCCACAAGCTATTATGCGCTGCTAATAGACGACCAAAGAGACGGTCACGAGACTATCCCGCCCTCACACCCGCCACTGCAACTTCTGTAAGCCAGAATCAGAGCGGTGAAACTCGGCGAATCTCTGGGACCAAGTAGACGGTCAGTGATCTTAGCCAAAAAGGACCCCGATTTCAAAAATTTCATTGGTTAATATAACAGGATGGTGACCTAACAAAAACGGTACTTTCCGAAGGCACCTTGCGAAGCACCTCGTGTAGCACGTGGTACCCCTAAGCGCGCGGTCCCGGCCGGCTTCCCGGTTTTCCTACCTCCCTCCCCCCTAAGGGCGTCGCTGGTACGTTACAGAAATCACCGCCAAAATGTTGGTAGGTAGCCACTGATTTACTTCGAGTTTCGTGATAGTAGTTAGTAATGAGGATAAAAAAAAAGAAACAAGAATTATTGTGTTATATGAAAGACGGGGTCAATACACTAGTATCCAGAGCCGTAATATTTAAATTAAAAAAAAACTTCATTTTCATTCGGTGATCGGCAGCGTTGCCAACTCTACGTCATTTTACGTAGATCTACGTATTTTCGCCATTCCTGAAAACCTACGAAAATCTCCCAGAATCTACGTATTTTCTATTAAATATCAGATTGGACATAGGTATTTCTTATTCTTCAGTGAAAAAAACTACAAACATTCTGTTTCATACTAACTTGCGCACATTTCACCACACTACACGTCATGTATGTCGTCATTCGTTTCAAATTTATACAAAATCCCATAGCGCAGAACTATGCAGCTATGCTGCACAATACAGACTACTGAAAGAACACTGTTTGGCTGTCACTGTAAAATGAAACGTCTCGTCTAGTTCCTTTTTTGTTGTGACTATTGCATGTCTCATATTTCAAAAATAAGAAAAGGCAAAAGGTCTGCAATGTTTCCTATAATGACAGAATTTTCACATATTTTATCAACATTGCCACATAGTAGTGCAAAATACGAATGGGGAGCGTCTGTTTTAAAAGGAATCATCAGAAACAGACTGTTCCAGTGAATTACGAAGATTGTTTAAATAAACCGCGAGCAGAACCTTCTTAAACATTTTAATAAATGACAAAACTCAAATTTGTTTAAAAATATCATTGTAAACAAATAATTTAAATAATTTGGACGTCAAAGCACTTGTTTCATCTAATATTACCCCTCTTTATTGCATATAGAAAAAAGTACCTAAATCTAAGAACTTTTCATGCGTAACTTTTACTAAATCTACGTAATTTTCTGGAATGGTCTACGCCTTTTTCAAAATAGGAGCTGGCAACACTGGTGGTCGGTCCAATTGACAATCATTCAACCGACAAAAAACTTTAGTTTTGTTGTGAAGGTGTGGCATTATACGTGTGAAAAATGCAGTTAATTAAAAGAATAATTTTAACGCTATTACTGTTTATGACGAGCGTCGGTAAGTTAGAAATACCTTCAAGACCATTTGCATACATAAATTATAAATTTAAAACATGGCGATGGTTTAAACAATGAAACACACTAAATTCGTTGAAAAACAGCTATATTTCTTATTTACTTAAGATAAAAGCTCAAAAGATGGTATTACTAACTACATCAAAAAGCTTTGCAGTCGTTTTATACCATAATTACACAGCACTTATATTTACCCACGTCAAAAACTACGTCGTTTTATGAAAAAGCTAATTTATTTCCACTTCAGTGTACACTATTTGATTATAGCATGTCCGCGTGTTAATTTATTAAAATACATTATATGCCTCGCAGAATATTTAAAAGTATGATTCTATTGTAATATCCTACTAATATTATAAAGGCGAAAGTTTGTCAGAATGTATGGGTGTTTGGATCTATGGATGTTTGTTACTCTTTCACGTAAAAACTACTGAACGGATTTCGATGAAATTTGGCGCACGGGTAGATCATGTCCTGGATTAACACATAGGCTACTTTTTATCCCGAGAAAATATAAAGCGGGATTTTTATCCCGGAAAAACTTTTTAAAGCGGGCGGAGCCGCGGGCAAAAGCTAGTAAAATATATTTTATAAAACTCAATCAGTAAAAATATATGAAATACAAGTTCTCGCTTATTTCATGAAGAAACAGACTTGCAGCTAAACTAGGACTGCCATAACTTGATCAAACCCTATATTGTAAACTAATGATGAAGTCTTTGTTGTTTAATTGGTGGTCGAGTAAAGCTAATGGGTGAGTGGGCAGCGCCTTCGCCTTTGAATTTCGCTATTTGCCAGTGCGATTAAGCTTAAACTGTACCTGGCCACATAAGAAACAACTTTGTCTTAGAGTAGGTATGACTTGTAGAAAATCTCCAAAAGCTTCTTTTTATCAACCTATTCAATGTAACTGTTCCCATACAAATAAGATATTATGACGAATATATGTTAACACTTATTATAATAAGTATTCATTCCAGCTTTTGCGCAGCGGACACCCACTATATCCCACATAACACAGGAACAGATCAGAGATATCGGCAGCCAAGTGGATTTGGATTGTTCTGTACATTATGCGCAGGATTTCCCTGTTGTCTGGGTGAGTGTTTAATCAGTACATTTTGTAGTTATTTTAGGCTAATTCCCTCTCAGCAGAAAAAGAGTCGCTTCCCCAGCGTAATTCCCCAGTGGAAAAGTATAAAAACAAAACAAGCTGCTATTGTTGTGAATTTGAAGTAGGTATATGTGAGTTAATAGCTATGATAAGTTCTAAACAAAATTGTCTCTTGCCTTATAGGGACAGGCAAAAAAACAAAATTTCTAATGTCAGTGCTAATACATTTTGAATACATTGCCTGATTGTAATGTTATAAATACATCCATTTACTCAGCATTATCAAAAGCAATGTATGTATTGTTTACAATAATAGTTCACAAAGCAAAGTTCATTATGTAAATGGTATAAGTAAATACTCTAACTGATATCACTGTTTTCTCTGCAGTGTTATTAACTACATTTACTTGATATCTCTTCAGATTTACTGTTTGTTGGAATATTTATGTTTGATGAATGATAGGGCAGTATGTTTCAGGCCATTTTTAAATATGATTTTTTTCTTAATGTTGGTCCATGAAATGAAAATTTGTGATTTATAAATTATTGGTGTAGAATGTGACGAAAAAACACGACACGACACCATTTCGTTGTATTTGGATTGGTTGCGAGACTAACATGAGACTAACGTATTGGTCTCTATCAATCATAAACATTAAAATTAAACAACATTGTCTCACGAGTTGGGGTTCTAAGCTCACTGGTACTGTTTATTATGTTCTATTTATAGGCTTATAGAAATATTTTGAACATCATCATTCACCTATTATATCTATTGTAGACAATTCACACAGCACCAACTGTGTTGTTTTGAGACACTTTCTTTGATGGTTGTAGAGACCAATATGAAAAAGGCAAAATGGACTTTATGACATACAGACGTTATAATCAGGGTTCATCCTGGATGATAAGGGGTTGCTAGCGAGTTCGTGCCGTTTTGTGTATTTTGAGTTTAAAGGTATTTTGAATCAAGAATTGTAGTCAATATGATGCATGGAAGAATATTTAATATAAATACAGGTAGGTAAACTTAAATACGCAAGATATATAATTTTCCTTCCTTATTTAAATAAAACTATTTTACCGATTTGATTGCGGTTTTTTAATTTGCGGCTTTTTTCCTTCCTTATACCAATTATTTAGTTCCTATAGCTTATCCTTTCCTGTATATATCAGTAATTGTAAGTCTACAAATTTATCATTCATACTGTAGTTTTGTTTACTTTATGGATGGGATGCTTTTGTGTAAGTGCCATTAAAATTGACAGTAATATTAAATGCATGCGTAGGCATTTTAGTCTTGATGACAGCTATAGACATATATATAGAGGGACCAGACATCCGTGGCCACCCCAGAAATCCCAGAATTGCCTGGTGCCCACCTACAGCATATTGAAGCATCCTAATACTACTACTATAATTTTTTTTAAAACCAAAATTATAAAAACATAACCAAATTTATAAACACATAACTCATTTTTTTATTATTTAGGACTCTAATCTCCCCAACCCCCGCCCTGGATAATTACTCTAGCTACACCCAGGTACCATTTATGCACAAACACTACACACATGGGGCTTGTGAATGTATTCTATATGCAGAAACAATATAATCGACTTTTAGTTATTTGACTCTGTGATGCGTTTGTCAGTTATTAAACTTAATGAATATAGTTACAATAAGTTTTATACCATCTATTCCGCTTGAAGGCACTAACTTCTTCAAGAGACACGTCTATAATATGTCAACACAACATTCAACTACATAATATTTCATTTATTGTAGGTTTTCAATTGAATGATACATATATGGATACTAAAGTATGTATGTTTTGTGGGGACGTACGCAGTCGCGCAGGCGGGTGATCAGTTCGCCTTCATTGGAACTATTTCACCCTTAATCCCAATACTAAAGTAACTGTCTGTTGTATCACATTTTTGCAGTTAAATTACTGAACAGATTTTGGTAAAATTTTTGCTGAGATAGATTGAAGTATGAGTAAGAGCATTGGTTATATTATAGTTCGCAAAATGGCAGGTTGTTCTTTCTTTGGTAATTCACTGCTGAACATAAGCCTCCCGCAAAGATTTCCAGACCAACTTGTTAGAAGCTGCATGAATCCAGCAGGAAATGGCAGGTTATTTATGGTATAAAAACGAAATTTACTTTTCTCTTTTGTCAGGTTTTCTGGCCAACGAAAACAGCTTAAGCTGAGTTCCTATTGGTACAAAATAATGTGTATATTAGCTCAGTATTCTTAAACTATTTGACAGGTTTTGATAGGATTATTATAGTGATAGACTAATTTAGGATTTATGTCTATAATAAAAACATACATTATATAACAAGCGAAGCCGGATGAATCGCTCGACAAGTAATAAACCTAGTGAGCAATTTTTCCTTCATGGACATTACATAACCTTAATTGGTGCAAATTGTAATAGATTTGTGTTTAATAATAGATGTTGCGTCGCCTGAATTATAAAGTCAAGGTATGCTTCTGTGGTCCATTGGCATAAATAACCTGTAAATTGGGAAGTCTGGGTTTTAATATGAGAGCTTTGACACTGTTATACACAACTGCTTTATCTATATTTTAGGGACATGCAAATTAAACATTTGTAGTTTGACAAACTATCTTTTGCTCACATATCCAAGGTAAAAGCAGCTTATAATAATATTCGGGCATTATGATTCTGAATATTATGATACTCTTACTTTAAAAAAAATCAAAATCTGATTAGTCTTTCTAGAAATAGCGCATCCAGTTCTTTCATCTAGCATATTAATCCGTCAAGCCCCGCTTATATGTATAGATGTATGGGGAAACCCTATATAATATATATTGACGCCAGCGTCCGTCGCGGGGCTTGACGAGTCAACATAACGAAGAAATTATGAAATGATACGCGAAAATTAACTCTTCCTTTTCCAGGTAAAATATGACCGTGTGAAGACAATAGATTCCATGCCGATCTCCACCAATGCCAACCTGATAATAAAGGATTCGAGGTTCTCGTTGAGATACGATGACGCTACATCTACTTTCACGCTATCGGTGAGTTGGGATAATTATTCCTCCACCGAACCTGCATGAAATACCTAGTGGTAAGGTATTTGTATCCGAACGAAAAGCGACCGTAACAGCCCTTTCCCACGGCATCCAGTTCTGCGGGAACAGTTTTTTTTTACGGAATCCCGCAAAAACCACTGCTGTATTCACACACAGTAGTTTGCATCCTGTTTTTTTTGCGGTAGAGCAATGGGCAGTACAGATTGGCCAGATTAAAACAAAAATTCAGATGCCATTCAGAGGCCAGATTAAAACAAAAGTTTTCCCTACTCCCCATCCAGCAAAAAACGGTATGCAGGAAAGCTGGTGGGAATATTTCTATTAAACTACAAGTGTAATAAACTGGATCCGGTTTTTTACTGGACATTGTGATCCAGATTGTAGTGGCAAAACCGAATGCCAAATTCGGACTGATCGGTTTTTTACTTGATACTGTAGACAGGATACTCGTGTGACTGCTAGTATTGAAGGACGTCCACTACTAAACAGGATCCTGCACAAAACGGGATGTTGCCGTGTGAAAGGGTCTTTACATAGCTGCCAAAATGTGAGTATAATAGTCTGAGCCAACCCCAAGAAACTGTACTGCTTTTGTTAGTTTTAGTTCTCTCGTATGTGAGAGTCGTCTGGGTTGCAATGTTTATTTCTCCCGCTAAGCAGCAGTGTGGTGTTCCGGATGTAGGACATTGTAACCAGCTTGATTATATATAGGTCAATTTAGGATAACCCCTTATGTCTCAGTGTGACAAGCGCTGTGGAGTGCCATATAGTACTTTATTATTGTAGTTTCTACTGTTTATGGGCGGTCATAGCGTTTACCATTAGGCGAACGGTATGCTCGTCTCGTCATTCAGCTGCAAAAATAGCCTTGCTATATATTTCTCCCCAGGTCAAAGACATCCAAGAGAACGACGCAGGTTGGTACCAGTGCCAGGTGCTGCTGTCGATCAGCAACAAGATCACTGCGGAGGTGGAGCTGCAGGTGCGCCGTCCTCCGATCATCTCAGACAACTCCACTCGGTCGGTGGTCGCCAGCGAGATGGAGAGTGAGTATACATGTGTATGCTACAGGTACATGCCGTTCCTCCTGGTAACGTCCAACTGCCAGCACTGTACGTTTCCAGAGATCAATGTGACCTCGAACGTGTTCCCTCTGAAATGAGCTTCCTCCCACGGTGTTTCCTCAGCGCTATGACTTATCCTTCTTCTAACGAGGTTTAAATTTTTTTTTACGGTAGGCAGCGGCTTAGCTGTGCCTTTGGCATTGCTGACGTCCATGGGAGACGGTAACCATTTTCCATCAGATGGGCCGTTAGCTTGTCTGCCTTCGAGGCAATAAAAAAAAGGTTTTGGTTATAATACCAGCTGAGTTTCTGTCCTTTCCTGAATAGACATTTCTCCCCAGCCTGCTTTGACAGTAACAAAAGTAGTTGTATTATTTGGAATGTGGTCTATAGGTGTGCAAAACTTTATCTAAACCAGTTTAGCTGTTTTTACATGTCTAATACTTTTGATATATGTTTCTAGGTGTTCAAATGGAGTGCTACGCGGGTGGTTTCCCGCCGCCGAAGATCTCGTGGCGTCGTGAGAACAACGCTATATTGCCCACCGGAGGATCGATTTACAGGTGAGGATCACACTAGCGCATGCGCAAGTTGTGGACAATGTAAAAAAAATGTAGCAATAATTTGTAAATTTTAACCTTTATTAGATACATTGCAAAAAAATATTTTGTTCTTTATAAATTCTTCTTTTAACATTTTGAAAACAATGATGTTAGCTGACATAATCCTTACTAAAATGTACAGTGGGGCTAGGATGTGGAAAAAATAAACACGATGCGTCTCAGCTTCTTTTATTGTGATTGGTTGAGAGACTGACGTATCGGTATTTTGATGTTTGTGATTGATCGAGAAACCGATACGTCAGTCTCTCAACCTATCACAATAAAACGAAGTTGAGACGCGTTGTGTTTTTTTTTTTTTTTCACATTCTAGCCCCGCAGTTTTTATTTTAATCGTTGTCTAATTCGTCACCAGAGGCAACATCCTGAAGATAACGTCCGTGCACAAGGGCGACCGCGGCACGTACTACTGCGTGGCCGAGAACGGCGTCGGCAAGGGCGCGCGCAGGAACATCAACCTCGAGGTGGAGTTCGCGCCCGTCATCACCGTACCACGACCGAGGCTCTCGCAGGTTCGTTACGGGCTCATTCGCCTTCATCATCAGCCGCATGCTTAGACCAGTTAACCAAACGGCACATACATACACTCACGCCTGTTATCCCCGAAGGGGTAGACAGAAGCGCAACTAGTGCACCCACTTTTCGCTGTTATTCCGTCCCATGATGTATAGGGGGGCGAGCCTATCGCACAAATTCAAGACTCCAAGCTGATACTGAATAGAAAAACTCAATATCACTATGCCCGACCCGGGAATCGAACCCGAGATCTCAGCATTGTAGTCGTACCATAATACAACTACGTCACCGAGGCAGTCCAATGGACACGATACGACAATAATGCGCAAACATTATTTTCTGTGAATCCTGAAGTGGGCGAAGTCGACAAGGATAGCACACTTTTAACAAAAAAAAAACACACTTGCAGGGCAGAATATAAGGTCGCATTTTACACAATAACCCAACAAAAATCACAATTTCTGTGGAGCACCGCTTAATGTCATTATCGTAGAATGTAATGACAGCGATGGCGTCACATAGGTTTTAATAAAAGTTTATGACCAGCTGCGCATTTATGGCCAACGAAAGGTTCGCTTGGTCATTCCATGTCCTTTGCATTGCCAGATACTCAAAGTCCACTGCTGAACACAGGCCTCGCCTAAAGACTTCCAGACTGGTCAAAAGAGACTTTCATCCAACGTGTTCCTGCGACCTTTCGCCTTAAGACATTATAACACTTAGGGACGCCTCGGTGGCGTAGTTGTATTACGTTACGACTGCGGTGCTGAGGTCTTGGTTTCTATTCCCGGATCGGACAAAACTATATTGAGTTTTTCTACTTAGTATCAGTTTGGAGTCTGGTAATGTGCCCAGTAAAAAGCAATAGGCCTACTCCGTTAACATGGGATGTAATATAGCTGGCGATATGTGGGTGTGATATACTTCTGCCTGCCCCTGAAAAGGGAAAAAAGCGTGATGAGAATGTGTGTAATAACGGCTAATGGTAGGATTTTTGTATCCATGCGTATACAAGGTGTTCAATGCCGTCAGCGATCCACGAAAATGTGGGTTCCAGGATCAGCCTGTGTTTATCTGGTTCAAACAGGCCGGAACAGGTTATCGTTTTTCTGGTGGTAGGTTTCTTATAAATAAGAGTCCATATGGGTGGGTACCACCACAATATCTTTCTACCGGCAAGCAGCAGTGTGCATGCACTGTTGTGTTTCGGTTTGAAGGACATTACAGCCAGTGTAACAACTGGACATAATGAGACTTAACATCTTATGTCTCAGGATGACGAGCTCAGTGGAATGCCACACACTACTTTGTAGGTCAAGGTGCTGGATGGTGTTGCTACTGTTTATGGGTGGTCGTATCGCTTACCATCAGGTGAACGGCATACTCGTCTCGCCATTCAAAGCAATAAAAAAAACATTCTAACTGAACCACATTCCGCGTAAGATCGGATACAGTGGGTGGACATTATGCTCATAGTTTAGGGTTAGGGCTATGTCTTTAATAGGTATTTTTTGCCCCCAGGCTTTACAATACGACATGGATCTCGAGTGTCACGTAGAAGCGTACCCTCCTCCAGCGATCACATGGCTTAAAGACGAACTGCAGCTTTCCAACAATCAACATTACAGGTGACATGTTTTTATATATAGGCTAAATAGTAGATAGGTCATAGGGATCACAATAGGAGTTTCCTATGTGTGATTTTGTACATTATTGTATGTTTGACGAAAAATAATATGAAAAAGATATTCTCGTATGCAATCAGCATCAAAATTGGTTGAAAAATAAAGCAGTTATTCATATTTGAAATATTGTTATCAGCAAAAGTGGGGGCGTGGTGGATATATCGCGCTATCTCTTTCGCACGCACGCAGTGTTATGGCCGGCGACACTCGGTGACGTCACGGTGTAATATTACTGTTATTTGACAACCCCTTCCACCGAATTTCAAAGCTTGAGAGGCCGTATCTAAAATTTCGACTATTTCAGTCATCTCTTCGTCGTGGTTATTTAAAAAATAAACTGATCTGATTAATTTATAATACATCATCGAAAATACTATTTCACCACTAATGGAATAAACGAGCCAAATTTTTCATATCTTCCTTTAATTTCAATCTATCCCCCAAGTTCTAACGTCAGTTTCAGATTTTTTGAGAACGGTTTAGTTTTACAATTCGGTCCCGGAAAATGTATAGCGGGACTTTTATCCAGGAAAAATGCTTCCGTGCGACCGAAGCAGAGGGCAAAAGCTAGTTATTATGTATTTCTATAAGCTCCATTGTCTTCCAGGATATCTCACTTCGCGACAGCTGACGAGTTCACAGACACTACTCTGCGCGTGATCACTATAGAGAAGCGTCAGTTCGGTATGTTCACGTGCACCGCTCAGAACAAGTTGGGGTCGGCAGAGGGACACGTCGAGTTGACCGGTAAGGATGTCATGATTATTGCAGCTTGCAGGTAATGTCTGGATAAAAAAATAGTTTCATTATATGCAGGTTTATAATATTTACCATTTTTTGTTTTTTATACATCTGTGATAGTTTTATAGTGTTTGTTTTGCTGTCATCATATTAAAGAAAACGAGTAACATTATATAACTTACAGATGTATACAATGTTTATTAGTAAAGCTCAAGTTTTTTATAAGAGAATTGTAGATTTGGCGTCGCTTTATACGATTTTTTCATTATAACTGGCATATTTTTTTATACAATTTGGCACATAAATTACTATGCTGGACCTCATACAGGGTGTTACAGATTAAAGTTATCATCAATAACGCGTAAATCCAATAGTGTCTGACAAAAAAAGATAATTACTCATCAATCGAATGATCGACGCTATCCCGACCCTACTCCATTCACTCTACTAAGTAGTAGTGGGGTCACATTTCCGTACCTGTATAAAAATATATCTATATACAGCCTCTATCCAGTTGAGTACAACATATCCAGCTATCTGCGAGCTTGTTTTAGTTTTGGCACATTTTGCTATGTACTTTCAGTCGCAAATAAATGTATACGCGAATGAAAACCAAATTATACATTACGAAATGTCTCGTCAATGTATACATTCATTTGAGGCGGGCCATGTTTTGGCATGTTTATGAACGCATGTGTATTTGTCCCGTAGAGTCGATAATACCAGTGTGCCCGCCTGCTTGCGGTCAAGTCAGGTATGGGGGGGCGGCTGCCATCTCGCCCAGCGAATTCACAATAGCACTGTTATTGGGAGCTTACACTTTCAACATGGCTAGGAGGTAAGTGGATTTCAGGAGGAACAATCGGAAATGGCGAATGGGTTGTAACTATTATATAATTATGATATTCTACAGGGTGATTTTGACATTGTGTTGCTAAATGAAACCACGTACTTATCTCCTTGAAAATAACACTTTCCATTCAGTTAATTTAACCATAGATGCAAAAAAGTGTAAGTTTCGAATAAAATAAATGTCAGTATAAAGTAATATTTTACACGCCGTAATGCCACTACTACTACTCTAGCAGGATTCGTCGCTGGAGCAACATCACACTTTTAGTCAGTAAAATGCTCACCTAAACGCCATATTCGCACGAAACTACAAAATTATGAAAATATCAGGAAAGTGAAATTGAGATTTTTTGTGAAAATGTTCGTTTCTCATGGATGATTTTTGGCACAATGTTAGCACAAGCAAAGACGAGTATGTGGTTTCATTTATTAACGCGATGTCAAAATGACCCTGTATAATGTGTAGGATGCGAGTGTCAGATTATGATGGCAAGGAGTGTGTGTGTTTGAAGCTTGTAGTCAAATACTTGGCTTTATGAGCCCTAACGTCGTATGTCTCAGGATGACTGATATTGCTGCTGAGTATGAACAAAGTTAAATCAGGCAAGCTAATTGCGATATATATTTTTGTTCATATATGCATGTTTTTACAAGCTTTTATTTAACTTGCAATGTGATATTCTAGTGGTAATGCTAGTTTGACAAAGTTTTCACAGTTATTGAAATGAAACTATTTTGCGAATTTTATCATGTTTTTTTTTTATTTATATTTTCTCCCGACGAAACGTCGGGACATTATTTCAATGTCGTGACATTCGCGTAAATATAAGAAGTTATTTTCACAGTAATGTTTTTTTTAATCTGGTCTACACAAATAAAAACAGTATAAAATAATTTTTCATGAAGTAAATATTATGATTCTGTTTCGGCCAATTTCTTTTTATCATAAACGAATTGATGTTTTTTTTTCAGAGTCCTCAATACCCAATATTAATTACCCGGGTCTAAGGCCCGACCCCCTGGTATACGGGGGTGCGAAGAATTTAACACCAATGCATATCATTTTCTATACAATTCTGGTCTTTACATATTATTATTACCTGTGAACTTTCGTTTTTATTGTATACCAATGATTTATTTATGTCGAAATGCATTTTAGAGTGTTTAGTCAAATGGCAATTTATTTTTTAAATCTGAATTATTCTTACAATTTCGATATCCCTGACAATAGATTGTATTTTTTTATATTTACCAATTTTCAAGAACGTTACGCTGTATTTTCAAATAATAAGAAATGTTGTTTGATTACTTTAAAACAAAGACAGCTAATTTTACTGAAGATATTTTTGTGGGTATCAAGCATATTAGTAAGCAATTAACATGTCGGCATGTGTCAATTTAATCGGTCTACAAAATTGTTATTGTGAACATAACGGTAACATGAACTAGATTCTAATAAAATACAGTTTAACACTCTAAGTGTAGATCAGCCCCTTATTCTCTATGATAGTGTTAGCTCGTAACGCGCTCTCGTCACGTTGACTTCGTGTAATTAACGCGAAATGGTATTCTGTATGCCAATTTCCATAGTGATAAACGCGATGAGTTACGTTACGCGCTTGTTATGAGTGGTGAAAATAACGCGTGTCATAGGGAATAAGGGGGCTGGTGTATTAAGATCAAAATTAAACCCAATGTAAAGGTAGGAAAATGCAACTCAAATTTCAATTAACTTTTAAGATATTTTTTTTTGTTTATATTTGGGCTTTAATTCTATTAGGAAAAGTGTAGCCTCTTTGGCCGAATAAAAATATTGATATTTTTTTTCTTTCTAATATAAAATCTTGTATTTTTTATTCAATTTGAAACAAAAAAATCGGTTGTAATGAAAGAACTGATAGGTAACATCATCAAAAAATGTACAAATTTTTACAAAAAAACGTTTTTGTAGAGTGAAAAGTAAAAAATGTAGTAAGTACTTTTAAGAATCGTGAATAGTGTGTACCTGCCCTATATGAAAATAGATGGAGTCAGCGCGGATAGAGGGCGTGGCGAAGTCATTATACGTCAATCAAAATTCAACCTTATGTGTGGCTCATACTTAGTTCATACTAGGCGCACCATTAATTTTTAAGTAAAAATAAATGCATTTAATGAGAAATAAAGTAAATTTTTATTTTAGTGACTATAAGGTCAAGTTTTGCTTGTTTCGCGCGTGACCTTATATTCATATTGGCCGTATGGCAATGACTTTAAAGATGAATTTAATTTAGCATCGTTAAGAAAATTCTGAGTCATACCGTCCGTCTGCGCTAACCTTTAGAACTAATTTAGACAGATTTTATTATACAATGGCAGATACGTAGATTTTTCGAGTAATTTTTGTATTTTTATAAATTTTTGTCACACCCGTTGATAACTATGCGGTAGACCACCGAGCTATATCATGTTCTATTAAATGATATAATAAGATTTGTAATGACATTCAGGCAGCTATGTGATCGCTACCAAAACATTAGCATCAACTAGTGTGACAATTACTTAATATAGTGTTCCCGTTTTTACCATCGCAATAAGTATAGGTATATTAATTAGTAACTGTTTAAAATGATTATATTTAGCAGTCCACAAAAATATCTAAACGATTAAAAAAAAGTAATTTCATTTATCATTACGAGAGAAATTGGGCAGAAACTTGAAGGGTTTGCTTTATAATCGTGGATACGCGTTTTGGATTATTTCTGTCATTTTTGTAGCTGACCGTACATAGCGACCGGTAATACTAAAACTAGCAATCGATAGTGGATTCATCGATTTCTTTTATAAAATTTTATGTATTTTTTATACAATCATTTGAAGAATTTTAAAAACCAGCAATAACGACAATAACTTGCTTTAACAATTTTGGAAAACTTGTTGCAGTGAAAATGTAATAATTTTAAACAGTCCTTTGATAAGTAAGATGTGTTCTTAGAATCTCAAGAAAATGACAGCCCTTTCTGTGTTTTTATATGCAAAATATTACGAACTCTATCCTTTTTGTGTAAGTTTCAAAATTGCACAGCACCCCAAAGCAAGTTGCCATAAGTAATTATTACTAACATCTAAAATTACTTAATCAAGACACAGAAAGGGTGAAAATATATATTCATAAGGAAACTTATTTATAATGCCTTACGTTTTTTTAAATAATAATATTTTCATTCCAATATGACATTCCGAATCGCAGATTTTATTAAAATCTTATCTATAATAGGGTGCAGTGCGCAGGAGTGGGTGCGATTATCGTTCCATCTCTTTCTGTCGCGCTCAACGTAATTCTCGATGACGTCATGTGCCTATATTTCGATTTTCTTGACACTTACGCCTTGTACCAAAATTCAATGGCTTATTAACTTCTTAATTTTTACCGAATTTCGATGATTTCTTCTGTGTTAAAATTTATATGACGTTCATTGTTTATGATCGTCAAAACCAAGAATCGGCCAAATACCCTGTTCTTAAATCTGCGATTTTGAGATATTTTGACTGAAAAGCGTTGTTTTGATGGGGTATTTTATTCTGGTGGTGACAGATTGAAAATGGTGTCCTTTGCGATTGAGTGCTTAAAATCAAAGCAAATATTAACCCTCCTTGCTTCGGCATAGTCGGTTAAAAACTAAAACAGTTTTCATGATAACGCAACTATAATTCTCGAGATATATGTGACCACTTACCACCAGGAAATACACTCGTTTGGTTACCACCTACTATAAGAATATACCTCAAAAATCTAACGTTATATAAATATAATCCATCCAATGTAAGACTTATTTTTGTGTATTTGTAATTTTATATAGCAAGCGTTCACTATGGGGTGAGTCATGGCAAAAAGACAGGACCTTAATATATTATTTTGAACCTTATGTCAATATCTTTAAGTATGTATTTCATTACTATTGTGCCGACACGCGTCAAGTTATCGTCATTCGTTACTGTATAGACAAGTCTAGGTATTTTAATCTATACTAATATTATAAAGCTGAATAGTTTGGTTGAACGCGCTAATCTTGGAACTACTAAACCAATTTTGAAAATTCTTTCACTAATAAGAAGCTACATTACTCCTGAGTGCTATAGGCTACTTTTTATCCCGGGAAAATATTTTTATGCCGGTAAAACTTTGTCACGCAGGCGGAGCCGCGAATAATACTATTAAGGTCTAAAATTGCTTGTCTCAAAAATCTTTGCCATGCTGTCCCAAGTGGTGAGCGTTGGCCAACTCGATTTTTAACGCTTTAATTATCCAGTTGTGTGATTTATATATTATGTGAAGTTTATTTAGGATTTGTGTATTTTATGGCAATATTTAATAGATTTTATAGCTATTTATTGCGTATAAAAAATAAATTAACTACATATAATTGTAATTATAAAATCAATTCTATGGTACTAAAGTCTTGAATATCTTTAATCTTGGATTGAACAGGCGGATTTTATATAAATAGTTATCAAATCTATTGGTTTTAATAAGTGAATCTCAAACTGTGTGTCCCTTTATTTAGTACCGGTTTTTTGTTGATATAAATTTAATATAAAAATACCGTTTTATTTATTTTACCATCCCGCGTATTTCAAGAGTATAGCAATGCAGCATTAATGAGCCGGCTTGACTGAGCTAGGACCTCTGTCTTGCCCAAAACTGAGGCGGGTAACAGACAGAGGTGGGAATACAATATTGGACGCTGGGGCGCAAATTCAGTATGCGCCCGCTTGCCAAAAAAAAAATCACAAGGGTAGACTAAAAATAATTTACGCGCTCCTTTTACAGCAATTTTTTTCCCCAGCGCCAAACACCCTTGTAGCCCCCAGTAAAGACGGCCTTGCAGATTGCTGGTGTGTTTTGTATAGCAAATGAAATAGCCAAAAATCTAATTAGTAATAACCTCGAAAGAATCACAGGTTACTGCAGGAGAACAGTCTTCTTTCACATCGCCCTTGATAATTTGAATGAAATAGGGTATTTGCCTGTTTGATTTTGTATATTATTTTAGATGTAACAGAAAATAATACGAAAAAAAACTACTGTGAATTCACCATCAAAATCGATTGAAAAATTAAGCAATTATGCTATTTTGAAATATTATTGTGAGCAAAAGTGGGGGTGTGGCGGGAATATCGTGCCATCTCTTTCGCACGCAAGGAGCGTTATGGCCGACGGCGCTTGATGACGTCACAACTTAGTATTGCTGTTATTTGACAGCTACCCCTTCCAACTAATTTCAAAGCTTTATAACTTACTGACTATTGCCCCAATTTTGAAAACCCTTTTCCATTAGATTTTTGATAACATAATTTTTCATAATTGTGTTAAAAAGAAATAGTCAAATACCCTATTTTAACATGCAACATTTCTTTATACTCATATAGGAGAAATAAAATAAAATCTTTTGTATATGAAATATTTATTTCCGATAACTAATAATAATTAAGCTAACATTTACATTTTATTCACATCACCTCTAAAGAGTTTTTCCGTTACCTGACTGACTGTTTACTGACTGACGTATACAGAATGTTTCATAATAACGGGTGCAATATTAAACCGTTGAAGGATTATTCCTGACTGACTAGTGTAGGTAAAAAAGAAATTACAGTGTTGTAAATAATATTCTATGAACAATGTAGAGTCTGCTATGACTAATGCCCTTTTATCAATGTCTATGCTTCATGCTAGCTTTGTTTCAGTCTGCGATGCTAGATAGCGCCATTGGTCCTTATATTTACGTCCAACAGCGACTGAGGCTCTATGCTCGCGGACGTCCCAATATCCAGGTAGCCGGTGATAACAATCATTTGGTAACAGTAAAATATTTTAATAAAATACTTGTTCAATTAATGTTGCGCTTACATGTCTGTGCTGTTTATTTACAACCGTGTAGTAAAAAACCACCCCAATCGTCAAGTTTACCTAACACTATATTCCCCTTTTTACTAAACAGATTGGCTACAAACCAGACTACTTTGGCCACCACAAAAAAAAACATACGGATGTACGATTTTGATTCCATAACCGTAGTTGACAATAAAAAGCACACTCAACGGGCGCATTACTTCTATTGCTTGTTAGTATTAAAATTAAAGCATATTTTCGGCTTTTTACAAATTGCTATTGCACTTTGTTATTTTTAAATATCGTATCGTCTGTACATAATAATATGCTACACGAATCACCATAGTAGTTTGAATACTGTCCATAAGCAATATAACGCTAGTAGTAGGAAAATAACTCGTGCTATCTGATGTAGATAGTATAACCTGCAACCAAAAAAATAAACTATTAGATATAATAATGAGAAAATATAATTTTGGTTAAGACACATCTGTGCGATAGGTATCTATAGCTAAAAACCCAAAAAATCGTATTGGCTTCAGTCGACATCATTGTGAAGAACTTCTCGGGACGGCGAAGACTACATATACCAGTATACTTTTGGACTGCCTTTACGAGTTGAGGAAGAGTACTGTTGCGTTACCTTTTCCACTTAATCCTGGCTCTGGGTAGTGTGTCATCGCTTTCTTTGAACAGGTACCGCCTGATGCCCGCCATGTAGTGTTCGAAATACTCCTCCCAGTCAACTTCGGACATGCTGAACGGGAACAGCTACAATAGTAAAGACATAGTTATGTTTCCACTTAGCAATTTGTAATGGTTGGATGTCTGTAAGATGTAAATGCAGGAACCGCTGTACGGTTTGGGATGACATTCGGTTCATAGATACATGATGACTTGTCCTGGATTGCCACATAGGCTATCCCGGTATTTTGCTCGCGTGGAAACTAACTACTGGAATTTTTGATAGGGAGAATTTTTTTGAGAAAAAAAAATTAGGCGATAAAGATGTAACAACGAAGGGTCTGACCACCTTCTATGTGTATTCTGTCACTACTTCAGTTGAAGTAGTGACAGAATACACATTTTCGTAGCACTAATGAAGGAGCCATTTTATTATTTCTTTTCCGTTTACATGGTTTTAACTCTGTAATAACTGAGTCATACGAAACGAGTCGCAGGCGATCGCTAGTTCGTGTTACGAGCAGCAAGTACTGAGTTGAAAGTGAAACGATTGCATAATTTTCATTTGCGTGTCGAATTTCACAAACACTGAAGTGACCTCTATTATATTTGTGTCAATAAATGAGGTCAAGGTCATCTTAAGGCAGCAAAAATACAATTTCGTTAGAGGAATTTTATTTTATTACGCTTTTATTAGCTTCATACGTATGTATGTGTGTATGTATGTAACGGAAACTTAGAACATGATTTTGACCCCTTCAAAACGTTGGATTAAGTCGAAATTTGGCATACTTATTAAGGACCGATGACAATTCAGTATTTTAAACTAAAAAAACACGCTTTTATAGTAAGTCCAACTAAAAGTTAATCCTACTAATATTGTAAACACGAAAGTTTAAGAATGTGTGGATGTTTGTTACTCTTTCACGCAAAAACTACTGACGGATTTCGATGAAATTTGGCAAACGGGTAGATCATGTTCTGGATTAAGACATAGGCTACTTGTTATCCCAGGACAACATAAAGTAGAACTTTTATCCCGAGAAGACTCATTCACGCGGGCGCGAGCAAAAGCTACTATATAAATAATAATTTGTTTATTTTTAGTGACATCTGTTGAACTATAGCAGAATTATAACTAAACTATCTACTCTTATGTGTAAAAAAATCCTACTTGTCACAAGATGGCGCTTTTGTTTATTTTTTTAGTGACATCTGTTGGACTATAGTAAAACAGAACTAAACAATGAAACATAAATAATAGTTTAATAAACCGAAAAAACACCTTTTATAGAAAATCCAACTAAAAAATAGAAAATGAAATTTTACAAATTTAAATTAAGAATAGTGTACATAAGAAAAAAAATGTATTTTATTCACTGCAAAAAAAAATATTCACTGCCTCGGTGACGTAGTTGTATTATGTATGGTACGACTACAATACTGAGGTGTCGGTTCGATCCCCGGGTCGGGCAAAGTGATATTGAGATTTTCCATTCAGTATCAGCTCGGAGTCTAGAATTTGTGCTCAATATGACGATAGGCTCGCCCCTATCACATAATGGGACGGAATAATGGCGAAAAGTGGGTGCACTAGTTGCGCCTCTGCCTACCCCATCGGGGATAAAAGGCGTGAGTGTATATGGGTACATAGTGAAGAGAGGTCTTCACCTAGCCTAACGGCTATGTTGTGCAGGTTGATTTAAGCTGGCCAATAATTTTATACCTAATATATTCTACCGACTGACTTGTATAATGGTAAAACTTATAAAGTGCATTTTTGCTATTCATCGCGACGAAAGGCGTAATTTTTGGTATAATAGGACTTTAGAGCACGGAAAAATGTGCAGTGTCGCTCTACCAATTTACCCGTAAAATTTTTGCTCTCCCTATTTATGGCTAACTACCTATTTAGTATGACTTGGCTGTACAATCTACCTGGTTTATCTTTAATTGAAGTATTTACCTGTCGGTCAGCATCAGAGGTTTTGTCCCAAAGCTCCCGCGTCCGCCGATTGCAGAAGATAATTTCGGTTGTGCCAAAATATGAAAGGATTGATGAGAATTTGTGAATCTTTTTGTACACCTTCAGCATTCTGCAAAGGTTAAAGATATTTAATTTTATCCAAATGCGCGAAGAAATGAGTTTGATTCTCTTTCTCGTGAGCGAGAGTTATCTGGCAACACGATAGTCTGTCGTTGTATTCCGGTTTGAAGGACTATGCCGCCAATGTTATTACATGGCACATAATTGTTATTATTAAATAAATAAATATTTAGCAGGTAGTCCTTGAAAGTTCGCGAAGGAACTCGACACAGAAAAAGCTTTGCTCGGTAAGGCCGCTAATACTGTTGGATATTACTTACTTAGGAGCCTTCCCCAGGCAGATGGCCAGGCCGTCCACCAGCGCAGCTGGCACCAAATGGAGGAAGACAATGTTAATTCGATTCAGAAGTGCTGAATTTGTTAGGCATAAGGAAATGTACCTGTAATCAAGACATGTTTATAGTGCTAGTAAGGGAATTATTAAATGCTGTGCTTATTCTATTAAATCGCTTATTTATTCAATGGTATTGCATGTATACACTAGTTATCAGCTCTGTTTCTCTTCCTCTATGCTACGTATTTTCCATGATGGTAGCGTTAGCTTTCCTCGTACTCCTTCAAATTGTTCTCTCTCCAAGTTCATCTTTGGAACACTTATATTTTTCATAACTCCTAGTTCATCTTTTGTCTATTTATTGGTAACAGCCCATAATATATTTATAAAAATACGTTTTACTTCAATAACTTACCACACAGCGTCAGAGAAAGGGTATTTTTCGACCCCGATGATATTTCGCTCCATGAAATGTCCCCAGGTTATCCTGTTTTCAACTGAGCTCACGTAATTGAAGATCGGTGGTTCTGAAGGTGGTGAACTGGAAAAAATCGCATAGTTTACACTTCAAATAAATTTGAATTCTTACATACATATTATTATAATTCAAAATCCCCCGCCGCGATTGTCTGTCTGAACGCAACAAACTGGTAGCTACCGAACAGATAAATTTTGTATGGAGATAGTTCTAGACCCTGGAAAGGGCAGAGGCTACTTTTTCTCGGGAAAATATATAGCGAGACTTTTATCCTGGAAATCTCTCACGCGGGTGAAAACTAGTGCGTAATTTCGATCCAAAAGCCTATGCTGTAAAACTTAGCCAACAGGCAGAAAGAAGTATTAAATATGAATCGACGTATAGGTACGTAAGTTACCTGTGACGTGACCACCGTTATGACGTGCGAGTGAGATAGCGATAAAACTACGCTACGAAATTTTCTATTTACTTTGATGTTGTTTCCTCATAATGTTTCTTTATTGTATTGTCAAATCAAACGGCTTCAGGTTGACAAACATAATGCAGCTTTATGCCCTTTACGCGTCTGGTACGAGGTTCTATTACTGCGGCCATGCATGATCTTAAAATTGGTATTGGTCTGGTTATTCCTACGCCCTGTGCCTGGACACCGCTGGCACCGCCCTAATTACAGCACTGAAGGAAGTAAATGCACTTTTGAATACATAGTTAATAAGACTGCCTCGGTGGCAGTTGTATTACAGTACCTACGACTGCAAAGCTGAAGTCTCAGGTTCGATCCCCGGGTCGGGTAAAGTGATATTGAGTTTTTCTATTCAGTATCAGTCCGGAGTCTGCAATTTGTGCCCGATATGGCGATAGGCTCGCCCCCTAACACATCATGGGACGGAATAACGGCGAAAAGTGGGTGCACTAGTTGCGCCTCTGCCTACCCCTTCGGGGATAACAGGCGTAAGTGCGTGTGTGTGTGTATTAAATTGTTTCCGAACAAGTGTGGATAGCATCAGGAATGCCGTCAATCATTCAAACTAATTTACCTTTGTTTATAAGCTGTATAAACGCTCCTAGCCGAAGCGATGAGGCCGTTAACGACTAGATCCACTGGCACTATATCCGCCGTCACATCCGGGTCACAGTGAAGTGTCCTGACTATTCCTGTTGCTGAAAAAACAACGTTAATTCTATATAGCAGATGAAATAGTTTGTTTTGCAACTCATTGCCTTAATTAAGTCAGCGTACTGTCGGGCAACCTTTAAAAATTAGGCGAGATTATATTAGGAAAATGGTCGGTTAAATATAGTGTGCCTTGTGGTCTGAGGGCATCTAAAGAATTTCGCCACGGCATCCCCTGCCTGTCGTAAGAGGCGACTAAATGGGGTAGGCGAGAGTCGCGGGGCGAGCCGTGGGAGTCTGCTCGCTCAACTACTCCAATGTAAGCGACTACGAGGTGGACGACAATGCGGGTGGTCGATCTCGTGCAGTCGTAGACGCAAAAGCGTGCTCTTGAGTTCGGGGGCTTCTCAACTTCCTCATTTAGAGAGGGGCCGCAATGCGGCATCGCGCAGGGGCGGTTCCATGCAACAAGATACCCCGGGGCCGTCCTGTAAGCGCCGAAGAAGGCCACCGCGGGTTTTGGTTGGTATGCCGGTGTAGGATGTACATAGTGTTAGGGACTCGGTCCAATGCTCGCTCGGATGATGCTATACTCCCGAGTGTCGACATTGGGCCGTAAGACTGTGTGAAAACAAGATAACCGATTCACTCACCCCCAGTGGTGGTAGCGATAACGTGTTATTCCCCGCGAAAAAAAATACTCAGAACTTACCACTACCAACCGCGACGCCGGTGGGTCCATACATGTTGTCCAGCCAACACTTCAACGGCTCCTTTATTGTGGACGTCACTAATAAACAAAAGTTAGTTTACGTATTTTTTCCGTAGTGATTACGTTCTAATCTAGATATATTTAATATAACACAGTAGAACCTCATTAAGTTGTACCTCGATAAGTCGAAAACCTCCATAACTTGAAAAAATGTTTTGTTCCCTTCCCTTCAAGCCCCAAAACCTCCATTACTCGAAATCTCGACCCTCTATTAGTCGAAATAATCAATAAGTCCCTGCAAGCCATTTTGGTACATATTTTCCCTTTATAACTCGAAAAACAAAAATTGGTCCTCTGCATCTCGAATATAGCAATGTTTTATTTTACAACCTTTGCAACTGGATTATTTGAAACTTATCACCTCTATAGTTCGAAGAAAAATAAGTTACCGACTTTAAGAATTAGCCGACAATGGAAGTACCTCTGTAGCTTGAATTTTTATTTAATTCCCCTCTTTAACTGAAAATAAGTAAGATTAAATCTTAACCTCTGCAAGTCGAATCAAAATCCACCTAAGTCGAAATCCTCCATAAGTCGAAAAATCGATTTTTCTGGCGTCTCCCATGATATTCGACTTATCGAGGAGATATTATGGTATACCTAAACAAAACTGGTTTGAAAAAATGCAATATACTTTGTATTAACTAAAGTAAGTACCCGGCTTTTAATTTATAGAAAAAACAGCGCCATCCATTAAATAGACACATTGTTTTTATATTGAATGGAAACATTGAAAAATAAGAAACAGTCGAAAGTAGGTATGTTTCTTCTTTTTCAATGTTTCCATTAAATATAAAACATTGTCCAGGCACTACATGGCCATTAACATGTATAAAATCATAATACAGGATTAAATAGACACATACCTATCGCTGGCCTAAATATACCAACGGGTAGTGCACCAGAGTTCATTCTGATTTCTTTCTCCGCTAGAGCTTTCGTGAATGTGTAAGTATTTGGCCATGGACCTAGAACTCTGAAAAATATACAAAGAATTACGTTAAGACGATAATAAAAAATATTTTTTGTTCATGTATAAACAGCTATGTCCCACTGCAGACTCAATGTCTCCCTTAAATTTGTAATCCAGCCGTTGGGGGTTTACTAGCATATTCTAGTCATATGCCATATATCTGGCCAGATAGCAGGGCGACTTGCACAAGAGGGCCGACAGCAACTGGATGCATAAAGCAGCAGACCGGGCTCTGTGGCATATCTTGGGAGAGGATTATGTCCAGCAATGGACTGCAATGGGCTGATGATGATGATGCTATTCCCTTTTACCACGACCGTATTCCCTCCTCCTTTTGGTAAAAAAATAACACAGCCCACCTAACAACCTTAGGCGCCGCGCAGACTGCCAACCTGGTGCCATGAAATAGGTGTACACAAGAAACTTGCAATCAGCCCTGTATTATATATTGCCCTCTGCTGAGCACGGGCCTCCTCTATTACTGAGAGGGTTCAGGCCTTAGTCCACCACGCTGGCCTAATGCGGTTTGAGCTTCACATACCCTCGATATTCTTATAGGGAATTCTCAGGTATGTACGTTTCCTTACGATGTTTTCCTTCACCATTAAAGCGAACGATAATTGATAAACAATGCAAACATAACTTCGAAAAGTCAGAGGTGTGTGCCTTGGGTTTGAACCTCCGGACAATGTCTCGGTAGACCGTTCCATTCCCAACTAGGCTATCGTCGCTTTTTACTCAACAAACTTACCTTTGTTAAAATTGTATGCTCTTTGTTTCAATTGTGGTCAGGTAAAGTTGATTACCTTATTACGCTGGAGCACTCATGAGCCTTTGCCTCGCTGTGAATACGCTTGCGATTCACTACGGATGAAACAACGGCGCCATAGTCCGAAGTTATAATTAGTTACCAGTATCCTCACTTACTTGGGTAACAGGTCGGTAATCTGTTCGTCGGTCAGTTTGTCTATCATCGTTTGAAGTTGGCCGCAATCGGCTTCACACGGGTAGAACTTCTCTTCTATCTTATGAAGGTGGGAGTTTGAATACGCCGTCGATATGTGCATTAAAACCTGAAAAGGTTTAGATTAGATGTAATAAGAGGTTTTAAGGCATTGTGAAAGCTGTTTATTATCGACCTTATATTTCGGTATATCTTTTTAATTTTACGTCATAACATATCTTCCCATTTTTTATGGAAATTATCATAGAATAAAGTTTCCATAGTATAATGCTCTTCGGAATAAAGACTAAAGCAAAATTATAACAAAATTTTGACAAACAGGTATTTTATTTTTGATAACCATCGTTGTTATATTTAATGTAATTTTAAGTTTATCTTAAAGACATTTTTTGCGTTATAGCTTTGAAGATAGCACGCAATTACAATTATTATAATGATATCAAGAATAAAATTATAATACAAGACAATTTTTAGCACGTAATTAGAGACAAACGCAAGATTCCGCAAAACAAACATTAGTTTTATAAATTCATTTCCATTGCTAACACCTTAATTTTTTTTTCAAATATCATATTCAAAGAAAATTAATTAATATGCCGTAATATGGTACATTCACTTTAATCCTTTTTTTAATGTATTTCTCCTCCCAGGTATTGAACCCGTTACTTGTGAGCTTTACGAGTCCATCCGATCCTCATACCCACCACTGCAACTCCTGAAGCCTGAATCGGCAGTAGCGCCGCATTTTATGACACTAACTTACTGGTGGTAGGTCTCTCATATGTAAGAGTCCGTCTGGGTGGGTACCACAGGAAGTCTGTTTCTACCGCCAAGCACCAGTGTGCATGCACTGCTGCGTTTCGGTTTGAAGCCAATGTAAGTACTGGACAGAAGTAACTCAAGGTGCTAGATGGTGATGCTATTGTTTATGGGTGGTCGTATCGCTTACCATCAGGCAAACGGCTTGCACATCTCGTCATTCAATGCAATAAAAAAAAAACTAAGAGGTGAAGCTCGGCGAGTTTCTGGGAGCATTAGTAACCCATAAAGAAATCCGTCAAATAGACGGATACGAAGGAGTTGGAGATATAATTTTCCATTTCCTTCTGTAGCAAAGCAAGAGCTACTTATGAACTTGAGAGATAAGTATACTTACGTCTAGCCCCTTCATGTCTCTGGCTAGCCTGAGAAGGCTGAGCGGTGCTCGCACGTTGGTGCCCAACGCAGCTCGCAGGTGTTCGTCAAACTTAACCGTCGCTGCCGAATGGAATATTATATTCACCTGGAAGGTAATTATTTTATAAATAAATGGATATGGAGCAGTCTGTTCACTGCCAAATCTGACGAAAGTATAGTTTCCATAGCATTAAAAATACATTTTAGGGAATAGAAATAGCATAATTTAACTAATAAAGTTTTATCATCACTACATAGTATAAAACAAAGTCGCTTCCCGCCGTTTGTCCCTATGTATGCTTAGATCTTTAAAACTACGCAATGAATTTTGATGCGGTTTTTTTTAATAGATAGAGTGATTCCACAGGAAGGTTTTTATGTACTTTTATCACAGTAAAACTTATTAACGCGGGCGAAGCCGCAGGCATAAGCTAGTAAGGCATAAAATAAACTGTAATTATACTAAAGAAACCGCATCTAAATTGACTCCTCAAGCCCCGCGACGGACACCGGTGTCCATATATATAGGGTTTTCCGCGCTCGCAGCACCTCACGGTTGGAGCACTCGAACCAGCGTCCAGCTTAATAACACCATGACGAAAAGATAACTACAGTTCAAAAAAAACGGTCTATTTACCAACATTTTAGAAATATTTTAAAGTAACCAAATATAGGTAGCAGAATCCTTACGATTGCGAGGCTTTGTGTGGCAGATCTTTGTGAGATTTTCTACCCGTTTACCGGAGGGTGATGATTTTTTCTTTGGGGTCTTTGTAAGGGCGAGGCTCTGGGCAGTTTTCCCATACGCCACCACTAATAGGTAACCCGTACCTACCTTTTCGGTCAGCATCTGCGTATCAGACAGCGTGAGTCCGAGCCCCGCTGCCCCGCAGTCCGCTGGCACTACCACGACCTTGTGCCTGAACTTCGGCACTTCTTTCTTGAGCTGTCCGAAGATCTGAAAAAACATGGCCGTAATTTTATAGGCCATTTACAGGTGAATCTCGTCTTACACTTGAAAAAAAGGTAATTGTAGAGTATCACACAAAACATTGCGTAAGGTATTAACCAACAAAAATATAATTCACCCCATGCTATTTATGTATAGTGTATACCTACAGGGTATCCCGTAAATAATGATTCAAGGAAAGTCAATGATAACCTAACAGAAACACTAAAATGTATTTCCCTAGGCCCATGGATTCTAAAGGTATGTCAATTATAATATTAATTCAAATCTACAATTTTTGTACGCAAAATAATTTTCACTGTAGTCACTCTGTATAAGGTAGTTATTTTATTGGAAGGTGGTTAACAGACGTATCTTACTAATAAAAAAATATTTACGTGCCACCCTGGGACGTAACGCTTATTTTTTCGCGGGGAAAAACGCGTTATCGCTACCACCACCGGGGGGGGGGGGGTGAGTGGAACGGTTATGTTGGTTTCACACAGTCTTACGACCCAATGTCGACACTCGGGAGTATAGCTTCATCCGAGCGAGCATTGGACCGAGTCCCTAAAGTTATGTATATATACCCTACACCGGCATACCAGCAAAACCCGCGGTGGCCTTCTTCGGCGCGTACGGGACGGCCCCGGGATATCTTGTTGCACTAAGATAGCTGCACGGGACCGCCGCTACGTAATGCCGTATTGCGGCCCCTCTCTAATCAGGGGGCTCAGATGCCCCCGAACTCTAAAGGACGCCTATGGCGTCTACGACAGCGGGAGACCAACCATCCGCATTGTCATCCACCTTGAAGTTACTTAAGTAGGAGTGAGCAGCCCCCCACTGCTCACTCCGCGACTTTCTCCAAGCCCCATTTAGTTGCCTCTTACGACAGGCAGGGGATGCCGCGGCGGAATTATCTAGATGCCCCCAGACCACAGGGCATGGGACGTAACGCTTGACTATTTAGAAGTCAACCTTTTATCTCCCAGAACTCACAAACAAATTAAATATTTGACGAAATCGGCCTTAGGTTTTACCCACAAATTACACATAATTATTTATTGCATGCGAATACAACGAATGGTGTTTATTGTGAACGGACAAACAAGTGCACAAGTGTGCCAAGGATTTGCGATACAGATTTGTCAATATTTAATTATTAAAGACAGTCTTCGTGTATTTTCAAGGCGTTTGTCCTTTTGTAATTTTTTTTCTTTCCTTTTGGATTAGTTAAATATTGTGTTCATACTGACTTAGTGTCCGTAGTCCGTATGTCACCTGGGTCCCCCTTTGAATATCAGCACTGCAGTATCAGTGAAGCTGATGCTGCAGCAAAAAGCTGAATGAGGATTCCCGTTGTTGGCACAATACATATAATTATGTTATATTTGTTTGTGTTTAGTTTTTTCTCCCTTTTTTATACAACATGATAATATAGATACTGTTATTGTATGTTATTGTACCAATAATAAATATTACTTTCTTTCTTTTATTTATTTTATTTGTTTCACGAGTTTTGGGCCTTCGGTATTACCCAAAGGAGTTATAATTCTGGCTTAGCAAATGCAAGAGCTCATACCTACAAACGTGTTATTTGATTACTTATATTACCTATCTAACTACGAACAAAGACGTAAGTATTTCGATGACGTGAGTCATAAATCTAATAAACTAGGCCGAAATAATTTTCTGGCGACCATCCGAGACATCGACTTTACTTTAATCCACAATATTTACAATCCCTTGTACTCATGATTCTCGCTAAGTGTGGAGAAAGAAACTCACCGGATCTTCAAAAATTTCTTCCATTCTCGTATATATATCCTTCCCTTTTTTCTGTCGTATTAGAAGATACAAGTTCTCCACTCCAGGACAGCACCTTAGCAGCTTCTCCACCAGAATCTTGCCGAGGAAGCCTGTAATATAAGTAACATTATGTAGGTATAATTAAGCTTATTAGGTAATAAATTTTATCATTTGTCCTACTCTAATAACAACGTAGGTGTAATATAGATATTAGATAGCGAGCCGGGAGAGGTCGTGTTCAAATCTCAGGTGAAACATAACTTCGAGTTTGATTTTTAACATAATTTTTCCGAAATTACATCTTCCAGAGATAGTTAACATCAGGCAGATGGCGACTCGCAAAACTAAACGAAATATTTTCTGCAAAAGACAAAACACTCATGGTTTTATCCCTCAAGGGGTAGGCAGAGGTGCATCTAGGGCACCCACTTTTCGCCGGTGCGTTACATCCCGTGATGCGGTACCGAGCGAGTCTGTTGACATACACTGAGCCAGAAAAATCCAATATCACTTTGTCTAAGAGGTGTCATACCGCGTACTCAACACAAATACGCAACCGAGTCAGTATTCCACAACCTGGTGAAGTGTGTTGCGGCGTACCAACATTAATAAGAGAAGGTGGCAGCTTTCCGTGGTCACGTAAATTGTACGAGTGCGCAGCGTCTTCATCTCGCTGTGAATTTGGTTGCAAGTCGCCAATGTGATATGACCCTTAACTTGACTACGGATGAAACATTTTTTTTATTGCATCTAATGACGTGACGAGCATGCCGTTCGCCTGATGGTAAGCGATACGACCATCCATAAACAGTAGCAAGACTATCCAACACCTTGAGTTACAAAATACTCTGTGGCATTCCACTGCGCTCGTCATCCGAGACATAAGATGTTAAGTCTCATTATGTCCAGTAGTTACACTGGCTACAATGTCCTTCAAACAGAAACACAACAGTGAATTGCACACTGCTGCTTGGCGGTAGAAATAGACATTGCGGTGGTACCCACCCAAACGCACTTATACATATAAGAGACCTACCACCAGTATTGCCTTTTAACAGTAATCATTATGCACTAATCTAATGACACCTAGAAATGACATCGTCCCGGCAGTCCGTTCCATTCTCGGGCTATCACTGATATTGTTCATTGTTTATGTATTACTTGTGATATTAGAAACGTTTTATTGTGTTATTATTGTTTATTACTGGCAGGTTGGGATTTCGAAACAACGGGAAGAGGGGGCAACGGACAAAAAGGAGAGAACGTGAGGTTGAATTAAGAGGGGGAGAAATTATCATTATTCTATAGAAAACATATTTATTTTAGCTGTCACTTTCACTTCTGTTCGTACTTTGACGGAATATAAAAAGTTTAAACATAAAAGTACCTCAAGTAAATTGAAGAAAGACAAATGACAGTATCATCATAAAGGTATTAAGAGAGCTTTGAACCCGCGACCTCCGGCCAAGGCCTCCTATGAAGCTCATGCTAGGCCATCGGTTAAATTGTGTGCTTAACCACTTATTATGATATTTACTGCTAACCTTACGAGATGCCTGAGTAGGACTCAAGAGTCTGTTCAATGCGACGTCTAAGTAATTCTACCAAGCGTGCAAGTGTGCAAATGTTTTTAACATAAGGTTAAAAGCAAGTGTCTGCCTCGGTGGCGTAGTTGTATAACAGTACGACTGCAAAGCTGGGGTGTCGGGTTCGATCCCCGGGTCGGGCAAAGTGATATTGAGTTTTTTTATTCAGTATCAGCCCGGAGTCTGGAATTTGTGCCCGATATGGCGATAGGCTCGCCCCCTATCACATCATGAGACGGAATAACGGCGAAAAGTGGGTGCACTAGTTGCGCCTCTGCCTACCCCTTCGGGGATAACAGGCGTGAGTGTGTGTGTGTGTGTGTGTGTGTGTGTGTGTGTGTGTGTGTTAAAAGCAAGTAAGTCAAATGTCAAGTTATGGTCGCTACCCACACCAGAAGTCACCGCTGCATTTAAAGGAAAGAAATTCTGGGATGGGAGTATTTAGGTGTCCGGAAATTTTATCTAAATTAAAATTGTGTCAACGTGTTTTTGTTTAACGAGCACGGTAAAAAGACCCCAATAAAGAGTAAATTAGGGTCCAGCATGGGCGTAGCTATAGCTTTCCCATGGGGGGGGGGGGGGGGGGGGGGCTACGATATAAACATTTTAGTGGCGTGTCTTGCCTTGCACGACACCGTATTTTCGAATTTAAGGGGGGTCCGGATCCCCAAAATGTCAGCGGTCAGTGGCGTAGCGTGGTTTATTGTAAGCTAAGAGGGTTCCGGACCCTCCCCCCCCCCCTCTATATACGTCCGTGCGTTGCAGTAAAGTACGCAACGACGTCACAAGTATGCTGGCCTGTTTGAAACTGAATATACACAGGCTGATCCCGGAACGAGACACACGTTGGTTACTATAGCGAGATTTATCCCTTGTATACGATAGTCGCTACCGCAGCGAATACAAATACCCTATTAGATACTATATTATTTTAAATAAGTAAAAAAAAAGATAGCTCTTCCGCACGACAGAGCCTTCGTAAGGTCGCTGTGGGTCAAAATAAGTAGTGATTACTGTCACCTTGTCCAGCCCTTTTTTAAACGCCTCTTCTTTCCCTTCCGATACTACCGATTATGTCCGGTCAAGGGACACCGGTTTATCATTAAAATACTAACATTATAAATGCGAGAATGTTTGTTGGTTATACTTTTTTAAAGCTAGACAGTTTTCGTTTTCCGTAGTATTATAATGCTCTTTGGTTTTCGTCGACGTCGCGCGTTTTGACATATTATGTGCTCTACATGTTTTCACCCGAAGATTTTCACTGCACACATTTGTCTTAGTACGTTCTCTAACGTAGTAATCTCTCTTTAGTTCACAGTTCCGGACCTTGTCGCGTGTATTGCACGTTGGAGCTAGTTTTCATCTCATTTAATATATCATCTTTACCTATACTTATGTATGGGAATGGGAATAATACGAGATATTCTCCATAGGTACCTTCGGGTTATGAATTTAGAATCCTACATGGCCATTTATTGTCATGAAAAGTTCACGACTCTGGTTAATCCGGAAAAGCATTTATGCGGGTGGCACAACGGGCGAATGCGAGTAAATATTTTATAAGTTTCGCGAATAATGATGAGTGGGAAGTTCAATGCCCAGGAGTTTTGTGAGAGGTTAATCGTTAATTTTATCTTTGGACGGAATCAATGATATTGTAATAAAATATTGTAGATACGGCATTCATATTGCACTCGGCTTTAAAAAAAGGCGCATTCTTCTTCTTCTTCTTTTTAAAAATGGCTCCATCGTTTCATCGGTGATTTTGCCAATGTCAAGTGGGTAGATGTTAAAATAAAATCGTAACTTTGTTAGAATAACTTTAAACCCGAGGATAACCAAGAAATAATGGTAGCTAAGAGCAATGTAGCTAAAACATTTGACATTAGTTATGACTTATGGCAAAGGGAATGTAACCACTACACAATATTATAATGATAAACTATAATATGACAGCTGCAGTGGCGCTCAATAATCTCTGCCTATCCCTATGGGATAAGGGCGTGAGTGTGTATGTTTGTATAAGTGAACAAATAAAACAATATTATCTCAGTTACAGAGGTTTATGCATATAAAATGCACTTGCTGTCTCAGTTATAGAGGTAACTATGATGAAAAAACGAAAGAACGAATTCCAGATATAGAGGTTTGCTTCGTACCACTAACAGGTAATTCAGTGCCAAAGTGATGGGACCTCAGCATGAGTTCCAGTTATGGAGGTTTCTCACTTATCCAGGTCCCACTTAACCAAGTTTCACTGTGTATTGTTTGTGAATACGGGTGAGTGGCTTACCTGTGGCGCCGGTGATCAATATATTCTTGCCATGGTAAAACCGTTGTATTTCTGTAAGAGTCTTGGTTTTGTTCATATTTTCGTCTACATTGTATATTTCTGTCGTTGGTGCTTCCATTTTAGACATTCTTGATATATTTATGTTGTTGAAGCGACTATCATTTTCTGGTGTCATTTTCTATTTTCATTTTATCTGTGGACAAAATATTTATTAAATTAATAACTTAAATAAATAAGGTTTTAGAAGTGGTATCACAATTTATTTTTATTTATTTATTTATTTATTTAATATTTGGGAAACAAACAGAAAATATTAAATGAAAATAACAAAAGAATGTGTTACATAATCCAGTGAAGTTTCCACTAATAAATAACACAGGTATAAAAAGAGTGAACAATAACATTATCTAAGATAAAATGAAATAAGCTAAAAAAAAAGAAAAAAGAAACTAACTAAAATTATATTCTAAAGAAAACAAACTATTAGGTATAATTAATTATGCAGACAAATTGAGTCGGGAAACTAAATTAAATTCCACCTAAAGATTTTATTATAGATCGTTTAAAATTATTAATAGACATAAAGAACATATCGATGTCGGAGAACTGCATGTTATGGGTATTACTAACTCTTCGTATGAATGTATTTGAACCATAATTTGTTGTAGATGTCGAAGTTTGGAAGACTTTACTTTACTTTACTTTACTTTACTATGGTTTTAGTTTTTTTATGCATTTTTACTACCAAAATATTATTGTATACAGATGGTGAGCCCAGTGAAATATGGGAGAGTTACGAGATAGTGCTATCCTATTATTATTAGCTTGCCCTAATACTAGATCAAAGAGAAAACTAGAAATATTGACAGTAAAATGTTAGATATTGAACTAAAGCCTGAATTTTCGTCAGACGAAATCTGATACATTTATATTCTTATTAATAAAAATAAACCGACTTCAAAACAACTACAAACCAAAAAATATAATAAAATTATTGGAATGAAGTTCTTTATTGCGCGCTTTGAAAGGGAGCTAGACGAAAAAAATTGTCACGAAAAGTTGAGCGACACTTTTATACTTGCCCTGTGAAACCAACCAGTAACAATAAAGAACTGGCCGTAAAACTGACATTCGAAATTTAAAAAAAAAAAGACAATTTAAATGCTTTTTAGATTAGTTTTGGAACGAATAAAATATGTATGAAATTTAAATAAAAAAAGACAATTTAAATGCTTTTTAGAGTAGTTTTTTTTTTTCGTTAGTTGTATGTTAGTTTTAATGTCAATGCTTGCTTAGGTGATGATCGTGATTCGATGACATATCTATAGTGTAGGTAGAAGTAAATGATTTCATTGATGTGGTAACGTTTTAATGAAATATACAATTATGATTATAACTTAACAAAAATAAAAATTTATTACAATATCTTCTCTAATTAATCGAAAAGAACTTCGTTCCATCCGGGTGTCCCTTGACACCTCTCAAGTTTTTATTTGCCTAGTATATAACGTATATTTGGTGTCGATTCCTAATTTAATCCGTCAAGCCCCACTTGTATATATAAATGTATGGGGAAACCCTTCAGGTATGAAATGAAATCCTCCTAGCCAGTTTCGGCCACGGCGGCCAATCTCAACGGAGATCAGCCAGGTACGCAGGAGATATTATAGTGCACAAGTGTGTGCGCAATACACAGGTGCACTCGCTATTCCTTCACTCTCATAGTCCGGTGAGACGGCAATCCGACATGACCGGAGAGAGATCAGGCGCAGGACCAACGGCTTTACGTGCTTTCCGAGGCACGGGGGTATCACACCACCAACTTCCTGACTCCGAGCTACGACTGAGTAAATTTTAAGATGGAAAAACCCAGTCACAATTTTTTTTGGCCAGACCCGGGATTCGAACCCAGGACCTCAGCGCGCAAATCGTACTCGTAATGCGTACGCAATACCACTACGCCACCGAGGCAGTCAACCTTTAGGTATACTGAATACTCAGACGCCGCGCCGGTGCGGTCCATCGCTGGGCTTGACGAGTCAAATTGAACAATGTTTTCGTATATTTGTAGTGTATTTCCTCAGCTTAGCTGACAATTTAAATTAGGCATCGACTCCACATATTCATATATACTAAGCAAATATAAGTTTACATATTTTTTTTGGTTTGTAGTGGTTTTGAAGTCGGTTTATTTTTATGTTAAAAAGTATTTATTTATTGCTTAAAAAGTATTTAGTTATATGCTAGACATCACCATAATTGTTTTAAACTATGATTTCAAATCGGAATATTTTCTTGTTTAATATTTTTCGGTTATTCTTTCCGTGGTCGGGTTTTAGTTTTTTTAACTTATTTTTTATTTGTTAGTTAATTATGGAATGGTGTACACAATATACAATAGATATATGATTGCAGCATTCGCGGGTCATCTGCTGTTAGTTATTGAACAGTTCCATCCTGTATCTTCGAAGATCTTCATAAAATCTTTATAAATTATATACTAAAATCTTTCCTGAAAAATATGCATTTGAACATCGAAAACCACATCCAAATCGGATCAGTAGTTTTGAGAAATTCGCGGCCATACAATTTACATATACACATACATACGGATCGAATACAAACCCTCCTTTTTTGAAGTCAGTTAAAAATATCGGTAGTGTTCCTATGCAAGCCAGTGGTTCCTTATAAGGCCAATCAAAAATTTTACTGTTGGCCTTGCTAGGGTACATGGGCCTTACGAAGAATATTTATAAATCATGGAAATACGAACACTTAGTTTGTCGTTGTTAATACGTACCGGGAAAATTACAGGACAAATAATAGATAAAGATTTATTTAAAACTAAAGAAAAGAGAATGAGTTGTAGCAAACGACGTTCTTAGGAACATTTTGCCCTTACAAAGTACGGACCCATAAGAAGGCCATTATAGGTAATTTTTTTTATAATTTCATTCTAAAACGCATTGGCAACTTATTCGTTATTGATATAATACTCATTACTATAATCTTCAAATAATTTCCATTAATATATTCTTAGTTATACAATGGTGTTCTAGGAATGTTCGTTGAGTTTTTCTTTTAAATTATAATATGTTAAGCATTTAATCTTTCGTTTATATGAAAGAGCTTTTTATGTAGTTTTAGTTAAAGCGAATATTTTGATTATTACAACTGAATAAAAATTCAGAACGACTGATTTATAATATTGGCCTTGTATGGAGTCCTGTTTCTTGCAAGGCCGTTTGGAAACGCTTAATGAAAGTTAAGTTTAATAAATAGTGATTTCACCTAGAATAAAGAAAGGTAATTTATATGTTACACAATAAAACAACAAAGTGTTAATTAATTATAATTTGTGTCTTTCATTTATCCAGTAAATCTATACTAATATTATAAAGCTAAAGAGTTTGTTTGTTTCTTTGAACGCGCTAATCTCAGGAACTGCTGAACCGATTTTGAAAATTCTTTCACTAATAGGAAGCTACATAACTCCTAAATGCTATAAGCTACTTTTTATCCCGGGAAAATATTTTTGTCCCGGAAAAACATTTTCACGCGGGCGGAGCCGCGAGCACTACTAGTGTACTAATAAAAACTGTTTATTCGTTACAGTGGCCTTCTATGGTCCACCCACCTTATTGTTTTTAAGCTATTGCATAGCTTCTATCGCGGGCCTTGAGCGTGGAAACCGAATCCAGAAATTCCGTAACGAAAAATAACTTAACACCACTCACTCCGACCGGCAGAGCGGTGATATTTTATTTTCAACTCTATCACAACCATGTAGAGTGTAAAATTCCATAAGTAAATTTAATATCGAAGTCTTGTAATTTATTTTCAACTCTATCACAACCATGTAGAGTGTAAAATTCCATAAGTAAATTAATATCGCAGTCTTGTAAGAATACAATATGTAAGAGGATATGAGCTGAATGTTAAACGATAAAAGGTCGAAATTACCGTGTATTTAAAAATTGTTCCAGTCAGTGAAACGTATCGAGTTGTCAAACGCGCGCAGTTGATGAGAATGCCCCGTGGCGGGACGACGTGATTCTAAGTTTGAATTTTTAAAAAGTTTTTATTTTATATCTGTTTAAAGAGGTTATAAATATTAGAATTGCCTGCTTAGAGTTTCGGCGTTAATTCGGTAATTTCACTCATGCCCTAGCATGAGTGAAATTTGGACAATAGAAAAAAATAAAATAAATAAATAATTATAATTACATAAGTTGGTAAAAAATGCTATGCAATAGCTTTACCGCGGTAGTCTCCGAGTGCCACACGTCTTTTTTTTTATGGTGTGAATAGTTTCACGTCACTGACGGTCATTATTATACAGGGTTATTTGAAAAACACCAGCAACCTCGCAGGATTAGATAGCTAGCATCATTAACAACAACGTTTGTTCTACGACTTTTGATAATTTGTTCGATTTTATTTTAATATAAAAATAAATACTTAATTTAATTTTCCGCTTGAATGTTATTAACTTTATGCGCATTCCGAAGATTAGATAAAAAAAACCCGTGTGAATCGCGGGGTTGAAAGCGGGGTGGCGGCGGCGGTGGTTGACCTATTTATCCATCAGAATAATAACTAAAACCATTTATCCAGCCGCCTATAGATTAAAAAACGTTAAACGTTGTATTGATACTTAAACTACATATCTACTTACGTTTTTTTATTGTTTAATGTAGCCAGTCCTAAGCCTGGTAAAGTATGAAGGGATTATGGACTCACCGTAGGTACATAATGTCTATACACCCCGCGAGCTGACGACGAGAAAGCTGAACTTCTGGCCGACAGTCTGGAGGCTCAATGCTCCCTCTCAACAGTACCGATAGATGACGACATTCTTGTTGCGGTTAACTCGTTCGTCGAAGATAGGAGCGCGGTCCGGCCACCGCCTATCTCTATTTTGCGATCGTTAAACCAAAACGACAACGCCAACGCCGACCCGGACGTCGAGCCACCGCTGCCCGATCCCCTTACACCGGTGACGAACGAAGAAGTCATCGCTCTGATCAAGCACTCAAATGTTGTAAAGCCCCCGGGGGTGACCAAACCCCCACCCGCATGCTTAAGATGCTCCCGGAGCATCCAGGCAAAATTCTAACTGCCATTTACAACGCCGCTTTTCGATGATAGGTATTCATAAGCCGGGAAAACCCGCATCCGAACCGTCGTCTTATCGACCAATCAGCCTGCTCAGTACGCTAGGCATACTTTACGAGCGGATCGTCCTCGACCGCCTCAAAATAGTCGCATACAATTACAACCTGATCCCTCCGGAACAGTTTGGTTTCCGCGCTAGACACAGTTGCGTGAATCAGGTGCTTCGCATCACGGAGCACGTTCACGACAAGTTTCGAATCGGCATGCCTACTGGTGCTCTTTTCTTCGATATTGGAAAAGCATTCGACAGGGTGTGGCACAACGGCTTGCTTTTCAAGCTGTAAACTCTCAACGTGCCCACTCAACTCGTGCACATCATACGAGATTTTCTGTGGAATCACGGTTTCAAATATCGCGTGGCGGGAACTCTCTCTTCCCGACATTTCATCACGGCCGGAGTCCCGCAAGGCTCTGCCCTTTCTTTTCAGAATAGAATGCTGAGACATGCTCTTGGTGCCCCGTGGTACGTTCGCAACCGCAACCTCCACGTGGACACCAACATGCCGAGCATCAGGCATTTTATGCAAACGACCAGCAAACGTTACTTCGATCTGGCGGTAAATCACCCAAATACGCTTATCCGCAAAGCGTCGATATATACTCCGCAGTATATAGACCGCAGTTCCGTCCTCGCCGTCGAGGACCTCGCCGCGTTCCCCGTCGCCCCCCCCCCCCGACCCCCCAAGCAGTTCCGGCCCGCGTGCCGATGACAACACAATCTAATAGAATAAGGCCTAAAAACCAATCTTTCCCTAATCGTTGATGTCTCATCCTCTCTCAGTGGCCTCATTCAGCATGGTCACTTAATTCAAAGGGTTGCGAGCGCCTTCTGCCTTCACCCTAAAGACCAGTGTGACCAGAAAAGCCGACTCGCGTCAGGCTACTGATAGTAGGGCCACAAACAAAAAAAAATACGAGCTATTGATAATATTAACTAGGTAATTATCTGGCGAAGAATAGTGTTATTATTATTGACAACGAAAGCGCACGCGTGCATGCGTCGTTTTTTCTATATTTATGTATGAATGAAACATAGACGTACAAATGTCACGACAATACAATAAAAACTTGAAAATTGTTTTTATTTAATGTATTGAGTTACGTCAAAACTCATAGATTGTTGTTTATGATATCTAGCCCTAACAGGATGCTGGTGTTTTTCAAATAACCTTATGTCCGTGAGAACTGAGAATACTTCTTCTTTTTAAAAATGGCTCCACCGTTTTATCGGTGACTTTGTCAATGTCATTTGGGTAGATGTTAAAACAATATCATAACTTTGTTAGAATAACTTTCGACCCGAGGATAACCAACTACCAAGAAATAATAACTGAGAATACAATTGTTGTTTATTTTCTTATACCGTCTAATAAAAATATAATTACCATCGCCTTAAAGTCACAGAAAACTCCAGAAGTAATTTGCATACAAATAATTTATACAAATGTTAGGATTCTAATTAAATTTACTTTAAAAAAATAATCAACAATGGTTAACAAATACTAAATTGTTAACGAAAACCATAAATTGCACTTGATAGAAATAACTTTCAAAGAGTAGATCACAAAATCTTACCAGAATACTAAATTCCCAAGTTGATGTTCTCGCGTGCACGTCTCGCAACAGAATGCTCTGTCAGAGAGCTTGCCACTCGTTTTATAGGGATTTCGTCGGTGGGGAATTGGTTACTACCCTCAATAAATAAATTGATAGCTAACAAATAAATTGACAGCTAACACAAATTAATGTGTTTGTCCGAACCGTGTAACAAGATAACATTTTGCTCTAGACAATAATTAATTTGAATACTAAAATATAAAGTAATTAGCTTTTTGTATGGTTCAAATAAAATTTAAAAGCAAAGCATCTAATCATTTTTATAAAACCCGGAGATGCTAACAATAGATCACCTATAAACTAATAGAGATTGGACATTTGTGGTGTAGGTACATGGACCCTTGCTCTCATGGTGCAAAAACGATCTCAAAAACCGCACTTTTACCGTTAAAATTAATAATACGTACAGTGATCGTAAAATAGCAACTCAGGGAACTGCTCAAGGTTCCGTTTTAGTTTCTTTGCATTTCTTGACTTATGTCAATGATATAAATAAATGTATTCAACACAGCACATGCTACCAATTCGCGGATGATACTTGTCTAGTAATCGCCGATAAAGACCCAGAATTAGGCATAGGACATTTACAAACTGACCTCAATTCTCTTGCAAGGTGGTGCCATGACTTAGGTCTAGTGCTTAATACAGATAAAACGAAGCTTTTAGTAATTATCAGAATCTTTTAGTAATAATCACCATATATCAGATCTGTCTCTTTTAGCAATCTTGTTGCCCACGATCATTATTGTTTACATTCGTCAAATAGCATAAATTGTCAATGTCCGTTTTTGAAAACAGTTGATAGACAAATGTACCTCGGTATACTGATAGACAGTAAATTCAACTGGTCACTTCATATTGAATATGTTTGCAATAAATTAAGGCAGTTCTTGGCTAATATGAAAATACTTAGCAAGCGTATTCCTTTTAAGACAAAGTTAATGCTTTACAACTCACTGGCCCAATCTCACATACAATAATATGGTCTTCTTTGGTCGTACATATAAAACATACCTTAGTCGCATATATTATGAATTCCAATTAAAAATCCACAAAACCAAATAATGTCTCCAATAATGTCAAATTCCAATATAGTAATGATGAAAAAGGTCTTTTAAAACGTTGCAATATATCTCATAATATCTACAAAACTTTCATTAAAGCCTAACAGAATAGAATTGAGAGCCAACTTGATAGCTACCAACCTCCAGAACAGGCAGGTTTTCGTACGGGTTTCTCCACCACCGACCATCTACACACTTTAAATCAAATAATAGAAAAATATAACGAATTTAACTTACCCTTATACACGGCGTTCATTGACTACACAAAAGCCTTTGATAGCATCAGACATTCAGCTATATTTAAAGCGCTCGAAAATCAGGAAAGATATCCCAAATATATAAATAAAATCTACCAAATTAGTACCGCTAATCTCAAAATAAATATATCCGACTCAGGATCAACATTTAACGTACAGAGAGGAGTAAAGCAAGGAGATCCGCTTTCCTCTAAACTTTTTACGAGCACTCTGCAGGGAGTATTTAAGACCTTGGCGACCTCATGGGCTAAAGGGGATATCGTGGTTGGCGACAAACGATTGTCAAATCTTCGTTACGCCGACGACATAGTTCTCTTCACCTCGAAACCTGCGGAACTTCAAGAAATGCTACAAGAACTAAGCATCGCAAGCCTTAGGTTGGGCTTCGTATGAACGGGACAAAAACAAAATTAATGACCAACTGCAATAGACATCGGGTAGAAATAGACGGACAAGAGATCGAATATGTCGACGAATATCCATAATTGGTCCAGATAGTATCTTTCTCTCCCGCCCTGTGGATTGGGGGCGTTTGTAGAATTCCACCACGGTAAAAGGCGACTAACGCCCACCAGTCTAGCCAACTTCTGTGACCCCCGTGATGGACGGCAGCGTGTTTCACGCTGCCTCGGACACCAAGGGCGTCCTTCGGTGTACGGGGGCTTCTGAGCCCCCGCAACAACAGGAGAAAAACCGCAACAGCGGTACGCGCAGGGGCGGTTGCGGACGACAATTTAGACGTGAGTCGGAGGAAGCCCGCAGCCGTCCCTAATGCGACAAAGATGGCCATGATAAAAAAAAAAAAAGATAGTATCTTTCAAGAATAGACAGGACCTGGAAATTACAAGAAGGATTGAAAATTCTTGGAAGAGCTTCTGGTCCTTGAAAGAATTTCTAAGAGGTGATCTTCCACTCTCTATCAAAGGCAAACTCGTCGACATGTGTATCTTGCCCGTTTTAACTTATGGCGCCCAAACCTGGTCGTTAACGGAGTCCCAGAAGCTGAAACTTATGGTTTGTCAACGAGCAATGGAGCGCATCATCCTCAATGTCAAACGGATGGATCGTGTCAGAAACACAGAGTTGCGCTCCAAAACTCGTGTAGTAGATGTAGGGAAAAAGGCCACGACACTAAAGTGGAACTGGGCGGGTCACGTAGTTCGAATGAATCCGGAACGCTGGGCCAAGCTAACTACAGACTGGATCCCAACAAATGGTCGCAGAAAACGGGGACGACCAAGGAAGCGATGGAGAGACGACCTAGACGCATTCGAACCAGACTGGAAACAGTTAGCGGAAGATCGAAGGAATTGGAAGAAAAAGGGGGGCCTTTGTTCAGCAGTGGGATACATATGAGGCTTAAAATAAATAAATAAATATAAACATTGCAAAATAATTAATATTTATTCACTCATAGAATATACCAAACAATATTATTTTAATGAGTCTGTGATTAAACACCCTGCATACACACGGGCTATCGCTCATAACCGATTTTTTACACCGAGAGCCAACAATGCGTACGGAAAGAGGAAAGCTAATTATTTTGTACCCCGACTTATTAATAACTTGCCTACCTACCGACTTAATTGATAAAATTACACCATGTAATTATAAGATCAAGTTAAGATTTCTTTATGAATAATATATTTTATAGTGTATACTGATCTACCTTGTTCATTAAGAATTAATAGTTTCTGTATAACTAAGTACGTATAATTATGAACTGATACTGCTGTAAACTTTTTTTAGCTAGTACAAACCTCAGTGGTTTGATAGATGCTGTTATTGTTACTTTTGTATTACTGTTTGAATGATAATAAATAAAAAAAAAACCTAAGAATCACACGACACAAGCTGCCATTATTTATTTTATCAGTAACTTCAGGTGTTAAAGAAACGGTGTATGCAGGCTGGGCTGCCAGATCTTAGAGAGTGCGACAAGAGCTTTAGGGGGCGTCAGGGCTTAAGAATTATTTCTCTCATATTAAAACTTACTACTTACTACTCTCCTGGGAGCAAATTACCGGGATAAAAAGTAGCCTATATGTTGATCCAGGACAGGGTCTACCGTTGTGACTAATTTTATCCAAATCCATTCTGTGGTTTCTGCGTTTGCTTCGTACAAACATCCAAACATTTTCACAAACATTTGCATTTATAATATTAGTAATATTATTATAATGCGCCACCGTATTGTTCATCATCTGACTACCTTGAACGTCTATGTCATACTGTAGGTACGTAAAATAAGAGTGGTACTATAGCTACGAGCGCACGTTGCAATACAACGAGGCTCTACATTCTCGTAAATTAGGACATGCCTTCTCCTGCATATTGCCTAAATATTTGCAAGAATCTGCAAAGTTAGCTAATTATAAAATTTAAATACTAATTGCGTTATATAAAACGAAGCAAGTGGACGATAGCCTAGTTGGGAATGGAACGGTCTGACGAGACAATGTCCGGAGGTTCAAAACCCAAGGCACACAACTCTGACTTTTCAAAGTTACGTGTGTATTGTTTATCAATTATCGTTCGCTTTAACGGTGAAGGAAAACATCGTGAGGAAACCTGCATACCTAAGAAGCTCTTTATAAGAATTTAGAAGGTATGTGAAGTCTGCCAACCCGCACTAGGCCAGCGTGGTGGACTAATGCCTAAACCCTCTCAGTAGTAGAGGAGGCCCGTGCTCAGCAGTGGGTAGTATATAATACAGGGCTGATTGCATTGCATTGCATTGCACAAAACGAAGCTATTTACTATGTTCATTAGATATTTGTAACAATTTAGCTGTGAGTTGGTTCATTTACATAGGCAATTTGATTAGTGTTAGGTACCGCTCGACCGGGGAAGTACCACGACTTCACTGAAAATTGACATGTTGCCATTTTACTCTACCTGTTTTATATATCGAGTGAGATTCCAGCCTACCATCAGCAATTAAAAGGGGGCTATTGAGAGCGCAGTACTATAAATAGTGAGGCTCCAAGATGAACCCCAGCACGGAATCATCGTGCTGCCATAGACATAAAAAAATCGGATGCATTCACGACTCCCTAACCCTCCCACAGGCGCAGAACCAGTTCGCCATGGATTTAAGTCCGTATGCCGCTATAAAAATTGGTTAAGGTCCCGAACCAGAGGTCATTTATGTGACACCTGGGTCGCTCCACAGGTTTAAGAAAGGTATCCATAAGATGGATCTTTTCTGCGGGGCAAAAAAAATCTAGCAGCAATTGCCATTCTCATTGGTCAGACTACGGTTTTATAAATCATGTTAGAACAGGAAATCAAAAAATTCTCTACTTACACCTAGATAATCCGATCTAGACTTCTTTTGTATCCTATTATTTCAAGATAATGTTTAGACGCAGAGCGATCCCGGGATTTAAAATAAATAAAAATTAAAATAAAATAAAAAATAAAATACTTTATTCATCACGTAGGCGAACATAGTTGCACTTATGATAAGTCGAGACATATTTAATAATAATTATTAGTCACTTATATAACTACAGACATTTTTATTAGGAGTAAAATAAATGATGAAAAATAAAAAGTAAAAAGTAAGAAGCCAGCTCGGGCTGGCAAGAAAAGCAATATAAAACAAGAGATAATTAACAAAAAAATATATGATAATAGTAATAACAATGGGAGGAACGCGTCGCGATCCTCACCGGTGAGGACACTACAGGCCCTAGCCTAGCTAACCTACCAGCCTTTCACTAGCTACCTAAGCGATGACTACCCGAAGAAGAAAGGCAGAAAGAAACTCCGGGCTTACTTTATAATGATCACACCACAGTCATTCATCATTTTGTCTAAGCAGTACCTGAGTTTTAAGATTTTTAAATTGTAATGATCTAATGATAGTTTCTAATTATACTTACAAGTAAATAAATGACTTATGTGTTCATTAGGAACGAATAAAGATATGAAGTTGTTATTTTAATGAGCCATTTTATCTCTCTAATGTCTATGTAAGTAATTGTTATCACGCTCTGCCACTTGCTGAGAATCAGTTAAATTGTGTAAATTGTATAATCAACACCCCATTGTTTTACATCTAGATATTCCAGTGCATCCAAAATGACAAAAACTAAACTGAGATCGATTTCAAGATCAAATCCCCTTCTCGCATGTTGCAACCCAAATGCTACCTACCAAGCAATTATAGAGTCCTCTTAATTATGAATTCTAAGTGGGTCCCATAACAGTCCGATATCCTTTGATTAGTACGCACTGTTGGTACCGTTTGAATGCTTACATCTAAGTAGATGGTATAGTAAGTACTTTACCATACATTAAAATTTCTATAAAGAATAGAAATATTGCTTTTCAAAAAAAAAAAGAATACTAAAAAAACGGCTTACTTTAGACCTCCTAATAAAGGCAAACCGGGGTTCTCAAGAGTCTTTTATGATTTGATTTTTTTTTATTTTGTAATCCTTCTTATTATTTTTTAGAAACAGGAATTTAAAGTTAAACCTTCATCGTTAGCTTCCTCGCTTTAGTCTACCTTCCCCTACTAAATCCTTTAGGTACACTAATGCCGGTCTGCCTGATTTCTTCACGGTCTGCATAAATCCATATTCACAGGAATGAAATATAATTGGGAAATATTTCGACGGTCCCATAGAACAAAGTCGTATGTGCAAAATGTTAGCTTTTAAGTAGAGCGCTTTGAAAGTAGTAAGTTTGTATTCATGTGCGAATTAGTGCTATTTTCACACATTAGGTTCAAATTTGTTACTGAACCCTGATAGATAATGTTTCCTTCATGTATAACTTGTGATTTTCACAATAAATTTAGACTTTCAAAGCGCTCTACTGAAAAGCTAACATTTTGCATATACGACTTTGTTCTATGGGACCGTCGATTTATATAATATATTATTATATCGCTATATCCGTCTGTTAATACGCTATGCTGATAATGACGCGACACAGCGTTTCCGTACAGCTTCCCATAAGAAACATGTGAGGTAACTTTTATGTAATCGCATATTCAAGTTTATAACCGTTCTTGATGATGCATAGCCGTAATATTCACCGCGTAGGTCTCTAGTTCTCCGGCCAAGCAACAGTGTGAAGTTACTAAGGTTCTCAACCTTCCTTTTTCAGCCGAGCAGCTCTGCGAGTGCGTCCAGTTTATTAACGCCGAGGATTACACTAACCACGGCTGAAAAAAACCGGGCTAAGAGTGTTATTGTAATATTCACTAGAATTATTTTATAGTTATCGAGAAGGTAGGTCACCTGGTTTCAAGAGATCCTTGCTCATTAACACCTACTAATATTAAAAGAATCATGGATACTCTGACTCTGCTTTAAAGAAATGTAGGAACGAGGGGAGAGATTTCTCTTCTCAACGAGATTCGAAATTTCGGAACTCCTACTCTAGTACGAAATACAAGCTGCCATGAATCAATGTTGATTTTTTGTGTCATAGTGCTACTACAACCTCGAGGCGGCCCGAATGCCCTGTACACAAATATGTACGTGCTTCGACCACTTATAGATTCAGTGTAATTTTTTTCTAATAGCCCTCACATGGGATTCACAAAGCACTAATTACCAGGCGTATAATTTTTCCGAAACGCCAAAAGGCGTGACTTTTCTAGGGTCTGAAATCTATTCTATTAGATCTACTTTTTACATACTGAGGACGTTTAAATTTTTTGTTTGAATAATATCGAATTCTGGACCTAGTACCTACGCCGACTCTAAAAAATATTTAAGAGGAAGATAGATAATCCCTGCCTGCTGCGCTAATTTACATCCCGATAACGAAAAAACTACCTAATACATCATACACACATATATGACACAAGAGCTCTAATAATACGACCTTCGTAAATTTAATGTAATGGCCTACCTAGGCCTGGAGTATTTGCTTATGCGTTTTGAAAATGACAGCAATAATTACCACTTATCCATTCGGCATGTGCGAATCATATTTGCATATTTGTAGAATGTACTTGCTTGTTAATAGATATTCAAAATTGTTATAGCAAAATCGCATTCCTACAACGATTTTAGTGCACCGCGGAGACGGTATCGAGGTGATGCACCAATTGATTATTAATTTACGTCAACTCTTGATTCATTTACCAATTAAGTTGGAGCTATAGTCGATTTCGTAATTATGTAAGATACCTATTGCGAGTTCGTTGCTGCTGTTTTTTTTCTATTTCATCTACCCTCAGCCGAGTCCAGTATCGGCTCGGCACGACGTCTTTTATCATGCGTGTTGCTGAAATGCAGTGGCGTAGCTTGACATAGAGAAGCCCTATATCAAAATGTTGTTGGGGGCCTTCCAACGTCGGATTTATACTTTCTTAATTACATACCAGTTAGTTTGTGCCGCCCCGCATGTCTCACATCCGGAGCCTAATATGCAGGAGCATAAAAAACTCTCGGAATTTTTGGGTGAACGTTAAGTTTAGCGTATGGGCTAAGGGGGGGGCCCTAGAGCTCGGGGACTCCGTATCATTGATACAGCTGATACATCGGTAGCGACGCCCCTGCTGAAACGTTTTGGCAACAAACAACCTTTGGTCTATCTGATGTCGAATCTTTAGAGGGGATTGGGTTATAGGTTAGAGAAAATCCACATAAAATTTCTTCTAAACTGGGAATCGAATCCACAACCCAACACACCGCGGGAACAGGAACGCGGCATCATTAACGCGGAAAACTCCCTTCAGCCTTTGTTTTGTAAAACCATCAAAATTCACAACAACTGTTCCTATTAATAATGTTTATGAGGAAATTATACTAACACTAACTCGAAGCGATCCGTCGGATCTCGTTGCGTGTGCGCTTGCGACATGGTGAAATCCGTTACATAACTGACATTGAACTACAAACATTCTTTTTTATCGACTCATATTTAGGCAACTTGCATAGTGTAGCATAAGGTGTCAAAGGTCTTTTTGACACGCGGTAAATATTTTCAAAGTTTTCCATATGCACTTTTTTACCATGTGCTTTATATTTCACATTAAACCTATTCTATTTATGCGTATATCTAAGTGATCACGTGTAGTTTTTATTTCGTAATTTTTACATTATATTGATCTTTATATTGTTATGTCAGACAATATGGGGGAAGATTTAATTGCCTCCAGCAAACTCGGTTGTACAAAACGAAACAGTAAGTCCGCAGTCTCACGGCGGTTTTCCGCATTACAAGTTACTGAAGTTGTAGCCAAGATGCCTTAATAGAATAAAAAAATGGCAATGATATATCGTATTGATAAGTCTGTCGCTACGATATGGCATACATAACGTAAGCGTAGGTAAACGATTGCAGAAAGGCTACTTGGCTCCGACTAGCGTGGCTCTAATTAAATAAATAAAATATTTCTAAAATATTAAGTAACTCTTGGATGTTATTCAATTAATTAAATAGAGTCACATAGTACTATTTAAATATTAAGATGTGTCCAAAAACTTCATATCATAGAGTTCTGCAGACGCGTAACTAATTAATAACCACGGTTCCTTTAAATCCCGACCGTTCGGGGAACATAACTCCCGGCAAACATTGACCAACTAGCCCAGGACTCCATGCTAGCCCGAGTAAGTTACCGGACTGATAGCGATTTCTCTTAATCATCGAAAGATGTAAATGCCAACAGCAAACCGTATTTGTTGAGGATGTATCATGTAACAATAGTAATGCCTACATACCAAACACATAAGACCCATTCATTCATTCCATTATAAGTTTTCGCTAGTTGCAGACTGTTTCTACTGAGTGACTTGGAAATCGTCTTTTAGCAGTGTACAGTGTCAAATAGATGTTGTGAAGTAGGACGTCATCACTTCGACTCCCACTTAGGGAAAAAGTGGGGGTTTATAGGGATTGGCACGAATTGGTTCACTCGAAAGTGTCCATAGTCAATAGCCAAATGTAGCAATGGTATTGGGGTATATTACACAGTCAATAATATCGTGATCCTGAAATCGCGATATTATCACAAGATCGCAAATGCTATGCCTATAACCTGCGAAATTATCACGATACTGCGATACGCATCAATATTATCGTGATAATACGAGTATCGCGTGATATTATTGACTGTGTAATATACCCCATAGACTATGCGGTATACGCAAAAAAATATGTAACACTGACCCTATTCTGTTGCAAGTTCAGGTTGAAAAAGAGATAACTGACTATAAAGGCCGAATTTTTTTCGTGTGTGGCTTGTGAATGAAATAAAGTGTCACAACACTGTTATGTTATGTAATGATTGTGTGTTTATCTATACTAATACTTAATATTATAAAGCTGAAGAGTTTGTTTGTTTGTTTGAACGCGCTAATCTCAGGAACTACTGGTTCGAATTTAAAAAATATTTTTGTGTTGAATAGACCATTTATCGAGGAAGGCTTTAGGTTATATAACATCACGATGCGACTATTAGGAGCGAAGACATAATGGAAAATGTGAAAAAAACGGGGAAAATTATTCATCCTTGAGGGCTTCCATTGCGTGCGCTGCGAAAACGGTTCCAGATACCAAAAATATATGTATGAAAGAATTATTCCTTTTGAAATGATCTAAAAAAATGTCCGTAACAGTATATGTCTATATTTTAAGATTAACTCAATAGAACCGTTTTTATTGTAATCAAATTTGGTCGAAATTAATGCATTATTTGTTAAGAGTTGTATCAACGTCATAGTCATACATAGGCTACTTTTGATCCCGGGAAAACATAAAGCGGGACTTTTGTCCCGGAAAAACTTTTTAACGCGGGCGAAGCTGTGGGCAAAAGCTAGTGATAAATAAATGTCTTACGATTATAGAAGACTAGCTTTTGCTAGCGGCTCCGCCCGCGTTTAAAAGTTTTTCCGGGATAAAAGTCCCGCTTTATGTTTTCCCAGGATCAAAAGTAGCCTATGTGTTAATCCAGGACATGATGAATGCGTGCGCCAAATTTCATCGAAATCCGTTCAGTAGTTTTTGCGTGAAAGAGGAACAAACATCCATACATCCAAACATCCAAACATCCATACATTCTTACAAACTTTCGCCTTTATAATATTAGTAGGATTTGTCGCCTGACGAACAGATTTATTACGGTCGTCTGCGTCCAACGAAGGGGTGCAGGCTGCAGCCACATAAATTGGCACTAATTATAGGCCAACGAACTTCGAGTAAATTGTAAATAAATTTCATACAATCCTACACTGATAAATAATTATTATCAGTAATGAAGTAAAATTTTATCAACAAAAATATTCGTCTTAAAAAACGCATCTGGGGGGTTTAAAAATAAAAAGAAAAAAAAAGACGTGTGGCACTCGGAGACTGCCGCGGTAAAGCTATTGCATAAATTCTAATATTTATAACCTCTTTGAACAGATATAAAATAAAAACTTTTAAAAAATTCAAACTTAGAATCACGTCATGCCGCCACGGGGACATTACCATCAACTGCGCGCGTTTGACATTTCGATACGTTTCACTGACTGGAACAATTTTTAAATACACGGTAATTTCGACCTTTTATCGTTTAAAATTCAGCTCATATCCTCTTACATATTGTATTCTTACAAATCTGCGATATTAAATTTACTTATGGGATTTTACACTCAACATGGTTGTGATAGAGTTGACAATAAAATATCACCGCTGTGCCGGTCGGAGTGAAGGGTGTCAGGTTATTTTTCGTTACGGAATTTCTGGATTCGGTCTCCACGCTCAAGGCCCGAGACAGAAGCTATGCAATAGCTTAAAAATGATGTCTACATTTTTCTATATCTTAAGACAATAACCGCGCGTTACAAGGATTAAATAATCATTTTTAACGTGACATGTGTATTCAGTAGATATTGTGACTCATTAGAAAAAAAAAATACAATTTGAATAGTAACGAAACATTAAAACATATTTTTTCCTATGTAAGTATATTGTATATCTAGTAATATACTTTCGGAACGTAATTATAATTAAATTTAATGCAATGCAATGCAGTCAGCCCTGTATTAGGTATGTACTGCCCACTGCTGAGCATGGCCATAGCCTACTCTATAACTGAGAGGGTTTAGGCCTCATTCCACCACGCTGGCCTAGTGCGGGTTGGCTAACTTCATATACCTTCGCAATTCTTATAGAGAACTTCTCAGGTATGCAGGTTTTCCACGATATTCTTCCTGCACCGTTAAAGCGAGTGATAATTCACAGAGAATACACACATCACTTATTAGAAAAGTCATAGGTGTGTGCCCTTGGGTTTTGAACCTGCGGACATTCGTCTCGGCAGTCCGTTCCATTCTCAACTAGGCTATCCCCGCTAAATTTTTTTTGCAGTATAATTAAAGTAGCTTTTGCCCGCGGCTCCGCCCGCGTTAAAAAGTTTTTCCAAGGTAAAAATCTCGCTTTATTCTTTCCCAGGACAATAAGTAGCCTATGTTTTAATCCAAGACATGATCTACCCGTGTGCCAAATTCCATCGAAATTCGTTCAGTAGTTTTTGCGTGAAAGAGTAACATACATCCATACATTCTTACAAACTTTCACGTTTATAATATTAGTAAAATTATGCACATAAATATCTATGGATGATAAAAAAATATGTTTTTTTGCCGTTTCCAACAGCAGTCAGCAGCCCTAGCGAGGAATTTAAAGAGGCACGCATCAATCTGCGAACTCAACGTAATGTCTTGTCGCCTACATACAAACAGATCGCTGCGTTACATACAACACAAAAGGTGGCGAAAATGCACCATGTTTAGTCTTTTCGTACACTGTATAGTTATAAAATACACACGACACGCATTTTACTTTTAATTTTATCAGCCCGGAGTCTAGAATTTGTGCCTGATATGGTGATAGGCTCGCCCCCTATCACATCATGGGACGGAATATGCACGGCGAAAAGTGGGTGCACTAGTTGCGCCTACCCTTACTACCTACCCCTTTGGGGCTAAAGGCGTGAGTATGCGCGCGCATTTTAAGCAGCATTGGAAAATAACTGATATGGCCTTTGTCACATAGGACGGAAAATAAATTTGCCGTAAAGAGGCAATTGTTGCAAGATTCACTATAATTACGGTCGTTGTCACTCAGGGTTAACATATAGGCTGTAGATGAAGATTTTATAGATAAGTATATTTTAAAATCTGTCATTTAACTGTGTAATTTAAAACTACTCATAAATTAAATATAATTTGCTATGTGATCACGACAAAAAGGAGATTTCGACAATGCTAACGACAAAATAAACATGCGACAATCATGCTATAATTTTATTTGACTCCAAAACAAACAATAGATTTTTTACTACAGGTTGTAATGAAAATGAAGACTTAGATTACAGTAAATTGGTTTTACCTGGTAATCTATTCAAAGTTCCTTCCTGATTAAGCGATATTATGTTTATAATGTGTTATAAAAATTAAACATTTCAAAATCCGTCATATTGCAGACGACATGTCAAAATGCGAGGCGCGTGCGCACCGTACAAGGTGAGCGAAATGGGTCGAGCGATCGCACTTGACAGCTGACTATACTTATTGTTACCAACCCACTGACCCAGAATGCCGAAAAATGACAAATGACACGTAACGTCAACAATAGCCGGCATTAAGCGATATTTAGACGGATCAATAATTGCTAGAAATAACCGCAATATTTAATAATTGCCAGCAATGTTCGTTTTTCAAATATCTGTCAAAAGATTCTAATGTCCGTCAAGGCAGGCGAGAATTGCCTCGCCATTGTGCATGTTCAGACGGCGATCAATAATTGCTTACGATAATTACTAGCAAAGATTGAACAAAAAGGAGGAAAACATGGGTTTTTAAAGGTCGAAATTTGTGGATACGGTAGTTAAATTCGGAACCCTCCACGGATAGAGTTGTAAAATTATATACTTTTTTATAAGGGCATGGTAAATTGACCCCATGATACTTGATGGTATGAGGAGAGGGATCCAAACAGACTGTCGACTAACAAGATATGAAGACCGATGAGCATTAAAGATTAGATCAAAATAATGTCAGTAACTAAGTAAATTAAGTCCGCACGTTTCTATAACTTCTGTAATATTATTACCTCATATTAATACTATTTGCAGGAATGCAGTTACGTTGTTAGTGGTTTAAAAATTATGTCATCATTTATCTCACGATGTTGAGTTGTACTCACGTGTACCTAATAAAACGTGTACAAAGTTAAAAAAAGAAACTATTCATATAAATATGTGATAGGTCGTTATACGGTATTTGGGTATGCACCGGCCCAATAGAATGGCTTGACAATCTCTGCTAGTTCGAAACCAAAATTACTCTGGTTGTAGGTCTCTCATACATGAGAGTCAGTCTGGGTGGGTACCACCGCAATGTCTATTTCTACCGCCAAGCAACAGTGTGCATGCACTGTTGCGTTTCAGTTTTAAGGGGCTTTGTAGCCAGTGTAACTACTGGACATAATGAGACTTAACATATTATGTTTCAGGATGACGAGCGCAGTAGAATGTCACACAGTATGGAATGTAACTCAAGGTGCTGTATGGTGTTGCTGCTGATTATGGGTGGTCGTATCGCTTACCATCAGGCGAACGGCCTGCTCGCAATAAAAAAAAACACCTCTGGCCTTTCGAAGTACATACCGTGTGTACTTTTTATCAATTATTGTTTGCTTTAATAGTGAAGGAAAACATCGCGTGAAAGCCTACATACCCGAGAATTCTTCATAAGAATTTCGAGAGTATGTGAACTCTACCGACCCAAACTAGGTCAGCGTTGCGGAGTAAAGCCCACACCCTCTCGGTAGAAGAGTCCCGTGTTCAGCAGTGGGACAGTATCCAGTACAGGGCTGCTATCTTAGTATTATTATAGCAGCAGTGTGCATGCACTGTTGTGTTTCGGTTTGAAAGGCATTGTAGCCAGTGTAACTACTGGACATAATGACACTTAACATCTTATGTCTCAGGATGACGAGCGCAGTACTTTGCCACAGTGCCACTCAGTACTTCGTAACTCAAGGTGCTGGATGGTGTTGCTACTGTTTATGGGTGGTCGTATCGCTTACCATCAGGCGAACGGCATGCTCGTCTCGTCATTCAATACGATAAAAATAATGCAAAAGTATGTGAAAATGTTTGGATGTTTCTTAGAAGTAAGTACAGAGACAGCTGAGCGGATATGAATGAAATTTGGCACACGAGTAGATGATATACTAAATTTATACATAGGCTACTTTTGCTTCTATGGGAAATAATTGATTTTTTGGTTACAGTGTTTGAGGGACTTTTGTAGCGGGAAAGGTCTTTTCGCGCAGACGAATCCGCGAGCAACATCTAGTTTTTCTATACAACTAGCCTTTGCCCACGGCTTCGCCCGCGTTAATAAGTTTTTCCGGGCTAAAAGTCCTACATAAAAACCTTCCCGTTGAATCACTCTATCAAACACATTTATTTGGATAAAGATTAATATTATGACGTTGATACAACTCTTAACAAATAATGCATTAATTTCGACTAAATTTGATTACCATAAAAACGGTTCTAGTGAGTTAATCTTAAAAGATAGACATATACTGTCCTGGACATTTTTTTAGATCATTTCAAGAGGAATAATTCTTTCATACATATGTTTTTGGTATCTTGAACCGTTTTCGCAGCAGACGCAATGGAAGCCCTCAAGGATGAATAACTTTCCCCGTTTTTTTACATTTTCCATTATTTCTTCGCTCCTAATAGTTGCATCGCAATGTTATATAGCCTAAAGCCTTCGTCGATAAATTGTCTATTCAACACAAAAAGAATTTTTCAATTCGAACTAGTAGTTCCTGAGATTAGCGCGTTCAAACAAACAAACAAACAAACAAACTCTTCAGCTTTATAATATTAGTAAGTATAGATTTAACTCTTTAGCTCATTTCTATCTACCTACTCCAATTACAATCTGTAACATTTAATTTACTTAACGCTATAAATTGAAGACTACATAACGTATTTTGTTTGGGATAATATCGACCGTTGGCCGGTAAAGCGGACCACGCTGACTCTTGCACAGCTCTATCAAACAATGGGGGGAATCTGTTATCTAAGCCTGACTTCGTATAAAGAATTACCCGCCAAGTGCGTTGCATTTCTACAGCTTTACTGTATACTCATTGGATTACTATTAGATACAAAAATATGACCCAATTAGTAATAATCATTAGCGGCAGCATAGGATTTTATTAGTGCCTAATAATATATCATAATATTAATAATGCCAACCCTGTATTGTATACTGCTTACTGCTGAGCACGGGCCTCCCCTACTACTGAGATGATTTAGGCCTTAGTCCACCACGCTGGACTAGTGCGGGTTGGCAGACTTCAAATACCTTTGAAATTCTTTTTAGAGAAATCTCAGATAGGTAGGTCTCCTCGCCTAACAAAACGATACATGATACTTAAACCAGAATAAATGAAATACATCCCGAGATGAATATTGTATTCCTATTAAACAGTGCCGGTTCTACATAATAAAAAAGACACGCCTCCACAGACTGACTCGCATACGAGGCTTGCCAACCCTATTGTGACCACTTAGTATGCTCGGCGGTTTTATTACAAAATACTTGCACACGGAGGTCGATTTAAATGACTAGGACCTAGATATCCGGCATTTGTAAGAGAATTTTATAACCCTTTTTTGTTACGAGGGAAAAAGGACTTCTAATTGAAGACTCAATGGGCTCATTAACGACACTATGTTACACTGCGAGAGATAAAAATATCCGAGTAAACGATGGCTTAAGACCCTAAAATTATTAATAACATATATTATAACAACATATCTACGAAAACCCCGCAGTGGTATTCAACGGCGCAAACTTTGGTATTCTGGAGCACGAAATGACGATGCAACTCGCAAGAATCATGCCGAACTATCTTACTGGAGCACAGAATGCACCCAAAACGAATTTGACGTACTGTAGTAGAAGCATAACATCTTATGTCTCAGGATGACAAGCGCAGTGGAATACCAGAAAATACTTTGTAACTCAAGGTGCTGGATGGTGTTTCTACTGTTTATGGGTTGTCGTATCGCTTACCATCAGGCGAATGGCATGCTCGTCTCGTTATTCGATGCCATAAAAAAGCTTCGCTAAGTTGAGTATAAAATAAATGAGGTGCCATCCTCAAAACTCTACGTATCTGATTGATAGGATTTTCAAAATAATGGTTTTGTAGATACATTTTCGAAAAATAAGATCAATAAATACAGTAAAATGCTTTTCTATGACAACTACGATAATGTGAATAAGACAATTAGAACTTTGTAGAATAATTAAATCCCGAGATGATTTTCCGAATGGCTGTATGCAGTCGTTTGGTTAAGCACACTACTCTTGCCAATCGTCCTAGATTCACGAACTTGTCCTAGTTTAGAAGCATCTAGGGATGGGCTGACTGTCTTATCGAGGGGATAGATAAAAATTAAATATATTTCCATCAATAGTATTTCTTTAATTATTTTTTATTGTAGCCAATTTGTACGTAGTAAACTGGCCTTTTTAATTTATCTTATTCCATCCAATGGTTGTCTGTAAGAATAACTTCGAGCGATAAGACCGCCAATTATACCTCCTCTCCGCCTTCATTGTTTTTATTCTAAAGTACAGTGTTTTTAGTGGATGATAGCCTAGTTGGGAATGGAACGGTTTGCTGAGACAATGTCCCCAGATTCAGACACCTCTGCCTTTTAGAAGTTACGTGTGTATTGTTTATCAATAATTATTGTTCGTTTTAACAGTGAAAGAAGACACCGTGAGGAAACCTACATGCCGGTGAATTTTCCATCAGAATTTCGAGGGTATTTGACATCTGTCAACCCGCACTGACCAGCGTGGTGGACTAAGGCCTAAACCCTCTCAGTAGTAGAGGAGGCCCGTGCTCAGCAGTGGGCAGTATATAATACAGGGCCGGTTGCATTGCATAGTGTTTTGTTTTTATTTTTGGTGTATAATAAATAAAAGTAATTTAATAGCTATGCCCAGTAGACAATAAATTAGCACGAGGTTGCGGATTTTTTTTATATTTGTTTCTGTCTTGTATTCTTGCGTAAACTCAGGACTCGGGCTGATGGATTGATTTTTTTATGATTTATGCTACAATTCCTTTACTTTTTTCTGTCTCGGTTTGCTATACAGGGAAAATCCTTCAATTATAATTTTTTTTGTGAATAAAAGATAGCTTAGTGTTCCCAGCTTCACTATTCAGTGTCATAAAATGTGTGTCATCGAATGCCAAAAATATTGCAGTGGCGTATATGGCGGTTACCTGAACTCTTGCACTATGATTCCCTCTAAATTAGCTATTTCTGGATTTTTGTAGAGATTTACTGTAGGAATAGAAGAGTGTTGTGTAGTAATTATTAGAATTCCTTTTTATTTATTTTAGTAGTTATTTTCGGAAACAACGACCTATGATAAAATTCAAAGGTCTTACGTCGTTTACCGTAGGTACTTAAAAATAAAATAGACTAAGGAATACCTGATCTACTGTGCTTCCATATTTTTTGCAACGCGTTGATGTAATTATTGTAAGTGTTCACACTGATCACACACACACACACACTCACGCATTTTATCCCCGAAGGGGTAGGCAAAGACGCAACTAGTGCACCCACTTTTCGCCGTGCGTATTCCGTCCCATGATGTGATAGGGGGCGAGCCTATCGCCATATCGGGCACAATTCCAGACACCGGGCTGATACTGAATTTAAAACCCAATATCACTTTGCCCGACTCGGGAATCGAACCCAAGACCTCAAAATTGTAGTCATACCGTAATACAACTACGCCACCGAGGCAGTCATAGGCAGTCACAGGCAGGCACAATGATCACTTACATAGGAAATGTGGGAACGTAGCCATGGCCCGACAGAAGGTTATTGGCATAACGTATGTTATTTTTAATTATGTTTATTTTTTTATTTTTTATGTAACAGTGCCTATAACTTAATTATTTAAATATTAAGGATAGTATATGACGGATTATATCCGGCAGTTATATCTGTTTATAATAATATATTGTAAATTAATTAAGGTTAATTAAGGCCTGTTTCCCGTAACTCAGTAAACGATAATCGTCGACTATAATATAAGGCGGTTAGAAACAGAAGTTGAGCTCCCAAAAAATGCTAAACAAAAGAATGTATTCAGCATTTACAGTGATTCTCTACAAAAATCCAGAAGTTAATTTACAGGGAATCATAGTGCAAGAGTCTAGCAAGGTACTGTCTTATACGTTAACTAGCGGATAACATTTAATTGAACATTGTGAAATAAACCTTTAATCTATACTAATATTATAAAGTTGAAGAGTTTATTTGTTTGGTTGAATGCGCTAATCTCAGGAATTACAGAACCGATTTTAAAAATTATTTCACTACTAGGAAGCTACATAACTCCTGAGTGCTATAGGCTACTTTTTGTCCCGGGAAAATATTTTTATCCCGGATAAACTTTTTCACGCGGGTGGAGCCGGGAGCATCGCCTAGTCGTTCATATTATAATTAATTTATCAATGTTTTTAGGCAAATAGTACAGCTGAAGAAACGTTTAAATATTTGACCCATAAAATTATTAGCCAATATATTTTTCCCATATAAAATTGAGAAGCAATTAAATATTAGAAAGGTGATGATAATTAATTGTTCGAAAATTGAACCAAATTTTGGGTATTTCATATCACACTATAATTAATTAATGATTAATTTTGTCAAAATAAAATAAATATTATTTAACAGATACTGTTTGTTTAGTGCCCAATATAAATTATTAAAACTATCGAAAATAACAATAATCAACTAAATATAATTTTTAAAAATATAATTATATTTTTAAATTAAATTGCACTAATAATCGAGGAAAGAACTTTAAAAATAGGTTATCATTCAAAAGTTACACAAACCACAAGATGTCCAAAACACACATGTAATTAAAAAAACTGGGGTATCCGTATTGCAAAATTATCTAACATAAAATTGGGCAATAGACTTTCACAAAAAAAATACATATAATTTGTGCAAAACTTACCTATATTATTCACAACACTAGCACATTTTTAAATAGCACATTATTCGAAAGCCAGCATATTAGCGATCAAATTTTGGGGCCGAATTACATAAGTATTACGTGAAAGGTTGCGCAAAGAACTTGGTGAATGCGGCGTGCGCTGGCCGCCGGCGTCGGGTCGCTTATGAATGAAGTAAGTTAAGGCTGCCGATTTATGTATGGAGGGAGGGAATGTCGCGATGCGCGGAACTTTGCGACGAGTTTTTTTTTTCTATTTAGGGTGCGTTTTAATAATAAATAGGTATATTTTGATCGCCTTTGCTGGTGGTAGATTTGTATCTCCCGGAACGACCACAATACATAAGGTTTACAACCAGCCATACTGGCCTACGCAAGTGTCGCGTTGCGGGCTCAGCCTGTGTATATCCAGTTACGAGCAGGCCGGCATAATTATCTCGACTGGCGAAAGATGCTTTTTGTCTATCGCCACAATATCAGGACCCCCACTTCACTTACCATCAGGTGGACGGTCACATTGCCGTTCCTCTGTATATTAAAATCTCTCATTTATCCTCAAAGCATAGATTTTGCCCGCGGTAGCCGCGTTAAAAGTTTTTCCGGGATAAAAGTCCCACTTTTTACTTTCCCAGGATAAAATGTAGCCTATGTGTTAATGCAGAACATGATCTACTCGCGTTCCAAATTTCATCGAAATCCGTTCAGTAGTATTTGCGTGAAAGAGTAACAAACATCCATACATATTTACAAACTTTTGCGTTTATAATATTAGTAGGATGTTGGCTGAGCCCTGAAGCACAGTTTTTTTTAATTATTCTGCGACCACAACCACCATTGCAACAGCTGTAAACCAGGTTGGGCACTTACGCGCGCGATATGACGCTGAGCTATGAAGCTTGGCGAGTCTCAGGGAATACTTACTAGTTCTAAGCTGTAACGAAATTAAATAAATAGAAGGATAGGGAGGAGAAAGCACAGAAATTCTGCCATATCTCTACCAGTTCCACCGTTCGTCCATGTAGTATACGCCTATGTTATTTGCATACTCTCTAACATAATGTTGCGCTCATTTCGCCAAAGACCCCAAAAAATCCTAAAGTATGTAATGCGCAAATTGTTCTAAGTTGCAGTCAGCAGGCGAACATGAACACACGCAGGCGAATCAGAATAAATTAAGGAGAATAATTTGCACTTAAAATTACCATAGCATGTACCTAAGGAATTGTAAAACACCAATACCATGACCAATCACGAATTCACGAGCCAGGTTTTATTAAATCTATACCGAACAGAAGGAAATTTAAATGCCGTCCCTTATTGCCGTAGACATATTTCATCTACACTGTCATTTGTCTAAAAGATTGACAGCAATTTTTTGATTTTTAAAAGTTCACGCGAAAGCATAAAGCTTTTGCCCATATCGACGCCGCACCTCCAGATCATTTGAAAGTACACTCACGAGAACAGGTAACGCTTCTGTGTTAACTGTTAACTGTATTCTACCCCTTACAAAAAAATATCAACGCCAAGCGTTGGCTCTGGAGCAATTTTGTTTGTACGCGTTGAAAGTAGCCCTATCAGCCCATACAGGTGGTCCGTAACAGATACACCTCAAGTAAGTGGCTCCAAAAGTGACCATAAGTGTACTGAATGATAAACCCCACATCGATGTGGATATCCTTCTTAAGGTATAAACATTTCTTTGGGCTTTTCCCGGATAGTTTTAACATGCTCGTTAAAGTAAAAAAATACGATCTAAAACAAAGCCAAGGTGGCATAATGATTCTTTTCTTTTTGATTTTACATTGTTTAAATTACCTGACGGTGCCCTTTAAAACAATTGGTATGTTTTTTGGGGTGCGTAAGGCAGGTGCGTTCAGCCCATTCCGAAATTAATTGCAAACGTTTCAACCACATTCTTGCGACCAGATTTACTATTTATAAGAGCGAAAGACCGTCGTCATAGCCAGTTAACGAGCGACCTATGGATAAAAGAATTATAAAAACTATGACTATGGACCGACTACTGTGCCTTGTGGACACCCCATCGTCAGAGTGGGGGAAATTTGTGTACCTATTCGTTGAGATTTTAATACTGCCGTGATAATCGAGAGGGCTGTAATTCGGAAATTTAGCCACATTTACTTACTGCCACGGTAGAATATGTATTCTATGATGATCATAGAATACATATTCTACCGTGGCATCATAGTATGATCTAATAGCGGACAAGTATGTATACATAGGTGCATCGGGTACAAACTCTCCAGGCCACTTATGTTTGAAGAATCGAAAACTTTGAATGAATTTTAGTTGACATGAGAATTTAATCCAAATTCTCACAGTTCATAGCGCTATCATAATATCGATATTTATCTATGATCTAATGAGACGATTATATTTTATTGAAACCCTTATATTAAACAATAATTTAATAAGGGTGAATAATAAGTAATCTTCTGAAGGGCCACTGCCTTACGTCTGGGGGAGGCTCAAAGAGGACAGACAAATAGGGAAAATCCCACATACCACGAAAAGCAATAGAATTGTTTTACACTCGCATTTATTCTGATGGATGATTCATGGAATAAATGGCATGTTAAATATTACCGTAATTATTAGAAACTTCTATAGGGTAAATAAAAGAAGTGATTGACGTCAAGCAAATGGTTTGTCGCAAACAAATGCGACATCCGTGAAAAGTGTGGTGTGCTTATCAAACATTAGAGGGGAAGTTGGATGATCGCAGTCACCATTCGACAACAATCGGTTTGATAATCTATGAGGGAGTCCTATTTTCAGCAATGTCAATCCTGTGATGTCGTCAACTCACTGTTTACAAATGTTTATTGGTGAAGTTAGGTTCCATCGCCAGAGGAACCCTAAGAGGGCCTCATTGGGTTCTTGTTTGGTATGCTGGTGTAGAGTGTTATATTGTTAGATACTCGACCCGGCGGTCGCCCGATTTCTTTTAACACGCTATTATTAGCTTCATGTATCTGACAATGTAACTGACACTTTAAACATGATTCTGACCCCCTTCAAAAGGTCGGATTATATCGAAATTTTGGATACTTATCAAGCACCAATGACAATTCAATATTTTAAAGAAAAAATACGCTTTTATAGGAAATCCAACTAAAATAAATCATCATCATCTTCCTGCCCTGGTCCCAAATTACTTGGGGTCGGCGCAACATGTTTTTCTCATCCATTCTCCTCTATCTTTCATCAAGTCATTCACGCCCTTTTCTTTCATATCATCTCTTACACAATCCATCCACCTCTTCCTTGGTCGTCCTCGTCCTCGCCATCCATCAACACTCAAATTCATCATCGTTGGGTTACATGCTTTTCATCCCTTCTCCTCACATGTCCATACCAAGACAGACGATTTCCTTTCAACTAAAATAAATATTATTTTTTTAATTTTTTATTTATTTATTTTTCTGATTTCGTTTCACCCTCTACATTGTACTTCAAGGACACCTTGTTTGTTTGTAGCACTACAAATATTTGCACTTCGTTATGTATATTTGTTCAGTCAGTGTGACAATACGCTAAGTTTTCTAAATAAAATAATATACAATAACATTTTCCTGGAAGTCGTTGCGCATATAAAACACGCTGACTACTTATACCACATCTTTAGTAATGCCAGGGCTGCGGCTACGTTTATCAACCTACTTTGAAGATATAGATACCATGTTACGAAATTTTATGGCTTAATTCTATATTTTAGTACTTATATCAATTACCCTTACCTAAATGTTGACTTAGGTAATCATCACCACCCACGAATACAGGGGATAAGTTTAAGATACTCACGTCCCATACCTACTGGCTACTTAAGTTGAAAAATGGGATTACCTAAGTAAGGCAAATATCTTTATTGAGTTTTCTGTAATATATAACTGTAGGAAACGCAACAGAATACGTCTGCTAAAAGCCGGTTGTCTATGCTGTTCTTGAAACAGTTCAAAGAGTAGGGACGCAACATCTTTGGATGATCGACCTTTTATTTGTTATTGAAATGATTATTAGATTATTAATGCCAATTTTTTCTAATGTCTAATTTTCGCATCTACCCTATTGTATGTGGTTAACACATTTACTGATACAAAAAGTTTTACTCCTCGCATTAATTCCCCAAACAGTACTGTGTGAAATGTAAAGTATAATTGCCATTGACGGTTTTACCCAAAGTGAGACTTCGAGGGCAGATTTTTGCGAGATCTTTTTTGTTTCTGGTCCTTGCTAGTGCCGCCATGCCGGGGCGAGTACCCCGGCGTGAGCAGAAAAAAGACAACAATTCAACAAACTTGTCCGTAAGACGCATTGGCAAGCACCGTGGTGCCCTAAAAAAAGTTCCTCTTTTAAGCGCAAGGCCTCGGGTGCTAGGCTGGTTCGCCCTCTCCTTTTTAAGGCCACCACTAAAAATAACGATGTATAGAAACAATAATAGCATTTAGGTATTATAATAAAAACACAATAGGTAATATGCATACTTATAAATCCTACTATCCCACTAATATTATAAACGCGAAAGTGTGTAATAATGTATGGATGTTTGTTACTCTTCCACGCAAAAACTACTAAACAGATTTCGATGAAATTTGGCACACGGGTAGATCATGTCCTAGATTAACACATAGGGTACTTTTTATCCCGGGAAAGTATAAAGCGGGACTTTTATCCCGGAAAAGCTCTTTCACGCGGGCGGAGCCGCGGACAAAAGCTAGTATTAATGGTATTGCGTCAATTGCGCTATTTTTAACCCCCGACAAAATAGAGGGGTATTTTAAGTTTAGGATGTGTATCTGTATGTCTGTGACATCGTAGGTCTCAAAATAATGGGCCGATTTTGACTCGTTTCTTTGTTCTAAAGCTGATGTGATCGAGATGGTTCTTAGCTATAATGTATGATGATCTGTTCAGGCGTTTGAAGATTATCAGCTCATTTCCAACTTTCACAAGTCCGTTTGATTTTAAATTAGGTGTACTGTGACTTCGGCAATATTTTAAAGACATGTTTACCTTGAGCCGATGCTGCAGCATCAGGTAGGTCTTAGTCCTAGTCTACGGGATACCCAACTCTTTAGTATCTTATAGCAGACATAGCATATGTGGGCTCATAAGAATGGTATCAACGAGTAGGTGTTAGATAGTTGATTTTCAAGGCCTCATGATGGATAATATGGTAATTTAAAAAACTTGAAATAAAAAATAAATTAAAATCGAACTCAGGACCAGGGAGATGTAAATAGGCACTTCTTTAGCGGTCCCTCGACGTGACGACGCTTGGGTCATAATATTACTAGGTACTTAAACAACAAAGACACTTTTATTTTTTACTTTTTAGAAGTTTTTTGGGTCGGGGGTTGTTTTGATTTTAAATTTTATAACTTTTATTTTGCAAAAATATTATATTATGTTTACAAAAAAACAAACGCAGACTCTATGCAATTAAACGACGGGGTCAAGATGCAAGAGACTTCTGAATGCTATAAAGGTACGCTTCCGACATTTGCGTCAAGCGACAGACCGTACTATTTATACGAACGATGAGACGAGTAAGTCGCTTAGCGGTATACCTGACGAGTGACGACTGTTCAGTAGCAACCCACCACCCAAACACCCAGAACTGTAAACGTAGCACTGTATGGCACTGCACTCATACTGCGACAATAGGGAATCCTAATATTGGGCAGTAAAAATAGGAAATGGCTTCCACATTCCTCAACATAACAAGGTTTGCAAACTGCTGCTTAGAAACAGAAATATTATTATTACACAGCGTTTATAAAAAATTACTATCGAATAATAAAGGTGACCAAGCCTGACGATACTGGCATTTTAGTGCCTTAGCCTAAGTACTGAGTAATGATGTCATAATAAGTCTAATTTTCATTGCTTTCGGTATGACAGCCTTCGCAGGGCATAGGCATAGGGGCCGGGGATTAGCGAATATTGAGATACAACTTTACTTCACTTTACTGTCAGATAAACAAAGCTGAATAAAGCCAAAGACAATTGTGAAATTGCCAATACAATGCCTTCGGGGGCACAGTGTATCCTCGTGGTAGTTTTCGTGAAGTCTTGTAAGTTTTGACGCGAAACTCGGAACTCTGACATTACAGGCTAAGGTTAACGATGACAGATAAGTACCTATGACAGATAAATACGGAAAACAAACCCAACACGGCACATCACTTAGTATTTATTAAATCCGGATTCATGGTCTGTCGATATAACTTTTCACGAAGACGATATCCTTTTTTTTATGTATGGTAAAGCTAAGTACTTAAGTTCTTGTATGTTGGTTATCTCCTAGAAGTAAACGCAAGTAATATTATATGTTTTACCAAACAAAACTTCATGTTAAATGCGTTATAAAATGTTTAATATCAAGTTATAGGTACATTTTTTTCACGAATATATATTGTAAGTAAAGTACAAGTAGCTACTCCTATATTATGATTTTTATACATGTTAAGGACCATGTAGTGCCTGGACAATGTTTTTTATTTTTATGGAAACATTGAAAAAGAAACAGTCGAAAGCAGGATTTGAACCCGCGACCTCCAGCGTACCGTGCCGGTGCTCTGACAACTGAGCTATCTCGACCTTACTTTCGTCTGCTCAATTTCAAATTTCCTATTTTTATCTCTTTAAAGGAGATGTCTAGTGATATTTGTCAGCAACAGCTACTTTTTTGGTTAATTATTTCGTTTTTCCACGCTTTTAATCAATATGGTAAATTGATATCTTATATTAAGTACTACTGTTACGAACCAGAGGGTTGTCCACCCCGCGACCACGAAATGCTGCCTTCAAAACGTCGGGAGAAAAATAAAGTAAAATCCGTAATAGAAGTTTAATTTCAATGTCTAACAATCGCGTAAACGTGAAATCATTATGGAAATATCACAGATGTATTAAAAATGCATCATCATCAATTGGAGATATGGTAGGTATAATCAAATTAGGTCAAACATTCGATAGTATCATTACTTTATTTTAAAAGTTCTTTTTTGTAAATGTTTCATATACTTATTTAACAAAATTACATACATGAATGAATGAATGAAATGAATGAATGAAATCCTCCTAGCCGGTTTTTCGGCCACGGCGGCCAATCTCAACGGAGATCAGCCAGGTACGCAGGAGATATTATTGTGCACAAGTGTGTGCGCAATACACAGGTGCACTCGTTATTCCTTCACTCTCATAGTCCGGTGAGACGGCAATCCGACATGACCGGAGAGAGGTCAGGTCAGGACCAACGGCTTTACGTGCTCTCCGAGGCACGGGGGTATCACACCGCCAACTTCCTGACTCCGAGCTGTGACTGAGTAATTTTAAAATTACATACATGTGAGTATATAAAAAATATAATCACCTTCCGATGCACATAGATGTATTTGACCCAAAAACCCGGACTACATTATTTTTTCATCTGAATTAACTGAAAACAATGTGCTTTACTTTTTTATGTTCAGTAATATTGTCAGGTTTGAAATCAAAGTGACAAAATTATGAAAAAAAAATTGATGTGTTTATTTAAAAAAAGAATAATCCTTCCTGATATCTCTGCACTAACCCGTCAAGTTGACTGTAGATAATGCCTATGGCATTAAGTCCGCCTATACACCTTGTATAAACTGTTAAAGACATAAGTACCTAAATAATCCATCAATCTCCTCATGAGGTCCACGCTTCTTCTGAAGACTCCTCTGCCGCTTCTGAGGTGGTCTCGTCATCAGAAGAATCTGATTCATTGGGAGTTTCAGCAGGAAGCAGCAGATCAATTGTTTCCTTAAGGTATGGTATATTTCGTCCTCAGACGGGTACCGATAAAATATATAAAACTATAATACGAATATTGGACGAACTTGGGAACATTTTATACACGACTAGCTAGATGAAGTTTGCTGTAACAATATGATCCACAAATGAAGACCTGATCTCATCAAATACTATAAGAAAACCCTTTGACTTTAACAAAATTGTTGATTTCTATAAAAATATATTTTACCTATACAAAACACTATAAATGACCATTAAAATTAGTAAAAGTTCTCCATACCTGCCTGTGACGTATCCATATTCATTCGCTTCTTGATATAACGTCAATAAATCGAGAAAATCTTGAAATAATTCAACAAACATCGACAACGGACAATGCGCTATGAGGAACTTCTGATTGCAACTAGGGCTGCCATCCGTCCGGATTTCCCCGGATTTGTCCTAGTTTGAAGGGCGTCCGGGGGCCGTCCGGCCGGGGTTTTAAAAATTGTCCGGGCAAAACCTGGACACTTTTGTTGTCAGGGGAAATCCATTTTTTATAGATGAGCGACAAATTGAAATAAATCTTAGTTAAAACGTCATGCATTTCCCCGCATTCAAGAAGGAACGGCAAAATATTTTTTCAGAGGTGTCCGGGGAAATACCCATATTTCGCCCAAATGTCCTGTCACCTGTGTATTGCGCACACACTTGTGCACTATAATATCTCCTGCGTATCTGGCTGATCTCCGTTGAGATTGGCCGCCGTGGCCGAAAACTGGCTAGGAGGATAGTAGTAGTATAAAACAGATCTAATATTAGACTTAAGAAAAGAAGTCGCTATTTTGAACTTTTAGAAGTAGAAGAAGTATAACTTCTCACACGCGTACATACGTAGGTACACGCACAGATTTTTTTTTTATTTGAGAGAATATATTTCCAGATTGGCACCATAGACTTTTTTCAAATCCGGTACAATAGTTTGGTTTTTAAATCAAAAACACTGGTATAAGTATATCTTCCAAGTAAAATATGAAATTGCGAATTTTGCGATCCTATGACTTTTTCACTGGTGTTTTGGTTTGAGTATATATAGTTATTTAATACATACGCATAAATAACATTACGCCTGTTTCCTTTTTCAGGGGTAGGTGGAGGTCGTGCTGAGGTCGTGCTGAGGTCTAACACCTCAGCACGACGTCAGAGTGACACGTAGGTACCGCGTGCGCAATACAACCACGCCAACGAGACAATCTATTTCTTATTGACACGAAAAAGCAAAAATAAAAATATTTTTAATAAAAAAAATATTTATCGGTTTATAGTGGTTTTTCTTACGATTATAAATACATTGTCACAGCTTCACGTACTTAAATAGCATAATCTGTCAATTCTATTGTTAAGAATGATACTCGTGTCAGTATAATTAGGTATCATAACAAAGAAAATAATTGTTCACAAGCATGTAATTTTACTAACTACTGGAATCAATTGCTAGGTATGTCTGTCACTCCTCAAATCGCGATTCATGCCGTAAACAAAGTTTTATTAAAAAAAATATATTACTATCAATTTTTGTATCTGCGTCAGAGCTATTATTTTGCGTTTTAGCAAGTATACGTAAAGATAAAAAATGACGGAAATCGCTAGCTAGTTTCTTTTGTTGAGCTATCATGCCATGGTGTTAATTTGTGAAAAAAATGAATCCTCCTAGCCAGTTTCGGCCACGGCGGCCAATCTCAACGGAGATCAGCCAGGTACGCAGGAGATATTATAGTGCACAAGTGTGAGCGCAATACACAGGTGCACTCGCTATTCCTTCATAGTCTCATAGTCCGGTGAGACGGCAATCCGACATGACCGGAGAGAGATCAGGCGCAGGACCAACGGCTTTACGTGCTTTCCGAGGCACGGGGGTATCACACCGCCAACTTCCTGACTCCGAGCTGCGACTGAGTAATTTTTTTAAGATGGAAAAACCCAGTCACAGAGTTTTTTGGCCCGACCCGGGATTCGAACCCAGGACCTCAGCGCTCAAATCGTACTCGTAACGCGTACGCAATTCAACTACGCCACCGAGGCAGTCAATTAATGTTATATTGTTATATATTGTTGTTATATATTGTTATATATTGTTAATGTATATGTATAAAATAAAGTTGGCTTAGTTGCACCATTTATATCTCCAGGAGGGCAGAATTGAATATTATGTTCTTTGAACTTTGGATTTGTATCCCTTCTGAATAGCATAATAACTATTAAAATATGGAAAAAGTTCACGATCAAGGATTATGAAGAAAATTCATTTTCCCATACATTTTATTAGTAACAAAAAAAATTACATGTCGTTGATTTCTCCTTTGACAGCGGCTTCAGTTACGCAGTCCCTGTGGCGTAACGAGTATTTGTAATACTATGTGTATAAAATTTGGTGTGCTTTGTTTGACTTCTGCCCACCCACTCTGGGATATAGGCGTGGTGTATTTATGACAATAATGAATCCTTGCTATTTTTATAAGCTGTGGAAAATTAATGGAGTAATCATTGCCGAAATAAATATCTCGTAGTATTTTTGTGTCACTCGTCAGTGCTACGAAGCACTTTGAAATTCGAAGGTCTGTATATATTGTTACTGTTTATGGGTGGTTGTAATATCATTTACCATCAGACGAGTGCATTGGTGTCACTTCAATAATCTGCAATTAAATATTTTTTTTAATAAATCCTACTAATATTATGAACGTGAAAGTTTGTAAGTATCGATGTTTGTTACTCTTTCACGGAAAAACTGCTGAACGGATTTCGATGAAATTTGGCACACGGGTAGATCATGTCCTGGATTAACACCTAGGCTACTTTTTATCCCGGGAAAATATAAAGCGGGATTTTTATCCCGGAGGAACTTTTTAACGCCGGCGGACCCGCGGGCAAAAGTTAGTGGTGTATATTTAACTAAGCGATTATCCCTTGAACGGCTTGAACGGAACTTGTAATTCGCACGCGTGCTGCTTACGTCCGTAATTTCGCGCCATCACGGGTAATGAATAACTTTTTTATTGTATCGTAATTTTTTATGATTGTCATAAACTGTCATGAATAATATTTCGCGAAACAAATTATTATTAAAGCCTTGCAAAGTGCCGGCGATAATGAGTCCCGGATGTAACCATAATGTCATTGTTTAATTTTAAAAAATATACCTTAGTACCTATATCAAAGTAAGCACGATATCAAGTCGGCAGACAAGACCGCCAGATTTTTTACGTATCGTCAAATAATAGGAGAAACAGTGCTTCTAATAATAATTTTGCCAGTATAATGTTCTAAACGTACCTTTTTTTTTAACGCGGAGAAAGTGACTTATTATTATTTACTACCGCTCAGCCTGCAAGGGAAAGACTGAGCGGTTATGTTGGGTTCACCGTGCCTTACGACCCGACGTTGAGCCGCCCGGAGAGATGGAAAACGTCGGGCGACCGCCGGGCCGAGTCCCTAACCTATGTACAACGCACGGCACACCAACTAAAACTCTGCGGTGGCCATCTTCGGCGCATTAGGGACGGCTGCGGGATTCCTCCGACTCACGTCTAAGTTGTCGTCCGCAACCGCCCCTGCGCGTACCGCTAGTCCGGTCCGTCTACTGTTGTTGGGTGGAGGGCTCAGAAGCCCCCGCGCACCGAAGGACACCCTCGGAGTCAACGGCAGCGTGAGGCCTATTTGCCACGCTGCCGTTGACTGACTGCCTGAGTACGACTGCAAAGCTGAGGTCTCGGGTTCGATCCCCGGGTCGGGCAAAGTGATATTGAGTTTTTCTATTCAATATCAGCTCGGAGTCTGGAATTTGTGCCCGATGTGGCGATAGGCTCGCCCCCTATCACATCATGGGACGGAATAACGGCGAAAAGTGGGTGCACTAGTTGCGCCTCTGCCTACCCCTTCGGGGATAACAGGCGTGAGTGTGTGTGTGTGTGTTACAGAAATTACCATGTAGGTATTTAGGTATAGTTGGTCAAAAATTAAACCCTAAGTCGTCCCTTAGTTATAACTTCTCCAACCACAATGAACATCTGTCATCAGAATGCAAGAGATATTGATTCACGTGAATTATCCTTTTCGGGTATGTACTATGTACATACCGACTAGCGTATAAGGAACTCGTCTTAATGACAGCGGAATGATCTTGAAACGTAGACCAAACATTATGAGGTCGACTTCTCTTGGGAAATTAAAATATTTGACGGCGTGCGTAGTCAGGTAGCCCGTGTAGGTAGGTATAGAATGGACTCTGAAGTCTCGGGTTCGAGTGTCAAATCGAATGAAGCGTTATGCCTTGGGTTTTGAACCTGCCGACGATCGTCCTTAGATAAACCGGCGGATGCATATGCGTAGTCAGTCAGTTTTTTAACTAAAGAATTAAAATGACTTCTATATACTTGCAGATTTGAAAGTTTTGTTTGTTTCCTTCCTTCCTTCCTTTGAGTGGACACCACGCAATTCTGAAGTGGGCACGGAGATAGTTTGAAACATACTTTTCATCCCGGAAAATTCTTAAACGCAAGCAAAATCTAGTGAAATATATAGAAAACAAAAAGATTTTTCTCAAACTAGGTAAAAGTTTAACGCTTAATTTTTCCGAGTTAGGTACAGTCAGCAACAGAGATAATTGAACAAATTCAAAATTTCAAATCGTCCATACCTACGCGTTAAGTTTAATTTAAACACTTTTTTTTCTTTTGGTAAAGTAATCCCTTTTATTTTACTTTTGTGAAGAAAAAAAAACAATTGGTAAGAACACAAAAGTGTGTAGGCGATTTGTAATTTTGAATTTGTCCAGCTACTTATGTTGCTGACTCTACATAATCCAAAAGTAGTCTCGATACATAGTTATTTTTTAGAATAATCTATCATATCTTTTTATTTATCGTTAGGGCGGAAAATTGACGTCACTGCACCTGGTGTTAAATTAAGTGACGCCCAGAGAAAATGTCGACCGGCAAGAAATAAAAAAATCCTAGACGGTCGGCACAGTAATGCCGGCCTACATAATTACTTTTTAACGCTCTGCTATACGGACCCCAAGTTACATAAAGGAGGGAACACGTATGCCAACAAAATATTTGACAGATAAATGGTGTGGCAAAAATGTGAATTTATAAAACTTTTGGGTCGTATCGATAGAACAGACCCTGAAGCTGTGGTTCCAAAGCCAACATCCGTGGTTCTGTTAGAATACGTTATTAAGATTTAACAAACCTTTATTATTTTTATGAAATGAAATGAAATCATTTATTCGAATCCATAAAATGTTCGGAAAGCAGTTTCCACTAGAAGCGAACGGGCAAAAAACTCTACGGTTGCTCTTTTCAAAATCAGTTCAAATGTATAAATTAGGTGCAGTGCATAATACAAATATACATATACAGATTTTTATTTTGTTTAGAGCAGCTCATAATATTTACTTGCATCATAATAAATTCTCAACTCCCATTCGAGTGTACAACCCTCTCAGGAATCACGCAATAATTTGATGATCTATACTTGTCCAATATGGGTATTAATAACTACTAGTTCTGAGACATAGTAAGCGAAATGGGTAGACCAGCCCACACAAGCTGCACGTAAGCTGCCGTTCACGAGTATGACGCATGTGCCAGTCATCGGCCTTCTCAACCATGTTGCAGGGAAGTGGCCGACCCGGCACACGACTTACGACGAGTTTAGTTCACGCTCATCGTGTGCAAAATGTGTAAGTAGAACGGAATATTACCTACTCGTTGCAAAATGCGTGTTTTGAATTTCGCGCTTCCTAAAGTCAGCGAATTTTTGACCAAGGTTTAATTCCGTTCAAAAACACATGTAACTTATCTATCGTTAATTTATTTATGACACATAAGACTTTCTATTATATATAATATTTCCAATGGTATCTACAATTAGTGGTGAAATTACATACTGGAACAAATACTTTCATATAGAATTTATACAATAAAATGTTTTATACATAATAATTTTTCAATCCAACAAACTGAGGGATGATACCGTGGACGATGGATTTAAGTAAACTGCGTCAAGAGGAACGTGAAACGTCATTTATTTGACACATAAAGTAAAGTTTGTCTCACAAAAGAAGTCCCGCCTCAGAATAAGGACTATAAGCATCTTTATTCTATGAGTCCCGCAGACGCAGCGCCACAGTCATGCGACGTAATGTTGCTAATTTTAAGGTGTTAGACGTCCCGAAATCAATAAAAGTATACGGTGTAATTATTTTTTAGTGATTATGAAAAAGTAAAACAAAATGTTAACAATATTGCTGCATTCGAAGGATCTGCCTTATGGGTGACTTAGGGTCAGTTAGGGTAGGTAGGGGATTTAGGGTTACTGAGACAGAGGGTTTACAATTTTATATTACTCTCAACGTTTTAAATGCTTTGCAGCATTTCATAGTAATGGAACAAGCTTGCAAAATCTTCAAAATGTCGTATATAACATGAAATATAAAAAAAAAAGTGGGAAAAATTGAATAACTAGTTTTATTGCAGTACTTTATTTTAGCACAATAGATCGGGAGATATGATAGTAAAATCGGTATATCGGGAGACTACAGACAAAATCGGTAGATCCCCCGATAAATCGGGAACTTTTGCAACACTGTTCGTAAACAGCACCTGACAATGACAATATGGCCGATCTGTGACATCTGTCATGATTAGTTCCACATATTGCCCCGGGACTTCTTTCGTAAGACGGACTTTATGTATGTTTTCTACTCTATATTTTATTATGTTCGACAATTAATTTCATTGGTCGATTCAAATAACATGGGGATGAATAACCCAATCAACCGAAGGAATCGAGAAATGTCAATTTATTACACAGAAAGAAGAGTTGAGAACAGTTTGTATATTATTGATCAGCCGGGCATATTATGTATCTCAGTTGACATCGAAAACTGATAAGCACTGGTGGAAGTGTACATCAAATAACTGTCAAATCACCGATTTCGTATTGGCTAACACCGGTGGACAACTCGCGGTGCTCATGAACATTGATGGTCACCGGTGACGTCACGGTGGATATCGATAGTGTGGATTGCTATGGAAAATTATAGCTATTGGTATTGTCTAAGCAAAGTTGACATCAAATTGATAGACACCGTATCTGTCAACATTTTTCTGAAAGCCACGATTCAATAGCAGTGTTTTTCCCTCGGAAAGTGATTCACACTATTACCCGGCCGAGTAACGTAGTAAAGTAGCTAAATAGAAACGTTTAGAAATTTAAGATTTTTAATTTGTAATGATTATAATCGCAAGCTTTATTTTATTTATACGTGAGCGCGAATATTTGTCAATTTAATGATTTCTTATATTATTTACGCGAATGTTAGACTTGAAAATAAAACTATTTTGCGGATTTTATCGCGGTTTTTTAAGTTATATTTTCTTCGACGCCAAAATTTGCACAGTGACCATGAAGGCTGTAAACTCTTCTATCTTCGATACGTCGGGAGAAAAAAAAAATAATTAAAAAACCGCTATAAAACCCACAAAATAATTTTATTTCAATTTGTAGATTTTTTGTATTATGTACGAGTCTCGCTCGTCGATAGATGTTCATAAACTATAAATAATGTGATTAATAATCTAAGAGTAGACATGAAATATGTATTGTTTATAAATTATACTTGTAATAAAATGTATTTACTGTTTGATAATGTTAAAATTATAACATGTACCTAATATAGCAATAAATATATAAATTTAAAAAAATAGATCTCCTTAGATTCTTAATAAAATGAGTAAGTTCCTAAATGATGTAGGTAAAATATATTTAATAATATTTATTAAAGAAACACTATTCAAATTTGTATTCATTATCACATTAAGAAGGTAGAGAAATAAAAAATGCAACATTGGTTAATTAAGGCACAATAATAACGTATAATTCTATATATTGAGGTGTACAGTTGTTGTCAATTATGTATTGTACTAGGTCTTTCCACAACCACAGGTCTACAGCAATCCTTTTCAAAACAGCCATGTGCTTCTCAATATAGGAGCCGCCTAAAATCCGTTCCTCCACTTCTTCAACTCTAAAAATTATAGAAATGCATTAATTTTTCGTACATTACACAATGCCGTTATGTTTATTGTATTAAGAAATAAGTCTTGCGTTGTTTATAATTAGGAGACTTGGCACATTCGTACACAACAGATATATGTCGCGGCACGAAACTCTAGCGCTGAGCGAAACGTGGAGGGGATAGCTGCGCATGGGTACCGTCGCGCACGCAATACAAATTAGTAATTTAATTGCTTAATTAAAAACAACAAAATAATGTTTTAATGTAAAGTCAAATAGTAAGTCTAGCGGTGAACAAAATGTGGAACTTAACTGCGTATGGGTACTGTCACGCACGCAAATATTACTTAAGTAATATTACTTCATGTTACCTACAATATATTTTTTAACAAGTTTATGGGGAGTAGAAAAATAAATACACTATCGGATTTGTAAATTTTTATATTAAATACCAAATAATAATAATTTTTATATTAAGTCCGAATTACATAAGAACCTACTGAAGTTTCTTCTCAGGATAGAAGAAACCTGCGAGTTCGGCAGGGTGTGGACATCAGACACCGCATTCTCCTTTCCGATATCTAGTCCGAATCAGACAATGGTCTTACACCTTCAATAGTATCCCAACAGGGCCTTTTGCTTACTGAGGGCCCCGGCTCAGGGCTGCTTCGGTCGTCGGCACTAACAGCGTCATCGTCATCAGACTCACCAAGGCTATCCTCTGAACTGTCACCATCAACGCGAATGATGAATTCTTCTGTAACCAAATCCACGACATGGTCACTCTTGACATATTGCTCTTCTATGTCCTTTACCTTTTGGCATAACTTTCCCCAATCCCAAGCACCCATCAGCAAAACTTTTTCTTGAATTAGTTCTATACATTTAGCAACACTCCACTTCACATTTTTACTGCCTACATATTGTTTTATGTCAGACCATGCCATTTCGATTGGATTTAGATCTGGGTGGTATGGTGGCAGTCTTAGCACTTGATGTCCTTGCTCTGCTAGTATCCTGTCAATTGAAAATGTTTTAAATCTATCTTTGTTAGCCCGTATTAAATTGTATAGTTGAGGTTTTAGTAGAGTTTCCTCATATTGTATGCCCTTTTCAGTAAGCCAACCCTGCATGTCAGCTTTTTTGGAATTAGAAGTGGGTGCAAGGTCCCATTGCTTATTATGGTATGATGCGTTGTCGACTACCACGACAGAATTAGGCGGTAAGTTCGGCAATAACTGTGTCCTCAGCCATTTTTCGTAGTTGTCGTAGTTCATATTGTCGTGGTAGTCGCCTGATTTCGCACCAGCTTTAAAAGTTAACAGTGCGTTCGGTATGAACCCAGCCTCTGATCCTGCGTGGACAATGACCACCCGCTGTCCTTTGGAGATAGGTTTTTTGAGACCTTTTGTAGTACCATCGGTCCAGGCTTTTGGAGCAGAGTGCGATGAATCTACGTAAGATTCATCTGTATATACGATGGGCCTTCCCTCTTGGCGATATTGTTTTATTTTGCGTAAGTATTCGATACGTAGTAAACGTATATTTGAACTTTCAATCAGTACTTTTCGATTGTTTTCAGTATTTTTCCACCGAAACCCTAAACTCTTAATTATTCGTCGAAGACTTCGTTCTGAGCCTTTGAAATTTATATCTTCCTCTAGCTTCTTTCTCAACTTTCCGACGGTGGGAAGTTCATTATTTGTCCTACGAAAGTTATGTATGCACCTCTTTATTACTCCTTGATCAAAGTTATCAATATCTGTGACCGGTTTTGATCTGGAGCGTTTTTTGCCTGGTGTTCTAAATACTGATAATAAGTCGGAATTATTGGCTTCAGTGGAGATTTTCCTTACCGTTGCTATGGACGTCTTTGTAGATTCAGCTGTCCTTTTCTGAATTTTCTGTAAGTCACTAATTATACTATTTAATTTTATATTTCCCGCCTGAATAACTTCTGCAGTTTGTTTTATTTCACTTATATCTACAGTGCTGCGGTCAGAATCGAGTAAAATACTCGCAGCTTCGCCAATTTCACTTTGAATTTGTTTCAGGGAATTAATGAAATCATTCGATTCCCTTTTCAGAAAACAATGCACGTCAAACACCATTTTCCGTGCCTGTCTTTTCAAAACAGTATTCCTTCTCGGCCTCGGCATTTTCACTGTTTAAAAACTGTTCAAACTTAATCAAACAGTGAATAAACTAACAAACACAACAAACAAATCAACAAAACAAACTTAACAAAAAACAACAACAAAAATTAACGATGACAACAAAACAATTCAGAACGCGACTGTACACTGGAAGTGCGCGGAGCGTCGTATCGGCACGGGGGACGGAGTACGACTGGAGAGCCAATCGGCGCAACGCACGCTCGCCCTTCACCCCTGTACCCCGCCAAGACACCTTATTTTTTACTTCTGCGCAATAACGGTCAGCGCTAGAGTTTCGTGCCGCGACCTATACAGCTTACTAAAATGAAAACAGCTAACAAAAGCAATACTCTCCATGAATGTTGAATAGAACCTTTAGTTAAGGTTAGTTGAGAATACTGCTGCAACCACATAGAATAAATAGGTAAGTGGGTTGATCTTCGGTTTGGTACTCAAGTGGAATAGTTTATTTAGTGCAAAGACAAAAAATGGTTAAGCGCCCACGCCCTTAGCAGGCTGATACGGCATACGATATTATTACCTACAAGAATTAATTTTATTACAAACTGAATATAATATTAATACTTACGTTAATTGATTTAAACTGTCTGCTACTGCATTAAGTTTGAAAGCGTCTGATTCCCAAGTTTGTATAATTACTAGGATATTGACTCGATTGGGGGCCAAATGGGCTTTGGGATTTGTTTCTTCGTAAAAACATGTCACAGTATAATTATATCTAACCCAAAAGTACTTTCACATTCGAGCACAAACAATTCTCATATTGTTATGATTTCCGCACCATATTCCATAATATTATTCTGAAGATTCAAACGCACCGTTCAACTCAATTCACATATTTTTAAGTTATGGCTCCATCGCTGTCAAGCAATGATTTTGACAATGTCAAGCCGCTAAATAAAAAAGACCAATTCATCCATTACGGCTGTACGTCTAATTGGTGTGTATAACTTAGCCGCGTAACGTCGATAAAAAAAGTAGAGATGTCATATGGTTCGTTGATAGGCACTCGTGTTGACTGTAGCTATAACATCATACGCAATACCAATGGCTACTTTCGGTTGACATCAAAGTTCGGTTGACATCAATGTTTCGTTGTTCACTCGAAACGTCAAAATTAGCCGATAGCCCCGCAGGAAATTGACAATTTTTTTCAGATTATTGAATTCATGTTTTGTACACATAAAATTGTACGGTTTAGTGTTTTTAAAAGTGTGGGATGAAAAAAGTGTTATTATAATAAAATCAAAGGATACCTACCTAGGTAGAACATCCAGATTTTTCTTAGTTATGGTGGTAGATTATTTTTATGCTAAATTCATAGTTCCTACCCTTCACTAATACGCTGGTTTTCTGAATAAATTAAACGAGATAAATATTTTTTCAGGTTTCAAATTCAATAACAATGCTTCCTTGGAACTATTACGGCGAGCAAGACGTTCGAAAACGACAAATAGACACGTTAAAAATCTTCAATGCGAACGTAATAGAGATCAAGGAAAATGCAGAATATCGTGTAGAATTCAACGTGAATAACAAAAACATGTCTTTAAACGTGATTTTGGGGCCCGAGTTTCCAAACGAAAAGCCTTCGATTTTCGTCAATCCACCAGTATCACATCAGTGGGTTGCAGAGAATTCAAACCAGGTTGTAGGGGCGCCTGGATTGATAAATTTCACCGTTCACTCCGATTTGGGTCGTGTGGTACAAGCTATTATACGCGAGTTCCAAAAATCCCTTCCCAGTGTAAATGAAGAGACAATAAAATCTAATGAGACAAGTCCTCAGTCTAACTATAGTGCAGAGTCCTTGATTTTTCCCGAATTGAATGAATTTACTGTTGATGAATTGAAGGAGATATTGGAGAATACTGATTTGCAGGTTTGTTGTTTTTTTTTATAATAGACTATACAAATTTGTAATCATTATAAATCTAGCCCATTACCAAATAATTGCTTTACATTAATTGCATTGAATGTCGAGACCAGCATGCCATTCGCCTGATAGTAAGCGATACAACCACCCATAAACTGTAGGAACGCCATCGAGCACTTTAAGTAACAAAGTATTGTGTGGCATTCCACTGCGCTCGTCATCTTGAGACATAAGATGTTACGTCTCATTATGTCCAGTAGTTACACTGGCTACAATGTCCTTCAAACCGAAACACAACAGTGCATGCACACTGCTGCTTGGTGGTAGAAATAGATATTGTGGTGGTACCCACCCAGGTGGACTCTTACATATGAGAGACCTACCGCCAGTAACAGTAGTCAGTTATGAGTAAACAGCTGAATGGATAAAGAAGAAATTTGGCAAATGGATAGACATGTCCTGGATTAACACTTATGCTACTTTTTATCTCTGTAATATGCTCTCATGGGAAATAATTGGATAGTGTTGTTTTTTTTTTAAGTTATGTGCAGCACTTACTAAAAAAATCTAGCTGTGAAAGTGTAATAAATATCTTTATTATTTTCCAGGATAAACTTCTAGAATCGAATCCACAACTGGTGGAACTAGACCTGGAAACGGAGGAGCTGATGGGCAGCATCGAGCAGATAGCTCAGGACAACATCGGCAAGCAGCAGATGCTTGATGATTTGAAGACTGAAGTCATTGATAGGATCTCGGCTATTGTTCAAATGAAGGTATAATTTTTTATTGGAGTTTGTTTTAATTTTATACTGTGTCTTTGTTTATTTCCTCTGTGTTGTGGATGTTCCTGGGGAGTGTTGATCAGTTATAATCAGACATACTTCTTAGTTTGCTTGTTATATGGTTTGATCAAACGAAATTATAAGCAAAGCTGTTATTTCACATCAGCTTTACCTGTACGTACGTACGTACCTGCGCCTGATCTTTCTCCGGTCATGTCGGCTTGCCGTCTCACCGGACTATGAGAGTGAAGGAATAGCGAGTGCACCTGTGTATTGCGCACACACTTGTGCACTATAATATCTCCTGCGTACCTGGCTGATCTCCGTTGAGATTGGCCGCCGTGGCCGAAACTGGCTAGGAGGATTTTCATTTACCTGTACGTTCTCCCACCTCAGTAATAATACAAAAATACACTGTATTATATACTGCCAATATATATCACACAATAATTGATAGACAATACGTAATTATGTAACTTTGATAATTCAGTGATGTAAGCATTGGTCTTTTGAACCTGTTGACCTTCATCTCTGTTCCATATCTAACCAGCCTATCATGCACATAAATAAGTAGTTTATTACAACTTCTTACTCATGGGGGATTGTAGTTAGACACAACCACTGACTAGTCCTAAGAAACAATGACACTACTATTATTGGCAACTTTGACTGACTGACTATTTTACAACACCTCTAAGATAACATTACCCCTCAGATGACCTATGAAGAGTTGAACAGAAAGCACCAGAAGTTGTGTGAAATGTATGATCCTCATAGAATCAGGGACTGTCTCAAGCAAGCGGCACTGAAGGCTGATGAGGATGCAGAGGTCATCGCTGAACAGTTTTTATTAGGTAAGTAACTTTTACTTGCAAGTGTACCTGCATAAGAGTTTAGTATGGAATTAAAGTCCTATGGTGCCCTTTATTGGAGTAAAAGGTACTTTCTAGTCCATATAGTATGTTAATGAAATAAATTATTATGAAAATTGCGGAGTAAAACGATAACTTGATACTCTTTTGCACTTTTAATATAAGTAACAATTTTGATGCTGTTATAAGAGTTTATTAAAGCATCAGATACAAGGGGCGGCGGGTTCGATGTCACATAGAGCCATGTCATGTTCGCCTGATTGACAGGTGTGGAGAATTAAGGGATCTATTATTTTCATGGAAATTATTATTATTGTCTATTTATGAATTCTTTGTAGGAAACATGCCGGCAGAAGCGTTTGTGTCCAAATTTGCCGAAAAACGAGCGTTAGGCCAGGCGAGGAGGGCGCGAGAGGAACGCCTAGCGCATCAGCTAGCTCAACTGGACAGAGCCAGGACCTAGCTAAAGTATTTGAGGGAGCTAGTATCCCGCAGAGAGGCTGGGACTTCAGCGCAATAAGTTACGGATGGTGTTAAAAGGATATCTGTGAATCGATTGCGGAATCGATTTTTGATTTTAGATCGATTTTTAGTGAAAGGTTTTGTAAGTGTTTTGTTGATTGATTTGGTTTTGGATATAATATGTTGCATAGTAAATTATTATGTATTTTCTATTTATCTGATGACAGTTGTATATGATACATGTAGCATCCATCTATAGTGTAAACGTAATGAACACATCAAATCGAAAAATCTAAGTAGAATCGATAATCGATATCAATTTTACTTCGAATTTCTGAATATAGATATCCAATCGACATTTATATCGTGCGCATCGTTGCCTAAACTAGCATTATCCTGCAACTGTGATTGTTTTTTTTTTTTTTCTTTTATTATTATATTTGGTGTATCAAATATATTTGTAACGAGGACATTTAGGTCAGTCAAACTATTAGTCGAATTGCACACTGCATTTGTACTTGACTTAAATTGGTATTTAGGGATTCTATTAACGACAATAAGCATTTTTAAAGTTGCATACTGCAAATGTTTTGAACAGCTAAAACACAAGGTTAAATTGTTTGTCTCTTGTAATTCTTTAAAGTAGTTGACCGACTTTGATGTGGTTCTCCCAAACACTGTTAAACTAAGTGAAGAATATCCACTAGATTTATATTATAGTCATATGTGTTTAATAATTGCAGACCTTATGCATAAAAGTATACAATATTAAGGTAGTATACAAAATCAAAGGAGATGTCCACTTTTTGTATGGATGCTGGGCTTCAAAATGTAACCAGGCTCAATCTTTAGGGATATTAAACTGGCAAAACATGGAACTTAGGTCCATTTAAAAAATATTTTTAGACTCCTCCATTCATAACAAACTTTTAAAATCGTTCATATTAAGTGTTTTTAAGCAAAATAAAATACATAAATCTCATAATCGGGTGGCTAAAATTAAACGATTTATTGTAAAAGGCTAGTTTTTAGGAGTCCTATCCAAATATATATAAACTGTGTTGGTTAGAATTTTAAGCCTGTTTTTGGACATGTCCTTTTCTAGTAATTAATCATGTTGACTCTCCTTAACTCATAATGGGACTGAAATATTAGCAAAAATGCTAGCGTGCTCATTTTAATAGTGTATGATTCGTGATTACATAATGTAAGTTTGTAAATTTAAGTAGCTGCACCAGTAATGGACATTTGACGGACATCTTTATCATCAATGCATAAGATGGGTTAAGATGAAAGCATCGAAATATCAAGGCGGATTCCTGCATTAGGTTGAGATAGTCATAAATAATTATTTAATCTTTATAGCGCCGCATACATGGTAAAAATCTATAGGTCTCGCTCCCACCGGGTCAACAGGTGTACAGTCAGCAGCATAAATATCTGTAGGGGTGGTTGCGGACGACAACTTAGACGTGAGTCGGAGGAAGCCCGCAGCCGTCCCTAATGCGCCGAAGATGGCCACCGCGGAGTTTTAGTTGGTATGCCGTGCGGTGTACATAGGTTAGGGACTCGGCCCGGCGGTCGCCCGACGTTTTCCATCTTTCCGGGCGGCTCAACGTCGGGTCGTAAGGCACGGTGAACACAACATAACCGCTCAGTCGTTCCCCTTGAACACTGGGCGGTAGTAATAAGTCACTTTCTCCGCGTCAACAAAAAAAAAAAAAAGGATAAATATCTGTACAAAATCAAAATTTTAAATCGCCGATATACGCGTTCAGTTAAACTGAAAAAAAAATACTTCGTGTGAAGTAAAGCAAATCTCTTTTATTTTATTTTTGTGAAGAGAAAAAAAAAGATTAGTAAGAACACAAAAGTATGTAGGCAATTTGATTTTTTGAATTTGTTCAGCTACTTATGTTGGTGACATATATTACAAAGATAGGTCGGCAAAATACTGTTGACGTTTGTACATAGTCGTCATATTGTACATAGTCGTCATATTGTTCATTTTGCCGTGTTAGGCGAATAAAACCAAGGTGCATTCACGTTTCCGTTATATTACCTAAAATATACTATTTCATAAGGCTATGTTTTTGTAAACTTTCTTGTAGATTTTTTTAGCTATGAAGGTAGTGTTTATGACTGGTTCGATTACTATATTTATGAATAATAAAAATTGTTGAAAGTATTATAAAATGCACAGTATTTAGGTATTTAAATGAATAAACTGCTTAAAAATATATGATTATTTATTTGAAATGTGTTTTCATTCCATAAAATACTATGATTATTTCTTTTAACAATAATCATAGTATTTACGAGGCAAAAATTCGCTCGCCTGAACGCCTAGAATGTTAATAAAGTTTTAACCTAGGATTCGCAATACCGGAACACTTTATCAAAACCGGCATTTTCGGTAACGGCCTCAGATAAATTCCGGTATTTCCAGAATTTGAAGAAATTGTATATATACTATACATTTAAGTCAGTAATTAAATATCAATACCTAAGCTTGTTAAAAACGTAGTCAGGAGAGAATGCATGCCTTTTTTGTGAGGCTTTGCGCCTCGAACTCGTTCCCCTCGTTTATCCAGGACAAGGGAATTTGGAAATCATTTGTTTTTAATTTTGTTTCCTTTTTTAAATTATCTTTATTTTCGTATCTAAATTTAACTTTAATTAAACATATTACATATTATAATGTCGACGATAGCCTAGTTGGGAATGGAACGCTCTGCCGAGGCAATGCACGGAGGTTGAAAACCCAAGACACACCTCTGACTTTTCGAAGTTACGTGTAAGTTGTTTATCAATTATAGTTCACTTTAACGGTGGAGGAAAACTGTGAGAATCTACATCTGAGAATTCTCTATAAGAATTTCGAGGGTATGTGAAGTCTGCCAACCCGCAATAGGCCAGCGTGGTGGACTAAGGCCTAACCCCTCTCAGTAATAGAGGAGGCCCGTGCTCAGCAGTGGGCAGTATATAATACAGGGCTGATTGCATAGCATTGATTGCACTATAATCTATTTATCCTATTCCATTCATCTGACATACTTCCCATCTTATTCTAATTACTAACAATATGTAACTAAAATTATATATTTAGTAACTTATGACTACTTATTTCTATTTACTATACTATTTCATATTTTCCTACAGTATTTTATAAAGTCGTTTACTACTATATCTCTAATTATTCTATGTATGCTCTTACTTTCTAACTTGTAGTCTATTTTATTTTCTAAGGTAAATCTGTCGGCTGTGTAGATGGGACATTCGAGTAGGAGGTGTGAGACCGTCTCCTGAACGTCAGGGTCACATTAGCACGCCGAGCTCTCCTTGCACTGACCCGGTGCAAGTAGTTGGAAAAACCGCCGTGCCATGTGAACACCTGAGTCAGTATCGGAACCAGGACGATCCCCCGTACGACCCTGTGCGCCTTGACAGCGTCCGGGATGACCAGCTTCGTCGCCGAAGCCGTCTCTCCATCCGCGTATCTCCGGCTCTACTCGTCAATCGAATCGGATCTGTCGCAGTGCGTCGTAGTGCGCACGGGTCTTCAGGTGTTGTGCGGCCTCTTTCTCGAGCTGATCCGTCCTCACGCTTCGCCCCAACCTCACGTGCGCCTTGACCCAGAAAAGATCAAGTTTCTGGGCGCATTTCCTGGCGATTTTTAATTGATTTTTTATTTCAAACGCTATAGGGTGGAGAGAATGCAAGGTTAGACTATTTCACGGTAACCCCTGCCAAAGTTTATACGCTGGAATTTATAAGCTTGTTCCGTTTGGGCTGAGTCCCTGAATGCGTAAGCCGCAGCGTTTAGTGGCGTACCGAGTCATCAATGGCTATCGCACGGCCCAAGGCCGCCTGTGCCTTTGCCGGTACCTACTCTGCCATTTGAATTGGATGCCAAACATTTCTCGTCAGTACCTATTCGTGTGTCGTGAGGAGGCATCTCGTCTCGGATGGAGACTAGCGCTATCTCCCAGAGGGAGGTCACAGCCCAATTGACCTCCATCAGTAGTGACGCCGTGGAGGAGTGGTATATCAGGCTGGAGAGCTCGAGTGGGGGCTTAAGGACCGTAGCAGTGCAGTGTGACCTGTTTTCTTAAGCCAGCTTGACAGATGCCACGGTATACGGGCATTTCATCTAACACAATTGCTAACGGGTCGCGGGTGTCTCGGCTCGTTCTTGTGGATCGGAAAACAAGAAGAGTCAGACGTATGCTATCATTATAGCAATGGCCGCGAAATTACGCTCAATCACTAGAGACGTTATTGATTTTATAATTCTAATTGGCTAATGCAATGAGCATTATAATACTTGGGCTAATGGCAGGGCTAGAAATCAGAGACAAATTAACAAGATGCTAGAAATTCTGGATATTATGAATAATCAATATTGGCGTTATGATGATAAGTTTGACCTTTATCGAAAAGCTGATGGGTAAGCTTTTACTAGTTCAGCGCCATCTATTATTCTTAAACTATGACTGTAATATGGAACGTGAAAAACGTATGAATTTATTTTATTAGTAAACTATTGCATGAAGTACCTACTTGTGTTAGTAAACAATGATTGCTATATAGCTGACCACCACAACAGTAGTTCATCATAACTACTAATTATTGAATGTCGCGCTAATTTTATTGTTTTAATGTTAGTTATCGTCGTCCGGCATTCAGTACCGCGAATGTAAAATTGGGGCACTTTACAGGAGAGACAAAAAACTGATTTTATTATAATGTACACTTTACCTTCTGCTAAACTATTGTTATTTAGCATAAGCACTGAATGCCGGACGACGTTATGCTTCTTTTGTTTAATACATAAACTACACCTCTTTTACTTCAAAATTGCTCTGCGTATTTTATGATATATTTTTATTTTTATATTTCGCAGTTTTATATTTGAGAATAAGTTAGTAATAGGATGAGAACTGGCCAATGATCCATAATTATTTAGAGCGAGTAAAAAAAATATACCAACATATTCGGATATTTGGGACTGATCAAACACCTCCCACCCTCCGTCTGGTGACTTAACTTCAGTCGCGTTAAAACTTTCGCAATAGAGTCAAAAAGCAAGCAGGTGTTTGACCAGTTTTCTGTATTGTTACGCCGCGGTCAAGCTGGTGTTAAAGTTTATATCATTTTAAAATTATTGATCTCATATTTGCGTAGTTACTTAAATCGGACTTATCGTTCATTTTGTTTTGTAAAAGTATAAGTATAGTAACATCGAGAACAGATTTCGGGAGCCAACACAAATCTTGAGCATGAAGTTCGTTTATCTGGTTCCCATCCATCAAACCTCATGATCCCTGCTCAAATGCGTCTTCATTAAACCAAAGAACGACCATTTTAAAATGTAATGCGTTATCAGTTTTAAAACTATAATTGCGTTCCGGATAATCCTACAGTATGAACTACACAAAGCTGATAGTATGTTTATGATAAGGAGTATCCTTGAGTTACCACTGTGACGTTAATGGCTATTTAATTCAATACACATATACCTAACATATTAATGTTTATGAAATAATTCTTAAATAACTCTTAAGTATGTAGTTTTAATGGCGAAAGAATGGAAGATGAAAGTGTGGTGTGGTACTTGATATGTACAGAACTTTTATAATACCTGAAAAATCCTGAGCCCTATGACCAGATGGCGTTTTTATGTTTTCAGTTTTCCTTTAAACTTAAGGATGGTAGAACTCATATTATCTGTACCTCTGAGGTCTTCCTGTTTATTGAGTACTTTTGGTGACGAGCAGCAATGTGCGAAACTGAATATCTGATGTCCCAAGGTGACGTGCGCGGCGCAGTCTCATGCGTTTATGTAGGTAGGTACATATTTCAACGTACTGGATGTGCACACGTGGCATAGGGAGCTTTAAAATGGCATTACGTCTTGTTAAATTCATGCTAAATGTAGGTAATAAGTACAAAATGAAACATGATACTGACTTAATATGAAACAAACATTGCATTGCGCTAAAAATAATTTAGTAATTCTCATGATTTTTTTAGCTTACACAATCCAATCATTAGGACAATAGTAATAATTAATGACTAAGCTCACAGCTGTATTAGGTAGATTAGAATTGATACAGTTTGGGTCGATACCAAACATCCGGCGAGCCGTTACTCTGAAGAATCAAATACTTGAACATTCAATTCGTGAGTCGTGACGTACAAAAAAAGCTAATTATAGGAGCAGGCTAACTGGTAATTAGCGTATACCTGTTTTAACTCTACTATTAACTTTACATTTATTGGTTTCATTATCGATTTACTTTTTGACAAATGTTAATTTTATATTAATACCTATCGTACGCGAGTCTGCCAATAGAATAGTTGTTGCCGAACAAGGTTGTTATGTTACGTCGCGGTGTGACCGAGGTTTTATTATCGCATTGTGATGAAACCAGTTATCAATGCGAATTTCAATCAGTATTATTGAGTTGTGTTTACGTTAAAGTGCTTTGAAGTAAATCTTTTAAGAACATCTACTTTAGGTTATTTAAGTATCAAAATAGAACACCAAAACTTGTAAGTATTATTTGCTTCGTCAATGGTAAATAACTATGAGTTCATTTGATGTTGAAAAAAGATTACACCTGATGGTAAGTAAAGAAATAAGCATAGTGTTATTGTGAAATGTTAATGATTTCAGCGACCTCTTATATAATATGTCGTACAGAGCGTTATACCGAAATCATATCAGGTCCAAAACTAACAGTAGTTATGTTTGTAACAGTAGCTGACATTAGTTTCAAGAGCCTCTTATATAATTTTATTGCTTAAGTTAAAAAAATATTCTTTTTCTTTTTAAAAATGGCTCCACCGTTTCATCGGTGATTTTGCCAATTTCAAGTGGGTAGATAAATTGGATGACACGACGATATTGTTACTTAAACGATGGCAAGCACTTTCCATATGTATTTATATAATTCTCTCTGGCAAGCATAATGACTACCCAAAAAGCAGGGTAGCACTGGCCATAGCATAGCAATATATTTATTCTTCGGAGAAGAATAAATATATTATTTGGAGTTTTGGCGGGAACTTGGAAGTGTCATGAGGTGCTCTTTTCTTGTTTTAATTCATTATTTTGGTGATACTAGTGTTATATTGCATAACTGTGGTGGTATTTTATACAATATAGTTCTATTAAAGGGCTCAAATGAAGTGAATTGAAATAACTGTACTGATCAAGTATTTTTATTTTTGTTACCGCCAAAACTCCTCGACGAAGTCTTGGTAAGGTAGCCACTGCTTTACTTCGACATAGTAGCTAGTATTAATAAAAAAAAGAAATAACACAACTGCATCTTATTTTAAAAAATGTCTAATCATAACCTTTGACACTGGCAGATGCGCAAACCGCGCTTTACCAAAGAGAAAAAGAAAAAGGGAAATATATTATTATGTTTAAAATAGACGTGCCAGTCAGTATTTATGGATTGAAAATATAAATCACATATCATTTGTTAATAGTAATTTTTTTTATTTTATCTGAAGCAATACTTTAAAAATAAGTAGATACCTACTCAATTTTATGTTTTTTTTTTAGATATCTCTATATGTGTTCTTCAAACACAAACTGAAAATGCTTATGATCCTGTTATTACTAGCCGTGGTTATCAGTCTTACAGACGCTGCACCAAAGGACATGACACTCAAAACTGTACTAGTCCTTTCTCGCCACAATATTCGGACACCGTTGACCGGAAGACTTGAAGAATTTTCAGAAAAAGAATGGCCGAAATGGGACAAAAATCCTAGTTTTTTAACTGATAAAGGATTTCTACTAGAAGGATATATGGCAGAATTCTTTTACCAGTGGTTAAGAAAAGAAGGAATTTTACCAGAAGGATGCCCCAATGACTCAGTATATATATACGCCAATACGCGCTCAAGGACAAAAGACACAGCTGAAGCATTCGCCAAATATGCATTTAAAAATTGTGGTACACCTGTTCATGTTTTAAATATAGAAGAAATGGACCCGGTTTTTAATCCTGTTATACATAACACTACAGAAGAATTTAAAAACATGGTAAGCCAAGAAATGGAGGTAAAGTTAAATGAGCTAGATCTTACTGAAACGTTTGTGGAACTAAATAGAATTATAGGCCTAAACGAATCTCAAAGATGCAGAAACGAAGGTTACTGCGACTTTACCAAAATTAAAGATAAAGTGAGATATCAAATAGGAGAAGAATTAGATATAGATGGACCTCTACAAGTAGGAAATTCAATTATAGACTCATTTATGATGAGCTATTTTGACGGCAAACCAGATAATGAAGTTGCTTGGGGCGAAATAACAACACCCGAGCAATGGGAATTGCTATCAAAGATTTCGAAGGAGAATCAAAATGTCAGATTTAATCTCACAACCGCCTCTAAAGATCTCGCAGGTCCCTTGTTAAAGTACATGTCAAATGTATTTTTTGATAATAACTCATCAAGGAAATTCACCTTGTTAGTCGGCCATGATTCAAATTTAAATCCTGTTATAAACGCACTGAATTTCCAGCCTTATGTCTTATATAATCAGTACGAACCCTTCCCGATTGGCGGGAAGTTAGTGTTTGAAAAATGGTCTGATGGTGTAACAGATTATTTGAAAATAGAATACATTTATCAAACTTGGTTTCAATTACGAGATGGCGCTAAAATCAATTTAGATAATCCTCCACAAAGGGTGGTGATGGAGCTTAAAGGTTGTAAAAATGATGAGAACGGTTTCTGTTTATGGAATGATTTTGTTCAAGTATTAAATGATGTGATATCATACTCTGTTTATTTTTTTTGTTTCTTAATACTATTATCATATTTATTTATGAGTACATATACAATTTATAAGAATAGCTAATTTATAGATGGGTCAAGTATATTTTTATACTTACAACCATGTAGGGATTAGGTCCCATTAGGTACATTGGGCATCACGAAACCAGCTCACTGCTAAGTGCGTATCGTTATAAAGCGTTCAATTACGGACTGCCTCGGTAGCGTGGTTGTATTGTGTGCACGTTATGACTATGGCTCTGAAGTCACAGGCTTGAAACCCTGGTCGATCAGTCATATTGGGTTCTTCTACTCTGTATTAGCCCAGAGGCTGGACTCTGAAACTTGTCCCCAATATGGTGGTAGGCTCAATTCCTATCACATCATGACGAAAAGTCGGTGACGTGGTTGCAATGATGCATAACCCTTAGGGAATAAAGGCGTCAAGTGTGTCCTCAATTTCAGAATCTCTGCATTGGAGACAATTGTCTTAGTCACGGTGTTTGTAAAAAAAATTGTAGGCATTCTAATATTCTAAACTACAGATAGGAAGGGTTCCGAGTGTTTAATCCGGGTTATTTTATCGGGTTCGGATAAAAACCCTACGATAAGTGTTATATACAATCGGACTGTTACATAAGGCCGTTTTTTGCGTCCAAAATGTTACTTTTTATTTTTCATTTCATTGGAATAAATCAGCAATATTAAATGATTCACCATTATTTTGACAGGCGTAAGCCGAAGAACCGGCTAACGTTTTGAACCTATTAAGGAGTCTCTGTTCTAAACAAACATGTAAGTACCTAGCAGGGCGGATGTAGCTTAAAGGCAAATTAGTCAACTGCCTAGGGGCCAGGCGTCGGCTAGGGGCCTATCATACCTAGAAAAAAAATATGTGAAAATTACCTTTAAAGATTCGTATTTAATAAACCCGTTACCCGATGTTAATTTTATTTAAAGTTATAAAATAAAATATTTGAGTTTTATTTTTGCAGCCGCTTAATTAGGTTTTACGAAAAGTGGGTGCACTAGATGCGCCTCTGCCGACCCCTTCGGTGATAAAGAGCGTGAGCGGTGTATGTGTGTGTTAATTTAGTTGTGGTAGAAAAATATATTATAGGAAGTCAGGAAACGGATATGGGTCCCAAGGGGTCACCAATGAACAATCAACTGCACTAGATACTGCAATATTGAAACTCTTAAATACACTTATTATAATCACTTACTACACGTTCACTCGCAATTATTCACAATATTCATCTCGATATCGCTCGTAGTTCGCTTATCGCTTGCTCTTAATCACGAATAGTCAGGAACTCTCGCAAATGAAAGCTAGTTGTGACGTTTCCATGACATTCTGGAGACATCGAGATCTTTCGAGAATGTTCCACCGCCGAACTTTCCACAGTCAGACCCACTGCTCGCCAATAGATGCCGCTGTTATTGGCAAGTACTAGTGCGCGTAACAGTAGGTAGCTTTGAATCTATACAAGTTTATTTCAAATCGTATTAACTATTTCATTGTTGACTATTGCATGGTTTTAATTTATAATTAACTTGCTTATTGTTAATATACAAATAGATACATACGTACATTTACCTCTAGATTCGTCCGGGGGTCACGGGTGGGCGGGAGTGGCCGCCCACCTATTAGTCTAGCCAACTTCTGTGACCCCCGTGATGGACGGCAGCGTGTCTCACGCTGCCTCGGACGCCAAGGGCGTCCTTCGGTGTACGGGGGCTTCTGAGCCCCCGCAACAATAGGAGAAGGACCGCAACAGCGGTACGCGCAGGGGCGGTTGCGGACGACAACTTAGACGTGAGTCGGAGGAAGCCCGCAGCCGTCCCTAATGCGCCGAAGATGGCCATTATAGAAAGAAAGAAAGAAAAGAAAGAAAAAAAATATATTTGCTACTAGTTGGGTGGTAGATGGTAAATATAATGAATACAATTTAATAATATAATATTTTTAGGCTAAGTATTCCGATAATCAGTGTGGATGGTATATGTCCCACCGCAACAGTGTCAATAGGATCTAGATCAGCATATGCCAAACAACAATGTTTGGCGCTGATTTTCATCTAGACCCTAGAGCAACGTCAACCAAACACCAATAAACAGAAGTGCGTTCGAGCGCACCTACCATTGCGAGTGTGTGTGTGTGTGTGTGTGTGTGTGTACGTGTAAGTGAGTGCATGTGTGTCGACTATAAATTATTAAGAAAAGGTAAATAAAAAAAAAATAATAACAATAAGAAAATTATTCTACACATAGTTATGGCGAGGCTATGAGGTTATGGTTATAAAAAAAAAACATCTAGATTCGTTCTAGATACCCATATTACTCAGTTGACATAATAATAAATGCTATTTTTAAAGAACAAGAAACGTAGAAGAATTAGGCACCTACTACCTAAGTTTACTATAGTTTCATTGATTTTAAGTTTGGCTGTGAACCTCGCTTGACCTCTAGAGATATTAAATATTAAGTGTGAATAACCAATTGAATAGTTCACATTACCATACATACCTACAAATTGCATATTTACTTAGCTTAGATAGAAATTTAAATTAGGCGCCGCCTCCAAAAAATATTTAGTGTCCTTAATATAAACATGCAAACATGAATTGGAAAGAAGATTGTAAATTGCTTGTATTATAAAGTTCAATTATTTTTTGATTGTTTTTAGAGTCAATTTTTATGTTTTGCATTTGTGTTATACAATACATCAAATTGAACCCAAAACAAAAAGAAACATAGAGATCTTATATTATTTTAAGGAATTACCTGCTGCATCTTCGAAGTTCAAGATCAAAAAAGGATATCTTGAAACTGTACTAAATCCAACACAAAAACCAAAAAACTATTTGATTTTGAGGAGTTCCCTTCTGCATTTCCGAAGTACAGAGTCATTACACTCACACACACACTCACTCACGCCTATTATCCCCGAAGGGGTAGGCAGAGGCGCAACTAGTGCACCCACTTTTCGCCGTTATTCCGTCCCATGATGTGATAGGGGGCGAGCCTATCGCCATATCGGGCACGAGTTCCAGACTCCGAGCTGATACTGAATAGAAAAACTCAATAACACTTTGCCCGACCCGGGAATCGAACCCGAGACCTCAGCGTTGCAGTCGTACCATAATGCAACTACGCCACCGAGGCAGAGTCATTATATACCAATGAAATGAAATTAGGACCATTCTGAAGCTATATGCAATCTATCGCCAAAATAATCATTTCAATCGGACTACGGGGTAAAAAATTCGCTGAACAAATTAAAAAAAAATTACAACGAATAAATAACCTGTCTCCTTTTGCAGTCGCTTAATAATATAAATGCATGCAAATCTATACTAATATTATAAAGCTGAAGAGTTTGTTTGTTTGTTTGTTTGTTTGAACGCGCTAATCTCAGGAACTACTGATTCGAATTGAAAAAATCTTTTTGTGTTGAATAGACCATTTATCGAGGAAGGCTTTAGGCTATATAACATCACGATGCAACTATTAGGAGCGAGGAAATAATGGAAAATGCGAAAAAAGCGGGGAAAATTATTCATCCTTGAGGGCTTCCATTGCGTGCGCTGCGAAAACGGTTCAAGATACCAAAAAAATATGTATGAAAGAATTATTCCTCTTGCAATGATCTAAAAAAATGTCCGCGACAGTATATATCTATCTTTTAAGATTAACTCACTAGAACCGTTTTTATGGTAATCAAATTTGGTCGAAATTAATGCATTATTTGTTAAGAGTTGTATCAACGTCATAATATTAATCTTTATCCAAATAAATGTGTTGGATAGAGTGATTCAACGGGAAGGTTTTTATGTACTTTTAGCCCGGAAAAACTTATTAACGCGGGCGAAGCCGTGGGCAAAAGCTAGTACTTACATATAAAGAAAGGCTAATGAATCGTGAATGTAATTAATATCAGCACAATTATAATGAGCAGTTATATTAATGGGTCTCTAATTAAGAAACCATCAGTTCAATCTAGTTATTACCAAAATGTTCATCGCATTAATTATTTCTCTGGATTTTTCACTGCTGATTTAAAGTAGTTGCTTTAAGTCGTCATAACATGAGAACCCCTTACACCGCGTTCCTGAACCATTTTACACCGAAAAGATGGCCTATCTTCGACGAACCCCCGGGACATTTAACAAGAAAAGGATCCAGGATGGAAAGCTTCATGGGACAATACTTCTACGAGTGGATGGCCAGCGAAAATTTGATCCCTGAAGGTTGTCCAGGTGATGCTGTACACGTTTATGCTAATTGCCAAGAAAGAACCATTGAGACGGCCAGATCTTTCGTGAATGGTGCATTCTCGGGCTGCAATGTCCCAGTACATTACAGAACAGACGTAAAATGGGACCCAGTATTCAACGCTATCATAAGAAACAGAACAAAGAAATATGCCAAATCAGTAATAAAAGAAATGAAACACAAAATTAACCTAAAAGATTATAAACTGAAACCCGCTTATATTATGATGAATGAAATTGTTGATTTGAAACATTCTCACATCTGTATTCATGAATATTATTGCGATCTTAATAAAGATAAAAATTAACATGGTCGGTTCTATCGGGCCCTTCACGGGCCTGATGTGGACCAGCTTGCATCCGTATCTTGGCTACGTTTTGGTAACCTTTTTGGGGAAACTGAGGGTTTTGTCTTTGCAATTATGGACGAAGTTATGAAGACGAACAATTATAGGAAATACATCATGAAGGACGGTACGGTCGACATCTGTCGGGCATGCCACCGTCCTGGTGAGTCAATCAGGCATGTGATTTCCGGTTGTTCGTATCTTGCTAACGGCGAGTACTTGCATAGACATAACCTAGTAGCCAAGATCATACACCAGCAAGTTGCTCTTCGGTATGGTCTTGTGACTCCTGAAGTGCCATATTACCAGTATATGCCTCAACCAGTTCTCGAAAATGATCATGCAACGCTGTACTGGGATCGATCTATTATCACGGACAGGACTATTGTTGCCAATAAGCCTGATATTGTAATAGTAGATCGATTGGCGCGCCGCGCAATACTTGTTGACGTCACCATTCCACATGACGATAACCTTGTTAAGGCTGAAAAGGACAAAATGTCTAAATATTTAAATTTGGCACATGAAATTACTGACATGTGGGATGTGGACTCCACAATTATTGTTCCGATTGTCGTTTCTGCTCAAGGGTTGATACCGAAGAGTCTCGACCAACACCTCCAGAGGCTCTCAATTGGTCGTTGGGTCAAGAGCCAGATGCAGAAAGCAGTACTTCTGGACACGGCACGCATTGTGAGGAGATTCCTCACTTTGAATCCCTGACCACCGGTGGCTTGGGTCTTGAGCCTCGCCATCGATGGGTGATTCACTTTTTTTATATTTTTATATGTATAAATGTTTTTTTTATGTATAAAAATGTAAAAAAAAAGAAAAATTAGAAATAAAGAGAAATAAAAATTATATAATCTTTGAAGTTGGACATCCTTCGAACGTTAGTGGGCCCTTGTACATCAGTAATGCAATAACAGATGCATTTATAATGAGTTTCTATGAAGGCAAACCTAACGAAGAAGTCGGTTGTGGTCTCGTAAAGCTTCCAGAACAATGGATGTTACTAACAAAAGTATCAAAAGAGAATCAGAACGTAAGATACAATTTGACCACAGCAGCTATTGATCTCACCAAACCATTAATAGAATACATATCAAATGCATTCCTCGACGAAAATATAGAAAGGAAATTTACTTTGTTGGTAGCTCATGATTCGAATATAAATTGCCTGACCAACGTATTGGGCTTCAAACCGTTTGACCTGCCCGGTCAGTATGAGCCTTTCCCAATTGGCGGGAAACTGGTGTTCCAGAAATGGACAGACGGTTTCAACTATTTTATGAAAGTGGATTATATTTATCAGTCATGGATAAAATTAAGGTATGGTGCTAATGTCAGTTTGGAACACCCTCCACACATTTATACCTTAGAAATGAAGCATTGTATTGTTGACAAAAACGGTTTTTGTCTATGGAGTGATTTTGTTAATATATTAAAACGAATTCTGAATAGTTTTTAACAATAATAATAAATAATAATAATAAAATTGTTTATTGGCAGTAAAACACATGACATTATAGAAAGGTTATTACCCTGGCCCCTGAACTAGCGTTAGCTGTGTCTCAGAAACCAGTGTCTTCCCCCAGCAATACACATATTATTGGTATTACAAATAAACGCGCCTTAGGCAATTTCAACATAACAGATTATAAATACAGAAGATATTAATACTAGTACAATTATATATATATATATAAAAGAAAATATTATAAGTATTTTCAACAAACACAATTTAATACACTTCATCAGCTAGTTTTTTTTTTTTTTTTTTAGAAAAATGTGTGTGTTTGAGTGTGTGTGAGTGTGTGTGAGTGTGTGTGTGTGTGTATGTGTGTGTGTGTGTGTGTGTGTGTGTTCAAACGTACATCATATTTATTCCCCTCTTACTATTCAATTAAAGTAGCATGCTTTCTATGTCATCATAGCTGTGTTGGTTAAGCCATTATAGCCAATAGGTATTAAAACGATTGGTATAATAAGATATAGTGAATGTAAAATTACTTTTCGGTTTTTAATGGTTTTGAAGGCGGTTTAATTTTTTGGTAACAGTTTTTGTTTATATATGTGTTGTTTTTTTGTGTTAATAATAAATAGTACCTATGCCTCAGCGACTATTAGTCGCTGCTATGCCTCCAAGACGTAGCTCTATGCGCTCGCGTTACGACTATCGTGCTGAGGCTATTATATAAGTATATTATATTACCTCTGCCTATCCCTGAAAACGGAAGATCCCTGATGCTATGTATGTATACATGAAACAGACCCAACGTAATTCAACGCAAAATCACCTCTGAAATAGTCACAGAAAAGCAAAATTCGCAATTTCGTTTACTTGGACGAAATATTTTTCCATTATTTTGATTTAAAAATCAAACTGAACCGATTTTGAAAAAAAATCTATGGCACCAATCTGAAAGTATATTCTTTCAAATAAAAAAAAAGATTTCAGTAAACAACAAAAAAAAAAATAATAATGTTTGAATAAATAATGGTGTTCTAAACGGATAAGCAAGCTGAAGTGGCAATGGGCAGGGCACATAGTTCGAAGAACTGACGGCAGATGGGGCAAAAACGTTCTCTAGTGGAGGCCACGTACTGGCAAGCGCAGGCCGCAGGAACGCGCTAGATGCAGGCCGCTTTTGATAGGTCAATTTGGAAATGTTTGGGGGAGGCCTAGGTATGTTCAGCAGTGGACGTCATGTGGCTGATGATGATGATGATATTATGTTCTGCTACCGAAGCAAAGCTGGGACTGGTAGCTAGTATGATATACAATAATATTATAAAATTATGACACACAGTTGAACTTTAGGTATCTTACTTAATACATTATCTAACTAATATACATACTGGTAGTAGGACTCATATGTAAGAGTCCGTCTGGGTGGGTACCACCGCAATGTCTATTTCTACCGCCAAGCAGCAGTGTGCATGCACTGTTATATTTCGATTTGAACGACATTGTAGCCAGTGTACTGGACATAATGAGACTTAACCTCTTATGTCTCAGGATGACGAGTACAGTGGAATATGCTACACAGTACTTTGTAACTCGATGTGCTGGATGGTTTTTCTTCTGTTTATGGGTGGTCGTATCGCTTACCATCAGGCGAACGGCATGCTCGTCTCGTCATTCGATGACATAAAAATATATATGTCGAAGCGGCTGGTATTTTGAAATAATAATCATGCAAAAACCAGTCGAAATGTTAAATCGTTGTTATAAATAGGGCGCCTCGCATTTGAAGTGTACAGTCTCTTGTAAGCCTTTCAACTGTGCGGAGCTCCGGAAATAAGTGTAGAGTATTCAGGAATAAAAGATGAAGGACAAGTTGGAGTTTTACTCTCACATCATGGATGATGATGATGAGGTGGAACCCAGTGACGTCGGCAGAGCTGACGTCACCTCTTTTTAAAGAGTTCTAGACCTCCTCTGTCATATATTATAAATGCGAAAGTTTGTGCAAATGTATGGATGTTTGTATGTTAGCAGTAAACCCCGAAATAACTTACAGATTCGGATGAAATTTAACACACGGGTAGATCATAATCTAAATTAAACGTAGGTAGTCTACTTTTTTCCCGACGATTTGCTCCTGTGGCAAATCTATATCTATACTAATATTATAAAGCTGAAGAGTTTGTTTGTTTGAACGCGCTAATCTCAGGAACTACTGAATCGATTTTGAATATAGGAAGCTACATAACTCCTGAGTGCTATAGACTACTTTTTGTCCCGGGAAAATATTTTTGTCCCGGAAAAACTTTTTCACGTGGGCGGAGCTGCGAGCACTACTAGTAATGAATATTTATAATCCTCAGAGTAAGTATATACCTATAGAGAGCGCGTATGCAAGTGGGAACAATAGGCACGGGTGGGAACATCGTCCTGCGCCGGCCGCAAGCGCTTGTAGTCACTCGAGTAGGAACGGCGTGAGCACACGCGAGTGAGATCTATGCGAATATTTGATTATTAATACTGCAAAATGGTTAAATGTTCTGTGGAATCTTGTAAAAACGACACTCGGAAACACACTTAACAGAATTCTAATATCACGTTTCACAGGCAAGCCATATTTCAGCATATTTTTAGGTAAAATTGAAATTACGCGTCGCGGTATGAAAGACGCTCGGGAGGCGAACACTTGTACTCCCCGCACTGCCCCGCATCCCGCTTTTTCGATAGTGATGTTACGCGTCGATACCAGAATCGATGTAATATTTTCATATTATAGCATACGTATTTATTACTATCGAAGGCGATGCTTAATATAATGTAGCTTAGGTAACTGTTTTTGTCTGTGTGTGATTTTTAAGCCAATTAATAATTGCGTTTTTGTTTATGAAATGAAAGAAATAATTACTGTTCCTAAAAATTGACTGATTACGATAATATTTTTAAGCTATTGCATAGCTTCTATCGCGGGTCTTGACAGTATAAGTTGGCAATCATTAAGATATATTTCTTTCTCATTTTTTCAACATTGGTAATAAATATTTCAAAAACTAGATGTGACTATTTTAGGCTTGGGGAGACTAGCTAAGAAATCCATGGTGCGATGCTCGGTTTATATCCATTGGTTCAATTATAATGGATATCCATTAATATTATTGGTTCTTAATGCTTGTAAAAACTGCTCTTGAGGTACCGTGTTTATAAATCATTCCACATGGCACTACACCAATTCGCAGCATAGCTTTTATCTATATTAAGGCAATACGCTTAAAATTACTCACAAGGCCATATTTTGTAGAACCACAATTTTTAACAATATGTACCGCGCCGCCGGACCTGTACTTATCGATAACTGTTGCGTTGGTGCTGCTCGCGTGCCCATCCCTAGCAGTCGCCAACATTTCTATATAAGTAGCTATAGTTCACCTGCCTACGCTGGGTAGTGGGCGCACGATGCGATATTAGACCTCTATAGGTATATACTTACTCTGAGTTATAATCTGATTCTTGAAGTAGATGGCGCTAGCGTCGTACTGTGTTTTAGGGTTTTTTTGTAGCGAGAAAGACGTCATTAAAGGGCTCAAAGGAAGTGAATTGAAATAACTGTGCCAATCAAGTATTATTTTGCTGCCGCCAAAACTCCTCGATAAGGTCTTGGTAGGGTAGCCCAAAGACCATCCCTAGCAGTCGCCAACATTTCTATATAAGTAGCTATAGTTCACCTGCCTACGCTGGGTAGTGGGCGCACGATGCGATATTAGACCTCTATAGGTATATACTTACTCTGAGTTATAATCTGATTCTTGAAGTAGATGGCGCTAGCGTCGTACTGTGTTTTAGGGTTTTTTTTGTAGCGAGAAAGACGTCATTAAAGGGCTCAAAGGAAGTGAATTGAAATAACTGTGCCAATCAAGTATTATTTTGCTGCCGCCAAAACTCCTCGATAAGGTCTTGGTAGGGTAGCCCAAAGAGCATTATAATGGGGAAGCCACTGCATTACTACGATATAGTACAAAGGTTAAAAAAAGACAACCAAAAATATCACTTAAGACGAGGCTGGATGGATTTGAATCCTTTGCCTTCTCTGTAAGGACTGTAGTCCACTGTAGTCTGTAAGGGGAAAATTAAAAAAAAAATATGATTCATGAAATGTCATCTAAAACAAAAATTATTTGCATATAAATACTACAAATAGTAACTTTAAATAAGAAAGTTAGTCCAGAATAATGGATATAAGATAATATATGAGGGAAAATAAGTGTGGACGTAAGTTATTCACGTATATCGTAAGTATATCTTTTAGGTTATGTTATTGTTTTTATTTATAAATATTACATAAGACAACTTTACATTATTATGACATTGCATGTAGGCTAAAGGTCTATTTCAAAATCGTCCACGAGGACATGGATATACAATTTCTTATATTCTTAACGCTATTCACAAAGTCCAACTGTGATTTAGTTTTAAAACAAGTTCTTATTCTAAGTAGGCACAATGTAAGGACGCCTTTGGCTAAAAACCTTGAGTTAATGACTCCGAAAATTTGGCCAGTATGGAAGGAAAAAAGAGGATTTCTTACTGCAAAGGGAGCATTGTTGGAAGGTTTTATGGGTGCATATTTCTCAAAGTGGCTTCAGAAAGAAGATTTACTGACAGACCAGTGCCCCACAGAGCAAGAATTGTATGTATATGCTAATAGTGCACAACGGACTGTAGCATCAGCCCAAGCATTTGTCAATGACGGATTTCCAGGCTGTAATATAACTGTACACTCCCAAACGTACAATGACCCTATTTTCAACCCTATTGTGCACAATAAGACTGCAGCATACAGACAAGAAGCTTTAGACCAAATGCAAAAGAAACTGAGATTGTTATCATTGAAATCTTGCTACAATCAAATCGAAAAAATATTAGATTATGAAAATTCTAAACTATGCCTTGAGGAAGACAAATGTGATTTAAATTCAGATAAGAATCAACCGTACATCGTGGCTGGGGCAAAACCAAACTTGACAGGACCACTAAAAATAAGTAAGTCAGCAATTGATTCATTTATTATGGAAAATTATGAAGGATTTCATTCCAATGAGGTTGCTTGGGGTCTGTTATCAAATAAACAAAAATGGTATTCTATTATTGATCTTAGTAGAGGGTACCATAATATAATTTTCAATACCACAGTTATAGCAAAAGATGTCGCAATACCTCTTGTGAAATACATATCTGAAATGCTACTTAAAGACAATCCACCCAAGGTTGTTTTTCTCATGGGACATGATGCAAATATCTACACTGTGTTAAACTTGATGGGATTTAAACCTTTCAATTTGGAAAAGCAGTATGAAATTACACCAGCAGGAGGAAAAATTGTATTCCAAAAATGGTGGGATGCAAAACAAAAGCAGTACTTTTTGAAAGTTAATTATGTGTATCAAAGCACGGATGGGATGAGAAAAGGCTACAGATTGTCTTTGGAATATCCTCCGGAGTTCACTCTATTGGAGCTAAGAGGATGTACCATGAATAATAATGGCTATTGTCCATGGGAAGACTTTAAGATATTGTTGAACAAATTTATTTCAGCATAGTGATCAGATACTATATTTAGTTTTGGCAAAGATACAGGAACATATGACAGAGCAATAACATTAACATGCCTAATATTCTAGCAGAATTTACAGACAGTGTTACATAATTTTTTTTACAAATACCTTACAATATTGTGTATAAGTTCAGTTAATTTATTCTATGTTAAGTCTGCAAGTTCTATTGGAATATGGAACACAACACATCAACATCCTAGCTTCTGGCAAATAGTTGGAATTTTGATAATTATACACAGAACCTGACAATCACCCGTAGCATTTACTGCAACACATTCTTACAACCATTTTTCCTTTTTATATAGGAGCTTAATAGAACATTATACCTAAATGTAAATGTGCAACACTAAAAACCTAAAAAAATAACACACTTAAATATTGAATGCCCATTCATTCATGCTATGATTTATTTTTTTTATTATTTTTACATTAAAACATATAAAAATGAAGAAATAAAGTATTTTCTGCGATAAAGTCACTCTGTAGTATACCAAAGAGCATTATATATGGATGCATGCATGCAAGAGCATTATATACCAAAGAGCATTATATATGGATAGCATTATATATGTATAGGAAGAGCGGAGTGCCCTAACACAAGTATACTAAATACTTAAAAGGATACTCCAAATACGGTTCTACTGTGTAATTATTAGATGCAGAAATAAACATTTTTAATTTTTTAATTTTTTTTTCTTTAAGAGTGTTGCCAAAGTCAGTAAACACTACACCTGCATAGAAATTGGACCTTCAAAACAAAATATATAATGAGTCCAACTCTATGTATAAATGTAACCACGTAGTTGCCAAATATGTAAATTCTTTTCAGAACCTTTTATTCTCCCTGTCTAAATTTGACAAGTCTGTGGATTGTTTATAAGTACTTACATATTTAAAAAGAAGGGTTCTCACAAAATTATAACATAAAAAAATAGCAGACAATTGACAGACAGAATTGAGAAGAGGCTAGTTATACTTAGTTTATACTTCTAATATAAGCCCTTTTGGTTCGCTGAAGTTGTTGGCTTTTTGATTTTAAATGCTCAATTGATTTCTATTTAAAGTGGTTTTGAGTGTAGGCATAGTAATGGTTTTAGCTTAGCTTAGCTGTGATTTTTTAGTCTTAGCTTTATTTCTTGGCCTTAAGGTTTTCCACTGAAGTGAATTGAATTGTGGCGGAGATGAAACAAAAACGATCTATTTAAATTTTATATGACTAAGAAATATGGGGACAAATTGCTGTTTAGTTAAACACAGATTCAAATAATAGTTTGTTAGTAAGGGTGTATAATGTATGGCAAACATCCATATAATGAACTAGTATTGCTCACAGGTACGTCCACGGGAAAAACTTTTTTTGGGATAGAAATATTTTCAAAGGATAAAAGTAGCCCATAGCACTCAGGAGTAATGAAACATACTATGAGTGAAATTTTCAAAATCGGATCATTCGTTCCTGAGATTAGTGGTCAACCCAAACAAACAAATCCTTCAGCTTTATAATATTAGTAAAAAGATACTATTTTCAGATATCTCCATCACACTTTTCTTCCCTTTAGTGGAAAAGCAGTATTCTTATCTCTTATGAACAGCATTGTAACTGTTGCATGGTTTCTGTCATTCTTAAAATATGAGAAACATTATAAATCTTAATGCAGCTGATAAGAGTTTATGATAGGGTCAACGCAGGCCAGCCGTACAAGGTTGAATTTAATTAAATGGAATAAGAATACAATTTTATTAACACTAGAAATATCGGAGCATATCCTTTATGTATTTTTAGTGGAGAATATTGCACAAGTATTTTAAACTCAAGCAAATATTTGCTTGTTAAAGTTATTTACATATTTTGAATTCCTAAGACCGAAGTAATTACCTACTTATTAGTAAGCGCTTGTTTTTATATCTGGCGTTATCTTTGCGTTGACCCTAAGCGGGCCTACCTTACAAGTATTTATATGTTTGATAACCTGGCACTTTTAATGGCTTTAAGATTTTTTGTGATAATTATTAATACAAGGTTCAATGTAGGATATGGAAATCAGTTTTGGTAGTTGAATTTGCTTATATGGGAATAAGTAGTTCAATTATGCTTCCTTGATTCACGTGTGATGTAAATAGCACCAGAGTTTAGTGCACTTTCAACGGGAATTTCTATTTATAATGGAATTATCTTTCCTCCGCGATGGTTTCTTGGTGCTATATTATGTTCTTCAAATAAAGTTTTGGATACCTGTAGTTCTAACATATCAATGGTCGCAGGAAATTGCCTTTCTACAATTCGCTAAAAGAAAACTAAATAATATATAGCGATGTATGTATTGTTAGGATATCTTATTCCCATATATAATGTTTACGATTTTAGAATGATCTAGGCTACGAACCCAGCCCCCTTATTTTCTATGACCCACGTTATTTTGAGCGTTCGTAACAAGCGCGTAGCGTAACTCATCGCGTTTATCACTATGAAAATTGGCATACAGAATAGCATGTAACGCTAATTACAGGAAGTGAACGTAACGCGGCCGCATAACAAATTAACACAGTCATAGAGAATAAAGGGGCTGATGTCTGTTCGACGGTGACCACTTGCCATCGCGTAGGCACTTAGCTCCTCAGCTTTTAGAGCATTAAAAACTAATGAAATTTCGTTACCGTTTTGTTATTAGTCAAATCTTACTGTTTTATACCTATATGCACGTGTCCTATATGGGTTAGTAGATACTAAAACTACTAATTAATAAAATGTCAATTAAAAAAATACATTTAATACTCATTTTTAACACGGTACAATATTTTATACAATTTATTTGAGTTGTTCATTAATATACATGTACAAAAATATTGTATTTTATTTACACAGACACAGTACAAGACAAAAACACAAATGTGTACTTAGAATGTCTCCTAAAAACGCAATTCGAAGTCGATGTCCTTTAATTTAGATGTTTGTGATTGATCAAGAGGCCAAACCATCAATCACGTGTTTGTCTCACAACGAATCCCAATAAAACGAAACGGAGTCATGTTTTTTGCCGCATTCTAAGCATACAGTACCCTCAAAGCGTAGGGAAAAGGGTAACTACAGGTCCCACGTATATATGTAGAATGCGGTTTGTGTGAGCTTTCCTTTCTGCTAGTATAAGACAAAATGCTCATGCACACATTTATGAAAACTGTAAAGCAGATAAGTGTTTAAGGTTCATTTATGTGCGGCGATCATAACGATAAAGTAGGTAAAAGTATGTGTGTTGCATTTGAATTTAACTACCTATGTAGTAGTACATTGACAGGTAAACACGACGTGTGATCTACATAGTATTTATTACTGGTTGTGTCCATAAGTTTATGCAGCATTTATATAAATTTTAATTCGTGATAAGCCGTAGCTTTATCAATTACATATGAACAAAAATGTTGTCTGCACATTTATAATGTCTTGCCTCTACATACCCGGCATAACTGTGCCGACCGTCCAGCCCCGTTATTCCTTATGACACGTTATTTTCACCGCACGTAACAAGCGTGTACCGTAACTGATCTCGTTTATCACTATGGAAATTGACATACAGAATACCATTTAACGCTAATTACACGAAGTTAACGTAACGCGGCCACGTTACGAGTTAGCACTGTCATAGAGAATAAGGGTACTGGGATGTTTATCTGTTGCAGGCGACATAGTTTTTGGCGTCTTCTCACTTACCACCATCAGGTCAAGGGCGGATCCAGCTTTGGCGCCAGGGGGGGTCACATAGTCGTGGTCAAGTCACAAGAAGTTATAATTTAATTTTGAAAAGTAAAAAGTAGGTATTCTATCTATACCTACTTAATATTATAAAGCTGAAGAGTTTGTTGGTTTGTTTGTTTGAACGTGCTAATCTCAGGAACTACTGGTTCGAATTGAAAAATTATTTTTGTGTTGAATAGACCATTTATCGAGGAAGGCTTTAGGCTATATAAAATCACGATGCAACTACTAGGAGCGAAGAAATAATGGAAAATGTGAAAAAAACGGGGAAAATTATTCATCCTTGAGGGCTTCCATTGCGTGCGCTGTGAAAACGGTTCAAGATACCAAAAATATATGGAAATAATTATTCCTCTTGAAATGATCTAAAAAAAATTCCCAGAGAGTATATGTCTATCTTTTAAGATTAACTCACTAGAACCGTTTTTATGGTAATCAAATTTGGTCGAAATTAATAACTCTGTCTATCGCGCTTTCACGCCAATACTACAGAACCGATTTAAATGAAATTTGGTACACAGATATTTTAGAACTTGAAAAAGGACATAGGCTACTTTTTATCCCCGTGAAATATAAAACGGGACTCTTATCCCGGAAACACTCTTTCACGCGGGCGGAGCCGCTGGCAAAAGCTAGTATTTCATCAAATTCATTTAAATCGGTTCAGTAGTTTTGGTGTGTTTATAATATTATTAATTTCGACCAAATTTGATTACCATAAAAACGGTTCTAGTGAATTAATCTTAAAAGATAGACATATACTGTCGCGGACATTTTTTTAGATCATTTCAAGAGGAATAGTTCTTTCATACATATATTTTTGGTATCTTTAACCGTTTTCGCAGCGCACGCAATGGAAGCCCTCAAGGATGAATAATTTTCCCCGTTTTTTTTCACATTTCCCATTATTTCTTCGCTCCTAATAGTTGCATCGTGATTTTATATAGCCTAAAGCCTTCCTCGATAAATGGTCTATTCAACACAAAAAGAATTTTTCAATTCGAACCAGTAGTTCCTGAGATTAGCGCGTTCAAACAAACAAACAAACAAACTCTTCAGCTTTATAATATTAAGTATAGATGAATGGTGGCGGCCGTGGCGGTGGCGCAACAAAATTCTTTTCGATGCGTTCGTTCCCGAATAATGCGTTTGCCGTCAAAGTATTATATTAAACTAGCTTTTGGTCGCAGCACCGCCCGCACGCAGCATCACTGATTGGTGTTCCATTACTCTTCTGTAGTCACTGCCTTTCTTTTTTATCACATTTCTTTAAATGTACGGAAACACTGAATCTACTGCTTTATTAAATACACTTATTAAATACTATATACTATCTATTATATAAAACGCGTGAACGGCTGGACTGATTTCGTTATTTCTTTTTTTGATGTGTTTATTATTGTCAGGAGAAGGTTCTTATGAAAGAAAAAATTAAGAAAATTGCGCGGAAAAACGGCTGGACCGATTTTAATGTAATTTTTTGTGTGTCTTCAGGTGGATTCCAGAATGGTTTAGTAGGTAGCGCTGTACTCGGGTTCTAGGATTTTATTTCCTTTTTAGGGCAGGACAACGTCTGTCGGGGCCGCTAGTAGGTATACTATACAATCTTAGCTGCCTCGGTGGCGTAGTTGTATTACAGTACGACTGCAAAGCTGAGGTCTCGGGTTCGATCCCCGGGTCGGGCAAAGTGATATTGAGTTTTTCTATTCAGTATCAGCTCAGAGTCTGGAATTTGTGCCTGATATGGCGATAGGCTCGCGCCCTATCACATCACGGGACGGAATAATGGCGAAAAGTGGGTGCACTAGTTACGCCTCTGCCTACCCCTTCGGGGATAACAGGCGTGAGTGTATATGTGTGTAATCTTAGCTGGCTGGTATGACAATTCAAATTTTTCGCGACGCGATAGCTTTGTAAGAAAGTCTAACCAAAAATTCAAAAGTCGGCTACATAATTACAAATATTTATCATGTTTTCTATACATTATAAGAAATAGTATCATACTTATTTAACATATTTGATTTAAAATTGTAAAAATATACTGAAATAAATAATAACATCTTGACTCTTATATCAACGCGACGCTTTTATAGTGTTGTATTTTTCAGTTTATGAGCGTAATGTTTCGAAAGTTTTAAATCGCTTGGTAACAAAACGTAAACGATTACTTAAAAAAAACTAACTTTGGATGCAAATAAAACACAGCTGTACTATATTTAAAAATTATGTTTTACAAACATATTTGAACAATGAGTTAGATATTTAAATTTAGATATAGAAGACAGAAATTGAAGATCTCCAAAGTAAATAATTTAAACTGTACCACTAAATTTGTGATTTGTGTTTCAGTACACACATTATTTCTTTGTAATGATCAATAACCAATTTAAATGTCATGAAAGAATAATCGTGAAATTCTATCGGTAAATCAAAATGAACGACTAACAAAAACTATTATAATAAAAAAACCTCTTGATTGTAATGTGTAAGATTTGATAATTATCTAACTCTAATTACATACGATAACAAAATCCTTGAATATAAAATCAATTGCATTCAAAAATCGGTTATTTGGTGCAACCGATTTTTTGTTCTCTTCCCTACACACTATCCGACCTATAAGGAGTATTGATATCTTACTGGTACTTCGAAGCAAATCAATGCCAAAATAACTTTCTACGCCTTTTTAACCCCATTAGGGATCAACCCCATCAATTGTATTAAAAAAGTTTATGCTAAATTTGAATTAGATTGGACCAAAGAATCGCGTTGCCCCATACAAACTTTGCCTCCTTTTTCATCCCCTTAGGGGTAGAATATCGGAAAATCATTTCTTATCAGAAGCCTACGTCATACAAGGAACACACCCTCCAAGTTTCAGGTCTCCACGTTCAGCGGCTTAGGCTGTGCGTTGATCCGTCAGTCATTCAGGACTAAGCCTTTTATATAAATAGATTAATTAAACATTTAAAGTATGTACTTAAATAAAATCTATATTGTGACAAAAAATATATAAAAACATAATGTTTAATAATTTTAATTAGTGGTCCACCTAGGTTCTGGACTCAGCCCAGGGGGGGTCATGACCCCCATGACCCCCCCCCCCTGGATCCGCCCTTGCATCAGGTGCAGTAAGTCCACTTTGCCGTGCCGAAGACAAATATATAATACAGGGCTGATTGTATTCCATTGCAATAAATTATTATTAAATTTGTTTTCAATTATTTAATATTATGATAAATTTTAATACATGGCATACAATCTATACTTCTATACTAAAGAGATAAAGAGGAAATATTTGTATGTTGTTAACGAATAAACTCGATAACTACTGGAGCGATTTTAAAAATTCTTTCACAATATAAAGCTACACTATCAGCGAATAACAAAGGCTACTTTATCCCGGAAAAACTCATTCACGCGAGTGGAGCCGCGAGCTAAACTAGTACCTATTCTTTATTCTGATCATCGCTTCAGGCTATACTGTGAAGTAAATTCACTCATTAGTGAACTAAAATATGTATTTAATGTTTTTATAATCAAGTATTAATCTTAGGTATAGGTAAATTATACAAGAAATTATAACATATTATCTCCTTTATTTACAGCACTCAAAAAAACTCTTAAACTTAATAATACATCAAAATACTTATGTAACAATAAATAAGCTATCACAGGTATTTCACAAACCGGTTCATACACAGATTGTCTGAAATAGATCCCGCTGAACATATACCTACGTGTCCATAGTTAAATGTAGGCAATGAGAACAGGTATTTATTTAGATAGGTATATAGGTATGTCTGCGGGATTTAGCTGAGCTACAAGATCGTCTATGATAAACAAGTAAATATATTATTATAGTTAATTGTAAACATTTTCAAACATCAATAAAGGCTTATTTGTTTATGTTACTTTAGAAAGAAGACTTTCTGTCTTCTCCATGACTTTAACTCATCTAATCTAGGATTGGCAGCGGGACGCACTTATTAAACACAGTGGTAAAACTCAGCGAGCCTGAGCGAACACTCATCTGGCTTACACTTCAGAAAATAAAGAAATGGATAAAAACAATTAATAATAAGTAGCTATATTATGCTTTTTAAGTCTCTATTGTATTCCTTTCTAAATATTTCAAACCATCCAATCTCATCCTTTACCAGTTGGAGTAAGTAAAATTAATATAACATTTCACCTTTCTACTCACAGCACGTGTATAACCGACGATCACGAAAGTAAGTTCATCTAAAATAATTCAGTAATCTCATAATGCATTCTCGTTATAGGGACGTTGCCATCCATACAAACTACAATCGATTGATCTACTAACGCGAATATCTTTATGCCAGCAACATGGGCGTCGTCAGAGAGCAGCAGGGGAGACCTGCCGCCCCCTCAAATTCAACAATGGTATGCACCAGTGGTCGGCAACGGGGCCCGCGACGCCTTTTGCGGCCTTTAGCTGTTTTGGTGTCGAAGGCCGGTAATCCCAATATAACAGTTGAAACGGCCCCGAAATGCGTTACGTATTATTAACATTAATAACAATAGTGGCCTGCCTTTACTTTATTTTGCCACTGTGTGGCCCTTCGGTGCCAAAAGTTTGCCGACCGCTGATATACCTATACGTTTGTAGCTACCTAAATTATTAGGACTATAAAAAAAATCCGCTTGGGTCCTGCCCCTGGACCAAATTTCCAATTTTCTTAATATAGTTGAATAGCTAGCAATTATAAAATTTACTTTGATGTTACACAGTTTTGAGAGAAATACATAAAAGATTCCTCTCAAACACTTTTAAAAAATAAACACTCGGAAGTTCTGATCTCCGAAGATTTTATGTCGAAAAATAAGTAAATACAAAATGCGCCCTCATCCCTGTGACTTCGGCAGGAGTAAATATTTATTCTAGAAAAATCAGTTTTATAGAAGTAAAGAGACAAGCGGTCAACAGTAGAAACGCCATTTAGCATAATTTACGAAATACTTTATGGTACTGTAAGTACCTACAGTAGAATCCCTATTATCTGAACACCGACTATCTATCTGGACATCCGATAATCCGGGCTAGTAAGTAACGTCACAAACTACGGCAGATAAGTCAAGGTGCTGGATGGTGTTGCTAATGTTTATGGGGTGGTTGTATCGCTTACCATCAGGCGAATGGCATGCTCGCCTCATAATTCGTGGAAATAAAAAAATCGACTTTGAAATCAAATCTGGGGATTTTCGATTATACCCACGAATTACTAAGAGTTGTATTTGATCCGGATATTAAGGATTCTACTGTACTACACTTGTCTTCCTAATCATTTCAAAGTATGTGAAAAATCTATTCTGGGGGCTTAGAATGTGAAAAAAAAACGCGATGCGTCTCCGCTTCGTTTTATTGTGATTGCTTGCGAGACTGACGTATCGGTTTCTCGATCAATCACAAACATTAAAATACCGATACGTCAGTCTCTCAACCAATCACAATAAAACGAAGCGGAGACGCATCGTATTTTTTTCACATTCTAAGCCCCCTGATTGTTCTAATTTATCGAAAATGAGGGTAAGATATTAGATATTAAGTGTCATAATGGACGATGGATTAAGGAAACGAATTTCTTAATTTGAAACGTCATGGAATGAAATTCCAATAATCATAACTATGGTCTTCGGAACAATTTAAACCCGCAACAAACCCGTTTTTAGCAATTTTCTTTGAGTCTCATATCACAAGACCTTTTTTACTCATTCAACAAACAATAATACAATTATTACTTTTTTACTCTTCTTCCAGAGTCAAAAATGAACTGTTCTAATGCCATGTAAAAACGCAGTGGCATACCAAGAGGTAGATAGATGCAACTATTAAATGACCGATCATGATTGGGAATCCCACTCTAAAGAAGTGCATGAATGTGAACTTGTAACCGTGCTGTTCTGCAACTCCTGCGCATACCACGTTAGCGCTTGCGCCAATTAGCGTGCCATTTCCTGGAAATAAAGAATTAAAGCTGTAGTTACGCAAAAGAATTAAACTAATATCATCATCATAAGGGTCATGAGCCATGATCAAACAACTAGTTGTATACTTCGAAGGATCTTAAAAGCATTGTAGGAATCTTCTATCTGGTCATGGTTCATAAATTAACAGTAAAGTTCATCTTATGTCTCAAGATGACGAGCGCAGTAGAATGCCATACAGTACTTTGTAACTTAGGTGCTGGATGGTGTTGCTACTGTTTATGGGTGGTCGTATCGCTTACCATCGGGCGAACGGCAGGCTCGTCTCGTCAATCGATGCAATAAAAAAAATACAATCCAAATTTCAAGCACCATTACATTAGCGTCATGACGCGTTAGGTGCAAATAAAAGAAAAAGAAAGAAACACATTAACAAATAATATTGCAAGATGCTTAAAAAAATACTTACCACCCAAACATGCACCGAAAGACAAAGCCCAAATCAAAGGCTGCATGGGCAGGTTCAGGCTGGGGTTTGAGCCGAGAGAAACGACCACCCTTACCATCATCGTGGTCAACGGTATGTTGTCCACAAAGGCTGATGTGACTCCTGATACCTGGGCAACGGAAATACTAATTGTAAATAACATATTTTTGTATTAATCACAGGTGTAAATGCGATTGATCGGAATAATATCACATAGAAAAACTGTGTGATGTAAAAGATTTGCCGTTGCCCTTCGCACGGTCAATATCACAATATAGGTATTACTTATTTTACCACATTGTGTATAACAAATTGGTGTTCCCAGAGAAGTGGCGACTTACACCGCTCGACGTTGTAAAATGCGTGCAGCGATTACAGGAATTGCAGTGTCAAGTGTACGGGCGAGTTAGTCTCGTAGGTAATTCCATTGGTACAAAACATTACCCACTGCTTCACGATAGAAATAGGTAAAACAGTGACCTAGATCGACTTTATCAGTAAATATTTGCACACACACTCACACCTGTTATCCCCGAAGGGGTAGGCAGAGGCGCAACTAGTGCAGCCACTTTTCGCCGTTACCGTTAAATATTTTCACCCCAGTAAATATCTGGTTATCGACATAGCTCAAAGAATTAGCAAGCTGAAGTGGCAGTGGGCTGGCCATATCTCACGAAGAACCGACAACCGTTGGGGTAAACGAGTTCTTGAGTGGAGACCGCGACTGGGCAAACGTAGTGTAGGACGCCCTCCGGCCAGGTGGGATGACGATCTGCGAAAGACTGCAGACAGATGCGGCAAGCTGAAGACAGGGCGCTATGGCGCTCATTAGGGGAGGCCTACGTCCAGCAGTGGACTGATAAAGGCTGATGATGATGATAATGATGAAATATGTGGTCTTACCCATAACATTAGAAGCAAGGCAACCGCCAAACGAGCCTTCTCATCCACTCCAAGAATGATCGCCTCTGTGACCCCTCCGATAAAATCTATCAGACCCAGCTTGGAGAGCGCCTAGAATATATAAATTGTTAGATTAGTACTTTCGCAAAAATACTGTGGAGAAACCCTTACAATAATTTACAAAGTATGTGCAATCAACCAACTGCAGCATTGGATCAGCGTAATGAACGAAGATATCCCAGAAGGGGGACAGTGCTGCAGGCATGAAGAAAAGAAGAAGAGCGGAGGTGCCGCAAGGCGATTAGGTCATGTCACCATCAACTAAGGTCATACGTCACAGTAGGCGGGGCCTAAAACTGTAGTCCCGAGTGAGTCGTCAGTGCGTTCGGATCGGATTCATCTGACGTTTAAATAGGTATAATTTTTTTTAACCATGAAGTGCGCTGTTGCTGGGTGTAGAAATTGCTCAGGATCACAAATCACACAAGATGGCATAACATTTCATTTGTAAGTCGTTTAAATTTATGATTATTTGCATTTTAAAACACATTTTATTGTTTTATTACAAAGTGACATATGTCGTCAAAAAGTTTGGTTCTTTAGATTTCTCACTGATATCATGATTTTAACGTTATAAACGCATGTCATACGAATTTTCGGCAGAAATTAGTAAATTTAGCTTATTCTGCCTGCTAATATATTAATTATTTCAAAGATTTATTACTTAGTTACATAAAATGTGAAAAAATATATTAAAACATGTAGTGACATCTGTGGGTAAGTATTCAGAAATAACGGATAGCGAAAAACATGTGCGTCATGCGAGCGACACCCAACATCGAATATAATTCGACGCTTGAAAGGCAATAATATCTAAGCGACAAATATACCGAAAATGAGTTATATACATATTTGGAATCGCCAAATTTTTTTGCGTCGATTGATCCGGGTTTCGTAGCTCTAGGACAACTTTTTGGCGGTTAGATATTAGATGATTCCGGTAAATTTCACAACTTTTTTCTCGTTTACCGACAAGATTCACGACTTTTCGGATTTATAGTAGTTGGTACACTTAAGGAAATTGATTTTGAACTTATCGTGTCTCACTTGAAATCGTGATATTACTGTTTTGCATTAAAATATGTTTACTTGAAATAAAAAAAAATGCTCACTATTTAATGAGTTGTTTATTACCTACACAACAAAATTATAGCATTGGCGTAGATATATATTTGCCTGCACCCATACTCACCATATTGATGTGCTTAGATATTTTCAGCTTAATAAAATATTTTGTTAATAGTACATATATACAACTTTACATAAAACAAAATAAAAAGAGATTAATCGGTTAGATAGTTTTACCGGAATAATATAAGTTCTATTTTTTATGCTTAGATATTTTTACTTGTCAACCTTTAACTTCAATGATGTCGCATAGTTAATTTTACCGGGTATGTTCAGGTGGTTATACTTATTAGGAGATATTCACCTGTTCGTAATAAAGAAAATACACCCGCTTGCGAATCACCTAGTGTTTTGAAAGTGTCGTTGGCTATTCTCATCTAGCCATGTACTTTTCTTATATTCCATGGCCTCTTTTACATCGTCCCACATTCTTTCTCGTGTTTGCAAAGTACTATAAAATCGTTTGTGGAAGACGTATGTCAAAATCGTAGAATGTGGTGCTCCATAGTCTCTGACTACCCGTATGGGATAAGGGCGTTAGGTTGTATGTGTGTGCTTTCAGCAAAAATAAAATTTGAGTGAAAATTACGAGTTTCCAACACAATGAATAAATGATAATATTATTGTTTTCTAGTTCTGCTTGAGGCGAGAACCTCCCTCCAACGAAATTAGTTAACTATTAACAAATTCTATATCAATATGCTATATTTTGGATGTAAGTATGTTTATCTAACAATAAAATTTGATTTTCATTAAAGTTTGCTGTTTATTAAATAGTTTAATGTTGGTGAGAATAGCAATATTTACAATATTGTGCACGTATTTATGTTTTTCTACTTTCGTGCGACCCAATAATTTAGCTAAAGATATTTTTAATTGATTTTATTAATATGTTTAGTTATCCTTATACGATTCTTACCAACTGCGCATTTTTAAATATTTGATATTTCTTTAAATTTACTTGTTACGGTATCCATAAAATTATCCATTTAGATGATTTTACCTGTTTGTAAATTAAGGTAATTTTTAACTAAGCGACAGTAACTTTTTAATTTATAATCCTCAAGGCTGTTGATTTAGGTCAAAAAATGACAAAAACTAAGAAGTTCCTAAAACAGTTACAATTTTTTCTGTGCAGCAAATAGTTTAGTTATGATTTTTTTTGTCAAAATCAAAACTTTAAAACGCTCTACTGAAGAAATTAGCTAAATGTCGCTTAGATATGATTGCCTTTCAAGCGTCGATATTATTTTTATTAATTTCGTTGTATTTGTAAGTTTTTTTCGTGTTATTGATTTATTTGTTATCATTTTAGATTCCCCATTTTTTTTTTGTTTTTGCGGAGAAAGTAACTTATTACTGCCGATGCTGTAAATACAGAAAATAGAAATGCATGAATACGTGTTATGAATAGACGCAACAACTGGACACCAACAAAATATTCGAAAATATAAAATAATGCTTGAAATATAGTAAAAACAACAATTTCGCTTTTCTTTAGAAAATATTCCTACCTGTCAAACATTTGATGTTCGTCCCGTCGTTTAGAAATCAATTAAATTTACAAGTTAAAATATTACTAAAAGTGGAGTTTTGTTCTTCTTGTTTTGGTTTTGAATGTCAAACGTTTAATATTCGTCCCATCGTTTAGAAATAAATTAAATTTAAAAGAATACTTTAGTTTTTTTTTAAATTGACAACCAACAATTTCTGATCGCAACTATAATATTTTACGGACTTTGGCGGGAACCTGGGCGTAAAGGTTGCGTTGTTTCGGTTGAATTTGATTTTTATGTGCATGATGCGGTTTGTTTAGTGGCCAATAAGGAATACATTCATTTTTATCATAATACTAGGTGTTTCTTGCGGCTTGATACGCGTGTAATACCTTTCCGCTAAAATAAAGTCCCTATGAAGAGATTAAAAATATGCATTACTTCCATGGGGCTAAATTACTGGGATAACAAGTAGACTATGTGTTTATCTAAGACATGATCTACTCGCGTGCCATTTCATCTAAATCCGTTTTGTTGTTTCTGTGTTTACTTCTAACACACATGTAAATATCCAAATATTTTTATGAACTTTCGCATTAATAATATTATCACAGGATACTGAAGTAGATATTAGTAAGATTATCATTATTAATTTTAATCAATAAAGATTTTTTATCAACAACTTTAACAACTTCTTTTATTTTGTTTTATTCCTTAATATTCCTGTATGTATGTGTCACCTATGTAATGTATATGCTGAAAAACGGCTAAGCGCCAGTAGCATAATAGATAATGTGGTCCCACCATACTAACGCACATAGAATCGTCTGGAACAAAACACTATTGCTTGTTACGCCATAGGGGTGAAAAGACGAACTAAATTATTGACAACTTAGCTCTGTTACGCTGTAATAATGTCATTCACCGCTAGATGTATTTTGATTGGGGGGTGGAGCTATCGTTATATTTCATCCCCCGACCCCCCGCATTTAGCGACGCTACGTTTTAAAGAGATTTTGGCTTGACACACCTCCGCTATTCTTCTTTTCTTCGTGGTTGCAGGGCAATATTATTCTTAAGTGTTCCTATCCAGGAATGGTTTACCACGTTAAGTCATCCGACTTAACGTGGTAAACCATTTGTCTATATCAACAATACAATTCGATGAAGATAATTATAAAGATCTATTGTTATCGACAATCGACGAGAAATAACAGAAGTGGTAATATCATCACCTCCATGAGCACAAACAGCGCGGCAAAGAAGAGCAGCGTGGACCACTCGACGCGGTGCAGGATTGGCTCCAGGTCCTCGCGGTCCGCCAGCGTCAGCAGCAGGATCGCACCCAGCAGCGCCGTCCACCCGAGAGACACGCGACCTAATGGAAGGAATAAATGTAACCTGAAGCTTCAAACAAGGTGCCTTTCTACGCGATCATCATATCTTAACGATAGACTTATACTTAGCTAGCAATGCTAGGTCATCGTCATTTGCATACTATTTTTGTTTACTAATAGCTTTAATGATTGTAGGTACCAAGACATCTTGTCTAAGGCCCAGAAGTAGTCTTAGGATACAAATTTAAACTAGCCAAATGTAAGTAAGGTTGTGATGTGTTCTTTAATTAGATTGGATGCTATCGCTGTTTTGCAGAAAATGGTGTGCAACAACAATTATTATAGTCTACAATGATCTAGATTTCCTCTCTACAGCTAACATGAGCTTAAGCTCACTTTCACAAAGTAGGTAATGCAATTTGTAGGTAGTACACTCAAATATATCTTGAGTACAAATTTCAATCGTAAACAACTTAATTGCTTTTTTGAATACAAACTCGAACATATTACTGGTGTTAGGTCTCTCATAAGTATGTAAGAGTCCGTCTGGGTAGGTACCGCTGTAATGTTTATTTCTACCGCTAAGCAGCAGTGTGCATCCACTGTCGTGTTTCAATTTGAAGGACATTATAGCCAATGTAACTACTGAACATAAAGAGACTTAACACTTATGTCTCAGGAGAACAAGCGCAGTGGAATGCCACACAGTACTATATAACTCAAGTGCTGGATGGTGTTTGTACCTACTGTTTATGGGGCGGTCGTATCGCTTACCATCAGGCGTACAGCATGCTCACCTCGTCATTCAATGCAATAAAACAAAAAAAAAGTAAGTATTGTCTGATTGAGGAGCGGAACCCGTTATCTTAAGGTTTTCACTTACGCTGCCAATGGCAATGAAGCGGAAAAATATATTCTAAAGTAAAACAAATTATACTTAATGATTCCTTATGTTTACGCGAATGTTAGACATTGAAATTAAACAATTATCACGGATTTTATCGCGGGTTTTTTATTTTATTTTCTCCCGACGTTTCGAAGGCTTTTCAGCACTTCGTGGTCACGGGGCGGACTGATGAATAAAATAAAAAATTGAATAAAATAAAAAACCCGCGATAAAATCCGTGATAATTGTTTAATTTTAAATTATACTTACTGAATTCAGGTATGGAGTGCAAGAAGAATACGACAATGACGAACATGATGGAAACGGACGCTTTTATGAGAAGGCCCTTGTCGCGGATTTTGTACTAGAAGAACAAATACTTATTGATAACTGACTTATAAGGCAGAATTAAATCTTGGATATTATACGATATTTGTATCCGCTCGATGGCAACCTAGGTAATCTCGCCAAAGTGATCCACGTGAGTATGTCTCGTTCCGTAATCAGCCTGTGTCGAAATTGAAAGACCGGAATAATTATGTTAACTGGCGAGGGCATAATCTTCTCTCGACAATCGATACTCTCTGTCGACTCTACTTATCAATATCACTGTTGGTAGGACTCTCGTATGTAAGAGTCCGTCTGGGTGGATACCACCGCAACGTTTATTTCTACCCCCAAGCAACAGTGTGCATGCACTGTTGTGTTTCGGTTTGAAGGACATTGTAGCCGGTGTACCTAACTACTGGACATAGTGAGACTAAACATCATTTGACTCAGGATGACGAGCGCAGTGGAATGCTACACAGTACTTTGTAACTCAAGGTGCTGTATGGTGTTACTACTGTTTAGGGGCGGTCGTCTCGCTTCCTATCTGCAGGTGGTGTTTGTAGTCATTCCTTTTCATTCATTTCCTTATTCAATGCCATAAAAAAAATCATCAGGGAGCCACTTTGTCGTACCAATATAAAATAAGCTATATTTTAAAGGCGATATTTTACTGGTGGTAGTTTAGTTCTCCTATGCGAGAGCCCATACATAGTAATACACAGTTCAGTGCGCTTAGAATGTGGCAAAACACGACACGACTACGTTTCGTTATATTGTGATTGGTTGAGAGACTAACACGTGACTGACGTATTGTTCTCTCGATCACTCACAAACCTCTAAATTAAACGACAATCGTCTTACGACTTGCGTTTTTTTGCCACATTCTAAGCCAACTGTATGGTTGCTACTGTTTATGGACGATCATATTGTTTACCATATAAGTATAATAATGGCATGCTCGTCTCGTCATTCAACTGCGATAAAAAAGATAAAAGATTACCTTGTCTTTCATATCGGCTAAGGTTATCCTGAACGTGTTTTTCGGGCACGCTCTCTTGCGGCTCTCTTTCACCATCACTTCAAGCTGTGACGACAGCTTCTGTATCTTCTTGTCCAGCCTACCTCTCACAAATTGCTCGTCTCTACTCAGATGTGGTAGGGAATCGGCCGCTCGCCGCCATATTGATATTTGATGACGTAGATCTGTAAAATAATTAAATCATTCTCTTAGTTTTATTGGGTTGTATAAAATATTAATAGTTCCATGTCCAAATCTGACATTTTTGAAAAATACTCTACTGGGGAATCATACCCAGGACCTACCTCACAGTGTAAGTACTATAGGAACTTATAGATTTTTCAAAATAGAATCAAATCCAAAATAAACAAGTTGCGATGAGACGCCTTAGCTTATGAATAAAAAAAAAGAAATAATGTTATAATACTCACCCTGTATCTCTCTAGGTTCGTTCATCCGTAGTTTCTTCGTATCTCTATATATAAACCTGAGTTGGAAGTACGTCTGTACACACACCAACAAGATACCGAGCGTCATGTGCAGTGTGAAGTTTGTGAAATTTATACCCTGAAAGAAACATTACTATTTTACACACACACGCACACACATGCGCATTTTATCCCTGAAGGGCTAGGCAGAGACAACTAGTGCACCTATTTTTTGCCGTGCGTATTGCATCCCATGATATGATAGGGGCGAGCCTATCGGCATATCGGGAACAAATTACAGACACCGAGCTGATGCTGAATAGCAAAACGCAATATCATTTTGCCCGACCCGGGGTTCGAACCAGAGACCTCAGCATTGCAGTCGTGCCGTAATACCATTAGGTACTCCACCGAGGCAGTGCTATTTTCACGAACTGAATAAGTGTTTTCAGCTGAATCTTTTTAGGACTGTGCACTGTCAAGTATATTTATAAAACTTCTAGGTACTTCACCTGACAGTCACCATCGTCCTCGAGAAACTATTGATTGCGGACGCCCCATTTGCCTGGCATCTGATAGACTGTTTCTATATAACTTTAAGTTCCCATAAACAATGTTTTAATCAGACAGAGCGCTTACCATGTAATTATATTGTTTCTTACAAGTGAGTCAAATATATCTTACCGCTTGGACCACAGCCTTATTGGAAGCTATGATGACATTAGGCGGGTCTCCTACGGGCGTGGCGGTGCCCCCTATGTTGCTGAACAGCACCATTGACATCAGCACGGGAATGGGGTCCATCTCCATCACTTCGCAAAGCCTGGAAGAATAGAAGATTGAGGGTTTTCTACCGCTAAGCAGCAGTGGAAAAAAGTGTACCTATATCCACTGTTGTGTTTCGATTTAAAGGACATTGTAGCCAGTGTAACTACTGGACATAATGAGACAACATCTTATGTCTCAGGATGACGAGCGCAGTGGAACGCCACACAGTACTTTGTAACTTAAGGTGCTGTACAGTATTACTACTGTTTATGGTCGGTCGTATTGCTTACCATCATTCAAACGGCATGCTCAGTTGTCGTCCAATGCCATAAAAATGGGTATTAAAAATCTCACTATCCAACTAATAGGTACTATAAATCTTTGTTTAAAGTAAACGCAGACATTGTAAAACTGCTTTAAATGAAAGTAAACGCAGACATGGTGAAACTCATTTAAATGAAACTTGGAACACAGTTCGCTCATATCACGGATTAAGATAGAGCTTAATTTTGTCCCGGAAAAGTACACGGTGGAACATGTTTTATTCCTGAAAAATTCTTTCACGCGGGTAAAATCACGTGCAACGCCTCGTAGTACATAAATGTCTGTTTGCAGTTATGCCTACCCTCATTAGATTTAGCCATGAACTTCCTTACATCCTCACATATAAACCAAAGTCCTCCAGCAGCGTCCCAGTCTGAATGCGATAAACTCTAAATTGCTGAATGGATTTCGATGAAATTTGGTATGAAGGTAGTTTGTAACCCTAAGAAGGACATGGGGTACTTATTATCCAGTATAATCCATAGCGGTATTTTTATTCTGTAAAAACTCCTTCACACGGGCGAAACCGCGAGCAAAAGCTAGTATTCATTAAAAACCAAACCAGTACATTACCTGATAGTAACAGGCGTCATGAGTAATACTGTAGTAACGTTATCTAAGAAGGTTGATAACACGGCAGTGATAATGCAGAGCAGGCTGATCAATGGCCATATTTTACCTCTGGTCACCTGAAAAGGAGGAAAAATTAAAAAGGATTGGCTAGGGAGTATGGGGTATATACCTAATATGTAAAATTCCAGCACTGACAGTGGAATTTCATAACAAGTCCTGTTGTTTCGTGATATCCACAATTCAGAAGTATTGTGGGTGCGCTAATGGAAGGAAATAGAGATTGAGAAAGAGAGAAGGTATTCGGAAATCTCACTCAACATACGAAAAGCAACAGAAAGTTGTTACTTCACGTCGTTTTCTTCCTAAATAGGCGGCTCATATAAATGGCCCAGACAATTAAGTAAATAAACCTCCATAATGTCAACAGTTTGACTTTTCCTATCGCACCGGTAAATCGTGTTACGAATAATGAGGCACCACATACAATGATCATTGTAGGTGTAAAGGTAAAAATAAAAGACGTGGCCTTGTCCGAAATTTTACGTTTTTTACTAAGCACCTACATCTTGTTGTTTGACACGAGATACAATAATGTCCACAGCTACACTGTCCATCACACTTAATGTATTAACATTGTATTAACTTTATCATGGTTAGGTAAATATAAACGATTATACAATTATTTACTCTCCCAGATAATACATAAATATTTTATTTTAGAGAATACACGAGGAAGACCAAGATTGAATGCGAATAATGTTGAAGACATGTTTGCTAGCATTTTGTTAAAGGAAAGCAAAAAGTTGCAAAGCTGAATACTCCACGTTAGATTTTTAAGACTGGGATATAATTACAGTTTGTCTTTTTTTCTAGCCAAAGCTTAGTGACTTTATTGCACCTGATTTTATGGGACGTGAAGAACAAAGATAATCTCAATCAGCAGAGATGTTAATGAACACAATAAATGAATTATGTTTCTCGTTAACAGATACACACCTCGAAAGTAAACACAGCAACGAAGTCGAACATCCCGGTCTCAGCCATTATAGCGACGAGCAGCATCATACTGAAGAGCAGCAGCAGCGTCTCCTCATCCAGCCAGGAGATCACCTCAGATAGGGATGGCCTCTCGCCCGCTATCGCAAGAATTGCCAAGGACGTTGTCGACACGAGAACTGACGCCATTGTCCTGTTGATTATCTAAAAAGAAGCACTTTATAACCTTTCGATCTGATTTAAGAAATGGCGCAGACGGTGACTGTTGCGAAACAAGTAACTAAACGACGGCGACAAACTATTTAGTTTTTATATTATAGCTACAAAAATAACAGTTGTACCTAGAGCTCATTTGCAAAACTCATCAACAACTGCTTAAACTAAATTGACTAACAAGGTACATGATCAGCTCGAAGCAAAGCAATATTACTATTTTTAAAAGTAGCATCCTACAATTTTGACCAAAAGAAGTTGCTTGAACTAACCTCAAAAATGATTAGCACATAAAGGCCACACAGCAACAATGAAGCGTATATCAGTCCAGTTCTGCTGTCCAAAGGGTTCAGCAAGTAGTTCATCGTTAACGCTATAGTCTGGTTCGATGTCGAACGTATTCGGACGGCGAAAGAGGAATTCGTATCTGATTGGAGTTTGAGCGTGGTCGCGCGAGCTTCACCTTCGGAGAAGTCCAGGTTTTGCTCGTCTAGCATTATTTTCCAGGATACTGATTTCTGAAAGAAATGTTAAAATTTAGTTTAATGTAGATCTTTTTATTGAACTTTTGTTCAAGGAAACTTTACATTAAAATGTAACACTGTTTTGTCTGTAATAAAATAATCTACTTGCAAGCGTAACCTAGCCTGATGTCGAAATTGATTCTATTATTTTAAAGACTATTTTTTTGTAATGAGAAAAACGCCAACCAAAGGACAGTCGACAAATATACAAAAATTGCACAAAATCGTATCATTCTTTAAGACCATGGAAAACATACTATATTCTATTGCTCACCTGTGTTTCATTCATCTTATTGCTATGATCCCAAGTCTCCAACCAGATCTCTAGATTGCTCAAACTATCCTTTGATGTTTTGTTAAAGTTTTCATTTTGCTGAGACAGGAACGGCCCAGTCAAAGTTAATAATATCGACAAAGAGTCCCCTTGATCGTCGATCACGTAGTCTAAAAGGAAAATGTAAAGGTTATTTTTTGCAGGCAAGGTTCAATATTTCTTTTTTCTGTTGCGTCCATTGTAAATTGAACTGTACAGTGAGTGTTTAAGGCTGAAGTATAGTAAAGTGTGAAGGCTTTTTTTTATTGCATTGAACTACGAGACCAGGTTGCCCATCTTTGCCGTAGTGCCATTCACTATTTCCTTTACGAAAAAAACAAAATAAAATCATGTTCTCAAATCTTAATAATCGAGTCCACCAACGTGTCAATGTGAAGGATTTCTGGCGGTTTTAAAACATCAATGGATTTAGGTGTAATTTTCGATGATCACTTATCATTTCCTGATCACTACAACTACATTTGTAATAAGGCTTTTTTTATTCCACTAAATGACGAAACGAGCATTCCGTTCACCTGATGGTAATACGATCACCCATAAACAGTAGCAACACCATCCAGTACCTACCTTAGAGTTAATTGGGAGTAGAATTTAAATGTAAGAAATCTGATTGAACCATGAAGAAAAGAAGAATAGCGGAGGTGCCGCAAGGCATATAGGTCATGTCACCATCAATTTGGGCCATGACGTCACAGTAGGCGGGGCCTAAAACCGTAGTTCTGAGTGAATCGTCAGTGCGTTCGGTTCGGCCTCATCTGACGTTTAAATACGTATTAAATTCTTTTAACCATGAAATATGATATTGATGAGAGTAGAAGTTGCTCAGGATCAAAAATCAAACAAGATGGCACAACATTTTATGTGTAAGCCGTTTAAATTTATGTTTATTTGCATTTTGAAACATATTTTCTTGTTGCATTACCAAGAGACATCTATCGTCGAAAAGTTGCATTCTACATATTTCTCACCGATATGTTGATTTTAACATTATAAACGCATATTACAATAATTTTTCGGCAGAAATAAGTAAACTTAGTTAATTTTGCCTCTAAATATATTCATTATTCAATCATTTATTATTTAGTTACAGGAAATGTGAAAAAATATATTAAAAAATGTAGTGACATCTGTGGGTAAGTATTCGGAAATAACGGATAGCGAAAAATATGTGCGTCATGCCAGCGACATCCAACATCGAATATAATTCGACGCTTGAAAGGCAATAATATCTAAACGACAGATATACCGAAAATGAGTTATATACATATTTGAAATCGCCAATTTTTTCTGCGTCGATTGATCCGGGTTTCGTAGCTCTAGGACAATTTTTTTGGCGGTTAGATATTAGATGATTCCGGTAAATTTCACATTTTTTTTTCTCATTTACCGACAAAAAATTTACGACTTTTCGGATTTATAGTAGTTGGTACACTTAAGGAAATTGATTTTGAACTTATCGTGTTTTACTTGAAATCGTGATATTACTGTTTTGCATTAATATGTGTTTACTTGAAATAAAAACAATGCTCACTCTTTAATTAATTGTTTATTACCTACACAACAAAATTATAGCATTGGCGTAGATATATATTTGCCTGGACCCATACTCACCATATTGATGTGCTAAGATATTTTCAGCTTAATAAAATATATTGTTAATAGTACATATATACAACTTCACATAAAACGAAATAAAAAGAGAGTAATCGGTTAGATAATTTTACCTGAATAATACAAGTTCTATTTTTTATGCTTAGATATTTTTACTTGTCAACCTTTAACTTCAATGATGTCGCATAGTTAATATTACCGGGTATGTTCAGGTGGTTATACTTATTGTTAAGAGATATTCACCTGTTCGCAATAAAGAAAATACACCCGCTTGCGAACCTAGTATTTTGAAAGTGTCGTTGGCTATTCTCATCTAGCCATGTATTTTTCTTATATTCCATGGCCTCTTTTACATCGTCCCACTTTCTTTCTCGTGTTTGCAAAGTACTATGAAAATCTTTTGTGGAAAACGTATGTCAAAATCGTAGAATGTGGTGCTCCATAGTCTCTGACTACCCCGTATGGGATAAAGGCGTGAGTTTGTATGTGTGTGCTTTCAGCAAAAATAAAATTTGAGTGAAAATTACGAGTTTCCAACACAATGAATAAATCCTACTAATATTATAAAGGCGAAAGTTTGTAAGAATGTATGGATGTTTGGATGTTTAGATGTTTGGATGTAAGGATGTTTGTTCCTCTTTCACGCAAAAACTACTGTACGAATTTTGATGAAATTTGGCACACGGGTAGATCATGTCCCGGATTAACACATAGGCTACTTTTTATCCCGGGAAAATATAAAGCGGGACTTTTATCCCGGAAAACCTTTATTAAAGCGGGCGGAGCCGCGGGCAAAAGCTAGTGATAATATTATTGTTTTCTAGTTCTGCTTGAGGCGAGAACCTCCTTCCAGCGAATTTGTTAACTATTATCAAATTCTATATCAATATGCCATATTTTGGATGTATGTATGTTTATCTAACAATAAAATTTGATTTTCATTAAAGTTTGCTGCTTATTAAATAGTTTAATGTTGGTGGGAATAACAATATTTACAATATTGGGCACGTATTTATGTTTTTCTACATTCGTGCGACCCAATAATTTAGTTATAGATATTTTTAATTGATTTTATTAATATATTTAGTTATCCTTATACGATTCTTACCAACTGCGCATTTTTAAATATTTGATATTTCTTTAAATTTACTTGTTACGGTATCCATAAAATTATCCATTTAGATGATTTTACATGTTTGTAAATTAAGGTCATTTTTAACTAAGCGACGGTAACTTTTTAATTTATAATCGTCAAGGATGTTGATTTAAGTCAAAAAATGTCAAACATTAAGAAGTTCCTAAAACAGTTACAATTATTTTTGTGCAGAGAATAGTTCAGTTATGTTTTTTTTTTGTCAAAATCAAAACTTTAAAACGCACTACTGAAAAAAATTGCTGAATATCGCTTAGATATGATTGCCTTTCAAGCGTCGATATTATTTTTATTAATTTCGTTGTATTTGTAAGTTTTTTTCGTGTTATTTATTTATTTGTTATCATTTTAGATTCCCCATTTTTTTTTTGTTTTTTGCGGAGAAAGTGACTTATTACTACCGATGCTGTAAATACAGACATTAGAAATGCATGAATACGTGTTATGATTAGGCGCAACAACTGGACGCCAACAAAATATTCGAAAAAGTAAAAAAAAATGGTTGGAATATAGTAAAAACAATAATTTCGCTTTTCCTTAGAAAATATTCCTACCTGTCAAACATTTGATGTTCGCCCGTCGTTTAGAAATCAATTATATTTACAAGTTAAAATATCATTAAAAGTGGAGTTTTATTCTTCTTGTTTTGGTTTTGAATGTCAAACGTTTAATATTCGTCCCATCGTTTAGAAATCAAATTAAATTTAAAAGAGTACTTTAGTTTTTTTTTAAATTGACAACCAACAATTTCTGATCGCAACTATAATATTTTACGGACTTTGGCGGGAACCTGGGCGTAAAGGTTGCGTTGTTTCGGTTGAATTTGATTTTTATGTGCATGATGCGGTTTGTTTAGTGGCCAATAAGGAATACATTCATTTTTATCATAATACTAGGTGTTTCTTGCGGCTTCATACGCGTGTAATGCCTTTCCGCTAAAAAAAAGTCCCTATGAAGAGATTAAAAATATGCATTACTTCCATGGGGCTAAATTACTAGGATAACAAGTAGACTATGTGTTTATCTAAGACATGATCTACTCGCGTGCCATTTCATCTAAATCCGTTTTGTTGTTTCTGTGTTTACTTCTAACACACATGTAAATATCCAAATATTTTTATGAACTTTCGCATTAATAATATTATCACAGGATACTGAAGTAGATATTAGTAAGATTATCATTATTAATTTTAATCAATAAAGATTTTTTATCAACAACTTTAACAACTTCTTTTATTTTGTTTTATTCCTTAATTTTCCTGTATGTATGTGTCACCTATGTAATGTATATGCTGAAAAACGGCTAAGCGCCAGTAGCATAATAAATAATGTGGTCCCACCATACTAACGCACATAGAATCGTCTGGAACAAAACACTATTGCTTGTTACGCCATAGGGGTGAAAAGACGAACTAAATTATTGACAACTTAGCTCTGTTACGCTGTAATAATGCCATTCACCGCTAGATGGATTTTGATTGGGGGGTGGAGCTATCGTTATATTTCATCCCCCGACCCCCCGCATTTAGCGACGCTACGTTCTAAAGAGATTTTGGCTTGACACACCTCCGCTATTCTTCTTTTCTTCGTGGATTGAACCAATGTTAAACTTACTCTTAATCTCGCCAGGCATGACTGAGGTGTTTCTGACGATCTCCTCCTTCTCATTGTACATCATGAACACCACCGTGAAGAACGCCCAGCAGGCCAGCAGAAGCGTCATCTTCACATAATGCCGCGCGATCGCCATCTACCGGAGAAAGGACTTATTATTTTAAGCTAAATACTGCTGGAGTAAAGTGTGTAGTTAATAGATTATAATTTTATTTGTATCAGGACATTGTTTTTATATAAAGGCTTTGAAGGCAAACATTTAATTTTTTTTATATGAAAAACACCATTGGTATCACATATGTATTAAGCTGACCAGGTATAATGTTATGGGAAATTAAAATATTCGGTCAGTGGCTTAGTTATATCTTTGCCTACTCCTTGCTATCTAAAAGATATAGATAGGAACGTGGAGTGAGCTTGTTTATAAGAAAAAAATCTTATATGAAAAATCTTAGTAGGTACCTTATTTTCCTTTTTTGGCACCGTTTCGTTTGCTTCCAGCCTGAAACATGAAATTAAAACTTTAAATAGAGGCTTAAAGGTTTTAAACCTTAGTCTACTTCGTCAGCTTAGTAAGATTTGCAGACTTCAAAAATCTTGAAAATTCTTATGGAGAATTCTCAGGTAGGTATAAGTTTTCGCGATGTTTACCTTCACCACGATAAGTATCGTTGAACAACACACACGTAACTTCGAAAAGTCAGAGGTGTGAGCCTAGGGTTTGAATCTGTAAACCTTCACCTCAATAGTCTCCTTCATTCCCAACTAGGCATTCGTGCACCGCAAACAAAATCCGGCTTGAAATAAAACCACTTACAACTTCTCTTGATGTTTGTCATCACTGTTCTCTGTGACGTCGTTTCTGACGATATGGACATTGTTGTTGAGATGCGGCGCCGAGCTCACCAGCGGCAGCCTCTTTACTTTAGGAACGGAACTCTTCAACGATATGCTATCAAACGTTCCTGCAACAAAAAAAAAATATCGTAAGAAAAATTACTCGGGACTACTACGGGAGATGAGTACAATGCTCGCTTTGTAAGAGATACTACAGTCTATAAAATCATTCCAATTTGAGTTAAGTATACCTACGACGTTTTCAGTTTCTGCGTAGACATTTAGCTATTATTCTCAGCATTACAGTGGTAACAATGAGATCATGCAAACTGTATTAGTCATTGCCTCAGTGCGCACACCATAGGTACAATGATGACAAAGTTTATGCGAATAAAGCTGGGATTCCCCAGAACGCGGCAGACGGCAACAGCATGTGCCGCGACGGCAGACGGCACTACATTGTATGAGACCGATTCCGCACACAACGGCAAATGAAGCGCGGCAAGTGACGTCCTACCGGAGGCGTCATTTGCCGTCGTGTTCGGAATCGGTCTCATATAATTTAGTGCCGTCTGCCGTCTGCGCGTCCTGCGGAATCACAGCTTTATAGATGTGGTATATTAAGGTAATTTTACGTATTCTGTCATGTTTATTTTGTACTTAGGAATTATGATTGTTAGTGACACACCCACCTACATGTTGAATTATCCGTACTTTGGTTATGTTATTAAATTAAGGTCTTTGGTCGAGCGTGTATGAGCTGCGGATTTTTTTTTCTCTGGGAACATCCTGCGCTAGTCCAAGGAACCGAAGCGGGTATGTCAGAATTTAAAAAAATGCATAATTGTAAAATGAAAGTTGATATTAAGACCAACACCGCAGTCCACTACGTGATCTAAAAGAAATCACAGCCAGATTTTTCCGAAAATGACGTCTACGCGGATTGTACAGTGAGCAGCATAAGTATCTGTACAAATTCAAAATTTCAAATCGCCTACAAACTTTAGTGTTCATACTAATCTTTTTTTTCTCTACGCAAAAATACAATGACTGCCTCGGTGGCGTAGTTGTATCACAGTACGACTGCAATGCTGAGGTCTCGGGTTCGATCCCCGGGTCGGGTAAAGAGATATTAAGTTTTTCTATTCAGTATCATCCCGGAGTCTGGAATTTGTGCCCGATATGGCGATAGGCTCGCCCCCTATCACATCATGGGACGGAATAACGGCGAAAAGTGGGTGCACTAGTTGCGCCTCTGCCTACCCCTTCGGGGATAAAAGGCGTGAGTGTATATGTATGTATTACTTTACTTCAAACAAACCAAAAAACGTTTTACTTTAACTTAACGCGTATATAAGCGATTTGAAATATTGATTTTATTTAGCTCCTTATGCTTCTGACTGTACAATAGAATTTAGCATGTAGCAAATAGCTTGTAAGGAAAATCGAATGTCACGCTAATTTTACAGTCTTATGTGGTCGTTAACAATGCTACAATTTAAGTACCCAATGACATTACAAATGACGTCATAATTATAATAATAACAATCATTAACTTTTTCATATAATTTCAAGCGAGATAAATTACCCAACTTTAAGTCAATTTTATGCCCAAATTTGGTAAAATTAAAATCGCATTTAGTGATGATATAATATTCAAATTGTCGGAATATTATCTCTTAGGTATCTAATTACAATTTATTCAAACAGTTTATGTTGTAATTATGAACATTGGAAGAAAAAGTATTCTGAGGGTTTTACAATTATATATTACCTATTGTTTTGCAGTAATATTCAAATCGGGCACAAATTAATGACTCCGGGCTGATATTGAATAGAAAACAGTTGACAATATACATATCTCCATTTGTAATTTAGGTACAGGTCCTACATTTTACGCATATGTACTCGCGGGTACAGTGTCATTATATTATCAGTGCTATTTCTGTACTTGAACTTCCGTGGCACACTGGTGGCAAATATATCAGAATAAACATCCGGTTGAACTTTGAAACGTTTATTGCTTTGTCTTCTAACACTAAGTTGCAGTACTCATACATTTATATTTCGATTATATTATAATGCCAGTAAGGATACTGTATATTATGATAATACAAAGTGTATATTGGTAATTAGTCTCTCGTATGCGGGTGGCCATCTGAATAATTACCTCGACATTTTCTACCCACAAACAGCAGTGTTCATATATTTGTGTTTTGATTATGTTTCAGAGTGACGCGCAGTGTCACGCAATAGGCCTACATTGTACTTCAAAGTTCTGTATGGTGCAGCTACTGTTTATGGGCGATCGTAGGTATCGCTTTCCATCAGGCGGGCGACAAGCTCGTATCATCATTCAATTGCTATAAAAATGCTATACAAGGAGAGCATTTCAGCGCTGCACAGAACGTTGTGATTCAAAGATCTGAATAACCTTTATCGAATTACGTTATTTAAATAGGAATAATATTATATACTTTTATGCAACTAAGTGACGAGATGAGCATGCCGCTCGTCTGGTGGTAAACGACATGACAGCCCGTTAACAGTAACTAATAAAGAACTCATAATGCGCAGTAATTACGCTGCCTGCAATGTCGAAATGACCCGGGCCGCGCCGACCCAAGACAGTGCCTGTGTGCGAAATCTATGAAGCGCCTCTGATTTTCGTCGTCCTCCTGTTTCTGCGTTATTATTTATATTTTCCAAAGTTAACCTTTCTTGCTCATTGTAACGTGCAGATAATTTTTTTAATTTAGAAAATGACCTTTTGTAAAACATTTGTAATAAGATATGAAGTTAGCTATTGTAGCGACTGCGTAGGTTCTTTTGATTTTAACGCAAAGCTCATAAACATTGGGTCAAAATTCAAGTAGTGTAAAGTTAAACCACAGGCGTGATGTATTGTCTTCGGAGTTTGGTGGTAGTATAACAAATATAACATGTCATCTTGATGCCGGCGCCCTTATTGCCCTGGCGCCTGTGTGCGCCGCACACTTCGCACATATGGACGGCGCGGCCCTGGAACTGACATGAAGAGTAACAATTTATTCTAACCTTTTAGAGTATTACTGCGTCAATAGAACTCTATCGCCAGTTTTGAAAGCAGCACCAGAGAAGAACGGGAATAAAATTCTAGTGTTTGTTCTTTTCTAATTCTTCGAACCGGTACACAACAGTAGATATATGCACACTACATGACTACAGAAATAAATATTGCGGCGGTATTATAAATACCTAGGCGGTATAGTAGAACCTCTATGTCAACTATATCAAACAGAACCTACTTAGTTAGGTCACCTAATCAGTTTTTATAAATATTTTAATACTATCATGACCTCGTTACTTTATAATTATGATGATAACGTCAGTATCGGGATTATTTTACAAAATTATACAGGGTCATTTTAAATTTTTACATTGCGTTACTAAATGAAACCATATATTGGTCTATACCTCTGCTAACATCGTGCTAAAAATCATCAATGTATAACGAATACTTTCTCCAAAAATCCCGGTTATAGTGTTCCAATTTTTTTATCATTTTGTAGTTTAGTACGAATATGGTGTGTGCGTAAGTGTATTTCTGACTGAAAGTGTAATGTTGCTGCTGCGTGGAATTCTAGAGCAATCATAGTGGCATTATGGCGTGTAAACTTAAAGTTACTTTTAATTGATATTTATTTTGTTCGAAAACTACACTTTTTTATTTTACATCTATGGTTAAAATCTCTCTCTGGTCGGTCCCTCATGTCTGAGGATCGTGGTCGGCATCAGGATTGCATCTGGAGCGGATGATCTGCCTCCATCGGTTTCGGTCTAGTGCGTCACTTACGGCTGTGTAGAATTTAGAGGACGATGAGTCTGATGGTTAAAATAACTTATTGAAAAGTGAAAATAAAATGAAAATAATTTCATTAAAGCAATTCATTAATTAACGCAATGTCAAAATGAATATAGAAAAAACATTTTGACCCCCGTGATGGACGGCAGCGTGTCTCACGCTGCCTCGGACACCAAAAGGTGGACACGGTACGGTGTTTCGGGGGCTTCTGAGCCCCCGCAACAGAAAAAGGACCGCAACAGCGGTACGCGCAGGGGCGGTTGCGGACGACAACTTAGACGTGAGTGGGAGGAAGCCCGCAGCCGTCCCTAATGCGCCGAAGATGGCCGTATAAAAAAAAAAAATCGAAAAACAACTTGTATTTTGCAGCTATACTGTAATCGATGAACAATAGGTAGGTACTATTATCTTGTAATATAATTTTTGCCAATACGCATGGGTGCACTAGATGCGCCTCTGCGTACCCCTTCGGGAATAAAAGGCGCTATGGTGTGTGTGTTTGACAATAAATAAAAGTATGGAGGCACTGTTCTGTCTCGAATCTCGATATGAACAATATTAAAGCCAGTATAATCAGTGAAGTTATTTTTTTTTCTTTTTATGGCATCGAATGACGAGACGGGCATGCCGTTCACCTGATGGTAAGCTATACGACCACCCATAAACAGTAGAAACACCATCCAGCACTTTGAGTTACAAATTACTGTATTATTATTAATTAATGAGATACCATTTATTAAATGTATCTGATAGCTCTAGCTATTAGCTATACTTTGTAAATAGGTGACGATAGCTGTACCATGCAGTAATTCACACTTATCAGTTTTAATACTATGTAGACGTCGAGGCGCTTGACATTTGGCGTGGGGACAGTTTGAGACCCTACAAAGGGTACAGATTGTTAATCCCGGGAAAATATAAAGCGTCCCTTTTATCCCTGAAAAATCTTTGTCACGCGATGGCGGTGAGTACTAATATTAGTAAATAGTAAGTCATTGGATTTGACATGCGGCTATGACTATAACAGCAGATAAATCTCCACTGATTCTACGTCATATCTTATCACTGTAGATCTACATTGCCAATATTTATAATACCATCATATAGCTACGCACTTACATTCGACAGGTTATCTATCTTACTTCTTATCTTATCTTATCTTACAAATATTATAAATGCGAAAGTTTGTGAAATGTTTGTATGTTTAAACGGATTACAAAACGGATTTCGATGAAATTTGGCACACGGTGGGACCATTTCCCGTCCGGACCATATATCGTCCACACGTGGCGGATTGTTTTAAAACTAAATTTGTTATTTTTTTTAATTGTCTCCCTTTTTTGGTCTGTTTGTTCATCAATGTTAAACTGTCACCACCCAATTTTTGCCATTAAATGTTTTCACTTTCTTTCTTTCTATTTCCTGGATTGATATAACGGCTTTTTATAAGGGTTATTTGCTCCCGGAAATAATCGAATATTTTAATCTGGTTTTTAACTAGATGGCGCTGGCGCCGTGTAGTGCTTTCGAGACTTTTGAAGCGGGAAAGGCTTTTCACGCGGGCGAAGTCGCAGACAACACTTAGTTTTATATAAACATGATCGCTTGACTGATGGCCATGCCATAGGTACATACCAAAAACCACCACGAAAATAATCAGATGTGGCACGTAGATACTTCGTCATTTGCCTTTGGAAAATGCAACGAATACCTACTACAACTTTGTCTAACCCCAAGGACGTCTACCGACTTTTGATAGTTTCTGTTTATAAGTATTTGAAATGGCTATAATTATAACAGTTTGAACTTTAAAAATTGAACATGTTGCGTAATAAGCTAGATGCCTATATTCACAATATTCTCACCCTATTTTCAACCGACTTCAAAAAGGAGGTTCTGTATTCGACCCGTATTTTCCTGTATAATGCCACAATCAAGCAAGCGGATCACTTATACAACTAGCAAACATTTCTGTTACCTACAGGATACGTAAAGTTATAGATTCATTCAAATATAATTGTTTTGTATGATTTTAACAGAGCCCAATAAGCGAATTTGAAACTAGACTCGCCAGGATAAACATTGGGCGCGTGTAAACTTCGAATCGAAATTATGTAGCCAGAAAACTCAAAATATATGGGAATCGGTAGCACGAATCTGTATTGACATACATAATAAGTATAGTATCGTCTAACAAAGAAATATATGAAATTGAACTTACTCAATACGCACAATCACCCAATTTGGTGCTAGTACACTTCCTCAAGTTAAAACGATCATTTTTCATGTTTTTCAAGCAGGTGCCAACATTTTAGTGATTTAAAAAGGAAACAGCCGATAACTCTTATCGAGACACGCGGCAGCGTGTCAAGCCAAGCAAAAAAAAAAAGTCCAAGCTGCCTAGTGTAGTATCACCCGAACCATTTGGAGCGACTTTTGACGCCTCTATAACTCAAAATCTATTTAGCGTAAATACATGAGATTTGGTTTATGTATCAAAGCCCCCTAAGTGAACTAGAATCCAAAATTTCATAAATATAGCTCAAACGGTCATTGAGATACTAACATCTAAAAATCGGCATTTTTATCACTGACTGACATATAGATCAAAAACCTAACCCACTTCCAGATGACCTAGAAAGTTGAAATTTGGTGTCCAGGTAGGTAATTGTATGTATACAAAGGGAAAAATCTGAAAACAGTACATTTTTAAGATTTGAAGCATTTTCTAAGCAATCGGAAAATCTGCTTACTATCTATAAATTATCTTTAGAATAATGAACGTTTAGGCGTGTATACGCCCATTGATGCTTTATTTTATTTAAAATACTATTTACCTTGACTCATTAAATACATTTCCTCCGTATTAGGGCACTATTTATTCTTGAATTTTTCTATAAATTTTCCGACTTCAGACAGAGCTGTTGTGGGATACGGCGGTAGGTTCCTATAGATACGTTATAGGCATCAGCAACTCGTGCCCACTCTTCAGTCTTTAATATTATATAATTACTTCTGTTTCGAGCTCAAATTATAAATTTCTGATTTCTACAATGTTTATTTACATCTAACGACGTTTATTATTTTGACAGATGAGATGACATTGGACGTTCTATTATACTTAAAGTATAGAATCATAGAGTTTAGGTAATTATTAACATAGAGGCTTTATACCAAGAGGACTTCATCGCGTGCACATAGCAGAACGATTAAGCGGTTTACGACTTTTAATACATTATTTATTTTCTTTCTAAAATAACTAATTTCATTAATATTGATCAAAGGTAACTTCTTACGCAATTGTTTTAATTACTTAACTAAACAATATCTTTACAAAAAGTAATGATATCTCATCAAAAACATAAATGTGAAATATGGAAGCCAAGTCTAATAATAAGAATATGGGTGCTTGTCGACTTCACCGACAAAAGAATTAAAATCTAAATGGTTGCCAAGCCGATAACTTAGTATAAATTTAAGCTCAAGATTTGTCTTGGCTAGTTTTATCAGAAAATATCATTTTTCGAAGAGTAGGATATGTTGACTTTACAATATAAAAACAGTAACATAAAGAAGATAAGTTTATCAGCCAAATATAAGAAAAAAATTATGTGAAGACTAGGCAAGTCAAATCTTGAGCTTAAATTTATACTAACTTATCGGCTTGGCAACCATTTAGATTTTAATTCTTTTGTCGGTGAAGTCGACAAGCACCCATATTCTTATTATTAGACTTGGCTTCCATATTTCACATTTATGTTTTTGATGAGATTGTCTATTTTGGATGTAACTTGCGTGTTACTGACAGACGCCGTGCAAGCGACTTGTCTAACTAACCTTAAGGCGTTCGAGCATACACTTTTCTGACAGTACCTTTCCATGTTTTTTTTTATTGGCTTAAACGAGTAAGCGGTCCGCCTGTAGGTAAGCAGCATCCGCCGCCCATGGGCTTAAGCAATACCAGAGGTACAACCAAGCCGTTGCCTACCGGGAGGTGAGCACTCTTTTTAAACCTCGTTTAACGAAGGACAGGTCATAGCGCTCGGGAAACACCGATGCAGGGAGTCCATTCCAAAGTTAGCACGTGCGCGGTAGAGAAGACCGTTGAAAACGCACCGTGCTACTACGGACGGATTCGACTTAGTTCGGATGAACTCCACTGCGATGGCGAGTGGTGCGATGGTAAAAAGGCGAGGTGGGCACCATATTGAACGATTCCTCAGAGCTCGCCCCATGGAAGAGGTGGTAGAATACACACACAGAACCAATGTCTCTCCGCATACCTAGCGCCTCCACTCTGTCCGTAAGATATTTTTTATTTGCGTTCATAGTTTTTTTTATTCGTGATAGCGATAAATACACCAGGCACCCACAATACTAGAACATAGATACGCTTCCAGAATCCTGACACAATATCAGGGACTCGGAGAAGGGGAATGTAGGGCGGGCTTTAAACTGTGAGGCACTGAGACTTTCCTGTATACAATAATAATATACCTTGTGAAGCAAAGAAAATAACAAACCTTGACTGCGAGGAAAATTCTGCATAACCATTCTTACTAATCGATGGAAATATATACTACGCACACAAGAGCTACACGGTCAACATGTTCCGAACAATCTAGCAGTGACCAACAGGTGACTCAAGTTTGTTCGTCATAAACATACGAACAAACTTGATGTTCTAATGTAAATGCTAATTATCTCCTTTTAAAGTCATGTAAGTAGGTGTCAGTGATGTGATTGTGCTTTATCCTGCATAACGTCAATGTAAATACACGTAGTAATGGAATCTATTAGAAGTGGACGCAGCGTAGAGCCTAATTGGGAATGGAACGGTCTACCGAGACAATGTCCGGAGGTTCAGAACCTAAGGCACAGACACCTCCTGAGTTTTTGAAGTTACATACATACATACATATACATATACACTCACGCCTGTTATCCCCGAAGGCATAGGCACAGGCGCAAATAGTGCACCCACTTTTCGCCGACATTCCGTCCCATGATGTGATAGGGGGCGAGCCTATCGCCATATCGGGCACGAATTCCAGACTCCGGACTAATACTGAATACAAAAACTCAATATCACTTTTCCCGACCCGGGGATCGAACCCGAGACCTCAGCTTTGCAGTCGTACTGTAATACAACTACGCCACCGAGGCAGTCACATGTGTTTTGTTTATCAATTATCAGTCGCTTTAAAGCTGGTATTCCGCAGAACGCGGCAGACGGCAGACGGCACTACTATGCAGATTTCGAATAGTTTCCAATTGGTATCTACTATTTAAAGTTCGTTGCTATAGGACCTTGGAATTCGAAGATGCAGAAGGGAAATACTCAAAATCAAATATAATTTTGATGATTCTTTTGTAGTGGGTTTTGTAACGTCTTTTTGTAGAGAATTTTACGATCTATAAACATTATCTTTCTCATTTTCCTGTAGCTCTCACCATTTCAGAGATATACTCAAAAAATGAAAAGTTGTAACCTGTAACCTCAGATAAAAAAACAACGCATAAGCGGGATCGATGAGAAATTTTGACATAGAATTTGTAATGAAGTGTTTAAGGTCTGTACAAAAATCCAGCTTCTTGGCAATTGCAAACTCAGCACGTTTTTTGTATAATTTGACTGGACTATTAATGCTTTGTTAGACTCTCCGATACGATTCAATATTGTGCAACCCGTAAATAAGGTTATATCCAAACGTTCCTTGTAGAAATCTCCCAATAAAAAGCTCGCAAAGACCAATTTGGGCATCTGCTGGGAAGTGGTCACAACTGCCTTTAAATATAGAAAAATCATGATGGAGTTAGAGTTACTGACATTCTAGAGAAAGTAATGCTTTAAAGGAGGGTTTCGATATAATAATACTTTAGTTTGAAACAGTGATAATTTGCCAAATGTGTCCTCGTTGCGCGTCGCACTTCAATGCTATTTTTAATATCTGCTATATGCAGCTATATACCAGTTGGAACTGGATTGGACCGGTTCGAAATAAACGCACGCTCATTGGCCAACGATCAACAATGAAAAAAAGTAGAGCCCAGACAGGTGGCAGTCGGCGTTATTGTTTTGAGATCTAACTAGAAATTTTCCGTTAGTTTTACCTAGATTCTATTTTATATCGCACAAAACTTTCCTCTCTGTTAAATATAATTCCAGCTGCCACTATTTAGATGTCTCTGTGGTATCTGACTTGTAATTTGTGACGATAAATTTTTCGTTTGGTATTCTAACAATACAGCATTAGTATTAACAGCATTAACACAAGCGTATTCATCTTGTTATATATTGCGGTAAGCATGATTCGAATAGGTTTAGCAGAATACATACTTATTAGCCCAGCTGTACATAAATAAAGTCGTGTTAGGTTAAATGGTGAATAATTAAATTTTTGACGCGATCCTCCCCAAGTCTTTACCTGGCAAAGTTCGATTTTTAATATACCATACCATACCAACCCTTTATTAACACTATGTCAAAATGACCTTGTAAATACTGCCCACTGCTGAGCACGGGCCTCTTTTACTATTGAGAGGGGTTAGGCCTGAGTCCACCACGCTGGCCTAGTGCGGGTTGGCAGACTTCACATACCTTCGAAACTCAGAGAATTTCTCAGGTATGCAGGTTTCCTTGTGATGTTTTCCTTCACCGTTAAAGTGAGCGATAATATAATACACACATGTATTTTTAAAAAAGTCAGAGGTGTGTGCCTTTGGGTTTTGAACCTGCCGATATTCGTCTCGGTAGTCCCTTCCAATCCCAACTAGGCTATCGCCGCATTCATGGTAAACCATATTAAAATTTGTCAAGTAATTTTAAAAGTCGTTCATGATAAATTCAACATTTTTGAATAATAGACATAGTTTATGTGTTGTGGAGTGCCTCCGGCTTAACTACAATAAATGCATTTTAAGAGGTTTTTAGTCTTTAGGGTTCTCTTAGTTTTCAGGAGTAACAAATAAATAAAAAAAGCCACTCACCATGTTCCTTCTCGTAATACTGTCTAAATGAAGCTAGAGCGGGATCGTACTTGATTTCCTCGGGTAACCCCATCCATAGCTCGATGGCTCCAGCCGTCAGCTCCCCATTCGACACCAGGGAGTACTGACTCCTGCTCATGTCAGGGCTTGCCTTCCTAGAACCACTCAGTTGCTTTACACTTTCAATGATTTTGTCCATTTTGATCAATTCACTGATAATTTTGTTTACCAAAGAGTTTTTATAAATCTACATATTATATTTGTTTACATTTCACATTGACAGTTTGTTTTTTAATTCACAAACAGCTATGAGCACAAACATGTGATTTGAATATTGACATGTTTTCGACGCATTTTTGCATTAAAAAACTGAGAATAATGGTTTGTTTGTGGTACTAATAAAATAATGCACAATATTAAAAATAATAATATAACCTTACATCCTATAATTTGTAAGCCCTTCGATTTTGTGACTTGTGTAATTTTATTTAGTTTAAAAAGTACACATAATATGAACGTTTTTAAAAAAAAGTGAGCTATAAATTGAGGTCTATAACTATTTTTAATGGATCCATGATCAAAATTTTTGAATTATGTATGTATGTAAATCTTTGAAATTTGTTAGAAGGCGTAGTTGTCAAATAGCAGTAATATCAGACTGTGACGTCACCAAGTGTCGCCGGCCATAACAATGCGTGCGTGAAAAAGAGACTGTGATATCTTCACCACGTCCCCACTTTTAACAACTATTCAAATATGAATAACTGCTTTATTTTTCAACCAATTTTGATGCTGATTTCACAGGAGAATTTATTTTCGTATTATTTTCTGTTACATACAAAATGATATACAAATAAAACATCAGAAACTACCCTATTTTTCCCAACTATTGTTATTTTTTTTCCTTTAAATTTTTATGATATGTTAAGCCTCCTAACCGTAATAAGAAGTTCGGCGAACCAAGTGTACACTTGTTGTTTTTGCCTGCACTCAGGTAATAATGATAATATAGTTATTAATAGATAATAATAAACATACGGATAAGATTATATTTTGAATATAAACAACAACCTTTAAAAACACGTATCACACCAATAATATATTCAGTATATTTTGTAGGTGAAATATATTCCTACTAGAAAAACTGAAACTATAGACGATTCTATCGCTAAAACAGCATCTTCTTAAAAATCTATCGTATGTCAACTAAAAAGAGGCATCATTAAAAAAAATGCAAAAATCTCCATATATGAACAATGAAAAAAACTCACGAGCGTATGTTTATTATTATTATAAAGATCATAAAATTACAAAACAAAAGTAAACAAAACCGAAGCTGTACATGCAAAGATTGGCTTTTGCACGTGGCTTTTGTACCGACGTATTTATTTGCTGTATAAATGTATACTCAACCGGCTAATAATGAATTCATCAATATCGGTTCAGCCTAGCCGTTTCGGAAATTAGTTCAGATAAGCAAATAGATAAATAGATAAATAGATAAAAACTCAATATACGTATTGTGGTAGCGTGTTGACCTTCAGATAAGTTTAATAGTCAATGGGCTATGATTTTGTTAAGGATTCAAACTACATCCTACTAATATCCTACTAATATAAACGCATAAGTTTGTAAGAATGTATGGATGTTTGTTACTCTTTCGCGCAAAAACTACTGAACGGATTTCGATGAAAATTGGCACACGGGTGAATCATGTCCTGGATTAACACATAGGCTACTTTTTGTCTCGGGAAAATATAAAGCGGAACTTTTATCCCGGAAAACTTTTTAACGCGGGTGGAGCCGCGGGCAAAAGCTAGTAACTAGTAAGTAATACGATTACGACAAATACCACCAAATCGTGTTTAGCGTTGTATTTATAAGGTAACGTACAGACAGACAACTGAAAACTGAGACATAGTCAGTACTATCTAATGATAACAAAGCATTACGCAATAAAAGCAATGAAAAGCTAATATTTCTACACAAACTCAAGATAAAATAACTAACCCAAACTCTGATACTGAACATATTGCGTCAAATTCCATGTCTCCGCTCATACTGACAGCCTAGCCGGTTCGATTCAGTTCAAACCGGATTTTCCTAGTTACAACTGGATTTAAGGTTGAATGCGATACGGAGGACTTTTTATAGATTTAGTTATAGAAATATTTAAAATTGTGTATCAGTTATCTATTTAATTTGAATACTAATACCGGTCTCATAAATATTCCCTATAAGAATCTCGAAGGTATGTGAAGTCTACCAACCTGCACTAGGCCAGGGTGGTGGACTAAGGCCTAACCCCTCTCAGTAGTAGAGGAAGCCCGTGCTCAGCAGTGGGCAGTTCAATACAGGGCTGATTGTATTGCATTGCAAAAATTAAAGAATAAATATTAAGGTTGTATCTGACGGTAATGTAAGAGAAAACGTCTTCAATATGACCGATTTTTTTTAATAATCGGCATAATGATATTTTTACAAAATAAGCAAACCGTCGGGCTCTTAGTAAGCGATTGTGTACTCATAACTGCATCAACATCGCCTAGAGACTATGAAGTTCTATACATCACAGCTCATAGGACACAGTCATTAGTCCTAGGCCGGTATTAATAAATTAATCTCAAGTTTTAGTTACATCTCAAGTAGACATAATGTATGAAGAGTTCAATACATTATGTCTACTTGAGATGTAACTCAAACTTGAGATCTATTTATTAATACCTTCCCTAATCACCAAGTTCAACGTCACCGCCGACTTATAATTCGTAGCTAATAAAAAAGATTAAGCAATTGTGGATTGTATGCTTATATTATTTATCCAACTTTAAGTTCCGAAAGTCGCGCCAATGAAACCGAGGCTTGTAGCACGAACCGAGGTTACTGTATAGCGGGAAAGTTATTCAACTGCGACTACTTGATAAGTAACGTGTACAGTCGAGATGAATTACTTAAAAATAATATAATTTTATTAATCACGTAGGTGAAAAGAGTTGCACTTATGACAGGTGAAGATTCATGGTAGTAATTATTATAATTTAGAAATTCTTATATAACTACAGGAATTTCCAAATATTTAGTGCTAGAAAATGAAAGAAGCAAAGTAACTAAAAAAGACCCGAGCCCATATAAAAAAGGACAAAAATTTTTTTTGACTGTTCCATACCGGATCCGGCTAGTTAAAATATTATAGTCTTCAAATATGTGCGAATGGTGGCGTAATTATATTACGGTACGACTGAAATGCTGAGGTCTAGGGTTCGATCCCCGGGTCGGCAAAGCGATATTGGATTTTTCTATTCAGTATTATTCCAGACGGACCGTCTCACCGGACTATGGGAGTGAAGGAATAGCGAGTGCACCTGTGTATTGCGCACACACTTGTACACTATAATATCTCCTGCGTACCTGGCTGATCTCCGTTGAGATTGGCCGCCGTGGCCGAAACTGGCTAGGAGGATTTCATTATTCCAGAGTCTAGGATTTGTGCCCGATATGGCGATAGGTTCGCCCCCTATCAAACCATGGGACGAAATACGCACGGTGAAAAGTGTGTGCACTAGTTGAGCTTCTGCCTAACCCTTTGGGGATAAAAGGCGTGAGTATCCGTATGTGACTATGCGTAATATGTGCGAAATTCTAATTATAAGAAGTCCCAGATACGCAGACTTTTCAACTACATTGCAAAACACACAAACATAACTCGACAAAATTGAGGGGGTGTTTAACTTTATTAACTCTTCGATTTTCTAATTCTTACAGTTAATTCCACACATTTTGAAAGATTTCTAAATTCAGTCACGTATAAATTTATCTAAATTCTTTGCTTTATTTCTACATAATTATAGACAATTGGCTAGATTCTAGCCGTGAGATTATCTTACTAATTGGCATTAGTCGGATTTGGAAACCATCCCTGGCAATAAATGGCTTCTTTCACGGTCTAATCTCGTGTAATCAAATTCGTATGTCTACGTCATGGCCTATCTATATATATATATATATATATATATATATATATATATATATATATATATATATATATATATATATAAAAGAAAGTCGTGTTAGTTACACTATTTATAATTCAAGAACTGCTGAACCGATTTGGCTGAAAATTGGTGGGGCGGTAGCTTATAACCAGGAGACGGAAATAGGATACTTTTTATCCTGTTCGACTGCGTTCCCGTGTGATGTGACATAAAACGTCAAAGAGCATCAGTGTTGGCTACACTGTGGATTTTTCTATTCAGTATCAGCATGGAGTCTGAAATTTGTGCCCGATATGGCGATAGGCTCGCCCACTATCACAACATGGGACGGAATACGCACGGCGAAAAACGGGTGCATTAGTTGAGTATGCGTATGCGTATACGCATACAATCATGTAATTTTCGTACTAATACAATTAGGTATATTGATGTATATTGATTGCTTTATCCGGGCTACACTTGTTCTAAAAGCTCACATGCATGCTCAAAGCTCACAAAACCTAAGGTCAAGTTGTTTTTAAGACACTTTTATTAATATGCTAATGTTCTCTTTGGTGTAGACAGGGATGTGGGCTGAAAGTCGAGTTACCCCAGGCTACCAGTTTATTGCGCCGACCCCACAATCCACATTGCAGGGGTCAGAGGAATAATGTTGACAAGCCTTTTTTAAAGCAAGCCTTTATTAATAAATAAATAATACTTTAAATACCCAATCTTATTAAGCCTGACTGTACCTTAAAAACAAGTGCCTTGTAGATAAATAAGATAAGGCTGTATTTACACTTGCGTGAAAATAATTATACGTCTGCGTAGGCTTTAATGCATAAATCTCAATACGTTTTAACGACTTGCTTATCGAATGAATTTTACATCTCACGATATTTTTATGGGTTGTGCACGTCTCAAGTGATTTCAATGTTTGTGCTCGAGTGAAGTTTACGAATTTCAAACATAGCACGAGATTAGAAGCTAGAGAACGGCAAAGATAACTAATTGGTTGGTGGTTTGGAGGGAAAAAAGAGTGTTTAGTCTCTGGAAACTAATCCCTGTTATCTGTAGAACAATAGCAATACAATGGTCAAGCCTGACGTATGCTTCAGATATGTCTCTACCAATTACAATGGCTATTACAGCGATTTGCAGTTTGATTTTATATTACTTTAGTTTTTTAAAACCATACCTGCATACACGACAAATCATATCGTAAATAATAAACGACATTATTAACGACATTTTAATATCGATAATTAAAAGGTGCTAATGATTGGTGAAAATATCGTGTGGATTAAAACGTGACTGACATCTTGATTCTTGAGTAGTGTCAATACTAAAAAATAGAATAAGAATTTAAACCGTGTTACTGGTTACGGTAATGCCTGCTATGCTATAACGACATTTTAAGTATCAGATATTTCAACGCGATAATCGAATTGTGAATATTGTGGCGGTCAACAATGTATTGAGCTCAGAGGTGGTCTTGGTTTCGTGGTTAGGATATGCATATAATATTAAAAGCGCCTATCTGTTTGCAACATATAAAATATCTTTATCTTTTTTCTATTTTTTCCGTTCGTCATGAGTCAATAACATGCCTAAGTTATGAACTTCTAGAATTGAATACGGACGGTTACCATTTCCTTGATACCAGCTTTGGATTGCTGCTCGATCCACGCATGAACCTGAAGAGATATTTGTTTAAACGCGCCAATCTTGCAAACTATTTCTTTGATTCTAAAAATTATTTCATCATGGAAAGCTATATTATCGAGGCTATATTTTCCGGCGAGAATGCGAAAGGAGCCGCGAACTAAAGCTAGTTACGAAACAGTAAGATATAATTCGTATTTAAACCACGAGCTCACCACAAGTAGTGTTTATTGTTTTGAAACTTCACAATAGCACATACATTTTCCTCTTGCTCGTTATGTTTTATTTATTAGTTTTGCGCAGACAATTGTTATAAAAACAACAACGATAATATGACAAAATTTTCAATGATTGGATATATTACGCAAAAACAGTCGGTCACATGATATATTTTAGTTGTGACATTTTAATGAAACAAAAGCACAACAAACTAAAATCGGACGTAAAATGTTCAATGTGGTATCCAAAATGGCCGTTCGCGTTCGATTTTTAAAATCAATACATTTTTTTATTTAGTTAGTCACACTAAAATATGTACATGGGACTATATGCGGTATATTTTTTGTTTGCTTAATATAAGCTACAATTAATACATTTTATAATATTTTATTACATCGGTCGAATAGCCAATCACTGTCTGAGAGAGCACTATTTTTGACACTCTAAGACATAGGTCATAGGTATGATAATATTATGTCCCATTATACCGATTAGACTGAGTACAATGTACTTCTAACCGGAACCAAACTCCACTTAAATATTGTTGCTTAGCGGCTGAAATAGACATGGTAATGGTATCTAGTATCCAGATGGACATAAATAAATCTTTAGAGTGTGGAAAGTCGATTAACTGCACTAATTTTTGTAAGGAAGTCAGATAATTGAATGTATGAAGAATAGCTATATTTACAATTTTGATTTATTAACTAGCGTTTGCTTGCGGTTTCCACTTTAATGATAACTAGGTGATGCTCGCGGCTCCGCCCGCGTGAAAAAGTTTTTCCGGGACAAAAATATTTTCCCAGGATAAAAAGTAGCCTATAGCACTCAAGAGTTATGTAGCTTCCTATTAGTGAAAGAATTTTCAAAATCGGTTCAGTAGTTCCTGAGATTAGCGCGTTCAAACAAACAAACTCTTCAGCTTTATAATATTAGTATAGATTACCGGCATCAAAGTAGACTATACAACTCAGAGGTAGTGTAGCAGCCTATTAGTGAAAGAATTTTCAAAATCGTTTAGTAATTTTTAAGCTTCATACTAAGTTTTATCATCTCGTAGCAAGGCAATTTGGATAATCGCGAATCTGTATAACTGAGGTCTGGATAATCAGTTGATCACCATATTTTTTTTTTTATATTCAGCAAAATAGCGTGCCTAGTGTCCATAGGATATTATAAATTGTGTTTTATCATAACAGTTTCCTGTTGTCGATCGATACGCGATAGAGAACACAATGCCTCGTGAGTTGTTATCTATACTCGACAGTTACAAGTAATATATACGTTTAATACTAACTTTAATCATTGTTCTGAGTGTAATACATCCAAACAATACATTGAATAGGTACTTGTGGAACAAGGTAATAAATAACACCTGACACAAAATTACAACAAAAGCTGTGTAAATATTTCGTAAAAAGTTATTTGTATAATTACAATATTTTTTTAATTTTCTTTTATGGCATGGAATGACTAGACGAGCATGCCGTTCGCTTGATGGTAAGCTATACGACCACCCATAAACAGTAGAACCACCATCCAGCACCTTGAGTTACAAAGTACTGTGTGGCATTCCACTGCGCTCGTCATCCTGAGACATAAGATGTTAAGTCTCATTATGTCCAGTACTTACACTGGGTACAATGCCCTTCAAACCGAAACACAACAGCGCATGCACTCTGCTGCTTGGCAGTAGAAAGTAGATTGTAGATTATTTTCACTTTTACATGATTTCAATTGGTAAACATTAAAATAATTATAATTGACGCTGATCACCTTGGTGGCGTCTGCGCGAACTCTACTTTGCCAGAACTCTATTCCGTATCACATCATGGGACGAAATACATACGGTGAAAAGTGGGTGCACTAGTTGCGCATCTATCTACTCCTTCGGGGTTAAAATATATGAATGTGTCAACAGAACTCGTGATTATAAAGAATACAAAACTACATTGCGCACACCTAAGGCACAGTTGCCTAAAAAACATTGACAAGGTTTTATAAGACCCGAAGAATATTTAGGGTACATTTTAATCACAAAATTCCCGGTTGCACTACAGAAAAAGCCCTTCAAATCGGGACTCAACTACACTGTGGCTTACGAATAATAATATGTATATGTACTATATTCATATTGGCAAAAAACAAAACAAAAGTCCAGACCATAGGTACGTAAAACTCACGCATCAGGCTATATAAGTTTATTGCGAAACTCGCTTGAGGAAAAAGTGCACACTGCTTGTAACTTTTAACCGTGACCCGCTGAGAGTTCACTGACTCTAGCCTCTAATGCTTCATAAAGTTAACATGTTTTTAAATAACCATGAATACTTATAACTTGAAAGATTGTTGATTGAAGGAAAAATACAGAAACCGCTGAATTTGAATGGTTTTTGTCACAGATATAGACCATATCTTCAAGTCTTGGGTGAAACAGGTAATCTCTTTGCGAATAATGTGAGTGTTGTTAAAATGTTGTATAGAAATCACAGAAAACATATTATATATATATTGGTTGCAAAAAGTTCTGAAATAACATAATTAAGTATAGGTTTGTGATTTTGGAACTTATTTTGTAACTTTGTTCTATGAAATTGGCATTACGCGGCTAAAGCTTACAAAGTCTAAACTGATATAATTAATAAAATTGGCATGTGTGTTGGAAATAACTAGTCCATATCCCTGTTCTGTGGAAATAACTTAAGTGAAAATTTGATCTGTATGTCCAACACTGCCTCAGCAATTATTAAAATACTTTTGTTCAGAAGAAGTATTTATCTTTAAAAACTAAAAGACTAACAGTTGCCTTTAGCAGCTTTTACGTGGTGAAAACTTTACGAATATTAAAATAAAGAATGAAAGTTCAACAAGGTTTTATTTTTATTATTAATTGTATTTTATACCTTGAACTGATTTTGAAAAGAGCAACACTAGAGTTTCTTGCCCGTTCTTCTCTAGTGAGAACTGCTTTCCGAACTGGTGGTAGAGTTAATATTGACTGAATCTAAATAATGTATAACATTTTGTGGGTTCGAATACATTTATTTCATTCATTTCATTTTAAAGGGGCGGCAAGAAGCCTACCAAAAGAAGTAAACCACATAAGGTAGCTCAACAAATTCAATATTTCTTATTATTTTTTGACGAGAACATTTTGGTAAAATCACAAAGCAATACTTATGTGGTTGACTGTGCATTGTCAGCTTATATGTCAGAACTCAGAAGTGCCTACGGTTATGTTAAAAAAATATTTAAAGAGTATGACGACAACTGGGAAGGCATCAGTTTAAGTGGACGTATGAAAGCGACATAGTCGCACGCATCGGACATAACTCTTTAAATCATGATGTAGAAAAGTAATCTTTAAATTAAATACTACTAATATTATAAAGGCGAAAGTTTGTAAGAATGTATGGATGTTTGGATGTTTAGATGTTTGGATGTTTGGATGTAAGGATGTTTGTTCCTCTTTCACGCCAAAACTACTGAACGGATTTCGATGAAATTTGGCACACGGGTAGATCATGTCCTGGATTAACACATAGGCTACTTTTTATCCCGGGAAAATATAAAGCGGGACTTTTATCCCGGAAAAACTTTTTAAAGCGGGCGGAGCCGCGGGCAAAAGCTAGTTAAATATACTTTAATACTTGAAAATTTATGTCCCTTGATCCAGTTCCTTCTGTCCACTGGCTTTTCAGGCATTGAATTGTATACTAGATTCGATCATAAGAAAAACCAAAAACATTTGTTACGTATTTTATAAAACACTAGATGATGCTCGCGGCTCCGCCCGCGTGAATATTTTTTCCGGAGTTTTTTAGGAGTACTGTAGCTTCCTATTAGTGAAAGAATTTTCAAAATCGGTTCAGTAGTTCCAGACATTAGCACGTTCAATAAATAAATAATAAAAATTAGAATTAATATACCTCGTGCCCTGTGGTTCGGGGGCATATAGAGAGTTCTGCCACGGCATCCCCTGCCTGTCGTAAGAGGCGACTAAATAGGGCTTCGAGAGAGTCGCGAGGCGAGCAGCGGGGGGGCTGTTCAGTCCAATTTAAGCGACTCCGAGGTGGTTGACAATGCGGGTGGTTGGTCTCCCGCTGTCGTAGACGCAAAAGCGTGATCTAGAGTTCGGAGGCTTCTCAGCCTCCTCATTTAGAGAGGGGCCGCAATGCGGCATCGCGCAGGGGCGGTTCCGTGCAGCTATCTTCGTGCAACAAGATACCCCGGGGCCGTCCCCTAGGCGCCGAAGAAGGCCACCACGGGTTTTGGTTGGTATGCCAGTGTAGGGTGTATATAGTGTTAGGGACTCGGTCCAATGTTCCTTCGGATGATGCTATACTCCCGAGTGTCGACATTGGGCTGTAAGACTGTGTGGAACGAACATAACCGTTCCACTCACCCCCCAGTGGTGGTAGCGATAATGAGTTTTTCCGCGCGAAAAAAAAAAAGGGGTTACTATACCTTGGCAACCAATATCACGTAATACTCAATCTGTAGAGTGCTCAACACCTAGCGGCACTTCTACTAACCCTTTGGGACACAGGTGTGGAATTATGTTATCATAACACATTAATTTACTGTGAGTTTACTTGCGTGATAATACGGCCTTGCTTTAATTATTAAATAGCACGAATATGTAGACCTTCGGCAAAGTTACTGTTTTTAAGCCGTTTAAGTTATAACGCGACGCTGTAGACTTGTTATAATCTGTCTCCAGAAATGTGACGACACTACATCGTAAAGAGACTGTGGCAAATGAAAAATCTGTACCTATCACATTATTGTGGCGATCTTATTTTAGGTCTCAGAACACAAGAAAAGTTAGTAAATTATAATTATTTTGGGGCTCCCTGAAGCCGAGTGCCCCTCGGATTTTGCCTGTCATGCCCCGTAACGTCAATAGATAATCAGTCGTTCCGGGACGATCATTCCTTCTATGGCAGCACTGGACTTACAGTAGTGGTCTTGTGTTTTTCACGCACGAAGATATCAACCCATACATTTTTGAACCTGTTCTTGTTTTTTGTTTTCCCGCGTCTAAGAGCCTCTCAGTACCCCACAGAAGAGCAAGTATATATTCTTACACGACTGCGAAAGAAGGAGCGTTATTTTACACTAACTTTTGCTAGTGACTCTCCCGCGTTGAAGTCGGGGTAGATAATGTAGCTTCCCTAATGAAAAAAAAACAGTATCTAATCAACAGCTTCATAATTTATTTACAGTTGTCTGCATACAAACAAATCTTTCCTCTTTAAAATCAGGGGCGGAAAAAATTGCTCGTTTCAACCCATTGATGTATTTTTAATACATCAATGTTTCAACCCGATTAAAATTTATATAAAACTAGCGGCCCCGACAGACGTTGTCCTGCCCTAAACAGGAAAAAAAATCCTAGAACCTGAGTACAGCGCTACCTACCGGATAGAATTGTAATCTAAACCATTCTGGAATCCACCTGAAGACACACAAAAAATTCATTAAAATCGGTCCACCCGTTTAGGAGTTCAGTGACATGCACGTTTAATATGGTGGTTAAGTATTCTTAAGTTTTCTAATTTTCCGCGCAATTTTCTTGTTTTTTTCTTTCATAAGAACTTTCTCCTGACAATACCAAACACATCAAAAAAAGAAATAACGAAATCAGTCCAGCCGTTCACGCGTGATGCCGTGACCAAGGAAAATAGGGATTCATTTTTATATATATAGATATCTATGTATTCCAAATTAAATTCTACGGTCTAATTCGATCAGTTAGTATATATTGATTAATACTTATGTTAAAAATGAAGATTTCCGTAAGTATTTATAAACATGACACAAATGTTAAGGGATTTACCCATTCGATTCATTGCGCATCGAAATAAAAATTGAGGAAAACCACGAAACTTTGCTGTTTTTAAATTGTTTTCTATTTTGTTGTTTTCCTCTTGATAAATAAATGAACAAGTGGTTTCTTGCATACAAACATCTTATTCACCGCGCAGACGTCAACTTTATCGTCGTATTATTAGAAGTCGAAGAATCAAAACACTTGATGGGAGAGTTAAGTCTCATTCAGATGACGTAATTTTCTTGCCCCGCACGTGCGTTTCTTGAGAAGACATACAAAAATTGCCCCGTACAAACTCGCATTCGTGTAATTCGTGCTTGGCCTAAACAATAACCATATAGGAATTCGGAGTCTCTGGACAGATCTTAAGAAAAAATTTATGCTCTCACATTCGAGAAACAATATCATCGTGTATCCCAACAGTAATGTAAACAGACGTAATCGCATGAGAGTTTTTAATTTCCGCCTATCAATAGTTGCATACGATTATTGCTAGCAATGATTGCTCTATCTAAATGAGGCTTTATTCTCAGGAAGTAGTATGGCTAACAGTACTTATGTTGGTATAAAATGGCACGTGTCTTATTGGACCATTTTTCTTATTCCGAGGCAGTCAATTGTAATTTATTCTAATAAATATAGTTGGTTGGTGTAGGCGTAACTAGTGCACCCACTTTTCGCCGTGCGTATTCTGTCCCATGATGTGATAAGGGGCGAGCCTATCGCCATATCGGGCACAAATTCCAGAATCCATGCTGATACTGAATAGAAAAACCCAATATCACTTTGCTCGACCCGGGGATCGAACACGAGACCGCAGCATTGCAGTCCTACCGTAATACAACTACGCCACCGAGGCAGTATGCAAATTTAATTGACGAATAAACTCAGCCTAGGCTACATCTTCTCAAGAAAAAGCTTTTTCAAGAAACCGAAACCGCGATAAAATCCGCAAAATAGTTTTATTTTATTATATAATTATGTTCGCGCGCTAGCCCGCGAAAATAAGTGCGCCTCCCTTTATATTGATAATAAAGAATTTGTCGCGTTTATCTTGTAAGTGACTTTTTATACCAATAACCAGTCATTTTCGTTAGTTAGTTTCAAGCACAATTTTGACTGAAAAAGACTACAAGTTTGAGTCTCCGTACAAAAAAAAATCTGAGTGAGACCCTGGAACTTGGGGGATAGATTGAAATTAAAGAAATATATGAAAAATCTAGCTCATTTATTCCATTAGTGTTGAAATAGTCTTTCCGATGATGTATTATAAATTAATCTGATCAGTTAAATTTTTTAAATAAGCAATAGTCGAAATTATAGATACGGCCTCTTAAGTCCCATATAATAAGGTGGACCTGATGCCATTTACCGGGACCGTTTCGAAACTGGGATCTGATACTAAGTAGAAAAACCTAACATCACTGTAGTTTCTAATAAATGAACGAATCATTAAACTACCTACGTATTAATAGCTAACTACTAAGGTGTTACGAAGATGTTTTATCTAGCGTATGACTTATCTCTTGATCCTAAGATAAATTTGTAGTTTTTTGCAGTAATAGACCTTGAAATTTCACACGTAAGCCGGGTTTATATTGACAAAAACCTTGCAGAAATTATCTTCCGTTTGTAGTTCGCAATTATTGTTATATTTCCGCTAGTGTTAACGCAACTGGAATTTCTTGCGCAATATATTGCTGCAAGAACTTGCTAATCTTTACCTTTACAGTTGGACTTTAGCCAATTTAATAAATAGCCTGGCTTCATTGTATAATAATAATAATACCAGCCCTGTATCATGTATGTCCCCACAACTGAGAGGGCTTAGGCCTTAATCCACCACGCTAGCCTAGTGCGGATTGGTAGACTTCACATACCTTCGAAATTCTTATAAAGAACTTCTTAGGTATGCAGGTTTCCTCACGATGTTTTCCTTCACCGTTAAAGCGAATCGGTTTATATATTTATACGAGACTAAAATACTTGCACATTGGGCGCACGTCGGGTTAGATTAGGCACAACAAATGTACTCATTGTGGGCGAATTTCGACGTGTGGGTAACCACTAACTATACATAGGTATAATAAAGCAGTAGAACCGGTGTGTCTGTACATTTAAAGAAATGTGATAGGAAAGAAAGGGTGACTAAAGAAGTGTAATGGAAAACAGATCATCTCTTATTTTTTAAATTCTGTTTGTTTGCTACTGCACATCTCCGAAACTACTAAACGGATTTCGATGAAATTTAGCACACAGGTAAATCATATCCTGGATTAACACATAAGCTACTTTTGTCCCGTGAAAAAATAAAGCGGGGCTTTTATTCCGGGAAACATTATCATACGGGCGAAGCCGCCAGCAGAAGCTAGTATAATAAAAGAGGTTATTGTAATTTGGATGTACGAGTAATCATGAGAATTAGTGTCAACTGCCAGCATATTTTAATTAAAATCTACATTGACCTGATACTTATCGATTAACATCCAGGGAATAGAAATAGAAATAAATTAATTCAATCATAACGCTATATTATGCGAGGATGGAAAAAAACTTCAAAACCAAACAGTACGTCTTTTTGTCATTTAATCGCGGGACTGATTACGAAAACATTTAAATGAAAAGTGGATAAGCAGACGGCTATTCACGTTTTTTTCCTTGAACACAAAAAAAATAAACTAACGCTCTACTTGTGACACATAACAGCTGATTTTTGTAGTAAACAATGATTAAAAACAATAACAAAATGTCCACATTACTAATTTGCCACCCGATAAGCTTTAGTAACAACAATTATAATGGCGACCTTATCAAAATCGAATTGATTTTTGCGTGAAAATTATTAATTTTACACCGATATCCATCAAAAAAGGACCATAACTTTATTCATTTAAGATTTATATCAATTATGATAAAATATTTGTTGGTCATGGTATACATTTATATTTGGCAACACTAATAGTTTTGAGTCTATGTTTGTCTATACTATAAGTTACTCGTGAAATAATGGTGGATCTATGAAAAATTAAGTAAGTCTTTAAAAATGATTGTTAACAAAGTAACATAAGTAAATAAATGTGGATAAAAACATTAAATAGTTGTTTCACCAATTATAATAACAATATTATGGCCATTCATTATTACTTAGCAAATAAATGAACCATATTTCGTTAAACGAATGAATTCATTAGCATCTAAATAATAATTATTTATCATTTTAATCTCTTGATTAGCTCACAACGTCATTATGTGATTAAAACTAATGTATTTTTATTTTACTTAGGTAATCGATAATATTTTTGTAATATAGTTAGGTATATTTATTGTGCGTAGGTATAATATATTTTCATAAATGAAATCTATTTGGTTTTTATGCACCTAGGTTATTTTTATTCTTTTATAATTGTCATTTTTAATGCAATGGGACAATGTATAAACTCATTACATAATATTTAAATTACGATAAATAATAACTGTATTAGATGAATACATATTTTAATTGGCCCGAGAATTGAACTTAGGACCTAGGAATACCTTTCGTACATTACACTAATACAGATTCGAATCAATGCGGACATTGAGTTTATTTATAAATATGTATTTAACGGAGATAAGTAGGTACTTATCTCCGTTAAATACATATTTATAAATACTAAATTACCTACGCAATTAATTACCTACGCATTATCTACAAACAAAGCACGAAAGTCTTTATTCACGAAAACCGCATCAAATTCGGTCTAGTAATTTAACATGATCAATAAAACAATTTCAAACCCTTTCAAAGTACCTTCGCGTTTCCAATAAAATAATTTCTATCCGAATCCCACGGTTGGAATATTCACCCAATGATAAGGCCACTTTGGCATAATGCACACATACCTTAAAACAGACATTTCTTTAGATATTACCACCACAGTATATACGAAAGATTAAACCATTTCCACTCTCCGTTTGAATACAATTACCAAAAATTTACCAACAAAATTGCATTGACATACAAAAATAGCGTCGAACACACAACAATGTATCACGAAAACAGAATATGTTTGTAAACACTACACAAACACGTGCCTCGAATCCCGCGCGCCGTTCACGACTGACTTGAGCGTATCTGTATTAGCATAGATATGAAAACATTAGAGAGAGTGGGGAAAAGGGGGTATTTAACCATTTTTATTTTTTATTTATTTTGAATGTTCCCAATCGATGATGTCTCATCCTCTCTCAGTGGCGGTCTTGAGCCGAGGTTCGTGACCCGTTAGTGGGTCGCCCTCAGCATGGTCGCTTAAATTTAAGGGTTGCGAGCGCCTTCTGCACTCACCCAAAAGACCGGTGTTCTTTCATAAGCCGACCCTCGTCAGGCTAGAAAGAGTTTAGCTAGGAACAAAAAAAATTTTTTTTCTCGTAATGTGGGTGCGCTAATAGCGCCACTGTCGACCCCTTGGAGGATAAAAGTAGATGTTATATAAAAACAATCGGTTATATAACAACATTTAATAACTATGAGAAATCGAAATACTTCTTTCAATTATGCAACTAATATTACTAATATTATAAAGGCGAAATTTTGTGAGGATGTATGGATGTATGGATGTCTGGATGTTTGTTCCTCTTTCACGCAAAAACTACTGAACGGATTTCGATGAAATTTAGCACACGGGTAGATCATATCCTGGATTAACACATAGGCTACTTTTATCCCGGGAAAATATAAACCGGGTCTTTTATCCCGGAAAAACTTTTTAATGCGGGTGGAGACGCGGGCAATAGCTAGTCGATTATATTTTATATAATCTTTATTAGAGATTTCGAAGAAAACACATATTTTGTTAAAGACAAAATTTTATAGCAGTGACATATTGACATCTGTCTGTTGCGTTTAAATAAGAAAATAGTTGCAATACTGGCCCCTAAGCGCAACTAGTCTAATACACAAACATTTATTAAGTACCTATATATAAAAGAAAATATATATATACGTACACAGATAAACATACAAACATCTTATGTTAACATCAAATTCGAAAATTTACAATGTTTATCTTTACAAAGTGGTTTTGTTAACACATCAGCTAACATGTCATTTGTAGTTAAGTATCTAATTTCAACTACACCATCATTAACAATTTCTTTTATAAAGTGATGTCGTATGTCAATATGTTTAGTCCTAGAGTGGAACATGAAATTTTTACATAATTTTATAGCTGACTGGTTATCATTATAGATGGTAATATAGGCACAGTACCCAATATTTCATGCAAAAAACTTTGAATAAATAAAGCCTCTTTGCATGTGTCAGACAAAGCCATGTACTCAGATTCCGTACTGGACAATGCAACAGTACGTTGTTTCCTGCTCTCCCAAGATACAATATTCTTACCTATAAAGAAAACATAGCCTGTATACGACCTACGATCTATATTATCAGATGCCCAGTCTGCATCAGTATATGCAATAATGTCTTTCCCACTTTTACAAAATACAAGACTTAAGTTCATTGTGCCCTTTAAATATCTTAAAACCCTTTTGGATGCTTTCCAATGAGTCTCACTAAAACAGTTATTAAACTGACTAAGGTATCTCACCGCATGACAGATGTCTGGTCTTGTACTTACCGCTAAGTACATGAGAGAAGCAATTAAACCTCTGTAGTCATAGGTTTCATCTTTAAGAGTTTCCTTGGATAATTTTAAGCCAGTCTCCATAGGTGTTCCTGAGTGCCTACAATCCTCCATTCTAAATTTCTTTAACAATCTTTGAATACAGTTGGATTGATTTATAGAAATTACAGAACCTTTTCTGGTAACTTTCATACCAAGTCTTTGTTGTGCTGGCCCTAAGTCAGTTATTTCAAATTCCTGCTGTAATTTCTTAATGTCACATAGTTAGACATGACTGGAATATCAGGTGCATCATCATAGCTCTGATCATCTGAGAGTTCTGAGTATTCTGCAGAATCCTTCTCAGGCAGGTAAGTAGGATCCAAACGATCATCATTCTCTTCTCTTATTTTCTCGCTATCAGAATCATGTATTGTGATCATACTAATTTCTGGATTAATATTCTGTGATAATTTTATGTCATCAGATACATCAGTACTCACAGCGGATGATCCCGGTGAAGGAATTTTATTGGAATTCAAACTGAGATCTACTAAGAGTTGATATTGATCAGAATTTTTGTCATTAAACTTTCCGTTTTTATAAAATTTATTTTCAAAGAAAACAACATCACGAGCGACTACGCATTTGCTTAAAATATCAGGATTAATAAGTCTATAACCCTTAGAATCCTCACTATAGCCTACGAATATGTACGGTTTACTTTTTAAATCAAGTTTCTGTCGCTTCTTTACCATAACATATGCTATACAACCAAAAATTTTTAAATGGCTAAGTTCTACCTTATTTCCACTCCATTTTTCCTCTGGAGTTGTACCAGGAACAGCCTTTGTCGGACTTCTGTTCTTTAAGTAAACAGTAATATTTACCGCTTCAGCCCAGAAATTATTTTCCAGTCCAGAATCTCGCAGCATGCATCGAACCTTGTCCATAATTGTTCTATTGGAACGTTCTGCAACGCCATTTTGCTGCGGAGAGTCTGGTATTGTTTTTTGATGTTTGATGCCATTCATCTTAAGACAATTCTGAAACTTAGAACACAAATACTCTCCACCTCTATCGCTCCTAAGCGCCTTTATTTTCTTTCCAGTTTCATTTTCCACAAATGCCTTAAACTGCTGAAAAAATCTTAAAGTCTCATCTTTAGATTTTAGAAAATAGCAGAACTGTTTTCTTGTGAAATCATTAATGAACGTTAGTAAATACTTTGCTCCACTAAGAGATGGAGTCTGTATGGGTCTACAAAGATCCGTATGAACTAAACCTAACACGTCAGTTGCTCTAGAGAATGACTTCTTAGGAAATGCCAATCTAGACTGTTTCCCCTCAATACAAGTTACGCACTGTTTAAAATCTGACACACTGTAATTAATACCAGTGGCCATGCCTGATTGTAAAAGTTGCATACTCCTTGAGTTAAGATGCGCTAAACGTCTATGCCACACCTCCTGGGACACTGGTTTTGTTACTGTTGTTGATGTCAGTAATGAACATCTTGTGTTCTCAGTACAGCTATTGTCTGACAAAGTATCAAGTTGATAGACACCATTGACATGAGTACCTGTAGCTATAACTTCATTACCATTATAAACAGTACAAGATTTTTTATCAAAAGTAACATTGTATCCCTTTTGGGTCATAACACTAACTGACAACAGGTTAGTACTTAAATGAGGCACATAATAAGCATTACTTATAGTCTTTACACAGTTTTTAAATTTACTTTAACTTCTCCTAGTCCTGCGGTCAACAATTTCTCACCATTTGCAACACTTACATCAACAGATTTGTTAACTCTAAAGTTCTTCAACAAATCCTTATTGTTACACATATGGTGTGTTGCGCCGGAGTCAATATACCATACATTACTATTTACGTTAACAGATAACGCAGCAACTAAGGCATTCTCCTGCACACTATTTTTTGGTTTGTACTTGTTCTGACCAGGACTCTGTTTCTCTTTCTTGAATGTTGATTGTCCCTTATTTTGTTTTTCAGGGCAATTTTTGAAGATGTGTCCAGTACGCTTACACTTGAAACATTTAAGCTGCTTCCGAGTGACAAGTGCTGTAATAACATCCTGCTTGTCCTCCCTTCTCAATGTTTCTTCTAGTAATTTCGCTGACACATGTTCGGATGACAACTTTGTACCTGCATTTTCCAAAGCCATAACCAACGGGTCAAAATCTTCAGTCAGGCCACTCAGCATAATCACAGCAACAAATTCATCATCTAAGGGCGACTCTATTTCACTCAACTGATGTGAAACTTCCTTAATTTTGTTGAGGTAGTTTTCCATCGAGCTGCTATCAGATAATTTTGTACCAAACAAATTTCTGAGGAGGCCTAGTCTCCCACATAATCCGCGACCTTCATACGCCTTCTTTAAGTTATTCCACGCTTCATATGCTGTTTTCGCTGTACGAATATAAGGAATAACTGTAGGTTGGACAGACAGAGCAATACGTGCCAATGCTTTGTCAACCTTTTTCTTATCTTTACATTCTTCTTCTTCCACATACTCCCAAAGCTCTTCGTGAATCAACAACATTCGCATAGCAAATTTCCATGTTGAATCATTTTCCGAACCTTTGAGTTTCTCAATAGAATTCACCAATTGAGATGAAGAAGCCATTACGTGATGCGGCGTTGGTCCGAAATATATTATGCGTCTTCTTCAATGTTCATAACCACGCTCTGCTACCATATTAGAGATTTCGAAGAAAACACATATTTTGTTAAAGACAAAATTTTATAACAGTGACATATTGACATCTGTCTGTTGCGTTTAAATAAGAAAATAGTTCCAATAATCTTTTCTTGTTTATAAAACATAAATGTTATGAATAAAAATTTCAGTAATGAGAAACTATAACTGAAGTTGTACAGTAGAATAATTCACTGCTGAACATATTATATTTTCCTTATAGTAGTCCATTTTGGACTTAATTAATAAACCAGACTAATCAATACATTACGACTACGATTTTTCTATAATCCCGGAATACCGGGAGCTCGGAAATGAGGCAATGTTAACACTTCTACCGGGTTATTATCTCCGTCTAACAGAAGGCAATAGTTTCAGCGAAGGTGAATGACTTTCTGAACATGATATTTGATAAATGTCGCAGAAAGTCCTTGGATGCAAGGTGAATGGCTTTCTGAACATGATAAATATCGCAGGAAGTCCTTGGATGCAAGCCACTTGCAAGTTTCAACTAGTATGGTGTTAGAGGAAGCTTAAGTTCATCAGTGACTGCTGACTATCCTGTGGCTCAAGATGTCACGATCTCTAGCTGCTTGAAATTATATTAACTGCTAGAGTATGCTTACGACTTCACTCGCGTGTAAAAGTTTTTCCGGGATAAAAAGTAGCCTATGTTACTTCCTCATAATTTAGCTTTATAATAAAGAATATTTAAAATCCGTTCAGTAGTTTTTGACTTTATCCATTAAAACAAACAAAAAATCAAATCATTCATCTTTATAATATTATAGCTTTTGCCCGCGGCTCCGCCCGCATTAAAAAGTTTTTCCGGGATAAAAGTCCCGGTTTATATTTTCCCGGGATAAAAAGTAGCCTATGTGTTAATCCAGGACATGATCTACCCGTGTGCCAAATTTCATCAAAATCCGTTCAGTAGTTTTTGCGTGAAAGAGGAACAAACATCCTTACATCCATACATCCAAACATCCAAACATCCATACATTCTTACAAACTTTCGCCTTTATAATATTAGTAGGAAGTAGGACTATAGACTAGATTTTGATCGCTAATCTATAGTAATACTCTCAACTTTTGACTGCCTGTTATTTAATTGTGTAATTAAATTTATATCCATTATTGGCCGTAAAATATGTCTATCAGATGTTACTACTCTAGTATTAAAGGCAATGGATTTTAATAAATAAATATTATTGATAAAAGATTTTAAGATTTTAGAAAAATATTATTTAAGTTTATTTGTTACAAATTAACAAAAAATCAAATCTTTCCTCTTTATAATCATACTAATATTATAAACGTGAAAGTTTGTAACAATGTATGTATGTTTGTTACTCTTTCACGCAAGAACTACTGAAAGGATTTCGATGAAATTTGGCACACGGGTAGATCATGTCCTGGATTAACTCATAAACTTTTTATCCCGGGAAAATTTTTTCACGCGGCTCCAGGCACGTAGGCATCACTCGCATTCCGACCGTTTAATTTGTATGAAAATATTCTACTGTAAGATATTTTTATACAATGCCTGGATAAAACTACGGAATCTTAAGAAAATTATGCGTATGACGCTTATAATTGCTTTTGATATCTTATCTCAGTATATTTAACGTAACATTCTACAAATTCACAATATCTCTTGAGATTAATGTCATATAATTTATAAGTAGGTACTTTCACACATGCTTCCTTGATTAGGCTTAGCTCGCTGGTTGGTGTAAAATCCATTATACGCATAAACATATAGGCTACTTTAAGTGGAGGAGAGGGAGGGCTTCTGGGATGAACTGTTGTTAGATTAGTCTGAATACTTATTTCACTCTCCAATTGTTGTAAACACGAAAGCCGGCTGAGTTCTCCTTATGAACTCACCTGACCTCAGGGCCGCGCCGACCCAAGACAGCGCCTGCGTGCGAAATCTATTAAGCGCCTCTGCATTTGTTGTCTTAAATTTAAACCACAGGCGTGAGTATTGTCTTGGTACATTTTTAACTACTTTCTTAAATAAAATAAAATAAAATAAAATACTTTATTCATCACGTAGGCGAACATAGCTGCACTTATGATAAGTCGAGACACATTTAATTATTTATTATTACTTACATAACTACAGACGCTTTTATTACGAGTAAACTAAATGATGAAAAATAAAAAGTAAGAAGCCAGCTCGGGTTGGCAAGAAAAGCAATATAAAACAAGAGATCATTTTGTTAACAAAAAATAATAATAATAGTAATGATAATGGGAGGAACGCGTCGCGATCCTCACCGGTGAGGACACTACAGGCCCTAGCCTAGCTAACCTAACAACCTTTCACTAGCTACTTAAGCGATGACTACCCGAAGAAGAAAGGCAGAAAGAAACTCCGGGCTTACTTTTTTGTCATCATTTATCTTTATATTTTTTTTTTCAAGTCTTTTGCATACATAGTCAGATTAGTTATATAAGCTAATGCACACACATCATACTTATTTAACTATAAAGAATGCATTGTAATATAACATATATAAGTCCAATTAACTCTGGCATGTCATCCTGATGCCGGCGCCCCCATTGCCTCTTGGCGCCTGTGTGCGCCGCACACTTCGCACATAGGGACGGCGCGGTTCTACCTGACCTCAACTCAATGGCGTAGCATGGTTTCTTGCCGCCCGTGACGAATCTAACATTTGCCGCCCCAAAGCGCAGGGAGAAAAAGGAAAAATGCCCATTTCAATAAATAAGAGTCACATGTGTCTCATTAGCCAAAAATAAAAAATTGTAAAAAGATTTATTTACGCATTTTGCCGCCCTCCTTAACGTGCCGCCCAGGGCGCCCCAATTGCACTACGCCCCTGTCTCAACTCATCTAGGCTTTTTTATTATTTAATTTCACACACTTAGGTACTACTAATTAAAAGTTACATCCAATACAGTAGTGTAGGACATATTCAAAATTATATTGAATACAACCAACAATTTCTTAGCTTATGTCAAGTATAACTAGCTAAGATACAAGCTGCCTCTGTGAACTCCGTCAATGAGCACGAAAATATATCAACCCGACTGGAAACCGCATTTATTCTGCTTTTATTCCTCGTCAGTTTATCTTATTAAAACCAGCCCGCTGTGGTCCCTATATGGAAATATAACCCAAGACACTTGTGATGGAAAAGCAACACAGTGTTGACTGACTTGGCAATGGAAACCAGGATCTCGAATCTACACGAAATCTAATTATATAAGTAAATGCACTAGACCTATTAGGTATTTACTACTTATAAGTATAATGTAATATAGTTGATAGCTAGGTAAATACATGGATCCGTTTCCTGGTCACGTGTTTGTTTAAAGAAGTCCTTAAGTAGAAGTGTGAAAAATTGCTATAGGCATATATGGCTGAACACCACTTGTTAATAGACACAAGTCACAAACCATTGAATAATGAATAGTGCTATTGTTATCGTACTAGATATTATAGGTAATAGGTTTATTATGTTACTAAATGACAGTAGACATCCTCGGTTGAGTTGTATTGCGTTTGCGGTACGACTAATCCCTTCTAAGTCGATTTCGGCCACGGCGGCCAATCTCAAAAGAGATCAGCCAGGTACGCAGGAGATATTATAGTGCACAAGTGTGTGCGCAATACACAGGAGCACTCGCTATTCCTTCACTCTTATAGTCCGGTGAGACGGCCATCAGGCATGACCGGAGAGAGATCAGGCGTTCCTACGCCAACGGCTTTACTTGCTTTCCGAGACACGGGGTTATCACACCTCCAACTTCCTGACTCCGAGTTGCGACTGAGTATTTTTTATTAAGATAGCAGAACCCAGTCACAATGTTTTTGGCCCGACCCGGGATTCAAACCCAGGATCTTAGTGCGCTATTCGTACTTATAACGCGTGCGTAACACAACTATGCCACCAAAGCAGTCAGCGGTTCGTACCGTATTCGTATACCACTCTAAGGTCTCGGGTTCTAATACCGTGTCGAGTAATGATATTGGAGTGTTTTGACCTACTGGTCAAAACAATCCAATACCATTCAGTACTAGTCCGGCGTCTGGGATTTGTGCGCGATATGTCGATAGGCTAAACGCAATAATTTTTTTTATTTCATGGCTGGTAAACTATATACGTAGGTACCTGCTATTCGCAGTTGGTATTCTGCACTATTGTGGACAATATACATATTAGGTAGCATAATAAATTGTCAGGTATATATTACCTATAATATATTATGCTTATAAAATATTTTAAGGCATTAATTTCTTTCATTTCGTTTTATTTTTTCAGAATTACCTAATGAATTTTATCCACTTTCTGTATTATCACGTTGAATAAATAACGCCTTCAAAATTTGAAAATTAAAATAGTCTTTGTATGCATTACAATTATAAATTTAAATCAGGCGCTTTGTGTAAAACTATCTAATATTTTTTTACAATCACCTTGATGTAGTGTGTGTTAAGCTGGCCTTGAACTGTGAAATTGCAGTTTGTAAGTACCTTATTCCACACCTGAAGTGTATTAATTGTTTAATTTGTACAATTTTACGTTCCGGCTTCTAACTTTTAAATATCGCAGACAATCATGTGGAGCCAACTGACCCTCTTAGTCGATGCCGACAATAAAAGATATCAAAACCTGTGTGACTATTTTCTGTTAGTCGTTATTTAGTCCGCTAGTATTTAAAATTAAAGTCTTAGTTGATTTACTACAGCGGCGCAGAGGCAGACTCGGTTCTCTATATTTGCTATTATAATTTTATCAGGCGCTGTCAAAAATTTACCAGTATCCGCATTTGCTATAATTATACGATTAGGCGCTTTTAAATCTTTTTTATTCATAAGTAATAATATAATTAATACTAATAATAAAATAAAATAAAAATAAAATAAATATAAGTAATAATATAACTTTATGATTTTTTGTAGAACTTTTAACGCAATTAGAGTATAAAATCTACGGGAGTAGAATTACTGAAGTGGCGACTGGCACTGGCCCAAAAACCACTTTCGTGTACAACATTAGAGTAAATGGTAAAAACCAGGGTGGTTAAACTGTTGATTATAAGTTTTGCTGGTATTAGTAAGCCAGAGATTACCGGAAGTCATCAACAACTTTCTAGAAGTCACACACTAGGATCGTGGCCTGGGTTTTCCTGAGCGTTAGTTATCTCCCAGTGTACCATTCCCCATTTATTGTTTTAACTTCTGCATCATAAAAAAGTTTTCAGGAGACAATATTACTTACTAAAACGTTAACTAAAAATAGGGTTTAAAATAGAATTACTGAATAATACAGTTTCATTCTGTTTAACATAAAGGGTAAGTCGGGGACAAATGTCCATACGGGGACACGAGCCAGACGCGTCATGGTCCATGGTTATGAAATAGGTCTAAGACGACGGTATGAACATAGCTAGTTATCTAGCAAAATATTGTTAACGATACTTCAAATTAAGGCCTACATGTAAAATAGAGAAAGCTAATAACATCCGTGGTACAGCTCAGAATGCTGCAAAATGAGGACAGCGGCTCGGTTTTCGTCGGAACATAATATAATTTTTTACCTCTAAACATTGTACCTCTAAAGAAACGCGCTAACACACTCACGCCTTTACCCCCGAGGGAGTTAAAAAAGCAACTAGTGCACACATTTATCCTTGTATGTGTTTCGTCCTACGATAGAGGGAGAGCCTGTCGCCATATCTGGGGACCCAAAATTAACAATTATATCTACGATCTTTGTGCCTGACATTCGAGAGCCGAATCTAACGTAGAGTCAAACTTGTGATACTGTTGGCCGTGTTTTAAGTACGATGTCAACTTTTGGGGATATAAGTTCAAAGTTTGGTCGCAGATAAAAGCTAGCTTTTGATTAATAATAATTAAATACTTACGATTGATCATCTGGATTCCCAAGACTTTGCCGTCTCCATCTCTTAGCGGGTCTCTCTTTGACGCTGCTGTAAACTACTCCCGTGAATTTGTACGGAGCGTCATTTTCACCCGCATTTTCGCCTACTGCTAGATTTTCCTCTTCTTTTCTATCTTCCTTGTTCTCAATGTTTTCTGCTTCTGTGTTTACGAAGGATTCGTTCACGATTCCAATTGTGGTATTCATCGTCTGAAAAATAATAATTAATAATTTTCAACAAGGATATGCATCAAATAATTTTTACTCCGACAGAATCTTAGAGTATTTATACATTGGAGACGATATGGCAATAATGTGCAAATAATTTTATCTGTCAATCCTGACGGGGGGCGAGGTAGACACGGATAGCACACATTTCACAAAATCAAACCACACGTGCAGGGCTGAGGATAAGATCACCAAAAATCACAATTTCTGTGGAGCACAGCTTAATGTCATCATCGTAGAATGTAATGACAGCGATCGCAAGTCACATGGGTTTTAATAAAAGTTTATGACCAGCTGCGCATTTATGACCAACGAAGGGTTCGTCTGATCATCCCATCTTCTTGTTAAATGCTCTAAGGACAGAATAGACAAGTTAAGGCAAAAAAATTGTCACATATACTTTCCATGAAAAAAGCTAGTGCTAAAGTGTTGTATTGTGATAAGTCTGTACTCGGTGTTCATATTTCAATTCTCTTCTTTTATTTTTGTTTTATTTTTTTGGCAAGATATTGTTTGTTTAAAATTACTAATAATTATTATTACTTTCCTCTTAATTAAATAACGTTCTACATTTAACTAGCGCAGTAGTTTACAGTGTCTTTTATTCTTTCAATGCTGTGTATACCTGTAATTGGCTTGCATATCTGAACCATTGTATTATTACCTCCTATTTTCGTGCATGTTTAGTGTGTAAGCTGCTGGTGTATACCATAAATAAAAACGATTTGCGTTCTAGAACTTATTATCTACACCTATTATCGTATTTGGATTGTGAAAAACTAATTTTTACTTTCATATTTTTCCATATTTCAAAGGTAAGTCCATAGTTTACAAAAAAATATCACCACATCATCCATATTTTCAATATGTGTATGATAGAACCAAAGTTAGTTTCGGTAGGTATAATTTGTAGGTGTTCGCGTTCCCACCGCACACAATTTCCACACAATTTCCTACCCCTGGCGCCTGCGCTGACTAAAACCGCGGCGCAGCGAACTTCATACGTATAACGTAGGTACGTGACGTTGACGTGCTTGCGCGTCATTTTATTTTTACGTACTTACATCTGCGCTACTATTTTGTTTAAAAATGCCCAAGGATAAACAACCATTGGGGTTCAAATTGGACAAATATATCGGAAATTTCCGAAGCCCATCGCTAAGTACAGACGGAAAAGTACTACCTATATGCGAAAAGTCTATTTCTTCTGTGCAGCGTTTTTTTTGTTAATATCGTAAAATGTTTCTAGTATTACTAGAAACATTTTACACACAAGGCAAATATTACTAGAAAGAATAAATTCAAGCGGCAATTTTTTCGTGATGCAATGGAAATTACATCTAAAAGTTGAACTTACTCGAAGGATTTGTGTTTTGCTGCGATATGCGCAGACATACCTTTATGGATACTATAGCATTCATGGTCACGGGGCGGAGTCAGATATTGGTCGTCCGAAAGGGCTTTAGTCTTCGAAACGTCGGGAGAAAAATATAATACGAAAAATTGCGATAAAATCCGAGAATTTGTTTTTTTTTTCAATAAAACTCTAATTTATTATAGAATTTGAATTCACACTTCGATACCTTTTTATCGTTTTTTTTTAAATACAGTAATACCCCGACTTACGCTACCTCGACTTACGCAAATTCGGAGTTACACGATTTAATTTTCTCGTTGTTTTGAACGCCGCGCAGTCAAGGTCAAGCGCCGGCGTTCGTTTTTGTCGCCCTAATCCTCCTGATTCTTTGGACCCAGTTCAGTTGGAACATCAAATGACAGTTCAAAACTTGACAGAAGCCCTCAGTTCAATTGAAAAAGACAAAATACTTTGTATGTCTTTATATGCAAAAATGTACCCCGACTTACGCGAGTTCGACTTACACGGATATCGCTCGGTCGCACCTATCGCGTAAATCCGGGGTATTACCGTATAACTGTTACCACGGTAACAGATTTTTCAAAATAAACAGTGGTTAAATGAGAGGTATTGTTATTTTATAGTCCATATTTTTTCCATATTTTCGATTTTTTGGTCTGTATTATATGTACATATTTTGTATTATTTAATTTGTCCGAGCCCTAAGTACATATTTTGTATTATTTAATACATATTTGTCCGAGCCCTAATTATGAGGAATCGTGTAGCGTTTCTTGTTACCTTTTTTGTCTTTTAGGTCGCGGTAGTATAATTTGACGTTATCAGGGAACACACTACTATTTTCCAGGTAATAACGATACTACGTGACAAAATGTATTAGGTATTGAATATTTAAGTGGATTTTTAAATCTTCCCCCAATTGTATATTGATGCGCTAACAAAAACCATCAGCCGCTTCAACAGTTCCTGTCAAAAATGGGGTTTTAAACCACCATATCTATTCTAATATTATAAAGCTGAAGAGTTTGTTTGTTTGTTTGAACGCGCTAATCTCAGGAACTACTGAACCGATTTTGAAAATTCTTTCACTAATAGGAAACTACATAACTCCTTAGTGTTATAGGTTACTTTTGATCCCGGGAAAATATTTTTGTCCCGGAAAAACTTTTTCACGCGGGCGGAGCTGCGAGCACTACTAGTTTAATGATAAATCCACTAATTTTTATTTTATTTTATTTGGAAAACAAACAAGTATACAGATAAATTACAAGTAGAAATATCTTAAAATTAGGTTAGTGTACACTCCACTACGTTTTCACGGATTACTTAAAGTACATAACATAATTCTTAAGGTACAGTAAAAAATAACACGTTATATAATAGGTATAAGCATTAACAAATGACAGGATAAATATAAAATAACATAAAATAGTTCCAACGTGTGGGTATCCATGGGTTAGGTAGTTGCTACCTTTAAGTATGATCCGTTTTCTCTTCATACTTCATCATGGCTAAGGAAGGGAAAAAGTACCTAGGTGCTAAAATTCCCGTAAGAAAAAGGTCATATATTTTATATATATATATATATATATATATATATATATATATATATTTGGGACGAGAATCAAACACTGAATACCCTAAAAGTCCCTCGACTAACCTTACATACTGTATAGTGTATAAATAGTAAAACTGTCGGACAAGATAACAGATTTTTCTCGCCCTTATTTTCAAAACCGTAATACTATGTAACTTCTATTTTTATTGTGATCCTAGTCGAAACTAGGATATCTTTGGTTTTTAGTTTTTGCAAATAATTTTTTGCATATTTAAAAAAAAATCCAACAAAAGGTACGTAAAGTAGGTATATGGAAAGTATATAGATAATGATATGTGCCAGTACCTAACGAAAGCAGTATTTTAATATATATGTGTTGATTTCAAAAATATAATATTTCTATATTATGATTTTTTATACATGTTAATGGCCATGTAATGCCTGGATTTTATATTTTTACGGAAACTTGAAAAAAAACAGTCGAAGGTGGGACTCGAACCCACGACCTCCGGCGTACCGTGCCGGTGCTCTTCCAATTGAGCCACCTCGACTCCCACTTCGGCTGCCGAATTTCAAGATCCATATTTAAATCTCTTAAAGGAGATGACAGCGACGACAATATATTATTATTTATAATTAATAAATACCTCTCAATAAAAATAGGTTCTCACGAAGTCAAATAGTCACACACTGGGTCCTACACAAACATCCAAACTCCTGAGTATGGAGTCTTCAGTAACTATGAACACACTACGCTTCCAACAGTCACCCGCGCGAGGTCCCTTCCGACTAATTCAAGAAGCAATGTTTAAGTATTTATAAATATGAACACTTATTATTAATTCAATTGTTTTTTGTCAGAAACGCCTTGTACTGTCGTCTACATAAATCTACATTAATTACGAAGTTAAGTTTATATGTTTAAAATGAGAAGAGGGTATTATGGGGCTTATCAAGTATTAAAAATAAGTAGTATTCGACTTAGCTGATGGGTCCCAGGTGTACTTAGTACGTACCTATTTCACAAACCTTTGTGAATTGGTTACGACAAAACACATGTATCTAGGGTGCATTTCTTAAGGCAGAAAAAGATAATACCATTAATGCAAAATACAATTTGTGAGCCTAGAATAAAAAACTTAGGTAACAAAAAAATTTAACCGCTGAAAAAACTGAAAAGCAAAAAATAATAAAAAAAAATTATTTATCCTAATCGATGCCTAATTTAAATTGAACATTGTTTTCATATATTTGTTTGTGTATTTTCTTAGCTTAGCTGGCAACCTAAATTAGGCACCGACTCCAAATATACGTATATAGTTTTTTTTTACAGCATTGAATGACGAGACGTGCATGCCGTTCGCCTGATGGTAAGCGATACGACCACCCATAAACAGTAGAAATACCATCCAGAACCTTGATTTACAAAGTACTGTGTGGCATTCCACTGCGCTCGTCATCCTGAGACATAAGATGTTAAGTCTCATTATGTCCTGTAGTTACACTGGCTACAATATCCTTTAAACCGAAACGCAGCAGTGCGTGCACACTGCTGCTTGGCGGTAGAAATAAACATTGCGGCGGTACCCACCCAGACGGACTCCTACATATGAGAGTCCTACCACCAGTAATTAAGTAGTTATTAAGGTTACATAAAAAATGTCTATTATTTTTGCTTCTCAGATTTTTCGGCGGTTTAATTTTTTTTAAAGTTTTTATTTTATAATTTTCAAAGATTTTCATCAGATCTTCATAAATTATATACTAAAACCTTCCCTGAAAAATATACATTTGAACATCGAAAACCACGTCCAAATCGGATCAGTAGGTAGTTTTTGAGAAACTCACGGCCATACAAATTTACATGATACATACATACGGATCGAATACAGAACCTCCTTTTTTGAAGTCGGTTAACAAACTTTGGCACATTTGTACTTTATTGTACTTTATACCAAGCAGTGTAGGAATGCTGTGGTAATATAAAAAATCGGCTAAGTACAGTGCCCATTCGCGCGCCCATGGTTCCGTATTTATCATATTTCTTGTTTTTTTTTAATATTTATTTATTTATTTATTGAGAAAGCAGTTACAATACAATTGAATTACAAAACTCCGTTAGGATGCGCACTAAGTTTAAAACTTGTGTCGCACATCCTTACAAATTCACAATCGTAATTACAAACATTTAACAGACTCTAGTTACAGATAAAAATAAAGACACCATAAATTATACATAACGAAATTAAAAAAGAAAACAAAATCTACTGAGATTATATAATACAAGAAACCAATACAATTTAAATAATATGAGACAGAGTTATACTGTGTGTGTGTGTCTAATAATAGATATATATCGCATGCTACGAGCCTGACACACATTTGAACGTTTTTTAATATTTATTACTTTGAAGTTTATGCATAAACCATTCCGGGTTTGAATATTGTACAGTCAGCGGCATAAGTAACTGAACAAATTCAAAATTTCAAATTGCCTACATACTTTTATGTTCTTACTATTTTTTTTCTCTTCACAAAAATAAAATAAAGGAGATTTACTTTACTTCATACGATTGAAATTGACTTTGTACAGATATTTATACTGATACTTAAACACTAATAAATGGATAAATAACATACGGACAAACTATTATTTTGAAGGTAATAACGTTTGTTCCCTCATCTGTGGTTCTAAATAGCTGACTTAAAATCTAAATTTTATATCATATGTCTCAGAGTGACGCGCGCAATGTATCGACTCCATGTATTTTATGTGGTGCCTGGTAGGTCTCTCATATGTAATGAGATGGTACTGAGTGGGTACCACGGCAATGTCTATTTCTCCCGCCAAGCAGCAGTGTGCATGCTCTGTTGTGTTTCTATTTGAAGGAGATTGTAGCCAGTGAAACTACTGGACATAACGAGACTTAACATCTTGTAACTCAGGATGATGAGTGCGGTGGAATGCTACACACTACTTTGTAACTCAAGGTGCTGGATGGTGTTGCTACTGTTTATGGTTGGTCGTATCGCTTCTCATCAAGCGAACGGTATGCTCGTCTCGTCATTCAATGCCATATCAAAAAAAATAAATCTGTGATTGCCATGCAGACTTTGTAAATTGGGTGGATTGCTAATTTTTAAGTCAGCAATTACTATGCGACGAGCGGCTTGCTCGTCTCATCAATGTTATAAAAATACTTAGGAAGGGACATGGATTCTTTTTGAAAACTGAACCCTAAAAAATAATATTGTAGTTTAAAAAAAAATAGGTTGTTTGGTAAGACATTTTAATTCGAGTCATCGGATTTATGTGTATTGTTAGTGAAATCTATACTAATATAATAAAATTGTATACTATCTATGTCTGGACATTGAATGTTTTTTCAGAAACGTAAAACTGTCCTAAAACAACAACTTTTGATGTTTTTGTCTGTTTGTCCAAATGTATGTTGGAATATCACGTCAAAATCACTAATTATTTTCAAAATGTAATCAGTGCAAAACGTCAGGCTTGGTTTCGGGTAACATATAGAGTAAGTCGGGGTTCAATGGACATATGAGGGAGACGGGCGTCATACTCCAACGAACGAACGGGCTCAGAAGCTCCCGCGCACCGAAGAACGCGCTCGGGCCAACAGCAGCGTGAGGCCTACCTGCGACGCTGCCGTCCATCACAGGGATCGCAACAATGTGCTAAAAAACATACAACTAAAGACAGACCCTGCCGCCCGCCTGCAACCCCCGTTGGCCCCTATTAGTCGCCTTTAACGACAGGTAGAGGACACCGTGGAGGAATTCTGCAAACGCCCCTAATCCAAAGGGTGGAACGTTATGTTACCTACTAATTCTACGCGCCTTTCAGGTATTTTTTTCCCAAAAAGACGAGTCCCACACGGTGAATCTCAGATTTATATATTATAACATCTCAGGTATTATAAGGTATAATGGAAATTGTATTCACTTTTGTCCTCGCGTGTCCGCAGCGAAAAATCTTGGCAACCGAATCTGATTAGAAAGTATGATTTTTAAATTACTATGTTTTTAATGGGATCCGGTTTTACGCCTTTTTCTCGGACGGTCTATGATTGGGCAACCCTTTGTATAAGTAGTAGTTTTTATTGGAACCATGTACTAATTGAAGTTTCTTGTTTCGGCGTAGTATAGTTAATTCACTGTACCTGATACTGAAAATAGGCTAAACGTGACATAATAAGAGTCAACATCTTACCATAGCATGGGCGTAGCTATAGTTTTATATTATTAGCTTTCGCATAGGGGGCGGCCGAGAAAATAAGTCACGTATACAAGTCGACAAAAGTTAATGTGTACATGATTTTTCGCCTGAATTATTTTTGTTGTAAGTTAAGGGGGGGGGGGGGAGGATGTGCCAAAGTATGTCCTACTTAATATCATAAACCTAGAAAAGTGAAATGCGCTTAAAACTTTAAAAAATCCTACTAATATTATAAAGGCGAAAGTTTGTAAGTATGTTCGGATGTCTGGATGTCAGGATGTTTGTTACTCTTTCACGCAAAAAGTGCTGAACGTATTTGAATGAAATTTGGCACACGGGTAGATCATGTTCTGGATTAACACATAGGCAAAATTTTATCCCGGGAAAATAAAAAGCGGGACTTTTATCGCGGAAAAACTTTTTAACGCGGGCGGAGCTGCGGGCAAAATTTAGTCACCAATAAATGACAAAGAAAATGTAGAGTTAACACTGGTCCCTTCTCTGAAGTTTCCAAATACATATGTTATAGAAAGATAACTACAGGCGGCATGTTCGCTTACCCGACTGACCCCGTTGAAGTAGGCTAAGTCAAATCTTGCCATGCTCTTTTAGTTTTTAGTTATCATAACCGCGTGTTAACTGTCTTAATGGATTGCTAAGGTTTTTAAGGGTCCCACCATGCCTTAACAGATTATTTATTATCTTCCTTAACTAACGCCTATTAAATAGAAAATTGGTGAAATTGGAACAAAAGGCTAAAGTGAGTTAGGAATAATTTTATAGTCCAAATGCTCCAAAAAGTCTAATTTTTGCCAAGCAATAAATAATTAAAATCATCTTCTTTCCTGACTCCGCCGCAGTCGGATATAAAGGAAAAAAATATTGAATAAATCAAATATTATACATTATAATCAGAAGTATCACGATATATAATCTAATTTTTAAATAATGCGACTAAAAATATCACTCACTTTGTGTCACCTCCTACTCTTTATACTAAGGAACTTCACTGAGGCAGATTGTATGAGACAGTGGTGCTCAACATTGTATGTCAGTGGGTTTAGAATGTGGCGAAAAACGCGACTCGTGAGTCGATGTCGTTTTATTTTGATATAAGCTTTTGCCCGCGGCTCCGCCCGCTTTAAAAAGGTTTGCCGGGATAAAAAGTAGCCTATGTGTTAATCCAGGACATGATCTACCTGTGTGCCAAATTTCATCGAAATCCGTTCAGTAGTTTTTGCGTGAAAGAGTAACAAACATCTATACATTCTTACAAACTTTCGCCTTTATAATATTAGTAGGATTTGTCAATTATCGAGAGAACAATACGTCAGTCAAGTGCTAGTCTCTCAACCAATCCCAATAAAACGAAACGGAGTCGTCATGTTTTTTGTCATATTCAAAGCACACTGAGACAGGTTTAGGAGACCTCTTCTCCTCACCTCATAGGTATCGTATAGGCATTCTATTGTTACAGGGGAACACGATACTGTATACGTCGTAGGCCACCGTCAGTATCCAAAACAGCATGGCTATCTCCCTGCGCTGCCGCTCAACTAAGGAATACATTAGGGGCGGGCAAAATTAAGCTTGCTAAACTGAACGTTTCATGCTCACCCAATAATTGTGAGCCTCTGTAGCCTACGTCCGACATCAAAACAACGCTAACTAAAAAACTAGTAACAGGTATATCAAATATAGCGGGGCTTATTAATTCTAACTGCAGTTATCTTTATTTTTATAAATCACCCATTTCCACGGCAATGTTTTCTCTCGGTAGACCCGGGATTCCAACTCGGAACCTCAGAGCAATGTTGTACCGCGCAAGCAATACAAGTACATCACCGAGTCAGTCATTATTTAACCTGGAATATATATGCTACCAATCAGGAAAAACATTGAAAGCCACACTCAGTTATGGCAAACGGATGATGTTATTCAACATCTGCTCGAAGATATGGCGCGTGTTTATAAACACTAGACATCTGGGATTTAGGTACTCTACATAATACCTGGATTTTCTAGCATACGCCGCTAAATGGAGTTGATCACCTGATGTTTAAACGTTTACTAACAAAAAACACAATAAAATTGGGATGCTTTACATGATTTTCTTTTAGGTATTCGTTATACAAATACAACAGATATAGACGAGGATTAAGGATGTGTGATTGAGAGCCGGTACCAAAGTTCCAAGTAAATTTTATTTGCCAGTTATCGTATTAAACGCGTAATGTAGCTACAGTCACCAGCATAAGTAGCTGAACTAATACAATTTAACGCCATAAAAGGCAAAACATGTAGCTACTTTAAAAAAAAACTGAACATCATGTACAATTTTATTGTCACACTCATGTTTTACAAAATATATATATTTAAAAAAAACATACATATAACATACTTTTGTGTTCTTACTAATCTTTTTTTTTCTCTTCATACGAATTGTTTTTTTTATCCATCTATCGTCCACCCTAAGCAGCGCCTAGTAGAACTGTATAAGTAACAATTGATACTAACATAAACACAATACAGAAAACGTTTTAACAGTAGCACATACAATATAAAAAATTATAATGAACAAGTAATATTACGTACGTTGATAAAAATATTTAAAAAAAAGAAACGAAAAACCCGACTGCGTCAATATCTGCCATCTTTAATTAAATTCATTGAAGAACTGGAAATATAGAAAGAAGATTTTTATTTAAATATTTTATTTTGGTTTGAACAATCCTAGTTGACAGTATTCACAAACGCAAGTCGGAGGCATCTGCTCACTCCGAGATTTTGTTGCTCTACTTATATCACCAACCAAATAATGAGAAGTGAGCGTGTTAAGTTTTATTTATGTTATTCATAATAACCGCTAAAAAATACCACACTCGATGTATTTTGAAAAAAAAAAACGATTACTTTTTGCCGCCAAAAATCTTTGATGCACCTAGTGTCACTGTCACGACTAAGACGAATCTATTGACACCGCTTGCATAAAAATACGACAAGCCGTTTAGGCTCTAGGGCGCGCCAAAAAAATATTCATACATAGTATACACTCGAAAAACATAAACCTCCTTCTTTCGCAGTCGGGTAATTAAATAGTATTGAAACAGGTGTGAATTAAATTAATGAGTGTCTGGTACATACATACTTATTATTCAACTTGTTTGTCTGATTTACGCCGTTTTATTTACAAAACGTCGGTAATCACGTTTTAAGCCTTATCTAAACGGAATTACTACTTTATTTTATTTTTATTTTATTCGGAAAACAAACAGTATTATTTCTAATGATAAATAAACAGTATTATAGTTGTCTAGTTACCATTTACAAGCTTTCGCATATTACTTATAATAATGCTTGTTTAATTATACTTATATCTACTAAACAGTCAGTACATTAAATGCCAAGGATTAACAGAGCAAGAATACAATAATAAATATAACAAGAAATAAGACTAAAACACTGCCTCGGTGGCGTAGTTGTATTACAGTACGACTGCAAAGCTGGGGTCTCGGGTCCGATTCCCGGGTCGGGCAAAGTGATATTGAGTTTTTCTATTCAATATCAGCTCGGAGTCTGGAATTTGTGCCCGATATGGCGATAGGCTCGCCCCCTATCACATCATGGGACGGAATAACGGCGAAAAGTGGGTGCACTAGTTGCGCCTCTGCCTACCCCTTCGGGGATTACAGGCGTGAGTGTGTATGTATGTATGTAAGACTAAAACAGTCAATGAACCGTTTCAAACCAGTCATTAGCTATAGTGCGTTTAAAAATGTTTGAACTTGAATTAAATAGATCTAAATCTGGTAGATGAATGAGATTATTAAAGAAATTGGCGGACCTCATAAAGTAGGAGTTTTGTCTATAGATGGTAGCACTGTGAGGACAATTTAGCAGTTTAGTGCGTCTAAAGGTTTTTTTAGGAACTCGTAGGTGAAACTTGGAAAGATTTAAAGGAGAATCGATTTTGCCTTGGAATAATTTTACCAGGAAGCAAATATCTGCTACTCTCCTTCTTTCTTTTAATGGTAGTATATAATGTCTTTTACATCTCATCTCATAACTTATGTCGTGCTTTCCACATTTAAATTCCAAATATCTTAAAAATCTACGCTGTATTGATTCGAGCCTGTCTGTGTAAATGTTATAAATAATAAATCCTCCTAGCCAGTTTCGGCCACGGCGGCCAATCTCAACGGAGATCAGCCAGGTACGCAGGAGATATTATAGTGCACAAGTGTGTGCGCAATACAAAGGTGCACTCGCTATTCCTTCACTCTCATAGTCCGATGAGACGGCAATCCGACATGACCGGAGAGAGATCAGGCGCGGGACCAACGGCTTTACGTGCTTTCCGAGGCACGGGGGTATCACACCGCCAACTTCCTGACTCCGAGCTGCGACTGAGTAAATTTTTTAAGATGGAAAAACCCAGTCACAATTTTTTTTTTTTGGCTCGACCCGGGATTCGAACCCAGGACCTCAGCGCGCAAATCGTACTCGTAATGCGTAGGGGAGGACGGGGCTACAATTAACGGAGGTAAGTATTAACAAGCGAAATTCTCTAAAACTATACACACTACATCTCCAACGCGAGTTTTAATTCGTCAACTAGACCAGTCTGAATGCCACAGGATCGGTCAGTTGCGGCCTACTCGCCGTACAAGTGAGTTGTATGTCGGGTGACATTTTTACGCAGGTAAAGAACATTTTAAAGTTTACAATTTTTTGATTTCTACAAAAATTATACAGTGTTATGATAATATTCATTATTCTCTGGCAGCATATTTTATACTTAATAATTCTACTTTGCTTAATTGACAAAATTATTGATCAATATTTTAGTATGTTATTTAATTCTTTAAATGAACCTTTGGGGCTACAATTAACAAATTTGCGGGGTTTGTTTTAACGTGTAATAGCTGCCCCGGATGTGAGGGCTATTATTAACAGGGTATCTGAATGTTTGTGTATAGTTATTTTAAAATGTTTTGTTTTATGACATTATGAGAACCTATAAACGAAAAACTACGCGAGGCACTACATCCCAAGAGGTCTACGAGTTGGCTGCGCTAGAAGTGTTGGAGAAGAACATAAATGTAGCAAAAGAATTTGAGCTCTGCTACGTTTCACTCTTCAATTTCGTGAAAAAAAAGTAAGCGGGTGCACACTGGTGCACCCGCTTTTATAACCCATTTCTACTGAGAAATGGGTTACAAAAAAACCCGGTTAGGTTTCATTGCCGAACAAGAGGCAACCATAGCCGCAGGGGCGGTTGCGGACGACAACTTAGACGTGAGTCGGAGGACGCCCGCAGCTGTCCCTAATGCGCCGAAGATGGCCACCGCGGAGTTTTGGTTGCTATGCCGTGCGGTGTACATAGGTTAGGGACTCGGCCCGGGTTAGGGACGCGTTTTCCATCTCTCCGGGCGGCTCAACGTCGGGTCGTAAGGCACGGTGAACCCAACATAACCGCTCAGTCGTTCCCCTTGAACACTGGGCGGTAGTAATAATTCACTTTCTCCGCGTAAACAAAAAAAAAACCATAGCCGACTATTTGTTAAGCCATTTTGTACCGGATCTTATAATGCTGTATAAGTCGTTTGTTTTGGTTATTTAATACCATAAAAATCCTACTAATATTATAAAGGCGAAAGTTTGTAAGAATGTATGGATGTTTGGATGTATGGATGTAAGGATGTTTGTTCCTCTTTCACGCAAAAACTACTGAACGGATTTCGATGAAATTTGGCACACGGGTAGATCATGTCCTGGATTAGCACATAGGCTACTTTTTATCCCGGGAAAATATAAACCGGGACTTTTATCCCGGAAAAACTTTTTAATGCGGGCGGAGCCGCGGGCAAAAGCTAGTGATGAATAATGCAAGACTGAATAATATATAACAGAGACTGATTAATATGTAATATATAACAGAATAAATATACTATAAACCGTTGAATATAGCTAATTAGAAAAAAAAATAGGTATCGTTCATGATTACATATTTTTGTAAATTGTGATTATTGTTGTCAGTTTATAAGAAAGCATTACCCATACAAGTCTGTATTAATTACCTAATAAAGAAATGTGTCATAAATATATTTGTTTTCCTCTACATGAGTCAGCATATCATTATGTTAATTGTTACCCCTTCTGTTAATACTTACCCTCGACCTGTTAATTCTAGCCCCGAACGTGAGGTAAGAATTAACAACTGACTCTTTTGTGAAAAAGAGTTCTATTTACGTCATCGTTTCTGTTTTGTTTAATTTGAGATAATTATACGATACCTGAATAATTAAATCATCGTATAACATAATAATCAAATATGGCTATTGAATAATGACTAATCTACAACTAAAAATCCTTTTTTGTTAATAGTAGCCCCGGCCTCCCCTACGCAATACTACGCCACCGAGGCAGTCAAATGTTATTATTGCTATTAAACATATTTTTCTGAAATGAGTCGGTATTATTTACAAAACGTGTCAGCAGTAGCCTTTTAACTTTTTAAGCCTCATTTAAACTGAAATATTGTTTCTTGCAATTACCATATCATGCTTTTGACCGCGGCTCCGCCCGCATTAAAAAGTTTTTCCGGGATAAAAATACCGGTTTATATTTTCCCGGGATAAGAAGTTGTAACGTAGCATTACGCAAGTTAATTATATTTCTATTACATACTATAATATATAAATAAATTAAACACTATTATGCCATATTCTAAATGTTCAACACTTACACATTAATAATATTTTAATTAAATTTATAAATAAAAATGTTCAACACACAAACGGACGACGGAATTATACAAGTAATGTTTAACTATAGTTACGACGCCGTGCGCCGACGCTCCGCGCGGGACCGCGCCACAAGAACCGGTTCAGATCAGCTGGCCGACCGCTACGTTTCACTCGTCACTGAATCAGCTGTGCGGAACAATAGACGCAGCGAGTCCGTTGCACTTATTGAGTTTAAATCTATAATATAAGGATTTGTCTTTTATCTAAACTAATTTGTTCTGTGCTATATTGTGTTCCCGTTACTGGGTAAGTTGTGCAATTGTCTTTTATTACGCTAATGTAAATTGAAAGGCGGTTAAACTATTTGAAAATTCTAACGGTTAGTGGTTACCGTGGAATAAGTAACTGCCGACACTAGGCTTAAATGTTGAACTCTTTCTTGCTTTCTTTCACTTTGGCGAATTTAGTAATTACGTTACAATGTAATAAAAAGTAGTTTTTTAGTGTATCTAGATTTTGTAATAAGTTACTTTAGTTGTAGTTACTAGTGTCATATCTCATTAGCCACCTTTACTGTATAATTACCATATTTTGTACTTTGCTAACTTAGCGCTTTGCAAGGATTTCCGTCATCTGGCATTAATTTATCGACGTCACCTTAGTTAGCTTTTTCGCTTGAGGACAAAACTAGTTGTAGCCTAGAATTGCCACTTTCCCCAAGGCTCGCCGCTCTGTTGCTGATCTGCCTAATCAAGTGCACCACAATTCCAGGAACTCCGTACGGAGTGAACTACTCCAGACACGAATCTTGCTGTGGCCGTGTCCCGATTCTGCTCGCCCGACATCGGCGTGAAGATAAGTCCAGATCCAGACGATCGTTGAGGCGTGTTTCCTGTCTTGGTCTACGAAATCTGAGAACGCAGACGAAGTTGGACTAACAAAGCCAGGGGAGTGGCGCTTAATTTCTGGGACGAGTAGGAATGTGAGCCCGAGCACTGAACCCACTACCCTATAAATATTTTATCTTTTTTTTATTAAATATAATTTTTCTTTTCCTTAAAATCTTTTTTATAATTTATGTCTCAACCTATAAACGTGACAATGGCGCCCAAATACGTGGTTTAAAGGTGCTCACACTCTTCTCGTTTTTTACAGTCTAGTTTAAGTACCTTGGTGCTGGGTTTTCTAAGTGTGTCGTTAGTTGTAAAGACGATGATAGGGCTAATCAACTAATGTGCGGAGTATTCTATGTTGCGCATACTCACCAAACCTTTATTTCACTTTCAAAGTAATAAAAAAAAAACACTTAATTATTTTCCTGTCTCTCTCTACAATTCTTTATTTTTTTTCCTACTCACACATTCGTTGAACAAGGTAAGTACAAGTGATTTCCTATTTTAGTTATTATCATCGTTCTGTATTATCTAGTCACTAGATGCTAGTATTTTGTAACAGAACGGAACTTGCTTTGCGTATTTTTAATTTATTTTCCTTCTTTGCTTGCTGTGTAGCATTAGCTATATTTTGATTTTATTTAATTGTGTGTATTTCTTAGTCTTATTTGACATTGCACAACATACCTGGGAATTATTCAATTATGGCTTATCCAATAAAATTTTTGCTGTTGCAAAAGTCAGAATTGATGTATGAAGTCGCTATTAGGGGTGAAAAACCTTCCGAAAACGTGGAGGGATTGCGCCGACAGGTCACAAAACTAACCCAAATGTATCCATCGGATGAGATCCTCGACTCTGTGTTAGACTTCTCGGAGGACACTAAAGGTTTTTTAGAAACCCTGGATAAGGTTAAGGGTAATCTAGAATCTCTTAAATCATCGTTTAATGAGCCATTGTTTAATAGAACCAAATCCCTTCTAAATCATTTACACTATAGGTTTGAAAGAATTCAAAAGCCAGATAAGTCTGACGAACTTGCGTTATACAACAAATTAAAAAAGGCTTTTGATACATACTACGTTTCTTTCTCTGGGTTTTCTAAATCGAGCCCTGACCCGGCAACAACTTCTTCCGTAGACGAACAGATTACTGACAAATCTTGCTCTTCTTCCCTTAATGTGTCAGTCACTTGCGATCGCGGTATTTTTAACGACCTTTCAAAATTGAAATACGATGGGAAGTCATGCGTTCGTTCTTTTATTGAGAAGCTAGAGGAATTTCGTGCGTCGAAGAATTTATCAGATGATAAAATATTATCTTCTGCGTTCGATATCTTTACCGGAGACGCGCTACATTGGTTCCGCGGGAATCGCGACAACATTAAAAACTGTAAAGATCTAGTATTTCATCTTAAGTATGCCTTCGATGTTGCGGACTATGACTATCGTATGATATCGGAAATTCGAAGTCGTACTCAAGGGAACTCCGAAAATATCGTTGTATATCTTTCTATTATGCAAGGGATGTTTAGCAGGCTTGGCAGGGTTATAGGTGAGGATGAAAAGTTGGAAATTATTTTACATAACATACGTCCATGCTATTCTAATGTCCTAGCTAATTGTCCAAATGTGACTTCAATTAACGAGTTGTGTAACTTATGTCGTAACTTTGAAAGGTTTAAAGCTCATTCAGACAATTTTAAGGAACCCCCTGCTGTAACTGCTGAAACTCTAGCTCCCGAATTTGCCTACCAACCATCAAATACTAAATCTAAGGATAATATAAATAATAATTATAAGCCTAATTCTAATTATAAACCTATTCCTAGTAACAAATCTTATTCTAATAATTACAATATGAAAGTTTATCCTAATACAACTTCTAGTTATACAAAAACATTTGCAATTGACAACCGTAAGATTTATTGTTATCGCTGCCAATCAGATACTCATACAATGAGACAGTGCACCGCTGAAAGAGTTATATTTTGTTTCAAGTGTGGTTTGAAAAATTTCCGTACACCAGATTGCCCAAAATGTAACGTTAAAACTATTGAACCAGACTCAAAAAACTAAGATACGAAAATTGTCGCAGGCCCCATACGAGTCATTTTGATTATTCGGATTGGTCAAACTGGCTTGACACGGTTAGGAATTTCTTTTCTTCTTATAAGTCTGCTTCAATTTTCAATAATAGACCTAACAACGATCCGAGACCTTACGTTGAAGTTGTGATTAGAAACACAGATAACATAACTTTGTACGGACTACTTGACTCTGGTTCAGCTGTAAGTATTCTTGGCAGGAATAGTCATAATCACCTTACTAAGTTTGGTTTAACATTTTTTATTGATGACACTATTACTGTCACTGCGGCGGGAGGTCAGGAGCTGAAGTCCCGTGGCTATATGTTACTTCCTCTAATTTTCAATAATCAAAAACATACTATAAAAGCTCATGTTATTCCGGAAATAGATTCCCTTTTCATTTTAGGTATTGATTTTTTTAAGGAATTTAATCTGTTCTCTCATCTTTTTGGAAATATTATATATTTACAAACAAGTGATCCTAAAGTTAATGAAATTGCGACAAATGAATCATTCTTGTATTCTTACGATGATTTGAATACTAATGAAAAACTTATAGCTAATAAAGTTATAGAAGAATTTAATGACATATCGTTTGAAAAGAAGGGCTTAGGTAGAACCCACTTAATCACTCACGCTATAGATACTGGTGATGCTGAACCAATCCGTCAACGTTTTTACCGCATGTCTCCCGAGAAACAGGCGATCATTGCAGATCAAGTAGACGAAATGCTTCTACTGGATGTGGTGGAACCTAGTGAAAGTCCTTGGTTGTCTCCGGTTTTAATAGTTAATAAAAAAGACGGCAAGCCGCGATTTTGTCTTGACAGCCGAAAACTTAATTCTGTTACAAAGAAGGATGCTTACTGCTTGCCATACGTTTCTGAAATTCTAGACAATATCCGTGATGCTAGATATCTTTCTAGTATTGATCTTTCGAAGAGTTTCTGGCAAATACCAATAAAGGAGGAGCACCGCGAAAAAACTGCTTTCTTTGTTCCAAATAGAGGTACATTTCAATTTAAAGTCACTGCTTTTGGCCTTACTAATGCACCTGCCACTCAACAAAGACTTGTTGACCTTTTGTTTGGTCCGGAGTTTGAGCTTAATGTCTTCGCATATTTAGATGATATAGTAATTATAAGTAATTCTTTCGATAAACATGTCGCCTTACTTAAAAAAGTCCTTAATAAATTACGTTCAGCAAACCTGACCATTAATCTGAGTAAATGTCAATTCTTTAGGAACAGACTACGTTACCTTGGGTATATTGTAGATTCCCAGGGACTTCGAACCGACCCCGAAAAGGTGGAAGCAATTGTAAATTACCCTACCCCCACTAATAAAAAGGAAGTTAAGCGATTCTTAGGAACCACCTCTTGGTATAGACGTTTTATTCCTGAATTTAGTACAATAGCGGGTCCTCTTAACCGTCTTACTTCTACCAAAAAGAATATTCCACCTTTTCAATGGTCTTTGGAAGCTGATAAGGCCTTTCGAGAATTGAAGTCACGTTTGGTCCGAGCGCCTGTTTTGGCCTGCCCAAATTTCAGTTACCCCTTTGAGGTTCATAGCAATTTTGGCATAGGCGCTATGTTAGCCCAGACCATTGACGGCATAGAACACCCAGTAGCATATATGAGTCGATCCTTAAATAAAGCTGAGAAAAACTACAGCACCACAGAGCGGGAAGCTTTAGCTGTGCTTGCCGCTCTTGAACATTGGCGTTGTTATTTGGAGAGTAATAAAAGCTTCAAAGTTTATACAGATCATTCGTCTCTCAAGTGGTTCCTTTCACTTTCTAATCCGACAGGAAGGTTAGCAAGGTGGGGTGTCCGGCTGTCATCCTTTAATTTTGAAATAATGCATCGTCGCGGAAAAGATAACATTGTTCCTGATGCGTTATCTAGGAGTGTACCGGTTGAACTTATAGATGCGCCTAATATTCATTCATCTGTTCCTGTTACTCATGATAGCTGGTTTTTAAACATCTTTAGGGGCTGTCAAGAATCGCCTAGCAAGTTTCCTAACTATAAAGTTGAAAATAATGTCTTATATCGATACATGAAAAGTAGCAATCTACTAACCGCAGAATTTGATTGGAAAGAGGTGGTCCCTAAAGAGAAGCGTGAAGAAACTCTCGCTAAATGTCACTCAGATCCCACGGCTGCTCATTTCGGTGTTTTTAAGACATATCGACGCTTAGCGCTCCGTTTTTATTGGCCAGGCATGCATTCTGACACTGTCAATTTTGTAACTAAGTGTGACAAGTGCCTTGCATACAAATTACCAACGCATGGAACTCTGGGAAAAATGGGAAGACCAAAGAATGTAGATAGACCCTTCCAGGTAATATCTATTGATCTTATAGGACCTTTGCCTAATACGAGGAAGCAAAATCAATATATATTCGTCGTTACCTGTTGCTTCTCAAAATATTGCTTACTATTTCCTCTCCGAAGAGCTACTGCGGATCTGGTGTGTAAACACTTGGAAAATGACGTTTTATTAGTACACGGAATTCCTCAAACAGTTATATTAGATAATGGCTGTCAATTTATTAGTCACGATTTAGACCGGTTATTTAAAAAGTATAAAGTCCCTAGAATTCATTTCACACCCAAATACACCCCACAAGTAAATACTGTGGAGAGGTACAATAAAACAATCGTAACAGCTGTGTCTACCTTCGTCGATAACGATCACAGGGCTTGGGATTCGAATCTCCCACAGATACAATTTGCCATCAATAACTCGGTCAATGAAACTACAGGTTATACTCCTGCATTTTTGGTCCACGGCAGAGAATTGGTAACTTGCGGGTCGCATTATATCGAAAATGACGACTCTAATGAATTACTGTTCCTTCCGCGTGATCCCTATGCTGAAAATTTAGGACACTTGACTAATGTTTTTAACGACGTACAGACTGCACTGTGGCGAGCTCACTTAAAAAACACACAACGTTATAATTTACGACGAAAAGACACTGAATTTAAGGTAGGAGATATCGTATGGAAACGCTGTTACTTCCAAAGTGATAAGGAAGCATATTTCAGTAAAAAGCTGGCCCCCAAATATATGAAATGCAGAATAAAGTGTAAACGTTCGCCACTAGTCTATGTTCTGGAAGATATGCACGGCCGTGATTTAGGTGTTTGGCACATTAAAGACATTAAGACAGGACCAAGCAGAGCATGACTGTTCTTGTAAATTTCAAAGATTTTTTTTAGATTATTTTATTTGCGGATTTTTATGAGGAAAAATCCTACGTTGGAGAGGGGGTACTGTAACGTAGCATTACGCAAGTTAATTATATTTCTATTACATACTATAATATATAAATAAATTAAACACTATTATGCCATATTCTAAATGTTCAACACTTACACATTAATAATATTTTAATTAAATTTATAAATAAAAATGTTCAACACACAAACGGACGACGGAATTATACAAGTAATGTTTAACTATAGTTACGACGCCGTGCGCCGACGCTCCGCGCGGGACCGCGCCACAAGAACCGGTTCAGATCAGCTGGCCGACCGCTACGTTTCACTCGTCACTGAATCAGCTGTGCGGAACAATAGACGCAGCGAGTCCGTTGCACTTATTGAGTTTAAATCTATAATATAAGGATTTGTCTTTTATCTAAACTAATTTGTTCTGTGCTATATTGTGTTCCCGTTACTGGGTAAGTTGTGCAATTGTCTTTTATTACGCTAATGTAAATTGAAAGGCGGTTAAACTATTTGAAAATTCTAACGGTTAGTGGTTACCGTGGAATAAGTAACTGCCGACACTAGGCTTAAATGTTGAACTCTTTCTTGCTTTCTTTCACTTTGGCGAATTTAGTAATTACGTTACAATGTAATAAAAAGTAGTTTTTTAGTGTATCTAGATTTTGTAATAAGTTACTTTAGTTGTAGTTACTAGTGTCATATCTCATTAGCCACCTTTACTGTATAATTACCATATTTTGTACTTTGCTAACTTAGCGCTTTGCAAGGATTTCCGTCATCTGGCATTAATTTATCGACGTCACCTTAGTTAGCTTTTTCGCTTGAGGACAAAACTAGTTGTAGCCTAGAATTGCCACTTTCCCCAAGGCTCGCCGCTCTGTTGCTGATCTGCCTAATCAAGTGCACCACAATTCCAGGAACTCCGTACGGAGTGAACTACTCCAGACACGAATCTTGCTGTGGCCGTGTCCCGATTCTGCTCGCCCGACATCGGCGTGAAGATAAGTCCAGATCCAGACGATCGTTGAGGCGTGTTTCCTGTCTTGGTCTACGAAATCTGAGAACGCAGACGAAGTTGGACTAACAAAGCCAGGGGAGTGGCGCTTAATTTCTGGGACGAGTAGGAATGTGAGCCCGAGCACTGAACCCACTACCCTATAAATATTTTATCTTTTTTTTATTAAATATAATTTTTCTTTTCCTTAAAATCTTTTTTATAATTTATGTCTCAACCTATAAACGTGACAAAGTAGCCTAGGTCTTTCCCAGACTCTTAAACTATCTTGTTACTAATTTAATTGAAATAGATTCATCGGTTTGGTCGTTACGGGTCTAACGGCGAGACTAAAAAGTTCGGGTTCAATTCCCGGTGTATGTTTTCCGGGCTGAAAGTAGCCTACGTCCTCTTTTGGATCTCGAAATATCTCTATACTTGTTTTCTTGCGGTTCCACTCGCATAAAAAGATTTTCCAGCATAAAAATCCTGGTTTATATTTACACGGGATAAGAAGTACACTAGGTCCTTTACAGGGTCTTACACTATGTTCCTACAAAATTTCATCGAAATCGGTCAGTGCTTTAGCCATAACGACTCGCGAGAAAAAAATCCGTGATAAAAGTCCCGCTTTATATTTTTCCGGGATAAAAAGTATCATGTTGCCTATGTGTTAATTCAGGACATGATCTACTCGTGTGCCAAATTTCATCGAAATCCGTTCAGTAGTTTTTGCATGAAAGAGTTTCAAACATACACACATTCTTACAAAGTTTCGCATTTATAATATTAGTAGAATTTCGAAGGTATGTGAAGTCTGCCAACCCGCACTAGGCCAGCGTCGTGGTCTAAGCGTTCTAAGGTCTGAACCCCGTCAGTGATAGAAAAGGTCTGTGCTCAGTAGTAGACAGTCTAATACAATACAGGACTGATATTATTATTTGTATATATACAACTTTTCTAACATCCCTATTTTAATTATTCATTATATTGAAGAGTTTTTATAGACAAATAATTTGTGAAAAGTACTCGCAAAAATGTGCCGAAGTAATATACTTACTAGACTACATATTGAATAAGGAAAGAGAAATAGAACTCACATTATATAAGACAAAACATTGCATAGGAATCGAGATCAGCAATGTTAGATATCCTACTAATATTATAAAGGCGAAAGTTTGTAAGAATGTATGGATGTTTGGATGTTTGGACGTTTGGATGTTTGGATGTATGGATGTTTGGATGTTTGCTCCTCTTTCACGCAAATCTACTGAACGGATTTCGATGAAATTTGGCACACGGGTAGATCATATCCTGGATTAACACATAGGCTACTTTTTGTCCCGGGAAAACATAAAGCGGGACTTTTATCCCGGAAAAACTTTTTAACGCGGACGGAGCCGCGGGCAAAAGCTAGTACAGCTATAAATTACGTTGTTTAGTTAATGGAGATAATTTCAAGGTAATGAACCAGATAAATTAACAATAATTAAAATGTAGGCTAAACATATTGTTTTAATACTATGATAGATTTAATTAGGTTATTAATTATTCGTCCATAATCCATTATCATTATGCTTACTTTGCTAACACTTGCACAAAAATTGCATCATCAATTTCAAATAGGTATTATAATCTTGCTAGACAAATAAACTAAGTAGGTGAACTTGGTATAAAAATAATCACAGAACTTTGTCATTGTGTAGTTTTGCGCTGACAAAATGTTTTATCAAATCTAAAACTTGGCTTTGTTAACTGAGAATCGCACTCATGATCTGCGAAGCGATCCAATACGATGGAGAACGAACAGGTGATAATGATGTGTTCCTACGGCCAACGCGCTGGCAGTCAAATATCTGGACAGACACGTTCAATTCAGACTGTTAGTATAAGTTCAGACTAAAATACGACTACGATGAAATGCCATAAATGCACTTAGGTATAATTATGTATTAAGTAGTAATTTACTGATGGTAGGTCTCTCATATGTAAGAGTTCGTCTGGGTGGGTACCACCTCAATGTCTACTTCTACCGCCAAACATCAGTGTGCACGCACTATTGTGTTTCGGTTTGAAGGATATTGTAGCCAGTATAACTACTGGACATAATGAGACTTAACATCTTATGTCTCAGGATGACGAGCGCAGTGGCATTCCACACAGTACTTTGTAACACCAGGAGAACGGCAATCGTCTCGTCTTTCAATTCGATAAAAAAAATTAAGTGCTTGAGTTTTAGTGAATTTAATATTCGTATGCTTCTAATGTCACGTGGTTATTGCAGGTGACTGAGTAAAGGTCGGTTCACATCTAACAAACAACACTTCCTGTAATAATGAAAATAAATCTTGTATCTCTGGAAAACTAAGTTGACTGGCAGAGAATGCCCAAAAAAAAACAATATTATAAATGTAAAAATTTTGAAACTTGGTTAGTTGCTGGTTTTTTTATTTTTTATTTTAGTTTATTTTAGTTTATTTGGGTGGCTCACAGCTAACTAATACAATAAACAAAAATAGGAACTAAATACAATGAGCCAATCACGAGCCACCACAGATAGAAATGTATAGATATGACTTACTTTGATTACTTAGTTCATTTTGGGATCGGTAAACAGAAAAGTCGATTAGAACAATTTATTGCTACAAGTCATAAATGGATTAGCAAACGAGGAAATTCAGGCAACATATTCGCCTGTACCAACCTACGAAATTATAAATTGGGCTTTCCGTTGAATGTCATCATAACTACGGCTTAATGTAAATATAAATTGCTCGACTCCCACGTTTTATATAAAACGTGTTAAACACGTTTTATATAAAACCTGCTTTAATACATTAATATTAGTTTCTGTAAGTTTGGTTTTAGTTAAAGTTCTGTATATTTCTGACTGCCTCGGTGGCGTAGTTGTATTACGGTACGACTGCAAAGCTGAGGTCTCGGGTTCGATCCCCGGGTCGGGCAAAGTGATATTGAGTTTTTTTATTCAGTATCAGTCCGGAGTCTGGAATTTGTGCCCGATATGGCGTTAGGCTCGCCCCCTATCACATCATGGGACGAAATGTCGGCGAAAAGAGGGTGCACTAGTTGTGCCTCTGCCTACCCCTTCGGGGATAACAGGCGTGAGTGTATATGTATTTTGTATATTTTAATCCCACCAAAAACATAAATGTAAAAAAGGAGAGCCAAGTTCAATACAAAAATTATGCTTAAATGTGGGCTTCGCCGCAAAAAGAATGGAGATCTAAATAAGTGCCAAGTTTTATGCAAAATCCAAATATTATGTACTACCTTTTGCCCGCGCCTCCGCCCGCATTACAAAGTTTTTCCGGGATAAAAGTCCCGGTTTATATTTTCCCGGGATAAAACGTAGCCTTTGTGTTAATCCAGGACATGATCTACCCGTGTGCCAAATTTCATCGAAATCCGTTCAGTAGGTTTTGCGTGAAAGAGTAACAAACATCCATACATCCAGACATCCATACATACTTACAAAATTTCGCCTCTAAAATATGAGTAAGATTTATAGGAACAAAATAACATTATGAACAAGTATTAAACTCTATTTCTTTGCCTTATTGGATACCTTTGACAATTTAAAAACGTGAGATCTTAAAGTTTTAGATTTCACTTGGCCAGTTTTTATTACATCATACATACATATACACTCACGCCTGTTATCCCCGAAGGGGTAGGCAGAGGCGCAACTAGTGCACCCACTTTTCACCGTTATTCCGTCCCATGATGTGATAGGGGGCGAGCCTATCGCCATATCGGGCATAAATTCCAGACTCCGAGCTGATACTGAATAGAAAAATCCAATATCACTTTGCCCGACCCGGGAATCGAACACGAGACCTCAGCATTGCAGACGTACCAAAATACAATACGCCACCGAGGCAGTCTTTTTATTACATGAGTAACTTTATAAAGTTATTTAACATACATTTAATTCTGATAAATTAAATAACAGCTATTGTTATAGGTATCCAATAAAGCAAAGAAATAGAGTTTAATACTTGTTCATAATCATTGATGTATTAAAAACCCAATACATCAATGTTCATAATCTTATTTTGTTCCTATAAATACTTATTTGGATTTTGCATAAAACTTGGCACTTGTTTAGATCTCCATCGTTTTTGCGGCGAAGCCCACATTTAAGCATAATTTTTGTATTGAACTTGGCTCTTCTTTTTTACATTTAAGTTTTTGGAGGGATATCATTACTTTTTTTAAGAAAACTAGGCAGATATTGAGTTGTGTGCTGCCGCGCGCCGCCGACGACACACCGTTGGCCGGTTTTTTAGCCCGTAGGTATTACAAGTTTTTTTGTATGGGGACACCACAATTTTTTGAAACTTTATTTTTATATTTTTGTTATACATAGCTAATACAATCATACATAATATATTGGAAAAGTTTCAAAAATTTGCTTGTAACGGCTCCAACGCTACCATTAAAAATACATTTTTTTTGTATGGGGACCTCCCATATTTTTATTTTTTTATTTTTAGATTTTTTCCTATGCTTACACACAATTACTAAGCCGGATTCCAAATTTCATCCTTCTAGGTCATCTGGAAGTAGGTTAGGTTTAGGTACTATATGTCAGTCAGTCAGTCTTAAAATTTACGACGTTTTGACCTTCATATCTTTATAACCGTTTGAGCTAGCTTCATGAAATTTGGGCTTATAGATGTCCTTTGATGATGATGGATATAATTAAAAACACGTAGTTTTATGTGTTTACGTTAAATAGGTTTTGAGTTATAGAAGGGTGAAAAGTGGCACCAAGTAGTTCGTGTAATATTACACTAGGCGCTGGTTAGCCACTTCCTTTACTTGAACTTAGCTTGACACGCTGCCGCGTGTCTAGATAATTTTATGCTGTGGCAGGACCGTCTAGGTAAGCGCCATTGCTTTGTTAAATTTTCCGCCAATCAGCGATATTGACGATAAGTAATAAAAAAAAACTAAAAAAACACACTTCGTATAAAATCCAACTAAAAGATAGAAAATATTTTTTTAATAAACTTGAATTAGGAATAGTGTAAATTCGAAAAATATGGATTTTATTGTAAAAAAAGCGTGTGGTGCTATTTTAGATATTGTCAGAATGGTAATCCTTCTACTCATATTATACTTCTGCTTCGTCCTCGAGATTAGCATGGAGAGAAGATAGAGAACACAATATGTATGTAGTCCCGTGTACTAGGGTACGCCTTTGCACTTTATTTAAGAGTTTTTTTTTTACTTTAGTCACACTCAACCTGTCAAGAGAGATTCATTTTTCCGTTATATTATAATTGATTAAAATGCTCATTGGATTCATTCGTGTTTTAGCGCGTCGCCTTATTGCACGTTAAGTTTAAGTTATTCTTAATGTATTGCTCATCGTAGATTTTAAGTGTAATAAAATAGAAGAACATGGAAATAACTCCTATTTGGTACAGCCTGAAGTGTATTTCATAAGATATAGGTAGTATTATGTACCTATGTGTGACATTTACTCAGCATAATATTTTAGTATAACATGCATGTAGTAGTATAGAGAATATGTACGTAATGTATTGATTATTGAGGAGTAATATATAGTAATAGCTTTTGCCCGCGGCTCCGCCCGCCTTAACCCCTCGGCTACCGTCCGGCCAGATCGGGCCGGTCTGACAGCTGTCAAACTCGATATGTGTGCGTGTTGACGCGCCTTATGTGTGTGCGTGTAGGTCGATTTTCGCGTGTTGACAGACACGCGAAAATTGCGCTTGCGCCAGTGTGACCAGCGCTCCGGGCTCGAGGGGTTAAAAAGTTTTTCCGGGATAAAAGTCCCGCTTTATGTTTTCCCGGGATAAAAAGTAGCCTATGTGTTAATCCAGGACATGACCTACCCGTGTGCCAAATTTCATCGAAATCCGTTTAGTAGGTTTTGCGTGAAGGAGGAACAAACATCCATACATCCAAACATCCATACATCCAAACATCCATACATTGTTACAAACTTTCGCCTTTATAATATTAATAGGATTGAATTTATGTTGTTACTTGATATCTGTGAAATATATATATTAAAAAAAGATAACAATAAAAAACCTATGCTGAGTTTCTTGGTGCTTCTTTTCAGGTCAATGGGCTTTTCCGAAGCACTGGTAGAATCTTTTAGTAAAAAAAAAACATTGTTAAAATGACGTGTAAAAGTGCCCTTAGGGGCCTAATTACTGAATAAATGATTTGAATTTGAATAAATCATCTTTAAAACATTACACACGTTTCTTATTGAACTCAGAACCCAATATTACAAGACAATAAAAAATTACAAGTTTACCTAAGTGAGGCACATTGTTCCCGTTCTCCGAGGCTACCGACATAATGAAAAATACCACTCAGGTAAAACGTTCAGTACCAAAACCTTATTGTTCTGATTGTGTACCGGGCCAAAATAATGTCAAGGATAGCTACTTTGCCTCTGTCTTCTGTTTACATCGATAATATTAATATGGTTCCCGAACATTTTATTTTGCTATGTCGGTGTAATAATTACGACTGTTTCATGCTTACCATGGAACAATTGAAATTTATCTGAAGACAAGTTTCTGAGGCGCACTCCCCTAATTCCACATTATTTCAATCGCGATGAATCAAGGCGCGATGCACCACCGCACCACGCCGCCATGTGCTGGGTATTACGCAATATCAATTTAATAGCACATAAAAGACAATTATGCCTTAGATCATAATTTAGCCACGTATTGAATGCCTAATGACCTACAACACCGACTATTGGTACACCGGTACTATTGGTTCTAAGATATAATATAATAATAATATAATAGTACTTACATTTACATTATAGCTTCTCCCTCTCTTTCAAATTTTACCGTGTCCGACAGGGCCCACGATTATGTACCTTACTATATTGTTAAACTGTAACACCTTTTGTTAACAATAATAATTATAACGTGCAGTAAATGGAAAATTTAAATTGAGACTATGTTAGGTAGCGCCTCAAAATTTGTTCAGATGCTTCCGATCATCGGTAGCGCTTCAAAATTTGTTCAGATGTCTGAACAAAGGGGAGGAGGGGCTGCATGCAGGAGACTCGCAGCTAGCGGAGAGTAAAACGATGAAGAAAGCAGCGCAAAATATATTTAAAGTTATTTGCTACCTGGAGGGACGAGTACACTGGTTGCGCCTCTGTTCCCCCTTCTCTATGTATAGGCGTAGCTAACGCAGTCAGTAGGTGGACTGTCGCTATGATGATATTTTATAATATTCCAACACTTTAATCATTTATAATAAATTATTCCGGTTTTGCTCTTGAGATTTAAGCTTCCGTGGTTTTTTCCTTCTTAGAAACGTTCACTAACAGTAAAAATAATTCTGTCATAGTCTCGCAGTCCGCAATTGTCCACTTCTTTGTCATGGAAAGAATTTTGTTGGGTCGGTTAGCTAAAAGGAAACATTGCTCCATTTTTGATCCAACTGTTCAAATAACTACCTAGCATTCGCTACTAGTTCGACACGTGAATATATTATCATTATATAAAGGTCTAAATGTACATTTCCTAATTAAAAAAATAGCCCAGGAGTTAATCTAAAACTTGCTACGTTTGTGGCAGAGTATCATCTGAATCCATTCCAAATTTTAATATTCTAATATTTAGAGAGGGTTTAGGCCTAAGTCCCCCACGCTTGCCTAGTGCGGGTTGGCAGACTACACTGACCTTTGAAATTCTTATAGAGAACTTCTGAGATATGCAGGTTTCACGATGTTTTCTTTCACCGTTAAAACGAGCGATAATTCACAAAGAATACACACTTAACTTTTTAAAAAAGTCAGAGGTGTGTGCCCTTGGGTTTTGAACCTGGGGACATTCGTCTCGGCAGTCCGTTCCATTCCCAAGTGGGCTATCGCCGCTAAGTCGACAGTAAGAGATCTAGAAATAAGAAATATATTATGTATAAATAAAATTACCGCAGTTTTACAAATAGTGCTCTTAAATTTAGCATGTTTAAAATGCTTTTATTCCAACCTACATGTTTTGTGATCAGTTGCACACGTTACTTAATTATAATTAGCGAAGTAGTCCAATTAAATGGCTAATATTAGTAATACTTATTATAAATGCGAAAGTTTGTAAAAATGTCCCGATGTTTGTATATTTGGATGCTTGTTAGAAGTAAATGCAATAACAACGGATTTGAATGAAATTCGGCACACGTGATACGGGATACGGGACATGTCATGGATTAGTCCATATTAAGAGGCCGTATATGAAATTTCGACTATTGCAGTCAACTTTTCATCGTGATTTTTTTTTAAATAAGCTGATCTGGTTAATTTATAATACATCATCGGAAAGACGGTGACGGTGGTTCATATGCACCTAACACGCTCGTCGCTTCGCTCCTCGCTAATCTAATTTATTCTAAATACATGTTTTGCGAAATGTGTATAACAAATTAGTCGAGCTAAAATTATTCCATTAGCTTATTATGACAAAAAAGTAGTAGGTCAAAATATTACTAAGCGATAGTACTATTATGCCCACAGAACAGGGATATAGCAGTACATATTACGCAAAGCCAATTATGCGAAAAAATAATAATAAAAAAAAAGGAGGCGAACCAAAGGGATCCCGCTTGATTTGGTCCCGTAAGAAATAATGGAATTTTTTTTTTCTGGTTCTTTAAGTAGGTAGATGGCGCTGACGTCGTACTGTGTTTTAGAGACTTTAGTACCGGAAAGGCTTCTCACGCGGGTAAAGCCGAGAGCAACAATTAGTAATTCAATGAAATATGTGTTTTGAGTGTTGACATAATGTTTATTTCATAACTGACATCGCCTCCCTACATTACGTGATCAAAACAACAATTATACGGGTATAACATAATCTATGTACAGTTAGCATCATTAGTAACTGAACAAATTCAAAATTTCAAATTGCGTACATACTTTTGTATTCATACTAATCTTTTTTTTTCTTCACAAAAATAAAATAAAAGAGTTTTGCTTTACTTCATACGAAGAATTTTTTTTATACAGGCGTAAATAGGCGATTAGAAATTTTGATTTTGAACAGATATTTATGCTGCTGACTGTACCTACTAAATTATAGAAGAGCCGTCTGTATTGTGCGATTGTGAGTGTTGACAATATAGGTATGCAGTTATAAGCATCGCCGGCACAATAATTGATGCCAGAGATGCACGCATGACTTATTTGTTGAAATACCCTTTTTTGGTGTCATGAGGCGGCAGATTTAGGACCCGCGCCGGGCGGCCAGAGCCTATACTACACCACTGCGTAGAGGATGGCGAAAACCGAGTTTTGTCCCGTGAGAAGGGGGGCAAGTTGGGAATTTTAGTCCAAATAATTTCACACAAGTACGTGGATACACAAAACCTTGGAAGAGGGTAGCTGCCATCCCATGAACTTTGGAACGAGCGTATGTTTATAACTGTCACGTAAGATCAAAAACTTGATCCCGTTCTCATCATCTCTGCGTCCTAAGAGTCCCTCTGTGCTTCGCCAACGCTGGCACATAGTTACGGTACAGCCCGGAGGTATTGTTGAAATATCTGAACTTGCTCAATATGTTTAGAAAAATACTGATGTTATCATCAGGTTTGTACCAATATGGTGAATGTGTTGGAGCTGCATCATTGTGCGAACAATGGTCAATATTGTGTCCACTTTTATGCAAATTGTATTCTCATGTATATTTTTTTCTGAGAATAATCGAACGCCGATTATCCAAACGCCGAGTAACCGAATCGCCAATTATCCGAATCGATCCTAAGCGTAATATTAAACCAAGTAATTTTTGTTTTGCTTTGTTGTAATAAATTGGAAACGAGTTTCAACGTCGAGGCAACTTACTCTGATCGAGATGTTCAAGTGAGCGTTACTTTAGAACTGTGTTTATTAAACCTAATAAAGTTTATTCTATATGTGACAGTTCATTTTCTTTATTACCAGTGCATGTCCGATTATCCTAAGTTTCGATTATTCGAATCGACCCCGGTCCCAATTGATTCGTATAATCGACATTAAACATCTCCGTAAGGTTCAAGGATTGGGCGCTATCCAGCAGCCTTCTGCTTTGTCATTTTGCGATAAGCTACATCTCTGTACTTATTGATAACGTCGTATTCCAGTCTTTCGGTCTTCAGATACGAGTTCTCTATGAAGAAGTCTGTGTATTCTTGGTAATCCTGAAAATTAACGAATTTAGAGGTTTTTATAGTGGATTTGAGAAGCAAGTGATTCAAGTGATAATCAGTTATTACTACGATGTGGAACTAAAGCATTACAAAAGTAGAGGCATTATCTTTAAGAGTTATAAAAGGCTAAATCTTGTATGTTTAGTGGGGACGTATGCAGTCGCATAGATGGGTGATCACTTCGAGAAGCTCAATCTTACTGACCTCGTGTTAAGTAAGTATTTATTTCAAGTAAAACACATAGTTACCATACCTGTAATATGGTACCACACTTGTCAAGTCAGTTCTTTTATCTTTTGATATTGTAAAAAAAATCTAAATCACTTTTAATATATCACAGAGTCATCATACGTTCAATCTATTATCTAAACTAAGTTTCTTTTTATAATAAACTTACTTCTCTGGTTGTAGGTTCGATTTCTTTCTCCAACAAAGCCTCTAAAAATTCCGTGGGTGATAATGGAGTGACATTTAATCTAAAAAAAAAAAATATTATCAGAATTAACTCTAGATTGGCGCTCTGGTAGAATTCCGGGTATGTTTTTCCAGAAACAGTAAGTATGATACTCCTCATATTTGGTGTTTGACAGTTATGTCCCTGTTGTGTTACTTCTCGATGACTGTCCCTGTGGAGTAGTTAACGTATAGGTAAGACTCCAACGCTGACGTCTTGGATTCGATCTCCGGATAGGGCAAAGTGATGTTGTGTTTTTCTATTCAGTATCGGCACGGAGTCTGTTGAATTTATGTCTGATATAGCGATATGCTCGCCGGGTATCATAACATGGGGCGGAATACGCACGGTGAAAAGTGAGTGTACTAGTTGCGACTTTGCCTACCCCTTCGGGCATAAAAGGCGTGAATATGTGTGTTTTACTACCCAGCTGAAGGCTTTTACTTGCGCTCGCTTTATGTTCTACGGCATTTTGTCGTCAAATCCTGATGCATATTTTCTACTAAAAACATGTAACCATATTTACCTCACTATCCTTTCAGGTGTCATGACTTGTTGGTACAACTCTATAAGGACCCCGAATCCGTAGCCCTGTAGGAGTTGGGCCAGTGACTGCACGCAGTAGTCCCTCGGCATGCTCCTGATGCTATGAAACAGTATTACTGGTAAAAGAATACTGGAATACCTAGTGTCCTCCTGATGATGTCTTTCTATTCGATTTTTGCTACGGCGACAGTAAAAACTGGACAGGTATATTCAACCCGGACTAAGACTGGGTACGAAATATTATTTCTCATGCTCTTTGATTGGCTCTTACCAGACGCACTATAAGTGACTGCTAGATGGCGCCGTGAATCAGATTTACTAAAGTGAGTAAAAGGTTATCATTTTTTATTGTGTCATGAATATAATTTATCAATTCTTCGGAGCTCTTGTGAGGCTGGAGCCCTATATGGTAAAGACGGAACTGGCTGACCATACGAACTGCAGGCAGTTAGCTTCTGTACCTACACATGGTGAAAACCGCGTACAGTGTGGAAAAGTGACTTAGATAGTAATTTTACAAATAAATACAATATATACATATAAATATGTACGTATCGCATCATGAGACAATATGCTCAGCGAAATGTGATTCCACTATTTGGTCGACTGGGATATACATTATTGTTTATATACGTGTGTAGTATTTACGATATTTTGATATCAAATACATAAATGTTATTGGAGTGTCAACAGTTCTGAGTTCGCATTCTACGTATTCGCTAATTCACAAGAAATTTATGAATTTGCTGTCGCATACCTCTGTAGTTTCTCGTAGAAAAACTGCCTCACGGTTGCATAATCTGTATTTGGCACTAGAATGACTTCATTAAATAATGACACCATGGGCTTCGGCTGGGTTTCGAACGGATTTGAACACGTGGCTGCAATAGATTAAAGCTATTTTACAAAAAAGAAAGGGACCCGGTAAAGTGACCTCTCTGCGCCTGATAGTAAGTGGGGTCCAGATGTAGCGTTGACTGAAGAGAGGTGATTATGGTGTGTTTTTTATAAGTGCCTTTTATGTCAAGATACATGATTAAATTGCTTATTTTTTATTTTATCCCTCGCCATTCGAAAGAATCATGCTAGTTTCTTTGAAATCGGATATATACGCTGAAGTCCGGAGTGAGACTCACTTACGTCAGCCACTATAGGGGGTTTTACACCTCATATACGGTGGTTGCTATCCAATATCCTGCCACCAGAAACGTTCGTAACAAGTAAGATTTAGAGCATACCAATAAAAATGACTTTGTCGTCGTTTGGTAGAGTCTTCAACAGTTTCGGCAGGGCTGTCTTCAACGGCTTCATGTTTAGAACTTTGTCTAGAGGTGAAGCCTAGAACAATATTTTTTTTTATGTCAGCGACAAACAATGATTAAGGAGTGACAGTGTGTCGCTTCACTATTGTCAGCATAATGCCTAGATAGGCCTATTTAAGACCGGCTAACACCTCAATGTAGCATCTCACCTTCTTGTAATCCACTAAATACAGCGAGATTTCTATCATTAATATCTATCTACTCTTTAGTTAGGTACAGATTATATCAGAGGTTTTTTGTCTTTTCTTATATTGTATTTAAGTAGTAAGGGATTCGACGGTTCTGGAGCACGTTCGGGGGCCGGTTGGCGCCACACTGGCCTAGTTCGTCAATAATTTCGATTGCTCCAATTTCGGCGCGTACAATCCGCGAATTAACCCGCGGATTAAATTTATACCTACCGCGAATTGTTCCGCGGATTTAATTAATACCTACCGCGAATTTTTACGCGGATTTAATTAATACCTACCGCGAATTTTTCCGCGGATTTATACCTACGGCGAATTTTTCCGCGGATTTATACCTACCGCGAATTTTTCCGCGGATTTATACCTACCGCGAATTTTTCCGCGGATTTCATTAATACCAACCGCGAACTAATCCGCGGATTCCATTTAATATCGCCCGCGAGATAGATATAAACCGCGAATTGGAGTTGCATGGTTTACGGTCCTCTCAAGCTTGTACCTTTTCCCTTTGTTTCGTTGTGCTTTTGTATTTCTACAGCGACCCTTTTTTACTTTTTATTTGAAGAATACAAATGTCTTTGTTCCATATTCCTATGGACTCGTGTTTCTAGTTAAAAACCGTTTACAATTACCCATTACTCACCCTTTATGCATTACGGGCAGTGTTTATAATACATAAATCAATCGTTACAATACACCATACGTTTCTCAAATTCTAAGTAAAACCCTTCGGGTCTTCTCATTGTCAATGATTAATTGCCTGTCCATTATTTTTAACAACAGTTACGGATCCTATTATTCCCATTTCCTGATGTTACGTATTCAATGGAACGTTCAAAGTGAAAGTTGAACATGTTGGATCCTGTCTGCAAGGAAACAATACTCGCTCTCCATATAAAAGCCAAACTCAAAATCACATGATATCGTATTCCACTCTGTGCTCTCTTCGAAGTGTGATCTCCAGTTGTTGGTAATAGTGAAGTGATAGTAAAACAGTGTAATAGTAAATACTGAAGCTGATATAAAATGAATGTAAATACCTTCTTATACTTTGATCTAAAATTGTTATAACCAGATGTTTTATTAATTGTATTTGTTATGTGTTGTTCACTGGGTTAATGCATTTTAGTTGTATTTGATCTCTTATTTAATTTATCAAAGTTACTGTAGTGCATTTTATTTCACATACCTATAAGTGTTTATCATACAATACTTCCTTAACCAATTTGTTTTATTTACAGTTTTATTTTCGTTACATTTGATCTCTTATAAAATTATCAATGTTACTTTAGTGTACATTTATACTTCGCATACCTATAAGTATTTATCATATAATACTTCCTTAACCGATTTGTTTTATTAACAGTTTTATTTCATTTTATTACAGTTTTCGGAAAATACTTTCAAAAATTACTATTATGCTGAAGATATAGATGAACCTAGTGATGAAGAAGGTACACTCGCCTTTAAAGTCAAAAAAGCGATAATAGCAAACAAAAGATCCATGGAATGCAACAACATTGACGAATTTTTCGAAAAACCTAAGAAAAGGAAGACAACGACAAAAAAATCATCTAGTGTTGGTCAAGCGACGAGTGGTGGTGTTTCATACATAAAAACAAACAGCGATGACAGCAGTTCTGCATCACACCTCATAAAAATTGAGGTGTATGATGTTAATAAAATAAAAAACATCGCACCGACGGAACAATGGAAACATGCTGATGTGCGGGTTAAATATTACGCGGAAAACGAGAGTGACAAAAACTTGCAATCTATCAAGGACACGGTATACAATATAACCAAACACTTAGCGAGTAAGGACGATTGTGTTAAATATTTTATAGACAACGAGAAATGAACAAAGTGCCAGTGCGTATCAGTGTTTTAAAATCATAATTTTAGTCATATACTTTATTCTAAGAAACTATTATTGTAATAACTATACCTATTTTAATTTAATTTACATTGTATTGTATTTTAACTTTGTACTATTTTAAGTTACATGCTTAACAGATTACTTCGTTTTTGATTCTAGAACTCTTTGTGTTGTTGCTAAGTATTAATGTAAATAGTAATAAGTCTTTTTAGTGTTTTTCATGCTCATGCTTACGATTGTAAAGTTATTACGAACATTCATTAATTGTTTGGAAGAATTATAAGTTTGTATGGGGTTATTAATTCTCAATAAAGAAAAATCATTCATTCATTTTCATATTTCATTTATTCTCCTCAAAACATGATTTAAATAAACCAGTTAAAAACACATCATTGCCTATTGTATTATCACTAAATAATACTTGAAAATCTTTAAGACTCTGACCATAATATTTATAGTACAGATACATTAAACAGTACTCTCCACAAACTATAGTAAAGTCATTTTGAATTCGGTTTGTATTGTAATTCCACATTCTAGAATTCCTCGCTAAAAACATTCGGTGGTATCCTTGAGGTGGTCGACCGTATGAATCAAAGTACTGTCCAAAACCATTCTGATCTATGTGTATGGCAACCCAGTGAGAACCTGGTTTGTTATCAGAGTCTAAGTTGCTAACTACATATGTAGGAGTTACTACATGTATTGGTAGGCGATTGGCTGCATATACATTATATTCAATACATGGATCAATTTTCTTTAAGTAATTCTGTATTTCTATTGTATTCATTTTTATTTATCGAATCGCTGCAGAATCTTATCAAGTCGAATGATAAAGTGGTAATGCCGTATATAAGGTTAAGAAGACACTATTATGGTACTTATGTGGTAAGTTTTCTATTTTTTGTGGGGTTGCAAGGATTATGATAAAACAAAAAACTTAATATTTTTTAATTCATTTTATTCGTAACTTACATCTAACAGAAAATCTGAATTAAATTATTCATACTTAATCTAATCTTAAACAGTTAATTTTGTTTTCTTAACTACTATAATCTACTGAAATGTTGCGGTTTTTATCTATTTCAATAACATTATCAAACTCCGCATAAACAATACAATTAATAGTTTGTGACAAAGCTGTTTCAAAACGCACTTCTAATCTCACACTACCATGCTTTACAAGATTCCAATGACTTGAAGAGTTTGCTGATAAATCAGGTGTCAAATCAAATGCCAACATACAATACCCTTGAGCGTATTGTTCTCGGGATATCCCATTACCTTCATTTAGAAAGTGTATACCTGTTCCCGAAAACAATGTATGATATACTGAAGTAAAAATATTGTTCTCAAATGAGGGTTGTAAAGCCTTTGATGGTATTTGTTGGCCGTCTATATATAAACTAAAAGTATTAATGTCATAATTTTGAAAGTTAAATGGGTTCTTAGTGAGGTTTCCATTGAAAGCAGCGTTATTTACAAATCCTACTATACACCTTTTAGGTAATTGCCCTAAGAAAATGTTATCTAGAGTTTTTCCTTGAACACCTGATGGAATTGTTAAAACTTTAACTTCAGCTCGAGTAATGGGGTATGGTTTGGCTGTGGTAGAAGCTAAGACCTTTTGATGAGCAAGTAACACGCTGGGATTGATTCGTGCTCTACGAATTATCAAAGATGCATCCGTAATAGATACCTTTAATTTAAGGTCACCTGTAGAGGCCATTAGATTGAAATTTTCTCTAGAACGAACTAACTTAACACAAATATCAACACCATTGATTAAAAATTTTTCTTGATTGAATAAATCGCCATGCAAGTGACCAATCATTTCCAATTCTTTGCTTTCACTGGCTAGTTCTTGTCTCTTAGTAAATCCTTTATTAGTATCATCGGTGGAATCCATTTTTCCAGCTGTATCTTCATACCATAAGCCACAGGTGAGGTGAGAATTTTTTGCCGCAGGAGCATAGTTCAATAAGTTTTCTATGTACGCACGATAAGCATATGTGTTATTGGGTGGTGATACAAGTTTTTGATTTAAGTACACATCAAGTTGACTGAAGAGTGAGTGCAACCAATTGTTCACCGGAGCAACGACCGTAGATGCGGTGAGTTTGGTGTTATCTTGATTTACTATTTTCGCTTTCAAGTGAATTAACGTATGAGATAAATCTATGTAGTCATCTCCTGCCCCAGGAATTTGAAATTCTATAGGACCATCATCGGCAAGAGATGAAATTGGTTTATAATGGATCCAATTTCCACTTTCAATGCTAGTTTGAGTCGATGGCAATGCAAACAAATCCAATTCGGACTTAATACATTCACAGGAATGACTATGTAAAAAAGACATTTTAATTAATTGTTAGAAAAAATGTCTTTAATTTGTTTTGAAGTAATTTTTGATTTTTTTAGAGCTTTCACTTTCGCGGTCAACGACGGAATGACTCCAGGTAGGCGTTTTCGTTTTGTTATATATCCTGATCCAGACATATTGATTTTATTTATTTTTTCATCGGCCTTGCGTTTCAAGTTGGTACCAACTTCTTTAAGACGTGCTTTTATTGAATCTTCCATAGGTCGCGCACTAACCATATCTGTCAATAGCCCAACACCAGCACTTAATGCCTCTTTACCAACAGCTCGAACACCGCTAGATAGTAATGGTAAAACTGACCTAAACAGTCCCCCAAGAAAACTACCGATTCCATGTCCTTTTTGATAAGGCGCCCCTTTATATACCACCCCTATACCTGAACCAGCCTGATGAGAATAATACCGTTGATAAGGGCATGATATGTCGGAGCGTTCAAAATGCATTATAATTTTTTAAAATGTAGTTTAACACACACCGTTCCAAACTGAAATGGTATCTTTTGTCCGGTGCTCGACCTTATATCTATTTCGATGGTATCGAATTCTCTTCGCATTACTGATAAGTAATGTGGAGGTGAAAATACATGCATTTTATTCGCACCATAGATGTATTTTGAGGGATCTAATGGTATAACTCTTAGAAGAGGTGTCATTACATCACCTACAATTTGAGGTTCAACTATATCGCAGTAAACGAATAGTTGAGATGGTAACCCTAAATGTAAATTAGCTGGACATTTTGCTAAATTCTTTTCAACGAGATTTCTGTTTGGTTCAAATCCCAACTGTAAGCCTAGTTTAGGAGATAATGTCACAGATTTAATTGTTTCGTCTAATACAGAAACAGACACAAATTTGGATATATTATCGTAGCGGAATTTGATTTTTTCCCTTATATTATTTAATGCTGATAAAATATGGTTAATATTATCATAGTTTGTGGCAGGTATATGAGTCTTATAATATACTGTGGATAGTTTGTCTTCATGGGGCATTTTCATGATTTTTGTTATGTAAATAACATTCTCATGATCTTGAACAGTAAACATGGTGCATGGATATTGGAATTCAACGATTCCTACACACCATTCTCCTTCCAATATTATGGGTTTGGGTAATTTTGTTGAAAAAATTGATGTTTTGTTCTCAGGAAAGTATTCCATTGAACTATTGCTAAGTAAAGTTAAATAAAAATCCTTAATCATATTTTTTTCAAACTGGAAGCTAAAATCCAACTATTAAATTTGTTCGGATAACCTTTCCACTTAACTAACACTTGTTGTCTGCTGCCAGAGTAACGAGAACGAATTATTTTATCGATCTTGTGTTCAATGGTGGGGTCATAAATGACCTTTTGTAATTCTCGTTCATAAAACGTTCCTACTATCTCTTCACCATCTAAATCTTTAATAGTATAAACAGGCCACGGAGTACGTTCTATTATAGAAGAAATCACAAATATTTCATCGCTCCAATTAGATTCATAACCTTTTTGGAATACATGTTTATATTTGGTTATTCTAACATGATCACCGAGATGAAACATAGGTAGTATATTTTTTGATGATTTTCCAGATTTTTCATATAAATTACTCCAAACTGTCATTATATTATTAGAATTAACATCTGAAGGACACATTTTAATACTAGAATGAAAACTGTGATTGTAAGAGTGTATCAAATTCTGCAAAATATCAATATATTTATGTGTATTCTTGTGTGTAAAATAGCGCCACATCTTCATTTTTAGCGTTCTTTGAAATCTTTCTACAATACTTGCTTTGATGTCTGGATTATTTGTAGTATAGTAATTAATGTTTTTTGTTTTAAAATATCTTTGAACATCTTTTGATACGAATTCAGTGCCTTTATCAGATTGAATGTGTGTAGGTGTGGTACTAGCTTCATTAAATATACTATCGAAACACTTTTTTACGGTTTCAGAATTTTTCTTTTGCAAGGGTCTGGCATATGCATATTTGCTAAAAACATCAATAACACAAAGAATGTAATTGAAACCTTTATTATCTTTAGAATAAGTTCGCATGTCACTTAAATCGGCTTGCCAAAGTTCATTGAGATTAGAGAGAACGTATTTGTTTCGAGCGAATCTTCTATGTACTGGTTTATGGAGTGTATACGTAGATTGAGATTGCAACCAGTTTTTAACTTCTTCCTTTTTCATTTTACCTTTTATAGCTTTTGATAATTTGTCGATATTACTATATCCAGCGGGGTGTGATACATCATAATAAATTTGATTTATTTCTAATAAGGGGTCCATTTTTCCCAATCAATCTTTTTCTTAATTTTATTTGCGTGTTTAATTTCACTAGTTGGTGTCAAATATACCTCTGTGTTTTGTGGCGGTTGTTCTTCGATGTCTTTTTGAAGTTGAGCTATGTACTCACGTCTTTTTGGGTTGCCAATATATGTTAAAGGTATTTTCAAATCTTTTAACGCTTTAGCAAATTTTTCCCAACCGGGTGGGTCGTTGTTTTTCAATGGTCGCAGTGTATCGCTTATTAAATCGATAATGTTACTGTTAGGAATTACTTCATTATCCACAATCACTGTGCCAGCATCATTCCAATAAATTTTGTTTTTATTTAGCGACACCGAATTCAATAATAACTCACCTTTTTTTTACATATGTTTTTGGTATTAAATTTAAAATTTGTTCTGTTGAATAGAAAGGTTTTTTTTCGAGTGTAAAATGTTCTTGTTGCTTCTGTTCATCACTCAGTGTCTGACTGACAACTACATCTTTATTCTTGATATCATTATTTATATTAAAATTTTTCCAGCTTTCAGATGAGGGTTTATTGTTATCGTCATTTGAAGTTATTATAGGGAGTTCAATGGGACGACGATCTTCTTCCATAAAGTGGAGATATCTTTGTAAAATTTGTAAGTATAATTTACACTTTTTTCGATCATCCATATTACTGCTGAGTATTTTTTCCATTTCGCTATCTAAACGAGAGGTAGGATTTTCATTTCTTTTTTGATTTAACTTATCTATTAAACTTGGGTCAACTAACAGCATTTTTTTGGCGTGTTCCATTTTAAACCAGTCCACTTATCAATCCACTCAAAATAGAACCCAATATGATCGGAAGAAATGCACCACCTTTTTGAACTATTATATTCTTTCTTATTTTATTTGTACTTTTACGTACTAATTTTCGTAATAAGTTTTTGTATTTTTTTAGTTTATTCTTCGATTTTTCTTCAAGATTTATATTTCCTTGTAAAACATTATGAATACATTCACAAATAAAATTAATTTCGTTTTCGTTACACACTTTTAAAAGAGCTTGTTGATGTTTAGGTTTAAGCTTATAAAGAGCATTTAATAAGTGTTCATGCGTCTTTAAGCGTCGATCCATCATTTGCAAATGACGGGTATTTGTTGGTTTTTGACATATTTAAACTCTTTTGTGGGAATGTACACTGTAGGATGACCATCAGAAGGAAAGATCTTTGATTTAATTCGACACATATCAAAAGTATCTTGTTTTAGATCTATCATCAAATAGCCATGTGCTTCTTTTGTAGCATCTCTGTATGAATCTTCTATGAATTTGCTATTTTCTGGTGATACTTGTCGCGCTAAGTAACGTATTTGAGTTTTATCACGTGGGTTTTTGAAATAAATGATGTAGTTTGAATTCAAAGAAATGTCTCTTTGTCCTTTACCTTGATGAAATAAATTTTGAGTAATGTAAAATACACTCAATTTCCTATGATGACTACCTTTAGTAAATATGTCGACAATGCGACCATCAGATTCCCTCATAAGATCATCGATAATGATAAGGTTAGCTTCCTTTCCATCAAACATATTCATATCTGGTATACCCTGATAATAGTTTACATTTGGTACATCATATAAGGGTTGCATCTCATCAAAACACCAAGTAATTTGATGAAAAGTGGTGTTACACATATCATTAATGTATTTAATAAAGTTTGTTACAAAATTAGACTTTCCACACCCACTTGGACCTGCAACTATGGCAGTAAAAGGATGATAAAAGTGAAACATTTTTAAATGCACGTGTGAACTCGAAAAGCGCTTCGGATTGAATAAAACAAGAAGATACGATTGAATGTATTATATTTGATTTTTTTGTTTTACATACAAAGATTACATAATATTCAAATAGTTTGAAAAATGATCACATACAATTCAAAGATGTTTTCAAAAATATTACTGTAATAAAATTAATATAAATTAAAGTTAAATCAGATATAAGAATAAACTTCCTACAGACATTCAAATTTGCATCTTATTATTCATGATACACAAAATAGTTGTCAAAGTATCACAATAAAAAAAAAAAAGAAAGTACATAATAAAGACAGAACATTAAAATAACAAACATACACACACACACATTAACATACATATTTTCGTTGTACAGAATTCATTGATAAAATCAAATGTCCTTTATTTTATAATGACCCCATGCAAGAGTATCTGTTGAATTCTCTATTAAATAACGTTTTGTGTCATTGTGTGATAAAGATATCTTATTGATTTTTTGTGTAAATATAGCATGTTTAATTGATTTGAATCTTATCATTTCACTGTATTGCGTTTTCTTTTCATATAAACATGATTTATAATCGCTGAGACAAAATTTTTTTGTGACACTTTTATTAATCCCTTTTGCTTTACATATACATTTATTTTGCACATCCATTGCATACATTTTAGAGCGAAGACCTACAAACTCTTTAAGAATTTTTCCGTTATTTTCGTCTTTAAAAAATCCTAACCGTTTTTTATTCAATAATGGTAAACCATATTCATTATTTGGTGGATAGTCTGACGTATCAAAGTAGTTGGCTAAATCAAGTTTTATATCAGCATAATAATTTTGCGTAAATATTTGATATATTAAACTATCGGTATCAGTATATAGTAATTTAATATTATCTTGATATTTCAATTTCATATAATCGTAATGGAAATCGTATAGTAATGTTTTCGATATATCTAAAATACAAAAACCGAGGTAAATTGGTTTATTATATAAAACGTTAGTTTTGTGTAATTGTATTGCAACTAAGCTCTCTGAGAATATAGATAAACTATGGAATTCTGGTCTTGCTATCAAAGATTGAGCACCTTGAGTTTTACCACGATTTAACCAATGATTTATTAATTTGACATGAACTCGCTTTCTTACATTTTCCATTGTTTTACCAAAAACAGAATTATTCATAAGTTTAAAAAAATCTTTCTCAAAATCTGAAGTAGCTAATGATCGCATATGAGTGTTTAAGTCTATGTAACTTTTCAACCATGCAGATTGTTCAAATTTTAAAATTCTATGAATTTTAACTAATCTGAGACCATTTTTTAAACATTGTTTGAGGTTTCTATAATGAATGACGTAATTTTTTTTATCTTTTAAATTTGGAATCAGTTTCTTGTCTTTGCTGCTTCCTAAACATACGTTTTCTGGACAAAATGGAAAATCTGAATGAAAATCATGTAAAGTTTTTGAATATTCTAAATCTACTTCCAATATAAACCCATTTTTTGCATCATCGGCTATATTAAAATCTGTATCTATGTCGACCCATTCAAATTTGCCTGTCGGGAGACATTGGGACATAGCCCAACCATAAAGGTTATTTGCGTCTAAGTACATCAAAAATGAAGATGGTTTATTTGAATTGTATTCCGACATAAATATGTTATTTGCCACTGCATGTCTATTGCTGCATTGTGATATACCACCCCGAATATTATTTGCTATAAACGTAACCTTGTCGATATCTGTTAAGAGTTCCAAATTTATCTTGGTAAAATTTAACATAGCATCCCAACTTAAACCAGGTGCTGTATAATAGTGGGCAGGATCTAAACCGTATGTATTAAGACAGACATCCCTAAAATTTTCAAATATATCTGCTAACAACAATACATCTGTTTTTAAATACAGGTCTGAATATTCACCCATATTCTTACAATTAAAATGTTTCCACACGTCTTGGGCATGATGGTATTCACTTTCTGTAATGTGACTATCATTTAAAGAACTATAAAACTGATTGCGAGTGGGAAGAGAAGTTATTTTTAAAGAATCAAATGTTGTCATGTATTCGTATGGATATACACCTTTTCTTATTAAACGTTTAAAATCTTCTTCACATGGATATTTTAACTTGAGTTCACGAAATTGTTCGGGTAGTAAGTTCTGAGCTAATTTGTTAAGGCTACTTGACATAAATTTAAAAGAATCAAGAAATCGTAATTTTACAACTCTGTTGTTGATTTGTAAAATTTTAGAAAAAGAAATGTATTTTTCCTTGTTCTCAGGAATAAGTTCAATGTCACCTTTCTCGAAATCAAGACCATGCACTATGAAATGAGCGTCATAATTACTTAAATTATGTAAAAACACTGGTACAAAATTAGGAGCTTTGTATTTCTGAGAGCATACTCTATGAGCTACACCTTCATATACTCCAGTATGCCAATTGTAAGATACTGTGCTATCATTGTTTAATTTAGTAGCACAAATGTAACACGAATCACTTTGACTGATATTTATTTCATTTTCTTCAGTTAACGGTAAAGGTGATTTTACAAAAGAATTTTTTTTACAGATATTTTCTAAATCTGTGTTAATGAATTGCATAAATTTTAGTGCGCAATCTTGTCCTGTATAAGACCTATATACTGAAAGATTATCATCATACGAACATTTAACATAATACCCAAAACTATACGTTTCATGTTTTTGAATATTAACAGTTGAAGATTGATTTGGATTGTTAGAACAACTCTCTATTGGATTTAAAAATGCTTCAAAGTCAGCATACACAACGAATGGAACTCTTAATTTACGTTCATAGTTATTAATTGAAATTTGGTTTGATGGTATTAATTCATTAAACCAGTTTCTTTTGCTATCGCTTTCCGATGGTAAATTTGTGCACACATTGAAACAGTCGTTTTCTTGGTGTCGTTTTAAATTATGTAATGATGGAAAACTTAATAAACACCCATCACAAATATGAACTGCATGTTCAGAAGTCGATAACTGTTTAGATAATAATCTCGAGAGGTTTTTAATAAAACAGTAATGACCTTTAGAACCTTGAGATATATACAATAAGTTCAAGTGAGTAGTTTTTCGGCGTTTCGTAAAGTGTAATGGACCTACAACTTTATTTGATTTGCTTATTGAATCATATTGTAATCCAAAAACATTAATACTCATACTGTTCAATTTTTCAAACTTATGGATGTCGTTAATTTTTATAGGAAATGATAGGTTATCAAATTTTAACTTATTTTTGTGTATTATATAAGATGATACCCTATTGGAACTATGAGTGACTGGAAATAATCCTGACAAAACTGCCCAACGAAAGCATTCGTGATCGTTATTTTGAACATTGATTATAGCTTTCTTGTGTTTTATGTCTAACGGTAGGTCTATGTATGAAGATCCACGCAATGGGTTAAATTTGTTGATATTCATATCCAAGTGATTTATTTTAACTAAACTCCATCCACTACCTTTTTTTTGAAAATTTGTCATTTTGTTTGTGACTTCGGTAATTATAGATGAGAAAATAATATCTTTATCATCACCTTGACAAACAAGATAGTTTGAAATTTGAAAATCAAAAATATTTTGTAGATTTTTAGTTTCTTGTGTGAAATCCGCATTGAGAATAAAATTAACTTTTACAACAGAATATTCTAAAATAGATCGTTCTAGTAATGTGTATATTATATTTTTAATATTTTGTAAAAATAATTCAGGTGATTCAAACTGCGTATCAGAAACTAAATTAGATTTCACTCGATATGTAATAATTCTATTACCAAAAGCAGTATCAATGAATTGAACATTAGGTAGATTATTATCTCTTCTAATTAAATTATTTTTATGTTTATTGCTCTTATAGTGACTGGTCATATATTTTTTTGACACATGTATGTGACACTCAGGACATTCAATTTTATCATTATGCTGTTCTGTACTTACATTTACAACGGTACCCAGCGATGATGTAGATGTTGAAGGAGCTTCAAGACGAATATTTTTTCTTCTATTTAACGGATCCTCTTCAAACAACTCAGTTGTCGCTAATCTTTTCCTTTTTCTGCTACCTTCTCCATTCTGCATAGATCTGATGAATAAGAAAACTGTTAAAAATTGTGATCTCACGTAATAAGCTTCTTACTATATTTCTATTCTTTAAATAGATACTAACATGTTTTGTTATTTACACTGAAAACAATATGCTTTCATTGATAATACACCATCAATATCATCCTCATCGGTATGAGTTTGCTGTAAGGTTCTATGACCACTACATGGTGTAAAATAAGGAGAAATATCAGGATCTCCCAACATTGACACTGGCAAAACATTTTGTATATACCAAAACCGTATGAAACGATGATATTTATTTAGAATAATATTTTTATCGAAACTAGCAATCTCACTCTGCGATAAACTAGAAATATCAAAAGAGTGGTACATTTCGGTTGCACACTAATGTTAAAAATATATAAACGGGAGAAACAAGTGGAATGATTGTGCAAAGATGTCCCAACCATTATAAATACTTGAATTGTATCCCCTCTTCGTGGATTCCCAAAACATGTTGCAACAAGTCTTAACATAATAAAAAATGTTATACTTACGTTTCAACTTGTCTTTGTTCCATTTTATCACAGAGCTCGTAAAGTTCTTTGTCGTATTGTGATGACATCAGGTCCATAGATTCAATGTTCTCGAGAAGTGCGACGAGTTCCATGTTGTGTAAATCACAGCTTGATATTCCATCCATCGTGAGCAATGTCTTCGTAGTACCTTCTTACTTTAATAAACACTACCCTAAACAATGCAATTTAACTTTAAACTATCCAAACAATTAATGAATGTTCGTAATAACTTTACAATCGTAAGCATGAGCATGAAAAACACTAAAAAGATTTATTACTATTTACATTAATACTTAGCAACAACACAAAGAGTTCTAGAATCAAAAACGAAGTAATCTGTTAAGCATGTAACTTAAAATAGTACAAAGTTAAAATACAATACAATGTAAATTAAATTAAAATAGGTATAGTTATTACAATAATAGTTTCTTAGAATAAAGTATATGACTAAAATTATGATTTTAAAACACTGATACGCACTGGCACTTTGTTCATTTCTCGTTGTCTATAAAATATTTAACACAATCGTCCTTACTCGCTAAGTGTTTGGTTATATTGTATACCGTGTCCTTGATAGATTGCAAGTTTTTGTCACTCTCGTTTTCCGCGTAATATTTAACCCGCACATCAGCATGTTTCCATTGTTCCGTCGGTGCGATGTTTTTTATTTTATTAACATCATACACCTCAATTTTTATGAGGTGTGATGCAGAACTGCTGTCATCGCTGTTTGTTTTTATGTATGAAACACCACCACTCGTCGCTCGACCAACACTAGATGATTTTTTTGTCGTTGTCTTCCTTTTCTTAGGTTTTTCGAAAAATTCGTCAATGTTGTTGCATTCCATGGATCTTTTGTTTGCTATTATCGCTTTTTTGACTTTAAAGGCGAGTGTACCTTCTTCATCACTAGGTTCATCTATATCTTCAGCATAATAGTAATTTTTGAAAGTATTTTCCGAAAACTGTAATAAAATGAAATAAAACTGTTAATAAAACAAATCGGTTAAGGAAGTATTATATGATAAATACTTATAGGTATGCGAAGTATAAATGTACACTAAAGTAACATTGATAATTTTATAAGAGATCAAATGTAACGAAAATAAAACTGTAAATAAAACAAATTGGTTAAGGAAGTATTGTATGATAAACACTTATAGGTATGTGAAATAAAATGCACTACAGTAACTTTGATAAATTAAATAAGAGATCAAATACAACTAAAATGCATTAACCCAGTGAACAACACATAACAAATACAATTAATAAAACATCTGGTTATAACAATTTTAGATCAAAGTATAAGAAGGTACTTACATTCATTTTATATCAGCTTCAGTATTTACTATTACACTGTTTTACTATCACTTCACTATTACCAACAACTGGAGATCACACTTCGAAGAGAGCACAGAGTGGAATACGATATCGTGTGATTTTGAGTTTGGCTTTTATATGGAGAGCGAGTATTGTTTCCTTGCAGACAGGATCCAACATGTTCAACTTTCACTTTGAACGTTCCATTGAATACGTAACATCAGGAAATGGGAATAATAGGATCCGTAACTGTTGTTAAAAATAATGGACAGGCAATTAATCATTGACAATGAGAAGACCCGAAGGGTTTTACTTAGAATTTGAGAAACGTATGGTGTATTGTAACGATTGATTTATGTATTATAAACACTGCCCGTAATGCATAAAGGGTGAGTAATGGGTAATTGTAAACGGTTTTTAACTAGAAACACGAGTCCATAGGAATATGGAACAAAGACATTTGTATTCTTCAAATAAAAAGTAAAAAAGGGTCGCTGTAGAAATACAAAAGCACAACGAAACAAAGGGAAAAGGTACAAGCTTGAGAGGACCGTAAACCATGCAACTCCAATTCGCGGTTTATATCTATCTCGCGGGCGATATTAAATGGAATCCGCGGATTAGTTCGCGGTTGGTATTAATGATTAATGAAATCCGCGGAAAAATTCGCGGTAGGTATAAATCCGCGGAAAAATTCGCGGTAGGTATAAATCCGCGGAAAAATTCGCCGTAGGTATAAATCCGCGGAAAAATTCGCGGTAGGTATTAATTAAAGCCGCGTAAAAATTCGCGGTAGGTATCAATGAAATCCGCGGAACAATTCGCGGTAGGTATAAATTTAATCCGCGGGTTAATTCGCGGATTGTACGCGCCGAAATTGGAGCAATCGAAATTATTGACGAACTAGGCCAGTGTGGCGCCAACCGGCCCCCGAACGTGCTCCAGAACCGTCGAATCCCTTACTACTTATTTAGATGACGAAACGAGCGAACCGCTCGCCTGATTGTAAGCAACACGACCACCCATAAAAAGAACTTTGAATTACAAAGTACTGCGTGGCATTTCTCTGGGTTCTTCACTCTGAAGCTTGGCGATAGACATAGACATTACGGTGGTACCTATCCACACAGTACTTCGCATACTGAAGACCTACGGCCTACCACCAGTAGAATTGTCAGTATAATCCATATAGTGAAACAAAGTTCCCTTTTACCTTCTTAGAAAACATCCTCTCGATATTCCTCATGTAAATGACGCAGGGTTGGAACACCCTGGCGGCTTGAAACACTTGATTTATAAGCTTGGCGGGTTTCTCCACCACGGCGCTGAATACTTCAGGCGTTATGTCTATTTTTATTGCATCTAAAGTATATAACGCACTATATTATAAGAGTAATATTGAAGTCTGCCTTAGTGGCATAGTTGTATTATGGTTTTCTACTCAGTGTCAGTCCGAAGTCTGAATTTGTGCCCGATATGACGTTAGGATCGCCGCCTATAACATGGGGCGGAATTTGCACGGCTAAAAGTGGGTGCACTAGTTGTGCCTCTGCCTACCCCTTCCGGAATTAAAGGCTTGAGTGTGTGTGTAACATTGAAGACCTAAATCAAATTGGAGCAGAGTAAGATCATCTTATGACACTCTTTTTAATTTCATACCAATCATTTCTACCTGGCGTTCTCCTGGATTAATGCCAAATTCCTCATTACACTTACTTAACTCCCCGGCAACGCAATCAACCAGGAACGATTTCCCGTTCCTCTCAGGGCCTAGTAGCATGACGGACTTGTTTCGCTTGGCCCCGGGTTGTATTCCCGATGCCAAAACACATGACAATATTAAACGGTTTCTTATGTCTCCATATCCTGGTGGTGGAAACCTAGAGACAGTTTATTTGAATGACAATTAATGAGCCTGGACTAGGTGGTAGGTTTTCGTGTGTGAAGGATGGTTTGGTGTGGAAGGAAAATAATATAAGTTCTCTGTAAGCAGTTTTGATAGCAGTTATACAACACTTGACTTACTTGGATAATCTTTGACACATCACACACAGCTAAATCAAGAATATTATTCCGCGTAAGGATTTTCACGCCGGCGAGGTCACAACCAAAACATAAATAATAACATTTACTACGATATTTAATATTTTATCTACAAAGCATAATCTCTTAAAAATAAAAAGGATTTTCCTCGTTCTTTTTTTAAGTTGTGAGGTGTTAGCGACGCAAATACTTTTTGATAGAATTGTAGTTTTGGCTTCTATACATATTTAATACGGAATAGCGAATTAAAAAATGATATTATGTTTTAAGATTTTCCTCTCAGTCTTGTATGATTTATGTCGTCGTATGAAATGTAATAAGTTAATTCGTTTGGAGATTTTCTAAACATAGTTTTAATTCACGAACCGGGTACTGGGACAGCGGTAACAAAGTGTATTTTTCAACTAAGTAAATTTAAAAAAAAATCATGCCTTTATTACAATTAAGTTTTAATATTTAAATTAGCAGATACAATGCTAATTTAAATATTTCAGTATAGTAAATGTATTCATTGTGGGATATATTTTTTTTGTAGAAGGTAGTTAGAGGAGCTGGTGTTTTCTCAGATGGTCAAGTACAATCAAGTAATAAAATAAGGGTAAGGAATTAATGGGGGTCCAAATTCATACTGATCCCACAAAGCTACCTCTTCACCCCAGCTATCTATGGACAGTGGGTCAGGAGATCCTCCATATCCAACTTGTTTATTCTAGAAACAAAACTACGTTTCTACAATTTACAGTTTCTAACCTAGCAAACGGGTCCATTAGATTCATGTCGTACGCTGCGTAGTTCGAGTCCCCGTAGATGTCTTTTATTTTGGCTTTCGGTCTTGATATTATACCCAGATCGAATAGTTCCTGAAAAAATAATACACATGAGAAACCGTGGACAATAATTATACATACATACATACATATACATATACACTCACGCCTGTTATCCCCGAAGGGGTAGGCAGAGGCGCAGCTAGTGCACCCACTTTTCGCCATTATTCCGTCCCATGATGTGATAGGGGGCGAGCCTATCGCCATATCGGGCACAAATTCCAGACTCCGAGCTGATACTGAATAGAAAAACTCAATATCACTTTGCCCGACCCGGGGATCGAACCCGAGACCTCAGCTTTGCAGTCGTACTGTAATACAACTACGCCACCGAGGCAGTCAATAATTATATGGAGATTTATTAGTTTTATACGAAAAATAATATAGCGCTTAGACGTCCGTGTCGTACAAATGCGGTCAGCTTGATGACCCAAACAAAACGTTACTAAACTACTAGTCTAAACTAGTCGCCTTAAGAACTTAAGAGACCGTTAGTATTATAGTATTGGTTTATAAAACAACTTGACAACGTCTGCACGACGACTAATTACATTAACTTCTCAACTATTAAAACAAAAAAGTCTTTAAACTTTTATATTAAAACCGTAATACTTATAAAGGCGGATTTGACAGATTGACTGACTTCGTTTTACCTCAAATCCCTGAAGGATATTATCATCTATATTCAAAGGCTTGGGCGGCGATGCCGGCTTGGGCTTCTTCCGTTGGTTCAGTTTTGGATACTTCCATCCCACGTTTTTGTACATTATTTGATGCATTTTCACCAACAGCTTTTGGTCCGCCCTGAAATCAAATAATCTCAAGGGAAAGCGAAAGAACGGACCAAGGTTGTGAGTGGGATATGTGTATCCGACAGGATAGTGGTCACCGTAGACAAGGTGTGAACAACCCGCATAGTAGTCCACGAAAGTGTGTCGCGATTCGGAATCAGCATGTATACAGCATGGATTATTTAAATGGGGCAGCAAGGCAAGCTACCTTAACAGCTGTAGCAAAAAGAAAACTTTCTAAGGGGACTGTCCTTCATTTTTAAAGACATTAATATGTGCATTTACTGATTTTGAAAAAAAATTGTCACCAAGAAAAGAGGTAATTTATGCAATTTTGTTCTTGATGCCATTGATCTTGTTGCTTATAACGTTCAAAAGGCTATGAGACCATTAGAGGTTTCAGTATGAAGGTCTGCAATTACAAAAATAACTTCCTTCGTACATTATTTAGAAAATGCGACCCTAATTCGCGTGTAAACAGAACAAAACTTTGTATTCAAGTTGTTAATTTTTACCGGATTTTAATAATTCTATATATGACGTTGGAATTTATATAACGTAAATATTTGATGAATGTGCAAAAAAAATTATTGAGCAAAGGCCGGCCATGAACTTTGTATAAAGAAAAATCAACAAAAACATATAACGCAAAAAAACTTGTTTCAAATATTATCACATAGCATTCTTACGTTATTAGCTAAGCTGCTATGGCAAACTACTGATTTAGTTTTGTGGCCAGTTACGAATTATATTTTGTAATCGACTCCAAAAAAAGGATGTAGTTCTCAAATTGCTGGAATCTTTTTTTTTCAAGGTACATTTGCTGATTACTCGAAGACGCCTGAAGTGATTCGAGCTTTTTTTGTTGTTTAAAAAAGTATAATTCCTAGGTTGTCCCATTGGTACCAAGTCAGGAACTGATGATGGTATCCTGGAGGTATCGAGAGAACTCACCGAAATTTATGGGCACACTTGAAGCGATTTGGGTAGTTTTTATAGTGACTCGTGCGATTTTTACTAACATAAATCGCTTTAAAAAAATGTCGCCATCTCGGGTACAAATTCCATATTACGGGCTGATACTGCGTAGAAATAACCCAATACACCTTTTCCCCGACCCAGGATTAGAAGCTGGGACCTCAGAGCGATACTACGCGATACCAGGATACCAGGATAAAAATAGCTTATAAACATTCAGGGGTATTAAAGCTTCCTATTAGTGAAATAATCATTATTGGAGAAATAGTTTATAGTTTGATATTTTCCTCTCCAATTAAAATCAAATAGCACTTTTTGCGTTGGCTGCTTCGCCGTTGTCATATAAAAGTTACCCAAGCGCAGTGGTGATAGCAGAATCGAATCACACTGAATCGAAACATGCGCTATGACTTGTCCTTCAAACGAGGATCAAAAAAGAATGCTCAGCTCCTGGTAGACAACGGCTTGCTCGTGCCCTGGCAATGCCTAAAGTCCATGGACAGCGGACATTGCCATCAGACATACCCCTTGCTCGTTTGTCTGCTAAGGCAATAAAGAAAAGGCTTCATAGGAAATTTAATAATAATAATAAAATAATAATACCAGCCCTGTATTATTATACTGCCCACTGCTGAGCACGGGCCTCCTCTACTGAGGGGGTTTAGGCCTTAGTCCACCACGCTGGCCTAGTGCGGGTTGGTAGACTTCACATACCTTCGAAATTCTTAAAAGGAACTTCTCACGTATACAGGTTTCCTCACGATGTTTTCCTTCACCGTTAAAGCGAACGATAATTGATAAACAATAAACACATAACTTCGAAAAGTCAGAGGTGTGTGCCTTGGGTTTTGAACCTCCGGACATTGTCTCGGCAGACCGTTCCATTCCCAACTAGGCTATCGTCCGCCTATAGGAAATTTATAGCAGGTTATTTAATGCGAATTCCATTCTACTAAGGCTCGTTGGACCAAGTTTTCTAGGTTGCAATATAGTAATGGGTACCTCATCAGCTCGTCGACGTAAACCCTGCAGTCCTGATGTAGCTGGCACATGAGATCATCAGTCATGATGGACTTGATGTAGCCGTACACGTTGTCTCCGCACTGGTGCCGTGGAACTCTGTCGAACATCGACCACGCCGCTCTGTACTTGTTTAACGCCTGAGGATAGAGAATAGTTCTAAATTAACAGTTGATACGCTATTACGTATTGTTTTGATTCCACACAAACATACGATGTTTGCCGTGGGTACTATAAGGAACTAGTTATGATTGACAGCCGGGGGATCTCAAAAAAAAAACAAAATTTACCACGAGGTGAATTAATTTATCCTACTATATTATAAAGGCGAAAGTTTGTAAGTATGTATGGATGATTGTTACACTTTCACGCAAAAACCACTGAACGGATTTCTATGAAATTTGGCACACGGGTAGATCATGTCCTGGATTAACACATAGGCTACATTTTATCCCGGGAAAATAAAAAGGCGGGACTTTTATCCCGGAAAAACTTGTTAACGCGGGCGGAGCCGCGGGCAAAAGCTAGTTTTTAATACTTTACAATAAAGTATTTAAAATTATGACACGTAGTCCGCTACAACGACGACAGGTGGACCATCAGAGTCGTGAAATGGCAAGGCCCTACGGGTCGTAGGGTTAGAGGCCGCCCGTGCGCTAGATGGACAGATGAACTGGCTAAAATAGCAGGAAAAAATTGGTTATCCTTGGCTAGACATAAAGAACGATGGAAGTCCTTGGAGGAGGCTTTTACCCGAAGGGGGTCCATATAAGCCACAACAAATTAAATAGAATTAATTAATATAATCATACATTGTAATTGTAAATATTTATTAATGAATTTTACTTATCCTATTTATTTATCACATGTATTTTAATGTAAGTAGGCCTAAATGGAAATAAATAAAGCTTTATTATTATTATTATTATTATTTAAAATTATCTTAATATTACGAGTGTCCTAACGACCTGATATTTGGAAGACGAAAGGCGGCCCGCGGAGTCCGTCGAATCGTTTTATGCACGTGGAAAGATTGCGAACCCGATGGTGGCATGATGATTCAGTGTAGGGGACTACACTGTCTCGGGACATTATAAACTTTATGACATCTAGATTAAAAACAAACACTTAGAAATCAAATTAGTATATACTTTGTCTTATTGTAGTGTATGTACAGAAGAAATCTTTTAATTTTGTAAGGCTCTACATCACAAATTCAAAGATAGCAAAACAACTCTTGTGAGTTGTCAACGCAAGCCAGAAAAACAAAGTGGTTCCTAAGATGGTATAATGACCACTGAATAATATGAAAAATCACAATGCCTGACTGCATATCGTTTCGAATCTTGAACGGACAACTTTTATCAAACATTTCTTTGTTATTGCCTTGGAAGGCATACAAGCAAACGGCTCGAGCTGAAATAGGATGGGGCCTTCGTTGGTCATAAATGCGCAGCTGTTCATAAACTTTTATTAAAACCCATGTGACTTGCGATCGCTGTCATTACATTCTACGATAATGACATTAAGCGGTGCTCCACAGAAATTTTGATTTTTGCTGTGTTTTTGTATAAAAAGCGACCTTATATTCAGCCCTGCAGATGTGGTTTTTATTTGTTAAATGTGTGCCATTCGTGTCTACCTCGCCCCCCGTCAGGATTGACAGAAAAAAATGTTTGCACATTATTGGCATATCGTGTCCATGGGTTAAATAGTCTAAGTACATAGCAATCAAACTACCACATTACGTCAAACTATCAACCCAGTCCAGCCTATCCCTTTCATCGTTTCCTCAAATAAAATTACCTGCAGCAAGCTGTCCATGTGCTCGGAGCTCTCCACCTTATACCCGACGTCGGCAAAAGGGTTGCACCTCAATTTGAACAGCTGCTCTGCTTCTTTCTTCTTCTGCTCTCTTTCTGCTTCTGCTTTTAAAGCTGCGTCGAGTTTCGCTTGCTCTTTCTCTAATTTCAACTAAAAGTATACTAAAACTAGAGTATAGTGACGTATAATAATTGTAGTCAGTTAAAGTTAGGTCTAGAAATTGAGAAGTTTTTACGAGATGAAAAGTACTTTAATACATGACATCCTATAACATTTAATTGTCTGTAGAGGCACCAATTCCAATCAAAACTAGTACAGCCATTCAGTAAAATTTAGAAAGGCAAATTTCAAAATATATAGCGATCATACTGTATTACACTCTCATGAAAATAATATAGATTGAAAGAAAGAAAGAAAGAAGAAAGAAAGAAAAACATTTATTGACAATATTGGGTGGTGACAATTCATCATGGTAACAAACAAACAAAAAAAAAAAGATTGAACGTACCTGTTCCGGTGTCTTTCCTTTGGTTGCCGCCTCTATCCTTTCATCTTCTTCCCTCTTCTCTTCTACTGTGGGGTATTCCCCACGCAGGACCAGCATGGTCCCGCCTTCGATGTCGTAAGGATAGTCAGGGAAGAACCCGTAGCCATAATACCTTATAATTCGTGAAATATAAATGAGGACTTTCGTATGTGCCTGTCTAAAGTAGATTAGACTGCTTTGTCTATTTCTACCATCATATAGTATATATAATGTGCAAGCAGTATGAGCGTAGCTAGCCATGGGCTTAGGGTGGAGTAGCAGTATAAAATAATAATTTGTAAATAGCAAATTATACCCGAAGTCTTATCCCGGTTAATTTATTTTGTGTCGATTGACGACTGTCGTGTGTCAATTTTCTTATGGATATTAAGTATTGTAGTTAGTACCTAGATAATTTAGTTATTTAGATTAGATTAGGTACCTTACAGGTCAGAGCTAGGGTGGGGCTGCCCCACCGAGTCTACGCCCATGGCAAGTAGTGAGCACTGCTGTACGGCTTAAAGGTATTATCCAGTACGTATAAAAACAGGATGTTACGCCATTTGAAGGTTTTTTTTTGTTTACGCGGAGAAAGTGAATTATTACCACCGCCCAGTGTTCAAGGGGAACGACTGAGCGGTTATGTTGGGTTCACCGTGCCTTACGACCCGACGTTGAGCCGCCCGGAGAGATGGAAAACGTCGGGCGACCGCCGGGCCGAGTCCCTAACCTATGTACACCGCACAGCATACCAATCAAAACTCCGCGGTGGCCATCTTCGGCGCATTAGGGACGGCTGCGGGCTTCCTCCGACTCACGTCTAAGTTGTCGTCCGCAACCACGGCAGCGTGAGGCCTAACCGCCACGCTGCCGTCCATGACGGGGGTCACAAAAGTTGGCTAGACTAATAGGTGGACGGCCCCTTCCGCCCACCCGTTACCCCCGGTGGCCCCTATTAGTCGCCTTTTACGACAGGCAGGGGATACCGTGGTGGAATTCTCCAAACGCCCCCAATCCACAGGGCGGGAGACGTCGGTCAGTCGTCCACCCGACGCCTCCTACGTCTCGTCTGGCGGCGGGAGGGATCACCACTGCGCTGGCGATCCCTCTCGGCACTCTCCTTCCGCGAGAGGACCACCTCGTAGAAGTGGGCCACCGCCTGCCAGGCCTCCCGGCCGCCGACCATGGAAGCGACTACGGCCGGCAGCGAGAGGTCTTCTCCGACGACTGCTCTGAGAGCGTTGCGTTCTTCATCCCAACCTGAGTAAAACTCCAACGTGTGTTGGGCCGTGTCCATTGGGCAGTTGTCACAATAGTGACACACGGCCGACTCCTCTATCCCCACCACCCGAAACAGGAACTCACCGAAGCAGCCATGCCCGGTGAGCACCTGGGTCAGGCGGTATGTTGCCGCTCCGTGGCGCCTGTCCAGCCAATCGGCCAAGACAGGACGCACTGCCTCTACGACCCCGTATGCAATTTGACGTTTGCCTGAGCATAATGAGTCTAGTGCAACGCCATGTAGTAAATAGAGTAATTCAAACTTTGTGGTGGATTGAATAGTTCTTACCGGTAATGGGAAGTCGTAGAGCTTATCTTTAGCAAAACTTGCTCGTCAATTGCATTTAGTAACATAAATTTTAATACACCAGGAATCTATCATAAATGTTTTCAGTTAATAGCTCAAACATACCTACTACTAAAAGACCTACTATCGTATGTACTATGTACTAACCACTCCTTAAACCACGCATTTATTTGATCCGTTATATCATCGATCTGGTTGTTTTTCTTAAACAATATTAATCTTTTGTTCTCTTTCTCCATCTCATTTTTGTACGTCTCTTGTAACTTCATTCTTGTTTTGCGGCGTCTATCGTAAATCTGTGGTTGAATTCTGAATTTATAACACACACACACACACACTCACGCCTGTTATCCCCGAAGGGGTAGGCAGAGGCGCAACTAGTGCACCCACTTTTCGCCGTTATTCCGTCCCATGATGTGATAGGGGGCGAGCCTATCGCCATATCGGGCACAAATTCCAGACTCCGGGCTGATACTGAATAGAAAAATTCAATATCACTTTGCTCGACCCGGGGATCGAACCCGAGACCTCAGCTTTGTAGTCGTACTGTAATACAACTACGCCACCGAGGCAGTCTGAATTTATAATTCGTCGTTAAAAGTTGTTTATTGTCAGTAAATATAATTTTGTTTGTTAAATCGGCGATAGTTTAGTTGGGAATGGACCGAACTACTGAGACAAAGGTCCGCAGGTTCAAAACCCAAGTTACATGTATTGTTGTGTGACTTTTCGAAGTTACATGTATTGTTTCAAAAGTATCGTTCGTTTTAACGGTGAATGAAAACATCGTGAGGAAACCTACATACCAAGAATCTGACATAAGACTTTTACACGGTATTTGTAGTCTACTCCTCGCACTAGGCCAACGTATTGGACTGATCTCAGTAGTAGAAAACGCTAGTGGTCAGCAATGGGCAGTGTAATATAATACAGGGCATGTATAATAATGGTATAATGAAGTTAGACGACCATGCTGTAGATTAGTAAATTTTTGTTACCTTTTCGTTTTCTTCATGTAAACTCAAGCGTTTTTTAAACGGGTCAGCTATGCATCCGATCAGTGTGTCCTCTTTGATTTTCAGATTATTTTGCCTTTTTATTTTCATATACAGCCTAAAAAGGAGTTATCCGCTTTTTATATGGCTGTTGGGCCTCAAATTTAACCAAATAACTAACCAAAACCTCAACACGCGTTTACGCATACCATGCACAGCATTGTCTTTGTTTTTGAATTACCAAAATATGCTTAGTTACCTATAAACTCTTTGAATTAATTTAGCAGCATTATTTTTTATGTGCAGCGGAGCTTCCATGGTTTTCTCGACATAGTACATTTTTCGCAGTCGGTTTTTATTTCTGCAGTCTTTGACGTAATATTGTCTGAAAAAAATATAATAGCGTAGAACGTCGTATAAAAGGAAAGAGGGTGGTTTAACGGTAGTAGGGGAAGAAAGTTTAATATGAACTGTAGTGATTTTGCTCAGTCGGGACACATCCTCCTGCTGATATCCAGTTCATAGTTATAAAAGGAAATATATATCAAACCCAGGACCATCCACTAATGAATCTATACTTACATGTTGCCGGAAAAAACCAAACCAAGGAAGCACTGAGTATTACATATACTTTATACGCATTGTCTCATACCTATTTTAAAAAATTACGTTTTAATTTACCTGTATCGTTCACATCTCTGTATTATTAGCGTCTGAACAGTGTCTTCTGACATTGTTTGTATTATCTCGTCCACATCTAAAATATTAAAACATTAGTATCAACTAGTGTCTTTACGTTTCCCTTATACGCACTCCGTCTCTGAAGGTACCTAGTTATCGCTAAACTTTTAGTTGGCAGAAATCTTCTTCAACGGTAAACGCGCGTGAGTATTTATTGCATTTTTCTTATAGCAATGGCGAGACGAGCATGTCGCTCGCCTCATATTAAGCAACACAACAGTCCATAAACAGTTGCACCATACAGAAATTACAAAGTACTGCAAGGCACTCCACTGCGCTTGTCACCCTGAGACAAGATGTTTAGTCTCATAATGCCCAGTTATTACAAATAAATAAATTTGCTTGTGTTAATGACTGCCTCGGTGGCGTAGTTGTATTACAGTACGACTGCAAAGCTGCGGTCTCGTGTTCGATCCCCGGGTCGGGAAAAGTGATATTGAGTTTTTCTATTTAGTATCAGCTCGGAGTCTGGAATTTGTGCCCGATATGGCGATAGGCTCGCCCTCTATCACATCATGGGACGGAATAACGGCGAAAAGAAGGTGCACTAGTTGCGCCTCTGCCTACCCCTTCGGGGATAACGGGCGTGAGTGTATATGTATGTATGTATGTATGTATGTAAATAAATTACGCTGGCTAGAATGTCCTTCAAACCGGAACTCAGCAATACATGCACATTGCTGCTCGGCGTTAGAAGTGAGATTGCGGTGGTACCAAACGGCCCCTCGCATGACCATTGCATTTGTTTTACTGCTTCTATACCAGCGTCTGTCTGTTTGGCCACTTTGGGACCAGTCTTTAAGGATATTCGAGACAGTATCTACAATATTGGGTATTAAGAGGACGAGCACAATATGCATATTACCTATATACAGTAGGGTAGACTGGGTACGGTTGAAACATTTTTGCGTTTATCGTCCATAGCATCGAGATTACTTAAGCGAGCGATAACGGAAATATATTAAATAAAAGTCCGTGTATCTCTCCACTAATGGGCAATGTTATTTGGGATCACGCTAATGTATTTTATGTGTAAAATCGAATTAAAAAAAAAAGTAATTTGTTTCAACCGTCCCCATGCCAGGGTCGGTTGAAACAGTGCCTGGGGTCGATTGAAACACAATATATACTATAATCTAAAATTATTTTTAATATGCGTTCAACGGTTTATATTAAGTATAACATAAACTACGTAATGAATAGGTGTTGGTGATGATTTTTTTGTGTAATATTAGTATTCTACTTGCTATTATATGTCTTTAAAATCAACAGCATTAACTAATAACTAGATTATAGGACTCCAGTTAAGAAAAACTTCATACATGACTATAAACATCTACATATTAATGTACGTATAGATAAACAAATGACAAAATAAATCAACAATACTTTTTGTTCAGATTTAAAAAAAAATAACACTTCCGCCATAACTATATTATATATTTAGAATTTTCATACTTTCATATATTTGGAAAAAACTAAAAACTTATTATTTTTATAGAAAACAATAATTTAAACAAAAATACTTAAGCGGTTACGCGAACGTTCGGTATCACAATTGTGGCAAACATAACTAAGACACCGTCTGTGCACTCTTCATGCGCCCCCAGTTTACATCCTGAGCATTGTATCAATTTTTCTTTCGGTCTGCTCTCTGAATATGCTAACATACAAACAAAGCAGTAGCACTCCTCTTCTGATGATGATGATTCATGTCGCGTATTTTTTTTTCTGTTTGTAGCATTTCTTTTAGTCTTTTCTCCATCTAATCTTTTCGTAACTAGGTATATTGATACCTCAACAGACAACAGTGGTTCAGTCCATTTTTTTCTGCCGCTGTTCTTAACAAAGATCCCGCTTTCACATCTTCATAGGCTTGTTTATACATTGATAAATAAGCCTGACCTCTCGTAGTCGTTCTTTTGCGTACCCTTGGCATCAAAAAAACAAGAAAATGAAATAAATGTACCGTTTCAACCGTACCCAAAAATAATGTTTCCATTGTCCCCAACCCCCCTTCTAGGTATATAGCGGCTCACAGTAAGAAAGATAATAAATTTGAATAAAACCTAATAATACTGTCATATTCTACAGTCTTCAATTAAAACGATAAAAAAATCTCAATACTCTTACTTTAATCAAAGCAATAATAATTGCAAAAGTGTACGACCAAAAATACTTACTTTTCCGTCAAAAAACACAATGGGGCCTCCTATACACAAGTACAGCGACCGAGGAGCAACCCAACACTATAATTTGTGTTTCGACTTGTCACCCGCTTCTTTTTCTCCTTGTACCCCCCACCTCGTCACGCACGGTTCTCGAGATATTCGCTTTGTTTCAACCGTCCACCGTTTCAACCGTACCCAGTCTACCCTACAATTCAATGGTTGTAAATCCAAGTTCTAGTTGTAAAGGTGCTCCCATACAGCAGTTATATAATGTTACTAGCTTTTGCCCACGGCTTCGCCCGCGTTAATAAGTTTTTCCGGGCTAAAAGTACATAAAAACCTTCCCGTTGATTCACTCTATGGCTATGACGTTGATACAACTCTTAACAAATAATGCATTAATTTCGACCAAATTTGATTACCATAAAAACGGTTCTAGTGAGTCAATCTTAAAAGATAGGCATATACTGTCGGGGACATTTTTTTAGATCATTTCAAGAGGAATAATTCTTTCGTACATATATTTTAGGTATCTTGCACCGTTTTCGCAGCGCACGCAATGGAAGCCCTCAAGGATGAATAATTTTCCCCGTTTTTTTCACATTTTCCATTATTTCTTCGCTCCTAATAGTTGCATCGTGATGTTATATAGCGTAAAGCCTTCATCGATAAATGGTCTATACAACACAAAAAGAATTTTTCAATTCGAACCAGTAGTTCCTGAGATTAGTGCGTTCAAACAAACAAACAAACAAACAAACTCTTCAGCTTTATATTAGTATAGATAGAATGTTGAGTAATATTAAGTGTCGTCTAACTTTTTGTATAACATCATCCGATCGACACAGGGACGTGAGCAGACGGGCACGGGGAGGAGGTTTGCAGTGTGCTTAAACTCTGTCACGTACACAGCCCTAGTCAGTTCATTCGATGCAGTGGTGAAGCACTACCAGCTTCCTCGAAAGGCAGAACCAAACTGATGGTTTGCCATAATTATTTTGGTACAAGAATTGTCACTATTAACATTTCACGTTAAAGCTAGTTTTATGAATATTTTGAAAAATAAAAAAACCGCAATATTTTTGCCAACCTCTACCATGAACCCGATGGTAAGTACAGATCGACACTGAGTTCCTTGCTATAGGAAATGCAAGCTATTGTACATAGTGTTTAGTAGGTACCTACAATAATGCGGGCAAGTCACACCATACCACCAAACCAGCCCTGTACTGTATACAGTATACTGCCCACTGCTGAGCTCGCGTCTCCTCTACTAATGTGATAGTTTAGGCGTTAGTCCACCACGCTAGCCTTGTGTGGGTTCGTAAACTCCACATAATAATATTTATTTATTTATTTGCATACTAAGTGTCCAATAGTTGCTGTTGTTACATTTTTATGTGCTTATAATTTAGTAGCCCTTTTCAGACATTGCTAGTGTAGGAATATAGGAAATTATTTTTGGGGAATTGTCAGGTTTGTATGTTTTCTCACGATGTATTCTTTATCGGCAAGTCACTCGCCTACTGGTTATTCCGACAATTTCCATTAAACCTTTTTGTCTGACCAAAAATTTTTTCCAGTAAGTATATTAGTAAAAAAAACGTGTAATTACTAAATTACTCGCTCCTCGAATAGAATTATACGGAAGTCCGAACTTGGGTTTAGAGATAGCCAGCTATAACAGGTCGATATCAAATAACATACCTTTAATGGGCTCCTTAAATCCCTTCACACTGCCTTGCCCTTCATCATTCTCTCCAAATGGATTGCCTTGTTTTACCTCAAAAGATTTCTCCTAAATAAATTAAATAAATACTTTAGAACCCCTTTTTTATTCATCCTTGGGTTATAGAAGCAACAGCAGGAAAAAGAAGACAGTTGAATCATTTTTATCTACAAGTCGGCTAAGTGATTCCAGAGGAGTGACGTCAAGAATCCAGATAGTGTGTGTGTACAGTCAGCCATGTGGCTGGCTTACTTATGTAAGTAGCTGAACAAATTAAAAACTTCAAATCGCCTTTAGACGTTAAGCTTAGGTGAAATATTTTTATTTCTTGGTGTGAATTAAAGTAAATGTCTTAAACGTTATGTTTTTGAAGAAAAAAATATATTTTGATAATAAAATAATAAAATAAACGATTTAAAATTTTGAATTTCCTCAGCTACTTATGTGGCCGACCTATCGACTAACGAGAGATGATTACCTCTGGCCCCTCGACACAATCATACCGGCCTGATCAAAACCAGATATACGCAAGCTGATTCCGAACGCGACACAGTTACGTTGGCAACTACAGCAGATTAAACCTTACTATCGGACGGATGGCGTGGCGGCGTAGTTGTATTACAGTACGACTGCAAAGCTGAGGTCTCGGGTTCGATCCCCGGGTCGGGCAAAGTGATATTGAGTTTTTCTATTCAGTATCAGCTCGGAGTCTGGAATTTGCGCCCGATATGGCGATAGGCTCGCCCCCTATCACATCATGGGACGGAATAATGGCGAAAAGTGGGTGCACTGGTTGCGCCTCTGCCTACCCCTTCGGGGATAACAGGCGTGAGTGTATATGTATATCGGACGGATACAAATCTCCTGTGCAGAAAAGTACTACGCACCTTCTCCGGGTGTTTATTCCTTCTCTCCACGGCTTCCGTCCACATCTTCTGAAGTAGGCTTTCTGCGCTCTCCGGTCTACTTTCTAATGGGAAGTGATATGGTACTATTATCTGCAATATTTAAACCCTGTAGTCAACTTCCACTGTCGGCCACATGCACGTCTTTAAAGCATCTGCTACTCTGGTTTACTGGAGACTGTGAACGTAACATTTCTACGTGTCACTTTTTGGTTTCTTACGGAGATATTGTTTTCTCGTAATAAAAAAGAAATACATATCACGCCTTTATCCCCAAACGGGTAGGCAGAGGGGTGCAACCAGGGCACCGACTTTTCGCCAAGTGTATTTCGTTCCATTATGTGATGGGGGTAAGCCTATCGCTATATCGGGCTTATACTATTTCGTTCCAATCACGCTGGGCTATTGCCGTTTACCCCACTAGTAGTGCAAAAAGTACTAATTACCTCGACGTCAGCAGGTTCAAATTTGAGCTGCACTAAAGCTGCATCCAGATAAATATAGTCGTTCACGATCAAATGCACTAACTCCTCTCGTAATTCGTATAAACTGAAAATAGAAAAGTTTTAAAACAGTCCAGATCCTTCGGCCCTTCGGCATGTTTTGTAAGAATATAATGTACCTACTACTACCTACTACTCAGGAATAAAAAAATATAAACAAGAAAGTTTATAAGAAATATTTTATGTTATTCTTAAGGCGAAAAGTGTGTGCACTAGTTGCGCTTCTGCCTACCCCTTCAGTGATAAAAGGTGTGGATGTGTATATATATGTGCATATTATTCTTACTAAACTGGAAAAATTAAAGAACTCTAAAACATTCAGTCCTACAGAGAGGTCAGACGGCGACCTATATTAAAAAAGAAGACAAAATTATTCTGCAACATTCGTAAAAAAACGTGTGCAATACTCTACATACCCGAATGGGAGGAGAATTATATAGGAGTGTGATAATACAGGCAGATTTTCTCATGTGCCTGGACTACCATTGATTTAATTATTAAATCATCGCTGCCAAAATTATCTATCTATTGTAGATATTCATTTAGTTGCGGGATAGACACAAATTCCCTCAGACTCGCCGAGCTTCACCGCTCGGTATCATATCCCTAATGCCACTGCCGATCCTGGCTTACAACGGATGTGAGAACGGGAAAGTCTCTAACCAGTGACAAATTTGTCAATCGGCTCTATACACCGGCCTAGGGGCGTCAGCGGTGAGGGTAGGCATATTTGCAATCGGGGACATAAACTGATATCCTACACATACGTAAAGTATAAATTAGACAACTATCCAACCGTTTAACAAACACAGCGACGATCTCGAGCATGTACGGCGCTCGTTGTAAATGCACGCTGTTGAGGTACGCGTCATACATTTTGTTGATCAAGGTGCAATACACAGCGTAGTGCCTGCCGAGGAACTCCGACGGGAACGCTCGCTCCTTGATTCGGAACCCATTCTCTGCTTTGTCCTGTAAGTATACCACTGATGGAAATAAAGAATGCTTAGGTACTAAGTCTCTTATGAACGATTCCAATATAAGAACCATTTTGATCACATCAGCTGTCAAACAAAAACAAACTCATCTAAGTCAGTTGACTCGTTTGGAAGCTACGATGAAACATAGAGATACACAGAAACACAATTTTAACATAACGCCCCTGTTTTGCGTCGGGGGTTAAACATGTCCCAAAATATGCTACTACGCAGACGATCTACGTAGGTATTAGGTATCAAATAGTGGAACCTTGCTCCTCCAAAACCTTTCGAAAACACACCTACTTACCTATTATTGTAAACAAAAACCTACAGCAATAAATAAAAAAAAATAAACCGCTACTACACGTTAATGGTAAGACTTGAATTATCATTTCAAACTTTATTCTTATTGGTCCATTTTACTCATGAATCTGTAACGAATTGACAATTAGGAAATCCGTTTAGTGCTGACACGACTTTTATGCAAATCAAACATTTCTAATAATTCGCATGAGGACAAAATGCCCTGCTATGGCCTGCACGAATAACTATTTTTAGCTTAGTCTAACTTTTAGCTAACGCAACAATTTACTTCTATCGAACGTTTCTGACACCGTGTGCAACCAATCGCCCATCCGATCACTCGTGTCGCACAGAGTAATATATAATTAATGATTAAACGAACTTACCTGTACGTGAAGTTCTATCATAATTATACGAAGGCTTCGTCCGAGGAGATTAGCATGAAGAGAAGTTATAGAACACATGTAGTAGTACGTGTACTTAGTACGCCTTTGCACTTTATTTGAGACTTATTTTTTTTTATACTTTGGTCACACCCAACCTGTCAAGAGAGATTCATTTAGTTTAGAGAGAGAGTTCCATATACCAATATTTCACAACTTACTAGGGTTAACGCAAGTCACGGGAGGGAGGGATGCTAATCTCCTCGGACGAAGCCTTCGTATAATTATGATAGAACTTCACGTACAGGTAAGTTCGTTTAATCATTAATTATACTTCGGCTTCGTCCTCGAGATTAGCATGAAGAGAAGTTATAGAACACATGTAGACTTTTAGAGAATAAGTAGTGAAATATTTGTATAATTTCAATTGCAGTAGTAATTACAATTAGCTAATCAAAAAACTTTATAAGCTTGTACTTTGCAATAAGCTTTTTGATAGGATATCAATATAAAATTTCTAATTGGTTATCATTGAATTAACAAAAAATTTCGTCATTCCCAACTAGATTCTTAAGGTCTCATTACCGAATCTCCAGGATAAGTCAAAATTAATAATTTATGATCCAAACTGCAGTTTGGTAGATCGAATGCAGTTTAATGCCATAAGTACCTATAGGTACGCGGTGGAGCCCGTGGCAACGTGCCTCGTGCTGTGAGCACTAGACATCTAATAGAGTTATATCTATTCCACATTCGCTAAAAAGATATGGAATGTGACCATACTGTTATATGGGGCTTTCTGGCAACATAAATAAAGAAACTTAATCTTTATGAGTTCATTTTGTCATAAAAGATATTATATTATCAATACTATATTAGCGATTATTTGAGCAAATTCCGAGTAAACTATAAAAAATATTATATTATGCCTTCAGTAATAAGATCTGGTTCTAAGAAAATTCTAATTTCCTTCAACAAATGGTTATTTTGGATGGTGGCTATATATAGCCGCTATAGTATAGGCACTTAAAAATAATTAAACAATAGGCCTTGGCATAAGGGAAATGTTCCCTGTTGTATGATCTAATATCATCTAGGTATATCATATTTCGATAGCATCGATTGAATATACTTCCCTTAAAAATCCTTTTATTGGTTTGTCTTGACCAGCATGGCAGCATGTGATTGCAGTAACTAACTTGGAGGTGGTCTACACTTCTTTCAAAGTCTTACGCTTCTTCTTCGTAATATTTGTGTCAAAAATCATATTAACTGGAAAAACAAACTTAATTAACGGTGACAATGCGATGCAATCAGCCCTGTATTATATATCACCCACAGCCGAGCACGGTCCTCCCCTTGAACTGAGAGGGTCCAGGTCCCAGTCCACCACACTTGCCTACCGTGAGTTGGCAGACTCCGCATATTCGCGAGACCCTCATGGAGAATTCTAAAGCATGCAAGCCTCCTCTCCGTGTTTTTCTTCACGGTAACATTATTAATTAATAATTACAATCAACAAAACAAAGATATTTTCTCAAAACAGACATCTTAGATCTGTCATCAAATTATATTATTTATCAATATTAGAATATTAAAACTTGAAATGGAATTGGAGTATCATCTGAATAGATGATACCTACTCTGCCACAAACATACCAAGTTGAAGATTAACTCCTAGGCAAATTTTTATATTCGGAAATAGACATTTCAACCTTTATATAAAGACCACATTTTGATCTGTGGAACTCATAGCGAATGCTACTTATTGGAGTAGTTGGATCAAAAAATTGAGCAATGTGTCATTTTATATAACCGACCCAACAAAATTCTTTCCGTGACAAATAATTGACACTTGCCGACTGCAAGAATATGACAGAATTATTGTTACTGTTAGTGAACGTTTCCAAGAAGGAAAACACCACGGAAGCTTAGATCTCAAGAGTAAAACCGGAGTACTTTATAACGCTTTATTAAAAATAGTTAAAGCGTTAAATATTATAAAATATCATCATAGCGACAGTCAACCTTCTGACTGCGTTAGTTACGCCTATACATAGAGTAGGTTTTGTAGAATTCGTAAAATAAATACATACATAGACTCAGAGATTTTATCCCTAAAGGGGAACAGAGGCGCAACCAGTGTACTCGTCCCTCACGGTAGCTAATAACTATAAATAATATTATTCGCTGCTTTCTTCATACTTTTACTCTCCACTAGCTGCGAGTCACCTGCATGCAGCCCCTCCCGCCTTTGTTCAGGCATCTGAACAAATTTTGAGGCGCTACCGATGATCGATAGCATCGTCTCAATTTCAATTTTCAATTATTTGCCACAATTATTGGTTACAAAAAAATACAAACACACGAATTGAGAACCTCCTCCTTTTTTGAAAGTCGGTTAAAAATGTGTTACATTTTAACAATATAGTCAGGTACATAATGTCCCTGTCGGGCACGGCAAAATTTGAAAGAGAGGGAGAAGCTATAATATAAATGTAAGTACTATATTATTATTATATTTTATCTTAGAATCAATTGTAGGTATATATTAATAAATATTGAGTTGACGACTAATTAATGATATTTGAAAATTATCACAAGACTGTATGTTACAAACAAGAATACGTCACTAAAATAATAACGAGAAAAGATTTGTTCTTTTCATATTTGTTTGTAATAAATAAACTCAAAAATTAAGTAACCTATTTTGAAAAAACATTTCAATAGTTAATCTTTGAGTGCTACTGGCTGTTCTTTATCCCAGGAAGGAATGTCAACGCGGGCGCAATCATGAGCAAAAGCTATTAACAATAATAATGGTGTACATGTAAACATAATATTATCACGCCTTTTCCTATTTAAGATGTAGGCACAAGTGTTAATATATTTACACCACAATTTGCCAGCTATGTTAGAGTCATTGTAAGCGAGTGTATTGATATTTAGCAGGCAAAGAAATTAGAGTTATAACATCCGGTCAAAAAACAGTTTCCAAATCAACCAATCACACGCAGTTGTGGCGAGCCCTGAGCTCGCCAGCGCCACGCGTTCGCCAGTTGGGAGCGGCGGGAACTTCCGCCGTCGCCATGCGCGCGCCATTACTCGCCCGGCCCGTTACCGCTAACACCATTGTCGATTATTTTTAATGTAAAATACCAATGTTTTCACATATTAAAAGGTGTTTCTTTTCGGTAACTGTGCATGTGAAAGACTTAATAAATATTCTGAGTCTAAAAAATTGTAACGAGTCCCTTAAGGCAATCAAACAATATAGACAGATCATAATATTTCTGAGGGAAACTCTTTTTCCGCTTCTGAGACATGATGATAGATAAATAACGATTTACATGATCATTTTGAGTCAATTTGAATAAAAGCCTCTTTGATTTGATTTAAATTATAGTAAAATTCTATGTTCTTTATAGACAACCCACAGATCAAAGTAAGTATACAATGAAACAATTAAATACAAAGAGTAAAATGCGGAACGCCTAAGTTCCGGTTGGACTAAATTATAGTCACGTTTCTGGGATCTGTGTTATTTTATTTTAAAATATTCTAATCTATTCGCCTAATTTATCCATGTTGGTTTAGGCAGGTTACTATTTAATTCTTGCATTTTGAAACAGTGATTTTATACCATCAAAATAGTGACATATTCAGTCATACCCAAGACACAAGATATGAGGCCAAAAAACCTTAGTATATGTATAATTCTGTGATCATTTATGATTGCGAGCGACTACGATTTTTAACTCAGATCACCTACCTGCAACTTATCCTGTTCCGTGCCGTTCTCGGTGAATTCAAATGGCAGTACCTCGTTGCTGCTGGATTTTCCGTTCTTAGATCGACTCCTTATCATTTAACACATACTGTGCTGTTGTAGGTCATTAAGCATTTAAGACGTTGCTAAATCATGACCAGACATAATTGTCTTTTATGCTATTAAATTGATATTTCGTAATATCCAGCACATGGCGACGTGGTGCAGTGGTGCATCGCGCCACGTTGTCAGGAGTCGTCAATCCACTGCGCCGTTTGCGCTGATATTTTTCAAGCGGTGCTCGTTATCTACTGGTAGATAATAGCGGCCCTAAATATTGTAAGGCTCTGGCCGGCAGATGTTAACAAGGCCTTTTTTCCCGATTGCCGAAGGAGGGTATTTTCCACTCCCTAAGGCCGCCACTGGTGGTACTAACATACTGTTACATAACATTATACATAAGAACCAGTCGTACAATACTGATCGCAAGCATCAATTTTGGGTAGTGACAACCGCCATGTGTAGCACGCAGACCCGGGTAACAGAATTTAGCATAACGACGGTAGATTGAAAAAATGTGTAATTAGGGCAATGCCCCTCAGAAGCTTTAGCCTTCTGATAAATTTAAATTGTACCATGGTAAGAAGGAAACAGTCGTAATTATTACACCGACATAGCAAAATAAATTGCTCAGGGACCATATTAATATTATCGATGTAAATAGGAGACAGACGCAAACTGTCCTCAACATTATTCTGGCCCGGTACACAATAAGAAGCATAAGGTTTTGGTACTAACCGTTTTACCTGTGTGGTATTTTTCATTATGTCGGTAGTCTCGGAGAACAGGAACAATGTTCATCACTTAGGTAATCTTCTATTTTCTGTACCAAATAGAAGTAATTTCCATGTTCTTCTATTCTATTACACTAAAAATCCATGATGAGCAATAGATTAAGAATAACTTTAATTTAACGTGCAATACGGCGACGCACTAAAACGCGAATGAATCTCTCTTGACAGGTTGGGTGTGACCAAAGTATAAAAAAAAATAAGTCTCAAATAAAGTGCAAAGGCGTACTAAGTACACGTACTACTACATGTGTTCTATAACTTCTCTTCATGCTAATCTCGAGGACGAAGCCGAAGTATAATAATCGTCAGACTAGAGCAGTTGTTATTTAATAATAAATTGTTGAATTTTACAAGTAGGTAATATACATATATAATTTTGTTAACATTTGGGTATCGTAGGGCCTTTAACCTAACTCGTAAAAATAATCTGGCTCTACCCTTAGACGAGTAACTATTTTGTTCCCCAGTATTCACGTTCACTATCCGCACAAACCAAAAGTAAAGTGTAAAGTGGAAGGTAGCCTAGTAGAGAATGGAACGATCTGCCAAGACAACTTCCGGGGGTTCAAAACCCAAGGCACACACCGTTGACTTTTCGAAATTACGTGTGTCTTATCAATTATCGTCCGCTTTAACGGTGAAGGAAAACATCGTGAGGAAACTTAAGTACATGAGAATTCTTCATAAGAATCTCGAGGGTATGTGAAGTCTGCCAACCCGCACTAGGCCAGCGTGGTGGACTAAGGCCTAGAACCCTCTCAGTAGAAAAGGGGGCCGTGTTCAGCAGTGGGCAGTATATAATACAGGGCTATTTGCATTACATTACATCCGCACAAACCTGGAGGTCAGCATCTTCCTCCACCAGCTCCTTCGCTTGTTTCAATAAATCTATCCATTTCTGATGAGCGTCAATTGCCAAACACAAATTCCTTGGGATTTGCAGCATTTTCTAGTAGTTTCTAAAATAGATGTTTCTTTAAATGTTGTGATTTTTATGTTTTTATATCGGCACTGTTTATACATACTGCCTCGGTGGCGTAGTTGTATTATGGTACGACTGCAATGCTGAGGTCTCGGGTTCGATCCCCGGGTCGGGCGAAGTCATATTGGATTTTTCTATTCAGTATCAGCCCGGAGGGTATTTGTGCCCGATATGGCGATAAGCTCGCCCCCTATCACATCATGGGACGGAATACGCACGGCGAAAAGTGGGTGCACTAATGCGTATGTTTATACAAAGTAGATGAGGCTTGCATAAGACCGGAAAGGATTGGTGTGATCGAGACGAGTTCTTTACCCAGCAATCGGCAGGTAAGAGGTAAGACTATTATCTACCTACTGTGTCTACATGCAGTTCAAACGTAATGGCGCCCAACCGGCTCAAGAGTTGCATACCAGTTAATAAGTCAGATTTACCTCGTCAGCGAAATGGACCAAAAATCATAACTTCTTATCGCAATGCTTGGACTATGATGCTTAGTGGGAGAATGTAAATGTAAGCACTATACTGTTCTATACCTTGTAAACACTGTCCGAGATAAGGTTTTGAGTTGTGACTAATTACGCTAACAAAATTTTAGTAGCAACAACTTTCTGAACTGTTCAGTGCTCAGTGTGAAACAGATATTTCTAATTTAGGTACCTAAACTGGAATTTTGAATATATATTCCACGTAAAATTTTGTTACAGATATACTAAATTTTCTGTCAAATATGACAATAAAATACAAAGAGCATTATAATACTACGGAAAATAAAATAGTTCAAGATTAGGCAACAACAAGACACTGCATAATATTACTATGTTGTCTTGTATTTTAATATTTTAACGCCATCTAGTAGAAAGAAAAATCAAGTTACATTAAGGCCTTACCACACTATCGGCCGATGTTAATTCAGCTCCTAATATCTATCGTCGGATAGATCACAATAGTTTATCTGATAATGAAGTTTGTTTGGACGCAGACTTATTTAGATAAGTTAATTTTAGAATTAATTCGAAGATATCTTTTGCATTTATTGAAACCTGCTAGGCTACTCTCGACGCCAATACCGATCGATTGGATATTGTCCAATTGAATTTGGTATTCTTGAAAATCACACCAGCGCCACATTGGACCAATATTAGGTGGCTATTTAATGAACTAAACTCAATTGGGATTGACATTGGAAAATTCGTTAGCGGTACTCTTGACGTGATTTTGACATTTCAAATTGATATTAGATTGCGGTGTGATTGCGTTGTCAAAGAAAAAATTTTATACATACATACACTCACGCCTGTTATCCCCGAAGGGGTAGGCAGAGGCGCAACTAGTGCACCCACTTTTCGCCGTTATTCCGTCCCATGATGTGATAGGGGGCGAGCCTATCGCCATAAGAAAAAAATTCAATCAAAAAATAGTAACTTTACTTTTATTGTATTAAATTTTCATTGGAAATTTTTAAGAATAATATATTGAAATGGTAACTTTGGTGTTCGCCTATAAGTTATTGCACAATACCCGATTACGGGAAATAAAAAGAAGGAAAAATGAGGGAAGAATGTCGAGGCCTTTCAAAACCTTATTATACCTATATATTTATACCTATAATACCTTATATTGTCCTTACCAGACGATGAATTTTGAGCAATTTCTCGAATAAAAAAAACCTTTATTTGAAAATTTGTACATAGAGTTGAAACCATATCTACGCGTCCCCAAAAGAAAAAGTGAAATATTACCTAAATTTAAAGCTAGTACTTCTAGATCTATCTTTATCATAATCATTAACGTAACCTAAATATTTCAAATCAATAATCTGAGTAAAAAATGTTTCTCAAGTACCATTTGCTAAATTAAAGTTCGTATTTTAACGTTTAGATATTAGTAGCGTTGTCCTTTTACACCACCGGGAGCTACCAGCGCCTTGTTGGAGGTACTAAGGGGCTCATTGTATCCCAATAGTCGGTATCTCGGTGTATAAAGCAGGTGACGGCATGCGCACTTTTTAAAAGCCCTTTTGCCATGCCCGGGTGGCTTTCCAAAAAATCTACTTAGGCTTCAATTTGCATGTAAGTTGGTCTAGATATTTTCATGTACATAAAAAACATTTTTAGGCTATATGGTACCGAATATCTTCGCCTTTCTAGGTGTAAAAATTCACGCATAACGAATTTTAACAACCAAATACTGCTTTTTCAGTATTTTGCGAATTTATTTACCTATTTTAACCAAATAAAAACAAAATTAATTGGATTTCAGTTTCCAAAATAAAGTTATTTTCTAAAAATAAAATAAAAGACTTTATTCAACACGTAGGCGAACATAGTTGCACTTATGATATGTCAAGATACATTCAATTAATAATTATTATTACAAATAGTCACTTATATAACTAAAGTCATTTTTAAAGGGAGCTAAATCAATGAAAACTAAATATAGAGCTAAAAAAAAAGAGTATTTTTATTAAAATTCATGGGAGGAACGCGTTGCGATCCTCACCGGTGAGGACAATACAAACCCTAACCTAGCTAACCTACCAGCCTTTCACTAGCTATCTAAGCGATGACTACCCGAAGAAGAAAGGCAGAAACTCCGGGCTTAATTTTTTGTCATCAATTTCACGATACAGGCCTAGCCTAGTGTGAGACGTCGCTAACAAATCTAAACTGTTTAATAAGATGAAGATGTAAATTAAAAATAAACAAATAAATTATTGTCCATTGAATATTTATATAAATATTGTTTTTGCTTTTTTTCCCAAGTCTTTTGCATACAAAGTCAGATTAGAATCCAATTGAAGGAACTTTACAAACATAAAACACTATACCTTCATAATAAAATTAGAGACAACATCTTCTACGCTCGAAAATGGTTTTGTTATAAGTGAAAACAGAAACTTGTACAACTAATGCCAGTTATGACCTCAAACTCCTGTTACAAGACTCTAAATCTTAACCAAAGCGCCAAATGATTATAAACACAACAACGTTGGCGCTTAAGTAAGCATACCTTGATTATTAAGAAACTTTATGTGGAATGTGTGGAATAAATAATGATATATAAAATTGGGAGTAAAACAATAAAATCAAATATCACAAATAATTATTTTAGTTCCCGTAAATATTTGATATTTAAAAAGCAGTCCATGGCAAAGGACAAACAGCATACAGCCTCAATCTTTCAAATACATTCATTTTAATATATTTTTTATAATGAGACGTGCGTGATAATATTAAATATTGGAAGAGAAATGAATTTTACTTATGGATAAAGGATTTCAACCCGTAATTGCTAAGATTTTTGTCTATAATGTTTGTTTTACTTATTTCCAGTGCTGCCAGATTAGGCGACTTTTCGCCATTTAGGCTATCTTGAAGAGTGTCGGGGCGACCAAAATTGCGAATGGCGACTGGTCGCCGTTTAGGCTACGCGAATGATAATTAGTCGCCAATTTAGGCTACTTCGGAAAGTTCGTGTTTTATGCATTGTTTTTGTCGAATTTGAGGATATTTAACACAATAATATAACCCTTACACACAATTATTGAAAACTGGGGACCTTTTTTTTTTTTTTGCTCTCCGCGTCCCCACACATGTGGGCGACTTTAGGCTACTTCGAATTTTCTCGACTTTAGGCGACTTCAACCGTCAAACATCTGGCAACACTGCTGATTTCTTTGAAGCTTCGTCATCTCTAATGTCAGCTAACTTCATTTTTAACGACCAACCTGTTACCCAATGACAATGCAATTCTAATTTTAATCCAATTACAATAAATTGCGTTTCAAGCACTGACGTCTATTATACGCGTACTAGTATAATAGAAGTCAGTGGTTTCAAGAGTACGAAATCATGTGACGTACAAATTGAGATTGGAATTGGATTGACATTGGTATTAGATTCATATTGTAGTCGGGAGTTACCCCACTGTACGTGGCTATGATAAGCTAAAACGGCACATTCGTTTTGGTTCCTGAATCTATCTCAATTCAAACTCAATCCAAGATTGGATTTGTAACATAAGAGGCTCGTCCAGAGAATAGGGTATAGAGAATAGAATAGAGAAGGAGATAGGGTCGAGGAAGCGTGGCCACTCGGTTCCATCTCTACTTATGCCTTCGATAAAAAAATGAGTACGAGTTAAATAAAATTTAAAAACAACCAACTAAAATAGCTTTATTTAATCACATTTCTCTCTATATCTAAGCTATATTCGTGCTTTTACTAAGTTTGTTGCATAGAACCAAAAATGCATTGTATAGTTTCTTTACCTTTTGTACAATTGAATGACGACTAATGCAGTACACTAAAAATGTAATTCATTCGTTTTTATTGAGGTTAGATGACGAGACGAGCATGCTGCTCGCCTGACGGTAAGCGATACGACCGCCCATAAACAGTAGTAACACCATACCATTGAATTACAATGTACGGTATGAATGCACTGCGATCATAACGCTACGACGTAGGCACTATATTTACTTCACATTTGAAAGAGTAGACTTTACAGGATGTAGTTCAAGCTCAATATTTAAACCAAAAACCTTTGACTCGTCAAGCCCGCTACGGACGCCGGCGTCCGAGTATATAGGGTTTTCCCATACATCTATATAATTCGCACATTTAGGATGAAAACGACACAATTCAAAAAGATAGAAAATTGGGTTATCGTCATAAAATTACTTAAAACGAAGTACTCAATACAACAATAGTTCCAACACAGCCATATTCGAGCAGGAAAAGGACAAAGCTGTTATATCGGTTCCTTTTTTATTATATTTTTATAAATAAGGGACTAGTTTTTAGTCATTTAAAAACGACAACTCAATTTTCTATTTTTTGAATTGTGTCGTTTTCGTTCTAAAGGTGCGATATATAGGCGGGGTTTGATGGGTTAAAGTATGTAGCTAGCTTAACGGACGAATTATTTGGTTCATCTGCGTTGTTTTTGAGGCTGCAACAAGCTCACATGAACACGATTGTGGCAACACCACTCGAAATCCGTTGCAGGGACATCTGTCAAACCAGCTTATGCATGCTATTTACAAAACTCGCAATAGCGCAGTTCTACTTGTTACTGTAATTATTATTTTCACCCTTTACTAAAGCAAAAAGTTACTTACTATAGGCCTTTTCCATAATATGTATATTACGTATAATAATATTTTTTTCGATTCTATGCAACAAAATCCATCCATTGAGCAATCCCAATACACTGCGAAAAATAAACCTCGTGCTTTGCGTGAGAGAAGCGACGCGTTGCTATACTTTTGAACACATTTATTTATTTATCAACATTTTGTTTAACCGTGTACATTTTGTCTGTTGATGGTTGCTTTTTAAGACTTTATACAATTTTTATAATGTAACCCTTTTTTTTTATCAGATAAGAGATATAAGGTAAGGAGATGTAAGAGATATAAGGGCTTTGTCACACACTATCTGAACTTTGCTTAGCGACGATTTTTAACCAACTTCCAAAAAGGAGGAGGTTCTCAATTCGTGTATTAGTATTTTTTTAAATACAGATCCGCAGCGTGTCCTTACTTGTGTAAATAGTGATAAAGATATGAACGTAAATTACGCCATAAAAAGTAATCATCAACAGTTTTATTAAATATAATGTCACCCGAGAAGTCCCATTGCATTTGAAGACTTCAAATTTAATCGATTGTTTTTAACTTAAAAAATAAATCGGCGTAAAATCATCATACATAATAATTTACTAATTACACGATAATTAATATTAAATCATAATATTTTGTAACATTGTTCTAAATCAATGAATTGTTTTGTAAATTACATAAAGATTTTTTTTATGTAATTTACAAAATAATTCATTGAAAAACAAGTTAATGTATTATGTGTTAACGAATATCTAACAAAAGGACTTTTCATGTGATCCAACAGTGTATAGGTAACGTATATTTTTTTAACATCTACAAGGCAAGACTAGATTACTTTACAATTTTGTTATATAGGTCAGGGGGGCTTATTCCGTCTACGGGGGCATATCGTCGGGGAGTGCAATACCGCGTAAGTGATAAAAATAAGTCCAATTGAGATTGATCCTTACTGCACTAAACTTAGCGTTGATAATACAATACTTTTTTTAAATCACTTATGCGGTATTACACTATCCCCGACAATATCCGTCTTTATGCAATTAGGGGCGTACTAATTAAAGGGCCGTTTTCATAGCCATATAGGTAAAAGTGTATAAAAATTCCCTATATGGCTATCAAAGCTGTCCTACAATTAGAACGTCCGTAATTGCAAAAAGACGGATTCACCCCCGTAAACGGAATAGGCACCTTAATAAGATTTTCTCGCAATTTTTTCTTTATTCACCAATCTCCTACCTAGCTTTTATCACTAAACGACGTGACGCAACACCAAAATACTTAGATCAATAACCACTTTGATATGGTTGGCCGGTAAAGAATTAGATCATTTAAAAAAAAAGTGTCCAAACATTTTTAATATAGATAGGGTGCTTATTTATAAATAATTGTTAATAGGTACACAGCATTTTCAAATCGGTTTCTTAACATTAATTAAGTATAAAGAAAAAAATTTTAACACAAGGCCCAAAATAATTACTACACTCTCGAAGGAAACTATGAGAAAAATTGCGAGAAAATACTATTGTTCATTTAATAATCCCTCTTTACATAGGCAAAATACGCTAAATCAAATCTATGACAAAATTCCACTTTATGTCCGTTCACATACAACTGATGACAAAAAAGTCCTGGAAGGTATCAATTGTAACTATAATTTTTCGTAATACTAAAATCGCCAGTATGTAATAGGCATAAGGTTTAATCTTCATTGTCATTGAATTCGATCTTTACCCTCGTATAGAATATATTGGAAATTTTTGTAGCGATTACACAAAATAGTTTTATGAGGATGTTGACTATAGTGTGAAAGTTGTTCAGCATTTATTTGAGTTTGAGAAGCAATGCTTAATTTCCGGTAATATCCTCTAGAAACTACATGTCATGCACAACATCCAAGCATGAGCGGTATAAGCACATGCCTTTCATTGCTTATTAACGTACTTTTCTACAATTTTGTTCGTATTCCTATAGTCTTAACCTTTTTATCATACAACACGTTTTTGGAGTTTCAGTAAGACCATGTTTAGATGACAAGAGCTTAGAGCGTCAAACACGCGCTTGAGTATAGCGTAAAAAGGCGTTTTGTTTTTAAACATGGCGACTTTTTATTTCTAAGAATTTATATTTGTTTTATTGTATCTGCTATTATTACTTGACATTGGCGAAATCACAGATAGATAATCGGTGGAAGCCATAATTTAAAAGAAGAGTATAGCGTATATATGGCGCGCGACTCTGGCATTGAGCGCACGCTGTCTCAGTTCGATTCGGGTTGTACTTGATAAATTCGTATTTGTTTATTTCGCACTTCAAATACAAATGTATATCGGTGGACTTAATGCCAAAGGAATTCTCTCCCAGACAATTTTACGGTGGTGCAGATACATAAGGAAGTTGCATCAGGTATTATTCTCATCTCTTTCACAGGATGTTATAAAAACAAGTTCTTCCCAAGCCAGTCTCCTTAAAATCTTATCTGAATAGTCATACAACTTGTCATATCTCAACACAATATAACCGGAACTTTTCAATTTCTTCTATGAAAAGTCGTTATTAAAAGCACCTGTATCCTGGCCTTTTTAAAATTACCTGGCAAACCCAGAAACACGTCTCAACGCATCGAAAGTGCGCACTCAATTGAATGGTAGTATATTATGATGATCCATAAGTATTTTTTTTTTCTTTTTCGATAACTGTTAAGCGCTAGAACAGCGTTAAGGCAGCGTTCAAAACGCGCGTTAAGTGCTTGTTATTTGAACACAGCATTAACAATAGCACACGTACCTCAAAGTCCGTCCAGACATTTTTGCGTGTTACGCGAACAAACTAAGAGACACTACTCTATATTACATAATATTATGAACAATTGTTTCGAATAAATAGTCAACATCCCTATTTAAGAAACTCTTTAGTTAAGAACGTGGCGGAGCAGGTACTTCATGCAAAATTATTTTATATTCTATAAGTTGATCATTCATAGATAATATTAAAATAATTTTGCAAATCCCATCGTCTGTCTTCGTGGTCAGTCCTGATAACATTAAGACTGCTTCTCAGCGTGCCTGATGGGTCGAATTTGTTTCAACTTGGTCGACTGTCCGTCGAATTTTATGTCTACGTCACAATCGCTGAGGGGATGGGATATAGTCGAGCAGTCATCCCTCTTATCCTCTGGACTTAGAGGAGTAACAAACCCACTGTCATCCAACTTCGCCTCTTCCACCTTCTCAATCTTAGGTTTTAAATTCAAGGACATACTCTTCCTACTCTGGAACATATTCAGGTCATCCAGATAAGACTTAGGCGTCAGTTTCTCGTCTAATCTCTTCAAATTCTCATCAAAATCGTGCTTCAACTGCTGTTCGAAGTACCTTTCCTGTCGAATCTGCTCGTGTGTTGTCACGAAGCTCTTCCTTCCCAACTCCTTCAACGACTCCGAAAAGTTCTCGTTCTCAGTCCTTCTATTCTCTTCTCTCTCGTCCAGAACTTTCAACGGATAGTTCTTCGCAATGAGTCCAGAGTGGACAGACTGTGATTTCTTCATTACAAATCGCTTGTCGCTTTCCGGAGAACCTTGTTTGCTCATATGGAGAACTTCTTCCTTGCTCATTTTGGAGAATAAGTTGGGCGTGCTCGTGACTTGTTTGAATTGTTTTTTGGTGTCTTCCGATTCCTCGTTCGTGTTGAATTTTGTGGAGAATATCTTGGAGCTGAAGGACAATCGTTTGCTGTGATTCTGGACTATCTTCTTAATCTCTATTGGTACATCTGTCCTGTGGTGTGAGGTGATGTACCGACTGAGCAGTGTTAACTGCTGTTCCAGGTTCTTGTTGATCGCTTCTAAACGCGCTTGGTTCTTCTGGAAATTCGTTATGGCTTCCATCGCAGACTGTAGGAAAAAATTAAAGGATTATAATTTATGTTTTTCGATTAGGCGGGTAGTAGGTATATAGAAACAATGGTAGGTGTCACCGCTTTTCAATTTTGCTTTATTTTTTTCATTTTTACGTCTAATATACAAATTGTAAGAAATATACAATAATATACATACTGTAAGAAATTACAATAGACTTACGTCCAGTACTCAAAAGTGACGATTTCCAAAAATGACGTTGAGGAAAGAACGAAGGAAAAAAAGACACAAGAGCCGTCTCTATCTTTTTTACAGAACTTGAAAAGCGGAAGACAGGGACAAAGATAGTAAAGTGGTTCGGTAAACAGAAAAAGGGAAACAGTTCATCGCTCCTCTAAAAGAGAGTGCGAGAGAGAGTCACGTCAGGCTCTTCGCTCAACTAAAAGAGTGTGCTAGAGAGGGGGGGGGGGATAGAGAAAGAGAGAGTAAAAAAGAGAGTAAAAAAGAGAGAGAGACTAACGTCAAGCTCCTCGTTCATCTAAAAGAGAATGCGAGAGAGAGAGTCACTTCAAGCTGTTCGCTCATCTAAAAGAGTTCGACTCACGTCCAGCTCGTCGGTCATGTTGTGGTTGTCGGCGCTGAGCTTCCTGTTGTGTTGAGTGAGTGCGGCGAGGCGCGGCATCTCCTCGCGCAGCACCGCGTACTCCACCGCGTACTCGCTCAGCTGCCGGCTGATGTCCAGCGACAGCACCTGCACACGCATCTCTTCTCGATCATCGCTGCACATTCACATGACCAATACTATTCGACATCATTGTCAGGCTTTGAGTATCTACCAATGGAGATGCGATGATCGGGCGAACCCCTCGTTGGCCATACATGCGCAGCTGGTCATAAACTTTTATTAAAACCTATGTGACGCGATCGCAGTCATTACATTCTACGATAATGACATTAACCGGTTCTCCACAGAAATTGTGATTTTTGTTGTGTAAAAAGCGACCTTTTATTCAGCGCTGCACGTGTGGAATTTTTTTGTTAAACGTGTTCTATCCGTGTCTACCTTGCCCCTCGTCAGGATTGGCAGAAAAAATTGTTTGCGCATTATTGCGATATCCTGTCCATTAGTTAACTAGTCTAAGTTGTCAGGAGATAATAAACACTTTAAAACCTCTTCAAATAGTCCAGTACCTGGGTCGTGATATTGGGATGTAATATAGAAGAAACCTTTTGCATTTTGCACAACCTAACATGATGTTTAGAACATGCAACATATCGTGTAACAATTAACGTAGCGTGTAACACGACGTGCAACATACCTTTTTCATGACTTTCTCGTACATATGCCGGTTCATGTCGGGCAGCTTGTGTTTGAGGTACTCCGCAGCCTCCTCGCAACTCTCGCACATCATCAGCCCGTCTTTGTGCACCGACAGCAGTGCTAGCGAGACGGAGAACACCACGTCCAGCGACTCCAGGAAGATCAGGTCTGGAATGGAATTGAAATTGTGTAACATACAGAATAAGTGTTTGGAAAGCTAAGGGTCGCCTTTTTTTGGTTTCGCGTAGAAAGTACGTTACTACTACCGCCCAGTATGCTAGGGGCCGCCTGAGTAGGTACGATCGTAATGTCGATTTCTGCAGCCACGCAAGAGTTCATGCACTATTATTAATTAAGATTTGAAGGACATTGTAACCAGTGCAATTACTGGACATTACGAGAACTATAATTAATTTATATCTCAAGGTAATGAACCATACATAATTAATAACGTGTATTATGTTACTGTTTACTGAGTACTATGTACCATAAAGGGAGCAGCTCATTCATTAAAAATACATATAACAGCCTTTATAACTAAATGGTCCTTCGAACCAGACAAAACTTACCAAACACCCTAACAACCAGACCCAGGGGAAACTGGCTGGTGAACAACGTCAGCATCCAAGGTGCGGCGTACAAGGCCGGGGATATGTCCAGGGCCTCCAGCTTCGCGTGAAGTTCTGGCTCGTGGTCTCGCAGCAGTCGGGATAGTTGGTACAACTGGAAATTGTAATCAGTACAAGTTTAAATCAATTGGTATTGAGTAATTTTTATAGCAGGAGATTAATGAGCAAGTGGGAAGCCTAATTGTGATTCTGTCACGAATACAATAGCAGAATAAACCTTTTAAAATAAGGTTGAAAAAATGTATGGGCATCACTGAACAAAATGCAATAGCAATTCAGTTACTTTACAGCAGTTTGTGAGGCAGTGATCAGTGGCAAGACTGTTCTGTTATGTACAGTCAGCCACATAAGTAGCTGAACAAATTGAAAATTTCAAATCGCCTTTACCCGTTAAGTCTAATTATTTTCTTTATAATTATGAAGTAAAGTACCTTTTCTTATATTTTTGTAGAGAACAAAAAAATCATTTTTAACAATACAAAAGTGTGTAGGCGATTTTAACTTTTGAATTTGTTCAACTGCCTCGGTGGCGTAGTTGTATCACAGTACGACTGCAATGCTGAGGTCTCGGGTTCGATCCCCGGGCCGGGCAGTGATATTGAGGTTTTCAATTCAGTATCAGCCCAGAGTCTGGAATTTGTGCCCGATATGGCGATAGGCTCGCCCCCTATCACATCATGGGACGTAATAACGGCGAAAAGTGGGTGCACTAGTTGCGCCTCTGCCTACCCCTTCGGGGATAATAGGCGTGTGTGTGTGTGTGTGTGTGTGTGTGTGTGTGTGTGTGAGTGCGTGCGTGCGTGCGTGCTTGCGTGCGTGCGTGCGTGCGTGCGTGCGTGCGTGCGTGCGTGCGTGCGTGTGTGTGTGTGTGTGTGTGTGTGTGTGTGTGTGTGTGAATTTGTTCAACTGTTTATGTGGCTGGCTGTACATTCATACATTAAAAATGAAAGTTACGTCATTGTTTACTATTAAGAAAATATAATCGAAACTCACCTGCACTTGTAAGGCACTCATGTCTGGAAGATATTGTTTTCTTAACCCTCTTCTGAACATTAAATGACGTAACAATATAAAAGCATCCGCCTCCTCCGTCTGCAAAATTAAAATAAACTCGAATGATTCTAGCAATTTCGATTTTAGCGTTCTTATTCAGTTTTAATAATTTTTTGTGTAGTCTGTCATTGTTGATCTGATGTAGACTTTTTGAGTAGTCGTAGTCATTGTTGATTGAATGTAGGCATTTTTTGATTAATTTTAGTCAATTAAATTCAAATATAGTTTGAATATGACTGCCTCGGTGGCGTAGTTGTATTACAGTACGACTGCAAAAGCTGAGGTCTCGGGTTCGATCCCCGGGTCGGGCAAAGTGATATTGAGTTTTTCTATTCAGTATCAGCTCGGAGTCTGGAATTTGTGCCCGATATGGCGATAGGCTCGCCCCCTATCACATCATGGGACGGAATGATGGCGAAAACTGGGTGCACTAGTTGCGCCTCTGCCTACCCCTTCGGGGATAACGGCGTGAGTGTATATGTATATATGTATAATTACATGCAGCAAAAGCACTCCGGCGACGAAGCTGAGGCCCTGGCAGTACCCCACGTCAGGGTCCAGCAAGGAATACGCCTTCAGAATGTTGTACAAGGCAAGTTGTCCGGGACCCAGGGCTGATGCGAAGTACGAATGTTTGGGGAATGTGCGACCTGTTATATATATAGGAAGTATTTATACATAAATGATTGAAGCTATATGAGTGAGGCCGGCGGGCAAGGTGTACAGTTACCAGCATAAGTAACTGAAAAAATTCAAAATTACAAACTGCCTACATACTTTTGTGCTCTTACTAGTCTTTTTTTCTCTTCACAAAAATAAAATAAAAGATTATTTTATTATTTAGTTCATACGAAGAATTTTTTTATCACTTTAACTTAACGCGTACAAAGGCGAATTGAAATTTAGATTTCGTACAGATATTTATGGTGCTGACTGTAGAGTACGTACCGAGGTCGATGAGTATGGCGTGCTGGTGCTTGGTGAGCCCGGCGAGTAGCGCCCGGTACGGCGTGTTGTAGTGCAGGTCGGGCGGCGGCGCGCGCCGAGCCGCCTGCTCCGCCAGGAAGTACCACACCGACCCGCGGCACGCGCGCGGCACCCCTGCCGCCAACACAACACGCAATATACACCTCATGCTTTCAACCGCAAACGGTACAGTTCACACTTTTACAGTCACTATTTTTATTTCCGGCACGGCAAAGTGACTGCACCTCACGTGATGATAAGCGCGATGCCGGCCAGATAGAGTATCGAATGCCAGCAGATGGTTATCTCATGCCATTCGACACAATCATGCCGGTCTAATGAGCTGCTTCTTCACGCTACGGCAGAGGGACCCAGGATTACAGGAAGGAGGGAACACGAAACTAGTCCAAAGCTTGAGGGTACGGCAAATAAAAGAATTGGCGAACCTATTGGTTCGGGCCGAGATGGTTTTAACCATCAAGCTGTGGCATCGCATGCCAGCACGCGTGGTTCTGCTGAGGATAGGAGAGGAGGGAATCAGATTAAACAATTCTTCATAGCATTCTACACATCCCACAGACCTCCTTTTTAAGGAATTCCAGGTTCTTAGCATCAGAAGACTTTTCATTCTCAGGGCACTTCTAGAATGTCACAGAGAAGTTCCCTCCATCCAATAATTTAACACCATAGCTGCAAAGCGTACCTTTATTATACCAGTTCCTCCGGTTCGAACTGTTTTTGCTCGTCGTTTTAGCTTCTACATGAAACCATATTTATATAATAAATAATAAATACAATAAAATACATAAAATCTACAAACTCAACTACTGGGAAGCTAAAAATAATATCACAAAAGAATTGCTAAAGTGGTCCCATTCACACACTGAAGACTTTATGAAAAGCATAAACTAAGCTTAATATCGTGGTTATTTATTTTTGCTTATATTTACTTGATTTTAACCCTAGTTTTTATTAGATTGAATCTGAGCCTTCTTTGTAGTCTCTTGATAATATTTTAAGCACGGCACACCTGTCCAAAATGTCACTCTTATGTATTACACTCTACGAGACAGGCATTGCCTAGTGTAGAGTGTTTTGTCACATCTCCCGGTGTAATTCTGTTTTTTGGAAATAAATTATTATTATTATTATTTATTCGCCATGATACAGACGGTAGAACACGCTTACAGAAGCGACATCCCTCCGCAATTGTAGCGACTCCAAGTTGCTCGTTACTTCTGCATCATCCACAATGCGGATGGCCCGCCGCTGCAATCCATCCAAGGCATCGAGCAAGTATTGGGCGGAACCGTCCCAGAGGTGCGAACAGTATTCCATACCCAGCCGTACCTGTGCTTTATACAAGTAGATTTGACCGGCTGACTATATTCTAGTGATAAAGAAGAGGAGTTAAAATAGTAATTTTTTGACTACCATACTGTTGATTGTGTGTGTGTGTGTGCTCACCCTGTATGACGGCCTGCGTGAGCATGTGCCGGTCGACCTGCGCGACAGGTTGCGAGGGGTCCCGCGCGAGCAGCGAGTCCCACATGAGCGCCGCGCCCGCCTCACACGCGCCGAACTCCAAGTACTCCAGCTTGATGCGACGCACCGCCGACGACTCCTCGCTCTCTACACGTGAGTTATATAATATACACATTGCCAATGGCGTATTTGAGCAAATATTTGCGTCACTTGGCCACTGCCACGTCAGTTTAAGAAAGAAAGAAAAAAAAGAAAATCCATTTATTTAGCCATGATCACAGGACCAGATGGCGGTGAATGCTAAATCTAACATTACGGGGAACAAAATTTAAAAAAAAAGATGAGGATGTAAAAAAAACAAAAAAAAATGAATAAAAAAAAATAAACACAAGAAGCAACTCAAAGACACAATATAAATACTACCTAATACACGCTACAATCTTAAAGACTAACTAGATGGTCCCCGCCATATCCATACACCCCAGCCATCCGCATCCGAGGCATGGCCAAAAGGGCCGGAAGCTCCGCTCAGTTTTGTGTATAAAGAATACAAAGTACAGTCAGCAACATAAATATCTGTACAAAATAGAAAATTCAAATCGCCTATATACGCGTTAAGTGAAACTGAAACATTTTATTTTCTTCATTTGAAGTAAATTAATTCTCCTTTATTTTATTTTTGTGAAGAGAAAAAAGAGATTAGTAAGAACACAAAAGTAGGCAATTTGAAATTATGAATTTGTTCAGCTACTTATGCTGGTCACTGTACATATTATATTGTTAGGGCAATATTAACCAATATTAATGAGTTCACCAAGTAACAGCTTCAAACCCGCGCCGACAAACGAACAAGCATACCCCTGATCATCGACCATAACCACCCACAGTACTAGGAGAATCTTGGGATACTTCAGGCATTGTCCGCTTGCAGCCTTAACAAAAATATAATTATATCGACGAAAACTATCAACTTTTGTTAACAATAATCTGCGAAACAGCGGTTCACGCTGATGGCAAAAATGTCCACAACATGGCTCTGCCAATTTTCTCACTAAAGACGTATAAGTACGCTCATCATTGTTCCAATAATTTGTCCCTTTCAAACCATAAGGCAGTATATGTGTGACCAGCCTTTAAACACCCAAACATCTTGTTTGATATTTAATTACCTCTCAACTTAGCATTTTCCTTCTCCATCCTGACGAGGAGTATGGTCTGGTCGATGGCCATCTTCCAAAGTTGTCTGAGTTCTTCCCTCGTGCGCTTGCCTTTATGCACAGACTTGCCTAACAGGCCGCTTGAGAGCTCCCCTGGAATAAACAAACTTATTTGGAACAGAACAACTATAAAGAAGTGTAACTAATTAGATTTTTTTTATGCCATCGAATGACGAGACGAGCATGCCGTTCGCTTGATGGTAAGCGATACGACCACCCATAAACAGTAGAAACACCATCCAGCACCTTGAGTTACAAAGTATTGTGTGGCATTCCACTGCGCTCGTCATCCTGAGACATAAGATGTTAAGTCTCATTATGTCCAGTAGCTACACTGGCTACAATGCCCTTCAAACCGAAACACGACAGTGCATGCACACTGCTACTTGGCGGTTGAAATAGACATTGCGGTGGTACCCACCCGGACGGTCTCTTACATATGAGTCCTACCACCAGTAAATGAGACTCCCAAAATAGTTGGAATGAGTGCCAACGCGTAGAGTCCACTCGCAAAACATATATTTGATGTCATACCCAGAGTAGATATTTAGATATAAATGAATTAATATATCAGGGGGCTTAGAATGTGAAAAAAAAACACGATGTGTCTCCGCTTCGTTTTATTATGATTGGTTGAGAGACTGACGTATCGGTATTTTGATGTTGTGATTGATCGAGAGACCGATACGTCAGTTTCTCAACCAATTACAATAAAACGAAGCGGAGACGCATCGTGTTTTTTTCGTATTCTAAGGCCACAGACCTTCTTGCACGTCTGGTGGTTGCACTACTTTCTCATATATAGCCTGTCGCCAGGTGGAGTCCGGCTCGTTACCGCCTTCAGTTGCCGCCGGGCGAGAGTCGCTCACTTTCAGGAAACTGAAAAGTTAATGATAATTTAACTGAATATCAAATATCTTCGTCCTGATTACGAGAACACAAAAAGTATAAGAGTAAAAGCATGATAAAATACCTCATCCGATGTATCCATCCTAGCTTACAGTATTTGACTACGCTGTACCTTTCATCGGGACCATGAACAAATAATAAAACAAAAAAACAAACCATCGAATTGATAACCTCCTCCTTTTTTGAAGTCGGTTAAAAATGCACACTGATTCTTAACGGCAATATACACAATACTACATAACTTACATGTCCATCATGGGAGAGTTGGTGGGAGTGACCTCTTCCTTCTCATCGGTCTCGCTTCTCTCTTCTGCAGGAGGCGTCATTTGGCTGCTTGGCGTTGGCGTTTCTGTAATAGGGCAGTCTCCTGTTTTCTATTTTGTACATTATTTTATATATAACAGAAAATAAGACTAAAAAGAAATTGTTCTGTGAAATCAGCAGCAAAATCGGTTGAAAAATAAAACAGTTATTCATATTTGAAATATTGTCGTGAGCAAAAGTGGGGGCGTGGTGGTGAAAATCGCGCTATCTCTTTCGCACGCACGCAGCATTATGGCCGATGGCACTCAGTGACGTCACAGTCTGAGATCACTGTTATTTAACAATTACCCCTATTACCAAATTTCAAATTTACTTCTTCTTGTGCCAATTTAGAAAATTCTGTTTCCGTTACATATTGGATGGCATACATTTTTGGTAAATGTATTTAAAAAAAAATGGTTAACTACTCTATTACAATTTTAGCTACGTGTTCATGACGTTAGAGCTAATTGTTGGCCTATTGACAGTGTTGTGCTGCGAACCGTGTCGCGAGTTCCCTTCTCAGGCCGGGTAACTAAAATTTTGCTAGCTATTAGCTCTATTGTATAATTTTATTTTATTTTAATTTTAGAGCAGGACCGTTTGGCAGGTCCGTTAGATTATAAATAAATATATAGTACAATGCAGCAAAGTTATTGATTTTTTTTTATATTTATTTTCCTCCCCGATCAACTTACCAGCATCTGGAGTGACGGTGGCCGGCGAGAGAGACTTGCTCCTGCCGTTGTCAGGGGACAGGAGCTCGGGTCCCGACGGCTCCGATGACGTGTCTGTCATGTTCGGGGGCACCGGCGAAGAGTCCTGAACAAATGAACACAAGTTTTTTTTTATGGTATTTAATGACGAGATGAGCATGCCGTTTGCCTGATGGTAAGCAATACGACCACCCATAAACAGTAGCAACACCATCCAGCATCTTGAGTTACAAAGTCATGTGTGGCATTACACTGCACTCGTCATCCTGAGACATGAGATGTCCAATAGTAACACTGGCTACAATGCCCTTCAAACCGAAACACAACAGCATGCACACTGCTGCTTGGCGGTAGAATATAGACATTGCGGTGGTACCCACCCAGACGGACTCTTACATAGGAGACCTACCACCAGTAAATCACACATAGTTTAGACCTTAAATTAAAGATTTAAGTACAGGCCGCGCGCGAGCTCAGAGGAATCGTTTTTTTTAATGGTGTCCCTACTGCCAGTAGCCTGACCCGAGTCGGCTTTTCTGGCCACACCAGTTTTTAGGGTGAACGCAGAAGGCACTCGCAACCCTTTGAATTAGTGACCATGCTGAGGGCAACCCAACAACGGGTCACGAACCTCGGCTCAGGACGGCCACTGAGAGAAGATGAGACATCAACGATTAAGGAAAGATTGGTTTTTAGGCCTAATCCTATTTGATTGTGTTGTCATCGGCACGCGAGCCGGAACTGCTAGGGAGGTCGGGGGGGGAGACGGGAAACGCGGCGAGGTCCTCGACGGCGAGGACGGAACTGCGGTCTTGGGAGTTTCAAGAACTCATTCTTACGGCGGATGGCCAGAGTGATTTCGTCCTCTGGGTCGGTTAGAACTGAACGCGGCCGTCTTCATTTGGCGCGGTCGAATGGAGACGGAATCGTATTAAATGTTGACATTGTGATTTATTTCAGTAATTTTGTCGATATTACGTTATCTTTCATACCTTTTTCACGATCACTGTGTTGGTTTCTTCCCTGACCGCCTTCCTTTTGAGCAAATGGTCGAAACCGCTCGAAAGAGAGCGTTTAGCCTTCATGAAAATAGTACTCCCACCCAAATACTGATTCAGGAACTCGGACCTGGAAATAAAAATGGAAATTAATAATCACATGAGGTCACACTGATACAGGTATTAAACTACAAGGTAAATTAAAAAGTTTCATACACAATGCTTATGCAAAGGACACGGTTTGTATATTTATTTTTCGCCAAAGTATCATATCAAATGCGCATACGCACATTTATAAGTGGCAGATAAGTGTACGTAAAATGGACAATTCTTTAAGATTTAATCATGTGTGCGTTCATAACGATACAAGAAGATATAGTATGTGTCAATTTGTACACAGTAGTTACATTGAAAATGACTGATATTTTAATTATACATCTATACATATAAATAAAATGGGAGTGTCTGTTTGTAATATTGAAATAACCGTTTTTTACTACATGTATATGAATATATAAACGGTACACGCACCAAAATAACATTTTTTACAATTTTTGTTTGTCTGTCTGTTTGTTCCGGCTAATCTCTGAAATGGCTGGATCGATTTTGACGGGACTTTTATTGGTAGGTAGCTGATGTAATAAGGAGTAACTAAGGCTACGTTTTATTCCGGGAAAATATAAAGCGGGACTGTTATTCCGGAAAAAAAATTTAACGCGGGCGGAGGCGCGGGCAACAGCTAGTTCGACACATGACGCGTCCTCTCTAGATGGTCTAACAATTGATCTGTAGTATGTACCTGTTCTCAGCGGTGTCGTGGACGTGCCGCAGCTGCTTCGCTTCACAGTGAGCTCGCAACAGCATCATCAAGAACGAGTTGTGTTCGGCTGTCTGGAAACATGTCGAATACATACATATACACTCACGCCTTTTATCCCCGAAGGGATAGGTAGAGGCGCAACTAGTGCACCCACTTTACGCCGTTATTCCGTCCCATGATGTGATAGGGGGTAACATGTCGAATATTTTGAGAATAAATAAACCAAATCCATACATATAATAAAGGAGTACAGCCGTTGTCTGTACATTTATAGAGATGTGATAAAGAAGAACTAAAGAGTAATGGAAAACAAATCAACGATTTTTATAATTCTTTCCGTCTGTCTGTTTTTCTGTTTGTTACTGCACATCTCCGAAACTACTGAACGGACTTCGTTGAAATGGCACACGGTTAGATCATGTCCTGGCAAGGCCCGCTTATATATATAGATGTATGGAAAAACCCTATATATATGGACACCGGTGTCCGTCGCGGGCCTTGACAGACTACCACATAGGCTACTTTTATCCCGGGAAAATATAAAGCGGGACTTTTGTCCCGGAAAAACTATGTCACGCGGGCGGAGCCGCGAGCAAACGCTCGTCTAATTTATAATGTAATTGTAAGTTGGCAATGTCAAATTCAGCCAACATTGAAATAAAACTATTTTACGGATTTTATCGCGGTTTTTTAATTTATATTTTCTCCCGACGTTTCGAAGGCTTTTCAGCACTTCGTGGTCACGGGGCGGACAGTCCACCCCGTGACCACCAATGACCTCCAATTTCAATGTCTAACATTCGCGTAAATAGAAGAAGTCATTCAGCCAACATGTTGTGACGTATCTCACCTCATACTTGTGGTTGGTGCCGCCCTGGTATTTGGTGATGATGAGGTCCTGTTCATCCTCAGGCAACTGCTCGATGCGACGCAGGATGAACGCGTGGGTTTTCTTGTCGTTCATACCTTAGAGACATTTTTTATCCGTACTTAGGTCTTTCTTACTTATACGAGCACAGTATTTCCTGTAGCTCTTTGTTATAAAATGAATAATAAAGTTTAATAGCGGTTACCATCAGAGTAATTTGCCCGTCTCATTATAACTGGGACACGAGATCACAGATTGATAAACGGTGGGAGCCATAATATAAAAAGAACTCAGGAAAACCTTGGATGCAGGCCGCATTTGACAGATCCGTCTGGATATCTTTAGAAGAAGCCTATGTTCAGCAGTGGGCTTTATGAGGATGATGTTGATTAAGTCTGTAATGGTAGACTCACCATCGATATCGTGACACAGCCGATGGTACCACAGCATGGGGCAATGCTCGCAAGTCATGTTGGGCGACTTCTCCCTGGTCTTCTTCAACAAGTCAGCGTGCGCCACGAAAGCCTGCCTTATGGCTGTGGGTAAAACAAATACGATTAAAATGGCACGGCATAGTAACTGACCTTGTACAAGTAGTCCAAATATAATGTCATCAAAGCAGAAATGTATTGTAAAACAGTTATTTAATGTCGTAAAATACACGATATATCGTATCACAACAAATCGTACCACGATAAATCGTATCACGACAAATCGTACCACGATAAATCGTATCACGACAAATTGTATCACGACAAATAGTATCACGACAAATAGTATCACGATTAATCGTGTCGTATACTAACCATTAACTACCTCCCCGGCGACGCCGTCACTTTCGCATTTGAACACATAGCACGCGTACGTGTCGTTGGTCTCGCGACACACGAACCCAAAGTGATCTTTGTTGTACCGGCCGAGCACGCAGCTCACAACATCTTTGAACGCACGGTGAAGCAGAATCTGTTTCCTGTCTGGGCTTATGAGACGGAGTTCCGACCGGCCGACCTAAAAATAAAGTAGGAATTTTTACTACGGCCAATTTAAATAAACTGACCCTACTCGCTATATTCCGATCGAGAGGGTAAATGGACCAAAATTGTGTTTGACATTAAAGATTATTTATTTGATTAGTTAAATAACCGCCCACAAGACTCTCTAAAAAGTAAAATAATAAAAGTGTCTTTGCCGTTTAAGTACCTCCTAATATTTTGAACCGAGCGTCCTCACGTCGGGGGACCGAACTCCAGACCAGAGAGATGAAAATACTTCTTTAGCGGTCCACCGACGGGTCGACGCTTGGGTCGAAATATTACTTGGATTAAATCCATCGGGCTTCTTAGGTTAAAAATGAGCTGATAATCTTCAAACGCCTGATCAAATCTTCATAAATTATTATAGCTAAGAACCATTGCGATCACATCAGCTTTCAAACAAAAAAAAACCGCGTCCAAACCGATAGATACTTTTTAGAGAGTTTTGTGGGGGGTTGTTTAAATTTTAATTTCATTTAGTTGTTGGATTTTCTATAAAGCGTGTTTTAGTTTAAAATTTTGAATTGCCATTAGTCCTTCATAAGTATGACAAATTTCGATTTAATCCGACGTTTTGAACGGGGTCAAAATCATATTCAAAGTGTCAGTTATATACATACGTACATACATACATACGTCTGAAGCTAATAAAAGCGTGTTAAAAAAATAGGGTCTTGCGCCGGAAGGTGAAGAAGACTATAAGAAACACTATACTCACTTGGAACAGCATAGTCCTGTTTTGTTCCCCAATTAATTGAGCTATCGGTGTCTTGTTACTAATGGTGCCTATTGAAGCCGACCTATCCCTCAAAAATGGCTTATTCTCCACCATTTTCTTATCTGAATCCTTCCTCTGCAACTCTCTAAAATTAATATTCATGTCACTCTTTTTATTTAACAACGGATCTACGAATTCCGGTTCTGAATTTTTGGAGTCCCGATTCTCGATGTCCGACTGCGGATCGAGGTCATTCTGAATTTGTCGAGATGTCGAACTCGACGTGTCCGAGATCACTGACCCGATTTCGTATTTCTCCTCATCTTCTCTGACCGTTCCGAGATTGTTTTTCGGAACGCCTAGCGATATGACACTTTCTTGTGTAGGCTTTTTTACTTTTTCAACTCTCTCTTTTGTGAATATATCAAACTCATCGTCTATCTGTTTTGTATTATCCGCGAGAGTTTCCACACTTTTCCACGAGTTTCCTTTGATAGGTTCCAACGGTGTTGTACTTGGCGATATAATTTTTCTTATTTCTGTGGTTTCAGACTTTTTCTCTTCCGTTATATTGTCTGTAGATTCACTGCTGTATATAGAAGTCTGTGGAAGTATGTATGAATTAATACAAAAAGTAGTAAAAACTATTATATTAGTATAAAATTGTGCTGATATATAAAGATAAAACGACACAGGTGATTAAAAACATGTACTAAGAAAAAAAACTAACGCGTAATAACTTACCCCAGTGGAAGACAGAAGACTGTGCCGCCTCTTCAACGCCTTTTCAGCTTCGTGTTGCGCGAATTTGGTGAGTGCGTCATCGATCAACGACTCTGGTACCTTCCTCTGGGATATGCGCACTTTACCAATGTATAACACCTGAAATTACATGACATGTTTTACTATCCGCCGAATTCAATCAATATTTTTTCTTTCTTCGCGAAAATGGACCAATCAGAATAAAGTTTTTTTGACATGCTTACAAATGACATTCTTGGGATTGAAAATGGTATTGGTATTTGCCACCAAACGAAATAGTTCTTTTTTTCCGGTTTGAAGGACATTCAATACAATATTAACGCATTAGTTTTAGTGACGAGCGCAGTGGAGTGCCACGCAGGACTTTGTAATCCAATCCAATTTGTGTTGTTGTTTATGGGCGGTCGTATCGCTTACCATCCAGACGAGGGGAATGCTCGTCAGCAATAAAAAAATGAACACGCAGTACTACGTCAGCGAGGCAATCATCATTTACGTGTCACTGAGATTTCAGCTGCAGACTAACCTCAAAGAAATGTGAGTCGGAGAGGGAGAGGTCAGCGCAGAGCGACGTGAGGGCCGACGCGTTGCTCGCGCTGCGGACCAGCCCCGGCTGCGGCTCGCAACCGCTGGACAAAGTGATATAGCGTTGTGTTGTGGTTTGCACCACTTCACAACATTATCCTGAGTCACCTACCTGTCACATCCATGACTGGCCATTACTATTATTAAGCTGGGATTCCGCAGGACGCGGCAGACGCCAGACGGCAACGGCACATGGCAGACGGCACTACTATGCAGTATCTGTTTGTGTCGCGACTGTGACAAATAAATCGTGTTTCTTCTTTCTTTCATATATTTCAAAGCAATTTTTACCGTGTAGGAGCGCGTTTACTATTTTGCGCCGCGCAACGTTAGGTTTTTTTGGCTGCAACTTACTATTACTATCTGCCGTGTATTGCGTGCGGCATCGATGCAACCAAACATATAGGTACCACCTTTATTTTAGGAAATAAAAATTATTAGTAGTTTAAGGAACTATACAAATTTATTTCCGTATGAATATTTTGTAAATGTAACGTAAAACTCCGGAGATATTCCATTTTATATTCCGAAGCCATTTTGACCGAAAACTAAAATGTTCAAAAAAAGTTTTTTTTACTGTTTATATTATTCTTAATGACCTATATTTATCCGCCATATCAACACCTTTTTATTAAAATATCACTGACTCTAGTCCACAGAAAATGTGAATAACTTACAGATTGGTATTACAGTTGTTACCAAGCTCGACCGCATGGTTGTTCCAAGGGAGATGGTCGGCCGCGTTCTGCTGCAGGAAACCGATGTTTTTGGTGACGACGCCGTTCGCCAGCGAGCCGGTGGAGCCCCCGGGACTCACGCCCCCGGACGACGGCTCGCGCATCTGACCGAATAAGTCTGTCACCTGGAAAGGTGATCAGTTTATAATTAATTAAGTGGTTGTAGATGTTAAAACGATGTAATGGTAGAGATATATTTATATTAGGAGGGTAACGAGCAAACTCTCTCAGTAGTAGAGGATGTCCGTGCTCAACACTGGGCAGTATATAACACAGGAGTGGTATTAATCGAGCAAGGGTGTCACCAAAAGATGTCACAAAGCTGATGTTAGTAGTATTTATAGTTGGTTTTACGAAGACATGCGAAAAAGACATGCGAGGTCCCAGGGCACTTCCTTTTCACCATGTGTGTTTCATCCCAGTATGTTTACTCCGTTATTAACAAATTCTAGACTTCGGGCTGACACTGAGCGCAAATACCTAATATCACTTTGCACAACATAACAAAAATGGCTATACCATAATTAAACCTGCTTACGCAAACGGGAAGCGACCTACATGGCCAATAAATTTGACTTGGTCTGAAAAAAAATATCACAACCCTTCAAGCCCCGCTTATATGTATATGACTGCCTCGTTGGCGTAGTGGTATTGCGTACGCATTACGAGTACTATTTGCGCGCTGAGGTCCTGGGTTCGAATCCCGGGTCGAGCCAAAAAAAATTGTGACTGGGTTTTTCCATCTTAAAATTTACTCAGTCGCAGCTCGGAGTCAGGAAGTTGGCGGTGTGATACCCCCGTGCCTCGGAAAGCACGTAAAGCCGTTGGTCCTGCGCCTGATCTCTCTCCGGTCATGTCGGATTGCCGTCTCACCGGACTATGAGAGTGAAGGAATAGCGAGTGCACCTGTGTATTGCGCACACACTTGTGCACTATAATATCTCCTGCGTACCTGGCTGATCTCCGTTGAGATTGGCCGCCGTGGCCGAAACTGGCTAGGAGGATTTCATATGTATATTACTAGCTTTTGCCCATGGCTTCGCCCGCGTTAATAAGTTTTTCCGTGCTAAAAGTACATAAAAACTTTCCCGTTGAATCACTCTATCCAACACATTTATTTGGATAAAGATTAATATTATGACGTTGATACAACTCTTAACAAATAATGCATTAATTTCGACCAAATTTGATTACCATAAAAACGGTTCTAGTGAGTTAATCTTAAAAGATAGACATATACTGTCGCGGAATTTTTTTTAGATCATATCAAGAGGAATAATTCTTTCATACATATATTTTTGGTATCTTGAACCGTTTTCGCAGCGCACGCAATGAAAGCCCTCAAGGATGAATAATTTTCCCCGTTTTTTTCACATTTCCCATTATTCCTTCGCTCCTAATAGTTGCATCGTGATGTTATATAGCCTAAAGCCTTCCTCGATAAATGGTCTATTCAACACAAAAAGAATTTTTCAATTCGAACCAGTAGTTCCTGAGATTAGCGCGTTCAAACAAACAAACAAACAAATTCTTCAGCTTTATAATATTATACTAGCTTTTGCCCACGGCTTCGCCCGCGTTAATAAGTTTTTCCGGGTTAAAAGTACATACATAAAAACCTTCCCGTTGAATCACTCTATCCAACATATTTATTTGGATAAAGATTAATATTGTGACATTGATACAACTCTTCACAAATAACGCATTAATTTCGACCAAATTTGACTAACATAAAAACGGTTCTAGAGAGTTAATCTTAAAAGATAGGCATATACTGTTGCGGACTTTTTTTTAGTTCATTTCAAGAGGAATAATTCTTTCATACATATATTTTTGGTAACTTGAACCGTTTTCGCAGTGTACGCAATGGAAGCCCTCAAGGAAGAATAATTTTCCCCGCTTTTTTCACATTTTCCATTATTACTTCGCTCCTAATAGTTGCATCGTGATGTTATATAGCCTAAAGCCTTCCTCGATAAATGGTCTATTCAACACAAAAAGAATTTTGCAATTCGAACCAGTAGTTCCTGAGATTAGCGCGTTCAAACAAACAAACAAATTCTTCAGCTTTATAATATTAGTATAGACTAGCTGTTGCCCGCGGCTCCGCCCGCGTTAAAGCGTTTTTCCGGGATAAATCTCACGCTTTATATTTTCCCGGGATAAAACGTAGCCTAAGTTACTCCTTATTACATCAGCTACCTGCCAATAAAAGTCCCGTCAAAATCGGTCCAGCCATTTCAGAGATTAGCCGGAACAAACAGACAGACAGAAAGACAGACAGACAAAAATTGTAAAAAATATTATTTCGGTGCATGTACCGTATGTATACTCATATACATGTAGTAAAAAATGGTTATTTCAATATTACAAACAGACACTTCAATTTTATTTATATGTATAGATATATGGATGGGAAAACCCTATATATATGGACATCGGTGTCCGTCGCGGGGCTTGACAGATTAATAGCAGATTTATTATTTTTATATACAGTGAATTGTCCAAATATAAACATTTTATATCGACCAGTATCAACTAGGTGTAAAACAAAAATATTTCAGTTTTAATATCAGCTAGTACAAAATATTTTGGCGTGGGTTGGTTCCCGTTTGAGTAAGTACAGTCAGCTTTTTTATTCAGCTTCAATTTATTCAGCTACTTACCTAATAAGGTAAGTAGCTGAATAAATACAAAACTTTTTTTTTTTTTAAAACGGCCATCTTCGGCGCATTAGGGACGGCTGCGGGCTTCCTCCGACTCACGTCTAAGTTGTCGTCCGCAACCGCCCCTGCACGTACCGCTTATTGCGGTCCTTTTCCCTGTTGCGGGGGCTCAGAAGCCCCCGAAACACCGTACCGTGTCCACCTTTTGGAAATACAAAACTTCAAATCAACTAAACACTTTTATGTTCTTACAAATTTTCCTTTTTTCTTGGCAAAAATAAAATAAAAAGGATTAACTTTACTTCACACAATAAAAAAAAAATGATTCAATTAAAGTTAACGCGGGGAGTCAATTAGAAATTTTGTATTTTTGAAGCTATTTATGTGGCTGACTGTACCTACGTACAATAATTACTAATCTTTACAATATTATCAAAATAGTAATTACTAGTTTCAACGAGTTCCAAAGCACGAGCTATAATTGATCACAACCAGTTTGTAACCTGCGTCAATGGAAGACTAGATGGCGTCATTCCTATTGATTTGGAATCAGCTATGATTGTTCATTCAATAAAAAACGGAGACGTTCAATTACTGTTTACCATTATGTTCATTACCGCATACACGACTATAGTATAGGAATGTTGCTGTTCAAAATAAATATCCATTTTGGCGAAAACTAATATATTTTGAAGACTGCCACGGTGGCTTCGGTGTTCTGACTGCTTTAATAAAACCACTGTAAGGCCTAATTTTATCATGCTCTGTTATTTACTGGTGGTAGGTGTCTCTTATATAAAAATCCGTATAGGTGGGTACCACCGCAATGACTATTTCTACCGCCAAGCAAGAGTGTGCATGCATTGTTGTGTTTCGATTTGAAGGACATTGTAGCCACTGGACATAATGAGACTTAACATCTTATGTCTCAGGATGACGAGCGCCGCGGAATGCCACACAGCACTATATAACTCAAAATGCTGGACGGTATTGCTACTGTCTATAAGTGGTCGTATAGCTTACCACCAGGCGTAGGTACAGCATGCTCGTCTCGTTATTCAAAATAAAAAAGTGACTTTTAACAGCACGGTAAATCTCGTAACGAACTGTTAAGGTTTCTCCTTACGAGGCTTTAGATTTAAATACCGCTCACAGGTCCGTTTAATTCCAGACTCCGGGCTGATACAGAAATACCCAATACCTTTGGCCAACCCGGGATCCGATCCCATGAAAGCGGTGTCGTACGACTACGCAACTGAGGCAGTCAATTCAAACATATAGCTCTAAGAACACAGCACACAAGAAATCTTTTGTTATACGACGACGTATAGGTAACAATTGAAAAGACAAATTATAGTAATAGAAACATTCAACAGCGCACAGCCATACGCGGTTGTTTATTCATACACAAACAAACCACCACACCTAGGATTCTTAGGTATTTTAACCGACTTCAAAAAAAGGTTCTGTAGTCAATCCGTAAGTAGGTATGTAAGTTTGTATGACCGCGAGTTTCTCTAAAACTACTGATCGGATTTGGATGGAGTTTTCGTTAGTCAAATGTATATTTTTAGGGAAGGTTTTGGTATATAATCTATTAGGATCTGATAAGATCTTCGGAGATAGACAATGGAACTCTTCAATAACTGACAGCAGAGGACCCGCGAATGTTGCAATCGTATATTGATGATGTATTGTTTAGACCATTTCATAATTAACTTACAAAAAAGCAATAAATAAAAACATTTTAACAAAAAATAAAACAGACTTCAAAACCACTACAAACCAAAAAATAATTTAACTTTATATTCTATTAGTATACAGGGTCATTTTGTAATCGAATACATAAATTTAACTGCGATAAAATCAATTTGAAAGAAACACCATGCAGTTAATTAATTTAACCATAAGTGTAAAATAAAGAAGTACATTTTTCAAACAAAATAAAGAACAAAAGAGGTCTTTTAATTTTAGACATCCTATTGCCACTACTAGTATACGAGAGATCGTCGGAGCGTCAACGTCACTGAGGTCTGTGTGTTTCATTGATAATATGCTCACGCACACGCGAACAAGAGATGCACACACGGAGCGCAACGATATGACATCGCGCCATCGTAACCAAGAAGCTTTATTCCAAACCGAAAAGATGAGGTCGCTATTATTACCTATGCTTCTGTGTCAGGTCACATAGGTCAATCAAAACAACAGTCACTTACTAGATTCTGTCAGAGCCAGTTATGTCTCCTTTAGAAGGCTGAAATCATTGAAGCATCTTCGATAATGGTCACAGTCCGTACACCGCACGTAGCTTATCAAAAAGCCTCACAACCCTAAGATTCCATCAACTATCACACGATACATCAGCAAGAATCGCACGCTCAAGCCGTCAAATTCGTCGATCGATTTCGTGAAACCGACTATGATGCTACCGTTATGATACGAGTGTCAACGAGGTTCTTGAAGATTGGAATTTTGAACATTTACTCAGTAATCCCTAAAAGTACAAAAGACATTTCAACGACCTTCAAGGAAACATTAACACTTTATTCACGAGCTTTGTAAATGTAAATCATAGTTTACCACAACAGAAACTTAAAAATTAACACAATAGAATAATAATTACAATTAGAGAACATTTGATCGTGTGCGCATAAAAGCCGACAAAGGACTACTAAACTAATAGGTTTTTACCTACACATGGCTCGCGTCTCCCGAAGCGATGTCAGAGACAAGGTCACTCGGATCGATACAAAACGATATAATAATAAAATTACAATAGGTACCGGTAAGTACATAGGGAGCATCGGCCTAACATTCAGTACGTAAATCGACATACGCCACGTCGTGTTGCTGCCGGGCGACTGGCGGGCAACGCGCGCGCAGGCCCCCGCGCCCCACGGCGCATGCGCCTGGAGGAGCCAGTGCGGGGCCATATTTTAGGCCGCGCGGGATAGGCATAAAGTCCACGAATCCCGGACCGCGAATCTCGATGTATTTCGAAACGTTACACATTTTGATAAATATCACTTGTACTTATTGCTATTACCTGGAATTGTCGTAATTTACTAGTAGGGTAAAAAACGTTAATTTTTACCACTTCATAGAATACACGCACACTTTTGTCAAGAATAAGAACATTTACGTACGTATAGTAATGGCTGAACTTAATTTAAAATAACCAGGATATTCAATTGACTAATAACCAAAATTATTGTAAGTAGGTAAAACATAGGTATTTAGAAGGATTTTTGTGCACTTGGTCGAGTCACTTTATAAGTGGTTAGTAAATAACGCCAGTTTTAGGTATTATTACTCAGGCAGGAACTATTAAAAATTACGATTGTTATTGCGGTGCGGAGATACTGGGGTACTCTGTCAGAGATGTCCGGGAATAAACCCATATTTCGCCCAAATGTCCGGGATTCTTGCCGTGTTTGTCCGGCGTCGGCAATTTAGGTAATGGCAGCCCTATACAAAGAACATGCCGACAAGTGCGCCGTGCGCCCGCTGGCGCGCGCGATCGTTGGCCCCGCCAGCTGATGTTCGTGTTACACGTGCTCCCACAGGGATACCAAGCTTTGGTACTATTACCTTATTCTGCAATATCTTGCAATTTTAGTTTTACATTGTTCTATGCTATTTTAACCGTATCACAATGCATATTGAAATTAAATGATGTTAGAGCTCTGGTATGCTTTATTGCTTAAAGTAATGTTATTTTTACAATACAAAGATATTGCTGCGTATTCGTTTAAGTAGACTTTTCATTAGCATAATTGCCCTAGTTATTTTATTATTTAATACACTTATTTAAGTGTGTTAGAAATCCATGTGATAAATAAACTAATATCCGATTCTTTGAAAAGCTGTGTCATTTTAGCAAACTTGTCGGTAAAAATGTTTATACTGGCAACACAGCGTGTTTGAGTGCGTGTTTGTATTGAATGGCGTGCGAAAGAGACACAACATGTTGGTATCTGCACGTTAGTTTCAATGTGTTAGTAACAAGATCAACGACTCTGACGCGATACAAAATGTAGCTAGAGATTAGAAGGTACAGAAGGCATAATAAGGCGTTTGGTAGTATAAAGTATTTACGTAAACCTATTTTAGGCATGACGTCCAGAAATATTTATGTTAAAATTAAAATAAACGTTGAAATATCATACGGAATCAAAAAATATGATATCAATAGATTAAAATCCTGTAACTTTTTAATAGTGACTGCGAGTTGTTAAGTACCTACCTATTTCGGTAGGTAAACTTATTTATTAACGAAAACAAAGTTTATTATTAAAGAATTAATAGTTTTCTTTACAGCATAACACTTAAAAAATAATTAGTTCCTTTTCACACAATAACATGACAACTTTTTATTTCATGTTGATATTTATAACGTATTAGTTAGGGAGTAGGGACTGCTCTAGTAGCAATTTAATTATTTTATTTCAAATTCCACGTCTCAAGCGGTACTGCTGCAGCTATGTGAGTGAATGTATTGCAAGTGAATTTGTGAGTTGCCCTTCTTAATCCTATAGGTTTTGTAATAACATCGTCAGCTGTGACGTGATTCACTGAATAAAGTCAAGCGCGCTAAAACACAGCGTGATCAAAAAACTATAAAACTATAATCGGGATTATTGGCGAAAGTATGCGTTACCCATGGATAATATTTTGCACGATGTTAGCAGAGGTCACGCTGAATATGTGGTTTCATTTAGTAACGCAATGTTGAAATGACACTGTATACGTATATTTGGAATCGGTACATAATTTAAATTGCCAGCTAAGCAAAGGAATTACAGCAACAAATATACGTATGTACATACTAATCGAATATAAAGTTAAATTATTTTTTGGTTAGTAGTGGTTTTGAAGTCGGTTTTATTTGTTGTTAATTCGTCTTGCAAACTATTAATCTGGAACTATAACGAATGACTGTAGTGCCGAAACAGGTCGATATGAATCAAGTAATTGCTTTTTATAGCATAGACTGACAAGTAAACTAGTAGGTCAACTAATGGTGCTGGGATATTTGTATCCGCCCGGATTGCCCCGGATAGCGACCACCGCACACAAGATTTAACCCGTCGAACCCCGCTTATAATAGATGTATGGGGAAACCCTATATACTCGGACGCCGGCGTCCGTCGCGGGGCTTGACGAGTCAATATACTTCTATAATCTATGGTTTATTCCCACTATAATATGCCGCGTTTCGGAATCAGCATGTGTATATTTGACAGTGGGACAGTTATGTTGGTTTCACCGGTGTTACAGCCCAAAGTCGACACTAGGGAGTATAGCAGTATTCGTGTGAGCATGCGGCTGAGTCGTTAACCCCATGTACATTGTACACCCTACACTAGCATGCTGAACAAACTGGTGGCCTTCGGCGGATGAGACACTTGTATACTTCAGCAGGTTTACAAGTATGTTCAAGTGGTAATCACTAGTTAATTTAGCCCATACTACAAAACAATAATTTACTATTATTTTCTACAACAAATGGTGTAAAGCATATTGACAACCCTATCGCATTCCTACAAACACACGCAAAACAAACGACTAATAAGATGTCATTGTAATAATGGAATGTTTTGCGTCTCCACACAATACGTAAGTACCAATGTCTAGATTCACGGTAATTACTGTACCTACCGTATTGTTAACGAAACATCTAGGTGTCTGCGTGAAGATCTTTGACAGTCCGCAAAGCCTTGAATACAAAATAATATAGGCCCTGTTTGACGACGGAGCATCGTGAGACAATACTGGAGGTACCACTAAAAACGCCGTTACGAGAATTGTTAAGCTTTGTGCCAGAAATATGAACGTCTAATAATATTAATACTTTCCTCACGAGTATTCCTTCACCGTAAAGCGAACGATAATTGACTACCACCATACCAGTCCTGTATTATATACTACCCACTGCTGAGCACGGGCCTCCTCTACAACTGAGAGGGTTTTAGGCCTTAGTCTACCACGTTGGCCTATCGAGGGTTGGCAGACTTCACATACCCTCGAAATTAAGAGAACTTCTCAGGTATGCATAGTTAACGTTCATTACATAGTGAAAAGATTTTTTTCTTCTTGCGTTAGAATTTAGGTATATGACGTAAATCCTACTAATATTATAAAGGCGAAAGTTTCTAAGAATGTATGGATGTTTGGATGTATAGATGTTTGTTACTCTTTCACGCAAAAACTACTGAACGGATTTCGATGAAATTTGGCACACGGGTAGATCATGTCCTGGATTAACACATAGGCTACTTTTATCCCGGGAAAATATAAAGCGGGACTTTTATCCCGGAAAAACTTTTTAAAGGGGGCGGAGCTATATAGGTAACCTATATAGGTAAACAAATGACCTCGCTGCTCCTGATGGTAATCGGGAGTAAGGCTCAAATACTGTCGACTGACGAGGGATTATTCCCTTTCGTCAGTTGACATAATAAGAATATGTTTGACACATTCTTGTTCTTTACTTTTATTAAATACTAGCTTTTGCCCGCGGCTCCGCCCCCTTTAAAAAGTTTTTCCGGGATAAAAGTCCCGCTTTATATTTTCCCGGGATAAAAGTAGCCTATGTGTTAATCCAGGACATGATCTACCCGTGTGCCAAATTTCATCGAAATCCGTTCAGTAGTTTTTGCGTGAAAGAGTAACAAACATCTATACATCCAAACATCCATACATTCTTAGAAACTTTCGCCTTTATAATATTAGTAGGATTTACGTCATATACCTAAATTCTAACGCAAGAAGAAAAATCAAATCCAGAGAAAGATCAACAAGTTATAAGCTTTTGATTTTAGTAAAAGGGGTAAGTGTCAAAAATCGAGAAAAGGGGCGCAATACGCGATCGTGACGACGATGCGGGCGAAAGAAAGAGACGACTGATACACCCCACTCCTCGACTCTGAAATATTTGAAATTTGAATTACTGCCTCATTTCTTAACCAATTTTTATACAGTTTTCACAGAGGGGCTACTTTGTCGGACTATTTGCTGTTACATATAAAATAATGTACAAAATACAACATAGAAAAGTACCCTATTCTGCCAACCTGTTGAATCAGTGAATCCGAAAATACACTGGTTGATCCCACTTGCGTGATCAACCAGTGTGAACACTGTTCACACACTGTGTGTGAACGTGATACTTGCGTGGATCACCATGGCTGGTTTTACACCTCGTGTACGGTGGTCGCATTCCGGGCTGATACAAACACCCAGTGATAACTTTTATATTTGTCCTTCGTATATTATATTTGTCAATAAACAACTACTAAAAGGTCGTAATAGGCCCTGATTCCAATCAATAACTTATCAGGAAAAGGACCATTTACATTTAATCCACATAGAACACTGCCGCGATCGACCGCCATTCCACCTATACACATTCATTTACCTTTTAACAAAGACACCACCCAAAAAATATCCATTAGCGTAATTAATAGCCTCCCTTAAATAGAACGATGATATTTTTTGCTAATTTATAGTGTTTTATACGAGGGTTGGTGAGGAAATGGGTCGCCTGATGGTAAATGATAAGTGACTCATAAAACCTACTGCCAACGCTTTTGTCTTCTAGGTAAAACACTATAGCGCTAGAAAGTCGATAATAAAAGAATGGAAATACATTCGGCATACTTTTTTTGTTTTCGCGGAGAAAGTGACTTATTGCTACCGCCCAGCTTTCAAGGGGGTCAACTGAGCGGTTATGTTGGGTTCACCGTGATCCGGCGTTGAGCCGCCCGGAGAGATGGAACCATCGGGCGACCGTCGGGCCGAGTCCCTAACCTATGTACACATACCAACCAAAACTCCGCGATGGCCATCGTCAGCGCATTAGGAACGGCTCCGGGCTTCCTCTGACGGAAGTGTCTAAGTTGTCCGCAGCCGCCCCTGCGCGGTGCCGCCTAGTACGGTCCGTCTCCTGTTGTGGGGAGGCTCAGAAGCCCCCGTGCACCGAAGGACGCCTATCAACCACGCTGCCGTCCATCACAGGGATCGCAACAATGTATTAATAAGAACGCAAAATTAAAGACGGACAGCCCCCTGCCGCCCGCTGCGACCCCCGGTGGCCCCTATTAGTCGCCTTTTACGAGAGGCAGGGGATACCGTGGTGGAACGCGCCCAATCCTCAGCAGACATTCGGCATACTGCGTATACACTTGTTGCGCCTCTGATTCTTCTTTGGAGAACACATGGGCTTAAGTATAATTTTAAAAATAAAAATTATGTTAAATTAAAAATATTTTATATCGTGCAGCCTTTATTGGATGTTAATGAACATGTTTTGAGAAGGGTTTTAGATATATTATTCCATAGAAAAAAATCAAACGACAAGCATATGATAGTAAAACTACAATACGTGTGGGAAATTGTTAAAAAAATGTCGGAGTGTTATTTGACGTCAAGCAAACATCAGAAAATGTTAAACATCACACAACTGTCCGAAGTTAATAATAGTGACACAAACGTCAGAAAATTAAAGAAAACGTCAAACGAACATTGCAAGAGCCAGAAAACATCAATCGTCACGGCTTACCATGTTCTTTAGGTTTATAGCTGACGTGTCAGAATGCGAACCGAATAGGGGTCTAGTCGGATTCATTTTTTATCTGTTGGCAAAAAAAACACTTTATAGACTTTTCAAGGCTTTGAATCTGTGGCGGTCAGCCTATCACATCATGGGGCGGACTTAAATACGGTCAAATGTTGATGCAGTAACTGTTCTAACCTTTTCGGAAAAAATGCGTGAGCTTATATTTATCGTTTAAGTTAATTTTTACTTAACCAAATTATATCGTGAACAAAGTTTGTAACACTATATTTTGTCGCGGCTCTGTCTGCGTAAATACCCCTTATATGTTTGGGATATTTAAGTATACATATACCAATTTTCATGGTGATCAAAGGTTTGTATGGTTTTGATGTTACGTTTCAACATTTTATGGCATAATGCAAATCTATTCCGGGAGAGGAGACTGCAACAGGCCGACGACCAAACTATTACATATAGCAGGCATTCACAGAAGTAGCCCACATGTGTATTGAGGCCAATTATTAAATAACAACACTATCTGTAGTACAACACCGCTTTAATATAGCTGTAATGGTGTTGTTTATACCATTTATACTAATATTATAAAGAGGAAGCATTTCATTGTTTGTTAGCATTGAAAAAGCTTCAAAACTACTGGACCTATTTCAAGCATTCTTTCACCAATATAAAACTACATTATCAGTGTGTAATATAGGCTACTTTTATCGCGGGTAAATATAAATTGGGACTTTTATCCCGGAAAAATCCCGCGGGCAGAAGTCTATATATAATATATGTATAAATAAATAAATAAACTAGTGAGTAGATAGTAGATACTAAACTGGGGCCGTAGACAAATCGATAAGTCTTCAGCTAGGATATGTCATTCCGATAAATTTATCTGATTTCTATAAGCGTTAACTAATGTTAACTAATCTTGCCTACAGCCCTGTATCTAACTGTATTAATTGAGTGATTCACTGGCTCTTATCTGTCAACACGTAAACATGTTCAATGAACAAACAAACTAAATGAATACTAATTCCCGTGGAGTTACTGCCATCTCTAGTTATTGAGGCGGAAAGAACGTATTGAACAGGAAAATTGTTACGAACATGTTTGACATATTACAATTAAATTTATCCATAAAATTCACAGTATTTAGATTTTTTATTTCTACTCTGCTGTCGAGAATGCAGTTTCGCGAGAGATCAAGCGATCATTAGTTTAGGATAGAGTTTGTAATTATAGCGCTCTATTTTTTATTCAATCACATTTAATGGACATCATGTTGTACTTTTCAGTTTTAAGCTAATGACAAATTGCATGTCACGATTGGCTGGTACATAATATTTACATATTATATATTACTAGCTTTTGCCCACGGCTCCGCCCGTGCGAAAAAGCTTTTCTTGAGTAAATGTTCTTTATATTATCCCGAGATAAAATCTAGCCCATAGCACTCGAAAAATAATGTAGCTTCCTGTTTGTGAAAGAATTTTCAAAATCGATTCAGTGTCTCCAAAGATTAGCCCTAAAGGCCTACAATGTTTTCCTCATTATAATATTAGTATAAATTACTTAATAATAATTCTTACAGAGTGACGGTATATACTTGTTTTATTAATTGCTTTAATTGCTGCTGTCGATCAAACCGTATTTGTTTTTATATTTCAATCATGTCCCACTTGACTGACGCCGTCTCTGTTCTGTAGGGTTAGAATATGAGAAAAAAAACTCGATGCGTCTCCGCTTCGCTTTATTGTGATTGGTTGAGGGACTGACGTATCGGTATTTTGATGTTTGTGATTGATAGAGAGACCGATACGTCAGTCTCTCAACCAATCACAATAAAACGAAGCGGAGTTGCATTGCGTTTTTTTTTTTCACATTCTAACCCCACTGTGAGTCTGTATCGTCGTGATTTTTATTTCTAGGAACGCTTATCCACCTTTCTGTTTTCAATGCGTAACTGGACAGCGGACAGCCATTCAATTCATAGAATTGCTTATCTTCTTTATACCAAAATGCAAGATTTTTTTTTCTTTGTACAATCACGCTGTATGCTATTGTCAATACTGCCCTCATAATTATAAATACAGTACTTGCAAAATGGCGGTTTCGATAAAAACGCCGTTAAATGTTTTTTTTAATCTCTACTCGTTCCAAGCAATTTTAATGTTTTTTGTAACCCAATGGTTAAATACGTGTCTTATGATGCCGTTTTGCTAAAAAAATGAAAATGCAAAAAAAGACGATTACTGCATTCTTTATTACGACGGTAGAATAGTAGTAATGAGTTTACTAAACCGGGGTATTACCACCATAAAGCTACATTCAGTCTTTCACCATCTTAAAGAAAACTGGCGTGGGGTGTTGTGGTACACGGTGTTGTGTTATATAATTCGTATGGTGTGAGATTTCAAAGCCCTAAACTGGGGATATTTAGGGCCTTTTCCTAATTTACATTTTTTAACGCTACATTAGACTATTAGGTATGGGAGATATTTATGAGCAATTTTAATATTTTAACATCGTTTGATTTATCTGCTCTTTTACAAGTATATAAAAATAATGACAGAAGAAAACACAATAGGGATAAGATTCAAAGCATGATTGGTATATTTCATACATTTTGTTACATCAAAAAACTTTGGACGCAATCCAAACAGTTTCCGAGAAAGCGCACGGATCGTCGACTTTGATTTTTGGCTTAAAATCCAAGATCGCCTCTGCCGTCATTGTTCACGTTTCAAACGAATGATAGGCATGTGATATGAGAGTGTTAAGAGGGCGAAAACAACTTGTTTTATGTCATAGGCCGGTAACAGTGAAGGTGGGTCACAAAAGCGATCTCTAACACTCACAAAAGAACCGTGGATGCTCCGTCATAACAGAAAATAATTAGGAAAGAGGGTATTTACGCATTCGGAAATCACATCACATAGACCTTTATCTTCTTTAAACGCGAAAGGCAATCTGCCCTGGTAATCAATACAGAAGTAAGTCAGAATAAACCTTTGACTTACTGCCCTCTCGATTACCACGGCAGTACTCGTGTCACGTGTGTAGCCGTACTGTATATATTTTGCACCCGTCATTTACATACATGACGAAAATTACCTAGAAGTTTGTTTCCACTATCTGTGCCGTGGTTTAAGCTGATAGGTAAGACCGTAGAGCGTCCCAGGTTAAAATTTCTATCAAGTAAAGTTCATACCTATTACTAATTGCCATTGGCACCTAAACTAAGCTGCGCTTATATCTTGGGCTGCCAAAATATAGATTATAACATGAATAAGCCGCATGAATTTCATCATCATCCACGAGTCCACTGATGAAGTTAGGCCTCCTAAAGATTTCCAGACAGACCTGTCAAAAGCGGTCTGCATCCAGTGTGTACCTGCGACCTTTATCAAATATGTCCACCTTGCAATTACATAAAGCTACTTATACAATATGTATATCGAAATAATTTTAATAATACACACTTCTCTCTCGATGGTATGTGAACATTTTGTGGCGGGTTTAACACTCAATAGCGTCTCATCTACGATCCTCTAGAGAAGTAGAAATTACTACGCGGTGATCATTGAGTTCTATGATGACACCATGATGACCTCTGACCTCGCGGCACTGGGCCAAAGCGCGCCATTGCGGGCTTCCATATCGGTCGATAGCACTCGCGCTAACTACATACAATCATTCCGTACGTAATCATTGTGTACCGGGATAGCAACTATTAAGACTTAAGACATAGATACTTTTTTTTTACGCGGAGAAAGTGAATTATTACTACCGCCCAGTGTTCAAGGGGAACGACTGAGCGGTTATGTTGGGTTCACCGTGCCTTACGACACGACGTTGAGCCGCCCGGAGAGATGGAAAACGTCAGGCGACCGCCGGGCCGAGCCCCTAACCTATGTACACCGCACGGCATACCAACTAAAACTGCGCGGTGGCCATCTTCGGCGCATTAGGGACGGCTGCGGGCTTCCTCTGACTCACGTCTAAGTTGTGGTCCGCAACCGCCCCTGAAGACATAGATACTAAGATTCTTTTTGCACATTACTGTGGGGTGACGTAGCTGTGCTCGTAAAAAGAGCATGCCTTTGTGTGCTCGTGAACGAGTTTGTCAAAATTTTAATAATTAAAAACCTAAAACTCTTAAATCAATAACAGGCCGTAAAGGGCATGCGACCTTAACACCCATATATACAGGAAAACCTCGACAATTCATTGGTAAGTAAATTTTATTCAATAGCATACATTAAACAAATGAAATCTAAGTCCAAGGTTTGTTGTATAGTGGTAAAAAAAATTATGTGATTGGATTTCTGAAAGAATTAAATGAGAAAGCCGCTGAACGGATTGGGATGAATTTTGACTCATATAATAATACTGAATGCTATTTATTATACCGATAAAGTATACACAAAGACTTTTATTCCAGGAACTGTCTATCACTCGGGCGAAGTCAGACAATACCGACTAATAAATAAACTTAGAATCCACATAAATAAAAAAAATTACACTCCAATGCCCTTAACCTTTAAAGATAATGCTAAATTCTTAAGCATAATTTTAGATTCTAAATTAAATGGTATTCAGTATCTTAACAATCCTTGTATAAGTAAATAGCAACATGGCATGGTTTGAAGGGCATCGTAGCCAATGTAACTATAGGACATAATGAGACTTAACATCTTATGTCTCGGGATGACGAGCGCATTGGAATGCCGCACAGTACTTTGTAACTCAAGGTGCTGGATGGTGTTTCTACTGTTTATGGGCGGGCATCGCTTACCATCAGGCGAACGGCATGCTCGTCTCGTCATTCGATGCAAAAAAAATTGCATGGATTGACCCCATGCGGTTTGCCGTTACAGTAAAATTTTGTTTTGCCATTATAGTAAGTTAATGGGTTTGCTAGAAGACGAGTAGGTACTAAATGTATTTAGTACTGAACTGAAAAAGAGCAGCCAACATGTTTTTAAACGATCTATATAAAAGATAGCTGAAGTGCTTTCCAGTTCCGGGTTTACTTGGGTAAAAATAAATTCGCTGATATTTTCGAGACGCAGTTACGCATTAAGGCAACAGCGTAAATGAGATGGTCTTTGTATCATTATATTCATTATTCATGTCACAAAACATTTTAGGGCAACTCTTTCATGCTGAATCACGTCTTTTGCCCTCGAAAGTGTAGCATGCGCAACCGTTGCATCCACAAATAGTCAAGCACACTCACATATCTTATTATTATAGGCGGGAAGCCCAGATCCCAGACAACTTATTATATTCTTTATCGATCGAAAAACTCACACTCGAGTTGCCAAATTTGGTATCGAAATCCAAACCTTATAATCAAGCCATCTGTATATTTCAGAGTATTCTATATGGAGCGGACATTGGGACTATTACTATCATGGTCTTTTTTTAATGATTCCTTATGTTTACGCGAATGTTAGACATTGAAATTAAACAATTATTACGGATTTTATCGCGGGTTTTTTATTTTATTTTCTCCCGACGTTTCGAAGGCTTTTCAGCACTTCGTGGTCACGGGGCGGACTGAGGTGTAGGTGGTCCGAAAAGTTAATGTAACAAATCTACCTTCAATTTACAATTATACAATATTAAGGTGTTAGTACATTGTTTGCGGTCCGGTCTACGCAGTAAGAGCTCACAATGTCTTGAGGTCTGGCAGTAGGTTGTATGGGGCCCGATTTGATTAGATGTATGTCTTTTTTTGCTCTCATAAATACGTATCCTTACTAAGCCGAAAGTTATTACGTTCATGGGGTAACCTGTAACCTGTATAATGTTGGCTACATTATCAAATCAACTCTTATTCACGAGAAGACCTGACAATAGCCGGAATTTGTTAATGCGTAAAATCCATTTACTATATGAATGACGAGCAAATTGTTTTGCTCAAAATAGTGCAAAGTCCGCACACGAGATCTTAAAATAATCGTCCATATTATAGACTAGCTTTTACTAGCGGTTTCCCCGCGTGAAAATGTTTTTCCGGTATATAAGTCCCGCTTTTTATTTTTCAGGGATAAAAAGTAACCTAATTATGTTATAGTCCAGGACACGATCTACCCGCGTGCCAAATTTCATCGAAATCCGTTCAGTAATTTTGGACAGGCGCAATTGGGTGCAGTAACAAACAAACAGAAAAGAATAACAAAAAATGCTGATTTGTGTTCCATTACTCTTCTTTAGTGACAGCCTTTCTTTTTTATCACATTTCTTTAAAGGTATAGACACACCGGTTCTGATGCTTTATTGTATGTATAGATTCCTATATTTGTACATTCATCCATTAAATGTGTTCGTACTGATATTATTTCTCGGCTCTTAGTGCTTCTATTAATTTCTGCCCTACACCTGACGTACCTCTTTCTTACGGAGAGGTGTTTGGCCTCATCGGTCATTTATTTATTTATTTATATAGCACTTTATATACAGATGTATATAGGCGGACTTAATGCCAAAGGCATTCTCTCCCAGTCAACCTTAGTGTGGTGCAGATATAAATAAGAGGTCATCCGCCACGATGGCCTAATACGGATACCCTAAAGCCCCAAATAAGAAACTTCTAAAATCACCAGTTTTCCTTCACAAAAGATAATAACTAAACTTAAAATATCATGCGGGTGCCTTTGGGATCGACTCCATAACCTTCCTTTCAGCAAAGTAATCGCTTTCCCTTACTTTTTAAGTATATAAAAATACTAAATATGCGCATCATTTAAAATCTATGTATGAAGGTCAACATATCTCGATAAATAAGTAGAGTCCATTACTTGAACGTTGCTCTGTAGGTACATCAGTTACACTAACGGTCTTATTGCCCATTGCAAAAATCCAGCCCGTTTATAATCCCACATAAAAATATCATTAGCATCAAGTATTAAAGTATTTTTTTATTAAAAGTTATGTATGGTGTTGCTACTGTTTATGGGCTGTCGTATCGCTTACCATCAGGCGAGCGGCATGCTCATCTCGTCATTCGGAAGCCATAAAAAAGTCAACACAAATGTTGTTTTGTGTCGAACCAGGAACCTCGTGTTCCACTCACTCCGCTGCGACACGGGATAATCACTAATACCCGCTGACCGTAAACGGCGTAAACCTTAGCTAAAGAAAAATAATTACAGAGAAATCTTCATAAAATAATTAATACCACTTAAGTAATATAAGCTCACGTCATATTCCCTGAAGGAGTAGGCAGAGATGCAGCAAGTCCTTATGGTGAAACATAATTATTATTTACTTTGTTTTTTATTGGGTTAGTCGTAATACCACAATGATTGAACACTGATGCCATAACCATAAAGATACTAATTATGGTATTGTCGGTGTAGGGAACTTACAGGAACTTTCGATCCTATAACATCCCAAACCGAAATTAAAAACTGAATCCTAAGTAATACAAGTATTAGTTTGCACTCTGGGTTTGATGTCGAACTTGAATCATAGTCTTCTCATTACACACTGCGCTGTGCATGCCCTGTGATGTAAACAAAAATATGCTTCGGTATGTAATTTTCGTACTTTGGTCGCTATTTGACACCACAAAAAAAAAGGTTAACAACAACAAAAAAACCGCACACCAAACATATACAAGGACATAATCGTACTCACGTGTCAATAGATCAATGGTTTACGTCACAAGTGTTTTAATCACGGTAAAAAAAACAAAGCACTGGCCGTAAAAACCTTCTGACGTCACAACACCCATTAAAAGTACATTAACCGTCTCTTAATTTACGATCCAAATTAACAACGGTCACATTGAAAAATGTTCCAATTACAAAATGTACTTTCGATATTCAAATATTCGTTATAGGTAACGTTCCAATTTTTAACACTTGTCTTATTCGTCATTCAAAAATGTCCCCACGGAGTACTGAAGTTGTAACTCGATGTTGATTTATGCATTCAGAAAATTATTTTGTTTTGGTCTATTCAAATTATAAAAAAATATTATTTTTCAGTCTGCACGCAGAGTTTGTCAATAATACATTTTTAATCTTTGCTTTTTATTGTTTATTTTGTCAATTGAAGCTTGGTTTTCGAATAATATATTTCTTGAACCGATTTTTATCAAAACTCTGTATCTAATAACACTGTCCTAAATACTAAATATAAAATTACCGCCTTCGAAATTCAAAATTGTTTTCGAAGCATGTAGACAAGCATCATATGTTTTCTGTTTACTAGTCGGTACAGTCGCACTTGCACTTTCTTCGCGCGTCAATTAGTATAGTTTTCCATACCAGTTTGAATGTAAAAGTACTTCTGGTATCTTAATGGTTGTTTTTCCTCGATTTCACTTTGGAATTTGCGTGTAGTTACAATATGAATAGTGTTTGATTTTTTCTATTTCATTGTAATCAATTTGAATCCATTAAATATCAACATTACGTTTCAAGCATAATTCTTTTCAGAAAAATACAGTCCATACAGCAAATGTTTCCGCTGCACAGCACAAACACGTCCACGCCGCGCGGTTGGCAGACGACTAGCGTTCTATTTTCAAAACATTCCATCGAATAAAGTTTAAATTTCAATTTCAAGGTTGGTATCACGATCGGTGTTCCAAATGCAGATTGTTCAAAATATGAAAATATATGAGGTCCATTTCACACGCGAGCAGTATAAGAACGACGCCGAGCCAAAACTCCACGTTGGAAATCGAAGCGGTATAGTATACGGCTGCTTGGCGCGCAAGCGGAGTCCAAACTGAATATAACATCTTGTCTTTTAATGGTGTTTCAGAACGCACTTGGCAATTACACTGAGTTTATGAATCTCCTCGAACGTTTCCTCAATTTTCCTCAGTGTAAGCAGGTCTTTAATTAACGTATTATTGACTGTCACTGAAAATGTATCGTGAGAAATTATGTTTACGACCTAATACTGGCATTCATTAAATCTGAATACTTGTTCCTTTTTTATTTTCTACTTTTAACGGGCCAGTGACATAATATTGTGAATGGTCATGTTATGTGGAGTTCAATTACAAAACTTGTATTTGTTTTTTTTTTTCAAACATACATCACGGAACTGATTGTTTATTTTTTTCGTTCGATGCTATCAACGTCTATGTCTAATTTACACACTCATTTAACAACCCGTTTTTTATATTGTCGTTATTTACTTTGTCACAAGCCACTAATGTAATAAGTCCACAAACTAAATGTTTTTTTTTTTCAAATTACTACTGATAAAAATACTGGCCACCAATCACTACCAGACACTAGCCACGAACAAGAATAAGAATTCAATATGCGAATAGATTCTAAATTTAAAATTGGTTCAAGGCCCGTTGTACATGAGTGTTAGGCGGGTAACATCAATTGTTCCATGTATGAATATTCAGTGATCTGTATGATGCAGTACCGTCGACAGCAGAAGTGACGGATCCACTTCCGCATTTCGAAAAAACAAAAGTTGACTCAATAAAGATGACCGGTCACAAAGGCCTTTGTCTACGTGAGTAATTTTTCAAAATATTTTTTTTTAGAATAAGATTAAATTCGATTAATTAAATATTTTATTTATTTTTGTCTGCTAATGCATGACCAGAAATTGGCCGAGCTGTATGGAGGGGTCTTATCATAATGCAAATATATTGTTGTCGTTCTTGAGTTATTGGAGTTCCAGGCTGATATATAGACGGCATTAACGTTATTTGAGGGCCTGGGTAATAACCTAAGTATCCTAACTCAGTATCAAACTTGAGACGCTAGCCAATGATTGTAAACGTAGACAAACTTATTCACTTGTGTTACTGCTAGTACTTTGTACATAATTATTGATAAGGAAATGAATTCTGAAGGTGACTTTGGAGACATTTAATTATTGTGTTGTATAATATAATATACATCAGCGGAGTGGTCAGTCCCTTACGAATTGTGAACTAAAATATTGAGTATATAGCCTTAAAAATCGTAACAAATATTCTAAATAGTAAACATCGTCTAATTTCAACAACTACAATGTTAGTGAGTTACCTAACTATTATATTTTTTCTAAAATTCTCCAATAAAAAAAAAATCATGACGTATTACGTTTTCAAAAAAAAAACATTCATGAAAAATATTTTTTTTTAGATTCACAATTTCACTGTGTCCCAGAAAATATAAAACCTAATCATATTTATCAGAAACAACCACACGGCATGGCATATTGTTTACGTTCGTTACGTTCTTATCTGTCATTTGACACTGACAGATGGCTGTCAAAACAAACATCGTCCGTTAGCAGAGGCACCGCCCACGGATCCTTCAGGTGGCGTGTGATTTGGGAGAAATACGCAAACATTGCAGCTCCACTTTCACCCAAATGGATTAGCGGGTCAATTATGTAATTCGGTTGACTGCCCCGGTGGCGTAGTTGTATTACAGTACGATTGCAAAGCTGAGGTCTCGCGTTCGATCCCCGGGTCGGGCAAAAAGTGATATTGAGTTTTTCTATTTAGTATCAGCCCGGAGTCTGGAACTTGTGCCTGATATGGCGATAGGCTCGCCCCCTATCACATCATGGGACGGAATAACGGCGAAAAGTGGGTGCACTAGTTGCGCCTCTGCCTACCCCTCCGGGGATAACAGGTGTGAGTGTGTGTGTTATGTAATGTTTATAACAGAAAATTATCAAGTAGATCACGTTGTAATACTAATGCAACGCTCATACGAGGCGCTGTAAGCGTTAACAAGTGGATATAAGGGACTATGGCCTAGATGGGAATGAAACAAACTCGATTTGAAGAGCGCAGTTTAAAAACCTAATGTGCAGACTAAAACTTATCGAAAGGTAATATTTGCCAATTCTCATCCGCTTAAACAGTTAAAACTTCGAGAAAAAAGCTATTCAAATTCAACTAAAACACCTACATTAAAAGCATCGACAAATGTCATCACTTCATTGTTTGTGTTCATAATTATTTTTGATGAGCGTTAAAAAATTGATATCAATTATCCCTAAGAGGAAGTTGAGGTCAAGCTGGCGGTCAAAGAAACTGAACCAAATAGGTAGTTTAAAGCTTCAACGATAGGGGACGTACACGAACTACAGGGAGCAGAGAGCCTACTGCGAAAAACGAAATCCGAAACGTCGGTCCGAAACGAAGAAACGACGAACTTCGGATTTAACCTTACTACCAAATTACTTCGGATCCGTCACCGTTGAACGAAGGTTTCACGCAGTTTGCGACGCTTCCGACTTCGCTCAACACTTTCGTCACGCAACAACTCTTCATAAAGAAGGATCCGTAACACTTCGTAGTAAGAAAACGTGCGATCCGTCACCCGAAACTACGGATTTCGTTTTTCGCAGTAGCCTCTCTGCACAAAATCGACGCACGAGCCACAATATGTTAGCTGCTGTGACCGAAATTTTATGAATTGTCTCTTATTCATTACATTCATACACTCTACATTTCTTAACCTCCAACCAATAAAGATGGGTTTTCTAATCGTTTGTTTTAGAGACGAAAGTAACTTGGCAATCATACCATTCGTCCCGTACTAAGACCGTAAAATATGTCAAAGGATTTGTACAACTTACCTCATTAATGGAAGAAGCTCTGAACATGTAGCAGTTGAGAAGTCCCTCCTTTTCATTGAAGAGTATGTAGAACAACTCTTCAGGTCTACCTGGAACCTGGCTGGCCCTGGAAACAACACCTCCATTTACCGATGGGCAACTTGGCTGTCCTTTGGCATATACCTAAAGTCCATGAACGACGGTAAACGCTTACGATCAGGAAACCGCTTGCTTGTCTGCCTACTAAAGCAATAAAAACAGAAGTTTCACGCAATAACGAGAGCAACTCACTCGCCTATAAACGCCTCCAAGTAAACAATCGACAAGATTTTTATTGCAACAGAATTAGAAGACGAGCATACCAATGATACTGATGATCAGCGATACGACCGTCACTTAACATTTAAGACAGCTAATGAAAAAGTACTCATTCAAGTTTTTTTTAAGTCAAATTACATATTTGGGAGCACATTTGACAGCGCCGCTTCCGTATTTAGCTTTCTTATATTTAACGAGTTCTCTCAGAAAGTCATGAATCAGGCGCTTAGTATAATAATATCAATTACAATCAAAGGATCAAAAGACGTCTTAGATAGGATAGTAATTATTTTAATAAATTTGTAAATACGCTACATTAAACAAGTACTGATGCATTCATTGAAAAAGCTAAGCGCATTTACTTCAGAATCTATGACTCACATAGAACTCTAACACGCAGTCTCTACTATGAGCTTTATTGTATTTGTCTTGGGCCGTCGAGAAGTCCTTAGCATACTTATAGGTAGTAAATTATGATTAAACGAGGTTTCATAGTAACTTTTAAGCCAACGCTCAAACATATCGGTCAGTAACCATTTAAAATGTCTATTTTTAATAACCCCTATTTACCAAATCCTGACAGAACTAGTTAAATTATTTTTCCTTCCCAGTATAGTACATTCCAAAACTATAAAACATTAAACTTACCTTATAATATCAACTATTCTATGGACGATGACCGGCTCAAAATTCCCATTGTAGGCCTTTAGGTGTCCCTCTTCAACAGCTATGCTCAACTGCAACCATGATGTATACTACGTCAATAGCGGACCATGATATGCTCATTACGGGGATCACTGCCTCGGTAAAATATACTCCTAATATATCAAGACAAAGGCTACAAATTCGATATGACTCTATAATGGAAGAGCTGTCTAATATTGACTGGTCAATCCTGCAATCCATGCAAAATGTAAATACACAAACTACTTTGTTTATAGATATGATAAGCAAGCTCATTGACAAATACTCAAAGGTCATTAAAGTTAGTCGATCTAAAGTGATATTAAAACCCTGGATGACCACGGGTCTAGTTCGATGTTCACACGTCCGTGATAAACTGCATCTAGAATGTAGAAAATTTCCAAAAGATGAAACTAAAAAGACTATATATAAGCGATATCGTAATTTTTACAGTGACTTAATAAGAAAGCTTAAAAATCAATATGAATCAGAACTATTAAAACAGCATATAAGAAATCCTAAGAAACTATGGCAAACCATTAACAAAATAACTCATAGAGCAAAGAAAACCCAAACTACATGTACCGATCTACTTAATTCTAGAAATACTCCAGAGGAGGCTATAAATCTCTGCAACAACTACTTTGCTACAGTAGGAAATAAACTGGCCAATAAAACATTAAGGGATCTAAACACAACCGAGAGACAACTGGCCTCCGTTGTTAAAATTAATAGCATGCATCCCGGCTCGCTTTTCATGGAACCCACAGACTACACCGAAGTGTCAACTATAATTATGAACTTGAAGATTGATAGTGCTCCAGGGGTAGACGGTATTTCAAATAAAATCTTAAAGTCGATTTTCAACCTTATCACAAAACCCCTTACGGAACTAATAAACCTAAGCCTGTCTACTGGTGTCGTTCCGGAAGCGTGGAAAACTGCCATAATTAGCCCTATCCATAAAGGAGGTGACTCTGACAAACCTATCAACTATCGTCCAATATCTCTGTTACCCAGTTTCTCAAAAGTCCTTGAGAAAGTCGTCAACAAAAGACTTGTTAAGTATCTAGAGGTACATAATATCCTTAATAGTTCCCAATTCGGTTTTCGGCGCAACAAATCAACAGAAGATGCCGTAGTTTTACTAACAAATACAGTCGGAAGCATCCTTGACCGTGGAGATTCGTGTATTGGAGTCTTTCTAGACCTGGCAAAAGCTTTTGACACCGTATCTATTAAAATACTTTTGAAAAAACTCGAGAATATTGGTATAAGAGGTGTTCCTTTAGATTGGTTCAGGAGCTACTTGACAGGAAGAAAGCAGTGCGTCAGGATTGGTGAATGGACCAGTGACACTACTGACATATCTTTTGGGGTCCCGCAAGGTAGTGTACTTGGTCCAACGTTATTTCTTACCTACCTTAATGATATTGCATCGCTTAAACTTAATAATGCTGAAATCATATGCTACGCTGATGATACAGCGATATTGTTTCACGACAAGAACGGGAGACAATGTTATGAAACAGCTACGGCAGGTATGGCAGTAGTGGCAAACTGGCTGAATCATAATCTTCTTACATTGAATACCGACAAAACGGGGTACATATATTTCCACAAAACATCAGCCTCGGATTATGGTATCCACTCTGCCATCACTGAGCACACAAGTACCAATTGCTTAGACTCCTCCAGATCAAATTGTAGCTGTGCAGGTGTACGTAGAGTGCAGGCCGTAAAATATCTTGGAGTCTTAGTTGACGAAAAGCTTACGTTTAAGGAGCAAATCAGTAGCATGTCAATGCGAACAAGAAAACTTATCAATGTCTTCAGACAATTGAGAGAAGTTGCAGATCAAACTCTCTTGAAAACTATTTACACTTCACTCTGTGAATCAGTTTTAATTTACTGTATACAAGCATGGGGAGGGGCTTCCATGTCGACATTAATTACATTAGAAAGAGCCCAGCGGTCACTGCTGAAGGTAATGTTGAAAAAGCCGTATCGGTTCCCAACCTCTCAACTATATTCAGATGCACGGGTTCTTAGTGTCAGGCAGCTATACATACTGAAAATAGCTCTCACAGCTCACAAGTCTATTTTAAATCAACCCAACTATAAGGAACTGCTGAAACGCAGACAATTTAAGGCTCATATACCAAAACTCAAAACCACTTTTGCCAGGCGTTTTTCTCTTTTTCTATCTCCATACGTATACAATAGAATTCAAAAGAAATGCTGCATTAAGACAAAAACTATACGAGAAGCTAAAAATACAGTCAAGGGCATGCTTTTGAATTTAAATCATGAGGATACTGAGAGACTTTTAAAAATTGATGTTTAAATTATAATTATTGCGACTATTACATTTTTACATAAGCACACACACACACACACACACACACACACACACACACACACACACACACACACACGCACACGCACACAAACACATACACACACACGCACACATACACAAACACATACACACACACACACACACACACACACACACACACACACACGCACACGCACACGCACACGCACACGCACACGCACACGCACACGCACACGCACACGCACACGCACACGCACACGCACACGCACACGCACACGCACACGCACACGCACACGCACACGCACACGCACACGCACACGCACACGCACACGCACACGCACACGCACACGCACACGCACACGCACACGCACACGCACACGCACACGCACACGCACACGCACACGCACACGCACACGCACACGCACACGCACACGCACACGCACACGCACACGCACACGCACACGCACACGCACACGCACACGCACACGCACACGCACACGCACACGCACACGCACACGCACACGCACACGCACACGCACACGCACACGCACACGCACACGCACACGCACACGCACACGCACACGCACACACACACACACACACACACACACACACACACACACACACACACACACACACAACACACACACACTTACACACGCATGCATACACACTCACTCCTAGGGTCGTTGACTATAAATTTTTCAACTGTGTTAGTTTCTTTTTAGTTTTATAGTTCTGTATGATTACTCATTTGTGTTATAATTTTATTGTTGTTTTCCTTTTACATTTTATTCAAATTCACTTGTATGTATTCTATTACAATTTAGATGGTATATGGTTTGTCCTTTTAAGCTATGTTTTTGATGTTCACGATACAGGCATAGCCTAGTGTGAACATCGTTGTTAACGCTTGTAAGAATTGTAATTTTTGGAAATAAATTTATCTTATCTTATCTTATGTTATCTTATCATCACCATCAGTCACATGCCGTCCACTGCTCAACATAGGCCTTGTATATTGAGTTACAGTCACAAAATGGTCGAGCCAGGCAGAAGACTTTACTACACATGAGCTGATTCTATCAGGGTCTACAAAAAATACACATTACGCGAGATAACAGTTTAATTTCAGGTAGTAAGTTCCTTTTCCTTTGTCCCACCTTGTCTGTAAACCTAATCTATTTAATGCTGTGGATGGTTTAATGTATAAAGGGCTATTATGGATATGAAATTTTGGATCTGGATACGGATATGGATAAGGGAATAAAATATCGGTTTCGGATACGGTTACGGATGTGTAATTATTTCGGATTATCCGCTAGTTTCGGTTACGGATATTAGATTAAAGCAATAAAATTATGCAAGATTCACGTGGCGCGCGTGCAGTGAAACAAAAACCTGTCGTAAAATATTTTATTTAGACTCCGTCCTTATCCAAAACTATACGAAACTTTTGTAATGGACACGTTTACGGATACATTTTATTTCTGATATCCGATAGTTTTGGTTACGGTTACTCCATAACATCAGGTAGAATAATAATAATAATGAACTCTTTATTGCATAACCAATAAACATACAGGAATAACATTTAGAAAAATAAAAAAAGTAAAATGCCAGACATGGTTCTACAATGGGTGGTCTTATCGCTAAGAGCGATTTCTTCTAGACAACAGAAACAGAATACTTTATCCGCCCGGCCGGCGACCACCGTACACAAGACGTGATACCCACCATCGCGTCGTAGCCAACATAATTATGTCGGGTTCCGGGATCAGCCTGTATACATCCGGTTCCAAACAGGCCGGCATAATTGTGTCGACTGGTGAGGGGGAATCATCTCGCGTCATGTACACTATCTGCACCCTTCTCCGTTTACCATCAGGACCAGGAGTTCTTTGTGGTGACCATAAATAAAACCCGTAACTGATCTACTAGCTTGTTGTTTTATGTAGACTTTTTTTATTTATTTTTTATTGTTAATTTATTATGTTTAGGTACCCTGCTCTGTTATTGTTGTGTACAGTTTTTGCGAAAATAAACGGTTTTTCTTTCTTTCTTTTCTTTATCTATAGTATTTTTGTTATCGGTGAACACTAACTGATGTGATGCTTGAATTTACTCTCAAAATTAGCTTTACAGACATATTCCCAGCAAAAAGTTAATATTCACCTTATCCCGAATGCCCGTAGCTCTGATCTCGCGCAGCAGCCACGGGAGCATCGCGTTCGAGAACCTTCTGTCCATGGCCGTGTAGCCCAGGTACACGACGGACGTCAGTTTCGTCTTCATCTTGACGCTGTTGCAACAAAAATTATAATTAATAATCATCTATCTATGTATTTCAATTGATACCAATTGTCACATGTATGACATTCAGCTGATTTGCATAACAATTGTCAGAATAGGGTTTTATACAAGAAAGCTTTTTTTGGTATGCTCTACGTGAAGTTCCTTGTCATGTTCGTATACCTATCTCCGAAACCACTGAATTCAATATTTTGTGTCTGTGTTTAGTTAGTTCTAGTTTGAAAGACAGGATGGATATGGACTCGGTTTGTGGAGGGATTGTCGAGATCTATTTTTTTTAAGATTCGTCCAAAAATAATGCGGCAAGACATTTTCGAGTCCACTACTTCAGTTTAAGAACAAAAACGGAGGAAAAAATTATCGATGAACAAACGAAAAAATAATCACGGCGAATTTAAAACTTTAAAAAAACCAGCTAGAATCACTACGGTCTTGTTTGTTTCGTCGTTATTTATGTTAGGTTTGCTTTTCAATGTCGTCAAATAAAAAAGGCAAAAATTACGTACTTACCTAACTACAATAGATATTGTATAAGCGAATTTAATTATAATGAGATTACAATCTCTAACAGTTTTTATAAGGATGTGCAGATAAGAAATAAACTCTTAATTATTTTCTTACTTTAAGCAAATCTCCAGGATACATAAAGTTACGATTAATAAAAAAATATGAAAACATGTTTACGAGCTCGCAGCCACAGCTCGTAAAAAACAAACATCAATCAATCCGATAGAGGTAGATCCGAAACCACAGTAATCCTCCTAGCCAGTTTCGGCCACGGCAGCCAATCTCAACGGAGATCAGCCAGGTACGCAGGAGATATTACAGTGCACAAGTGTGTGCGCAATACACAGGTGCACTCGCTATTCCTCTCATAGTCCAGTGAGACGGCAATCCGACATGACCGGAGAGAGATCAGGCGCAGGACCAACAGCTTTACGTGCTTTCCGAGGCACGGGGGTATCAAACCGCCAACTTCCTGACTTCGACCTGCAACTGAGTAATTTCCAGATGGAAAAACGCAGTCACAATGTTTTTGGCTCGACCCGGAATTCGAACCCAGGACCTCTCGGCGCAAACCGTACTCGTAAAGCGTACGTAATACAACTACGCCACCGAGGCAATCACGAAACCACAGTAATATGCATCGCGCAAGTCTTGTTTACTTGTTATTCTCTTGAGTTATGTATTATGAGTAACTCAATAAGATTATACCCAATATGGAAAAGGAGATTGGAAAAGTAAGTGCACTAGATGCGTCTCTGACTACACCTTCGGTGTTAAAAGAATTTGTGTGTGATCTTCTTCAAAGAACTTAAATAGCAATAAAGAAGAAAATTGCTGCCAAAGAAAGATGAAAGATTGCCTCGGTGGCGTAGTTGTATTACAGTACGACTGCAAAGCTGAGGTCTCGGGTTCGTTCCCCGGGTCGGGCAAAGTGATATTGAGTTTTTCTATTCAGCCCGGAGTCTGGAATTTGTGCCCGATATGGCGATAGGCTCGCCCCCTATCACATCATGGGACGGAATAACGGCGAAAAGTAGGTGCACTTGTTGCGCCTCTGCCTACCCCTTCGGGGACAACAGGCGTGAGAGTGTGTGTGTGTGTGTGTGAAGAAAATTGGCGACCGCAAACATTCAAATAGGCAGGCCGACCTACGCCGGCTGATCTACGGAGATGAGCCGGATTGAAAATCGTAAGTTACGGAACTTATGGTAGTTGTTCCCCTGTTTTAAATGATAAGCCTCACACTGACGTGTTGATGTTTACGATATTTTTATCTTAATTAATAGTGTCTACACTTCAGTTTAATTAGGTACTTCCGAATTACGTTGCGATTCTGGGCATTGATGCCGTATGCACATCTTATACCTAATGTTATAAAGAGGTAAGATTTGATTTTTTTTTTGTTTGCATTGAACAGGCTCCGAAACTACTGGACCGATTCGAAAAATCTTTCACCAATACAAAGCTAAGCTCCGGAGAAATAGAAAGCGGGTCTTATAAAGCAGAAAAACTCATTCACACACAACAAATAATTATCTTATTTTCCTTTTCTACTTATATTATAAATGGGAAAGTTTGTGAACATGTTTGGATGTTTGTGTGTTTGCTAGAACTAAACGCAGAAACAGTTTAACGGATTTGGATGAGAATTGGCACTCCAACTCAAAAGACCAACTGCCAGATCTCAAGACACTGTGAGCTCTTTCTGCGTAGATCAGATTGTCAATAAAAAATGAGTTTTTAAAAATTATATAATTAAAAAAATAAGGTAGATATTGTAACATTAACTTTTCGGACCACCAACACCTGAGTCCGCCCCGTGACCACGAAGTGCTGAAAAGCCTTCGAAACATCGTGAGAAAATATAAATTAAAAAACCGCGATAAAATCCGTAAAATAGTTTTATTTTAATACCTACCTAATTAATGTTATGTACGTAAAACTTTATCTGAAGTTCTGAGTAGGTACTTGTGTACGAATTACCAAATTAAAATAAAAAGAATAGAGGTTTTACGTACAGGTCTAATCGTGTCGGTAAATGTCGCTTTTGATTTGTTTTTATGCTTTTCGTAATTCCGATATCTATCTAATAATAAAAACGAAAGAAAATCGCGTTAAAATTAAATGAAATGGCCTTTGAGTTGGATAATCAATCGGCAATGTAAGTAAATCAAGATAAATTCACACTTACATAAATATATTTTCAATGATACCTCAGGTGTACAAGGAATGGGTCCAATAAATGAAATATTAATAGAAACATACCTACCATGAATCGTTTGACAAAATCATCAAATCGACGAAACTATTGTGCTTACAAAATCAATAACACTCGCGTTTGGAAGCACATTACACGGTTTAATGTCTGTAAAATCGGATCCACAACTCATTTTTTGCATGAAAATTGTTTCATTTGATAGGAAATAATGGTTTACATGATTATATTGTGCTTTCAATAGACGAAAATATTATTTTCGATTAGCAAAACAAAAAGCGCCTTCAAGGAAGGAAAATGGAAACAATAGTGGTGTTGCAAGGAATAAGTTTTACATTTACCTCTTGTGTCATTTTTAAAATCAATCAAATAAAGTTGTTTATTCATGCCGTGTGCTCTAATATACTTTTGACTAGGTACAATATCATGATAATCCCCAAAAACACCTAATACTTCATTATGTACAAACATTTTAACATGTTTGTTGATTTCAACAAATTTATTATTCATATATAAGCAAGCTCAATAATAAATGAACTGCTCTAAACAAAAATAACAAATATATCTATAGGTATCATGTTATTTTTTTTTTATTATTAATTGTATTTTATACCCTGAACTGATTTTGAAAAGAGCAACACTAGAGTTTCTTGCCCGTTCTTCTCTAGTGAGAACTGCTTTCCGAACTGGTGGTAGAGTTAATATTGACTGAATCTAAATAATGTATAACATTTTATGGGTTCGAATAAATTTATTTCATTTCATATATTACAAATAACAGTCTCATAAAACCACTACTAACTAAAAAATAATTCAACTTTATATTTGCTTAGTATACCTATACTTATGTTTGGAGTCGATGCCTAGTTTAAATTGCCAACTAAGCCAAGGAAATACAAGATCAAAAAATACGAAAACATTGTTTAATTTAAATTAGGCACCGACTCCAAATATACGTAGGTATATACCAAGCGAATATAAAGTTGAATTATGTTTTGGTGTGTAGTGGTTTTGAAGTCGGTTTATTTTTTATTAAAAAGTTTTTATTTATTGCTTTTTTGTTAGTTAATTATAGAATAGTATAAACAATACATCAAAGATATACAATTGCAACATTCGCGAGTCATCTGCTATAGGAGAGTTACATTGTGAACCTCCGAAGATCTTCATCAGATCTTCATAAATTATGTATTAAAACCTTCCCTGAAAGCTATACATTTGAATATCGGAAACCACATCCAAATCGGATCAGTAGTTATTGAGAAACTCGCGGTCATACAAATTTACATACAAACTTACATACATACATACAAACATACATACGGATCGAATACAGAAACTCTTTTTTGAAGTCGGTTAATAAAAAGAAAAATACTTTGGTACCTATTCTAAAAAAAATATTATTCGATTGTGTAAACAAAATTATTCACTAAGCCCCATTTTAAAGGAAATGCCCTTAGAAGTGGCAACCCACCTCCCTCGTAGTGGTTAATGGCAAGAAAACCACGTCTCTTTCTAATCAATAGAACTGTATGCGATAGAAATATTTAGGGAGTCACTGGTTCAATAAATGGTTAGCGACATCTATTGATTTAAATAACAGATTTTTTAATTCATTATAGGCTAGATGTTGACTTTGTGCTCTACATATTAGTTCATCAAATAGTTTATGCGGTGAATAACAGATGTCGCTATAAGCGTATTATTTTTGTAAACCTATAAATTGAGAAGACTATTATTAAATAATGAATTAAATATATAATTCCATAAGAATAGGTACATTAAAAATTAAAAACTGTTGCATGCAATATTTAAAAATATGAATCTAACATTAAAGTATCTTCATACCTTAATTACGATAAAATATAACTACATATAGCTGCTTGCACAATTTAAAGTGTTCATATAATGAAGGCAAAAAAAATATAAGTTATATTCAAATTCGTTTTCATAATTAAATTATTAAATTAGTTAGTACTGAAGTAAGTCACGCGACGGCAGCGCCCGTCTGTCAACATAATAATATGGGGGTAATAATAAAATAAATCAAAATTAAAACTTTATTGGAATAGAAATGCCCAATATCAATATATGTGTTTTCTTCTTGAATAATAAATAAGTGTAGTGCTTATGTTGCTAAAGGATTTAAGGTAGGATTTTGACACAAGATAAAATTACGTGCTAGGTATTTTAGCCTCTACTCTTGACCACTATACCGCTTGTGACTGCATCACAGTACCTTAAAGCTCTCTTTCCACTGTCTCACAGAAACTAGCATTTATTTCCTAATTTTAATTCCTTTCCTACGCATCCATGATTCATGATTTCAGCAGTGTTTGGGGATTGTAGGTCAGTTCATAGTGATAAAGTTTCACGATATAGGCGAATTAAACAATAAAAAAAAAACAAAAAGTTTTAAGGTGGGTATGGTATAACTTAGTGGCACATAAAATAGAGCTAAGTTTGTGACTCTCTTTTGGCCCATATGCAATCCTTTTGACTAGACATCAACGCGATTCAATGTAAAGCATCGGCATATGAACTCTACGTGCTGTTGGCTTGACGAACTTTTATAGTTCAACTAGCTTTTGCCCGCGGCTCCGCCCGCATTAAAAAGTTTTTCCGGGATAAAAGTCCCGGTTTATATTTTCCGGGATAAAAAGTAGCCTATGTGTTAATCCAGGACATGATCTACCCGTGTGCCAAATTTCATCGAAATCCGTTCAGTAGTTTTTGCGTGAAAGAGGAACAAACATCCTTACATCCATACATCCAAACATCTAAACATCCAAACATCCATACATTCTTACAAACTTTCGCCTTTATAATATTAGTAGGATGTGTATTGAAACTCAGGTTTGATTATGTTATCTGGATGCGATCTGAACGTCTTGGGGTATATTTTTCGACTATTATCCCTGTTTATTAAACGCATTCGTAGTACACATAGACAGACATAAAAACATGATTATAAATTAATAACAGCTCCTATGAAGCCATCTCCTATCTGGCAATAACCAGAATGCTTTAATAGCTACCTGGCCATGAAACCTTACGATGTTAAAAAATCGATCAAATTCAAGTATAACATCCCCTATTCCAGAAGCAACATGGAGAGAGACTCGTCATCATCCACGGTCTCCATTATCGATTCCAATTCAGGTGAAAAGAGATACTTCTTCGGGGCCAACGATAACAAGAACAGTTCCAGTAACGATGCAGATATATCTCATACTGATTGCGACCGGTATGCATTATTTGAACACACACACACACACACACATGCCTTATATCCCGAAGAGACAGGCAGAAGCGCAACTAGTTGCACCCACTTTTCACTTTTCGCCGTTCGTATTCCGTCCTATGATGTGATAGGAGGTGAGTCTATCTCCATATCGGGTACAAATTCCAGAATCAGACCCAATATCATTTTACCCGACCGGGCTTGAACCCAAAACCTCATCATTGCAGTCGTACCGTAATACAACTACACCAACGAGGCATTAATCAAACATATTATTTTAATAAATCCGGAATGACGTATCCAGTAATTAGCTCTGTTGCAATAAATGTTTCGACATTATCTCGACTTATTAAGATGGTCTTGAAGCCTCATTTAGATGGAACAATTTTGTCACGCTCGAGCGATTTTTGTAAGTAAAAAGTTGCCTAGTCTGCACATGCAATGGCGTGGCAATTCCAGCCGAATTGACAGGTATTAGCCAGTGGACAGTATATTTAGGCCCTTCCTCGCCTACCATCAGGTGCAATGGGGTCAGAATGGCGTACCCATATAAAAAAAAAATCGCGCATCTGGATTGTATGATGTAATCTCCTTACGATAATTGCTAACAATAATTGCGCACGATTATTATTCCATCCGAATGAGCCTAAGTCTTGCTATTATTTCATCTTAGTTACCTTTGCTTATAACATTTGAGACTGCACCAGTCTCGAAACTACCGAATTCTAAGGCCTAGGTGTCAAATGAAATAATTAAATATCGATAATTATCATATCTAAAGCAACAACACCGCAAGTAATTTACGTAAAACTAAATATTACTTTTATGGTCAATACATCATAAAAGATTATATTTTCCTCTATGTGTCATCTGTCGCAATATTTATTATTTAACATCTAGGTTTGTGTTTATCAACAGAATGCACTTAACTGTCCATAACAACCTTGATGATTTAATCCCGAGAATTGATCCATCACGACACGACTGTTCGGCTAGACAATAAAAACTCGCTAAATTCCGCCAAACAAGTTCCCAGAACACATTTATTATAAACAGCCGAAAGACGAGACAGCCCCTCGCTTCGTAGAATTAGTAAACCTTATTGTTACTAGCTTTTACTCGCGGTTACACCCACGTGAAAAAGTTTTCCTATGATAAAAAGTAATGTGTTATTCCAGACCATAATCTACCTCTGCGCCAAATTTCATCCAGATCCTTTCAGCCGTTTAGGTCTGGCGCGATTGCGTAACAAACATCGGTCAAAACTTTCGCATTTATAATATTCCTATAGATACAAAGGCAATATGTACCATCGATCTTTGAATTAATAATGTAATCAATTTGGGCAGATTTTTTACTAAAATGATGACAGGTCTCTCACATGTAAAAATCTGTCTGGGTGGGTGCCGTAGTACCTACCAGTAAAGATAATAATGATGTTTTCCTAGTCGGTTTTGGCCGACGCTGACAGTAAAATATCTGTACAGACATGTTCAATTCAGACTCAAATACGACTACGATGAAAAGCCATAAATGCACTTATAATTATGTTTTAAGTAGTAATTTACTGATGGTAGGTCTCTCATATGTAAGAGTTCGTCTGGGTGGGTACCATCGCAGTATCTATTTTTACCGCTAAGCAGCAGCGTGCATGCTCTGTTGTGTTTCGGTTTCAAGAAAATTGTAGCGAGTGTAACTACTGGACATAACGAGACTTGACATCCTATGTCTCAGGATGACGAGCGCAGTGGAATGCCACACAGTACTTTGTAAGTCAAAGTGCTGAATGGTGTTGCCATTGTTTATGGGTGGTCGTATTGCTTACTATCAGGCGAATGGCATGCTCGTTTCCCCCTCGGCACGGGAACGGCATGCTCTGCCTATCCCCGAAGGAGTAGGCAGAGGCGCAACTAGTGCACCCACTTTTCGCGGTGCGTATTCCGTCCCATAATGCGATAGGGGACAAGCCTATCGCCATATCGGGCACAAATTCCAGACTCCGGGCTGATACTGAATAGAAAAGTCCAATATCACTTTGCCCGACCCGGGAATCGAACCCGAAACCTCAGCATTGCAGTCGTACTATAATGCAACTACGCCACCGAGGCAGGGCCTCATGACTGTATAAAGACAAACTGTTTGTACACAATTGATGGTAAGGTAGTCTCATCGTTCAAATGTATAACACAACGGTAACAATGAAGCCGTCATTTGTCGGCAGTTTCCGTCTATTTGCAAACATACCTAACCTTGGCTTAATTAGGCTTGTTAACATCTGTCTGCCGGTTAATTGTTTACCTAGTTGGCCTGGCAAATTCATTATAACTAACAATGCGGCTACCGACATGAGGAGGTGAAGATATTAAGATAAATTATGATTTCCGACTAAATTATTGTTAACTTGTTAAGTTGCCTGCCCAGAATGAATTCCATACATTTGAATTGAGTTCTGCAGGATAGGTACTCCATTGTTTATTACCATAAAACATAATGTCCATAAATATCTAGTAGGAGGTAACATAGACATCATGTCCAAATGGAACATGAAGCTTGCGCACAGTATCTTAACGAACGTAGTCTAGACATACTGTCACATATCAAGGACCTAACAAAGTCTTCGAGTAAAATCTAATGACACCAACAAACGTTGCTTTTGACCAGATGAAACTCTGGCAACCTATCCCGTATTGGACCAGCGTAGCTATCTGAGAATCCATTTATAAAAAATGGGAACGAAGCCGGCTGATGTTTAAATTGCCTTAGAATCGGGCAGGTTCACACTTGACTCTTGCTTAGGACTGCCATCCGTCCGGATTTCCCCGGATTTGTCCTAGTTTGAAGGGCGTCCGGGGGCCGTCCGGCCGGGGTTTTAAAAATTGTCCGGGCAAAACCCGGACACTTTTGTTGTCAGGGGAAACCATTTTTTATAGATGAGCGACAAATTGAAATAAATCTTAGTTAAAACTTCATGCATTTCCCCGCATTCAAGAAGGAACGGCAACATGTTTTTCAGAAGTGTCCGGGGAAATACCCATATTTCGCCCAAATGTCCGGGATTTTTGCCGTGTTTATCCGGCGTCGGCAATTTAGATGATGGCAGCCCTACTCTTGCTACACACCTTGTTATATGTATATTGACCCACTACTAGGCATGGACCTTCTTTATACTTCACTACTCACACGGCTAATTTTAACTCTTTCATCTTTGGATATCAGTTACTATATTATTTACAGTCCTCCCATTACAGTATTTATCTTCTAGTTCAGTGATAAACCTCTCATTATACAGTCCACAAGCCTCTTAGTTATTGTATCTTGGGCCACAATATAAATTTATTGACAAACTTACCGGAGTGTCTAAAACTATGTAGTACTTTTCACCACTCAGTGCTGAAACCTCATAAGAATTTAACTTAAATGTATTCACATTTAATGGAATCATTCGGCATACAGCGCAAGGACCTTGTGAAAAGTTTCTTTAGTTTTTAAAATTTGTAAGTCAGGTCGCATGAAAAAACCTGGCGGAGCGCAAGTAAAGCTGTTCTAGATTATAGACATTCGCCTCTGCTTTATTCAAGTAAAATGTTTTTTTCATATCTGCTAAGTATTTTGAGGTCTTCCCCTCCATATAAGGGCCCAACGGAAGACCAGCGCTGGTTTTTTACCAGCTTATGCTGAGTTGGGGTGGTTTTTGTAACGAGCAAATTTAATTTGATTGAGTGATTATCTTGTAAAATTGCTTGTTACAAATAAATATGTTTCTTTCTTTCTTTTCTTTCCATTTATAGTACCATAATATTATCGGCGCTATATGTAGGTTGCCTCACGATGTTTTCCTTCACCGTTAAATTAAGCGATAATTAACACATAGGTACATACACACATAATTTTTGAAAACTCCGAGGTGCGTGCCTTTGGGTTTTGAACTTGCGGACTGGTCTCGAATCTTAGCAGATGATGCATGTCTTGTTGTCCGGTTTGAAAACTAACCTAACATAATTATTGAGAATTAGAATATCAGGTACGGATTTTGCTCGTGGGTTCGACTGCGTGAAACTTAAAAGTCCTTGGAATAAAAATCTATTACACCTCCGCGACTCAGTATAATTATTAGGTTTACTATGAGTGTGGTAAGGAATGTCATTCCCACAAGACATCGCGTGCGGGTTTGAACCCCACGGCGCGGGGCGACATCATAATGTCGATCCAAGTCTATGTGTGAGCCAGGTGTATGTTTATATTTAGCATTAAAGTATACGTCATTATTTGGTAGAAACTTGTATCTGATATGGCTTATTTTTTTGAAATCATTAGATTTTATATTCTCGGAGTATTTGCGAGCTGCATTTCTGCCCATCTTTCATAATGCAAGCGTGAGGTTATGTAATATGAATAAACGAAAAAAAATCAATAAATGCATACTTATAGCACACTATTCTACGGTTAATTTCCGAATGCAAATAATCAATAAAAACTAAACAAAATGGCCGCCGTTGCTAGAAATTTCGATGACGCATCACGCAACCGCTTGTAACCGGCCACAGCCGGATCGCGCCAGTTCGCTCCGGCATCGGTTATTGAACTTGCGTGCGCGTTCTTTAATCGAAAAATTGTTTTATTTTCGTGCGTGTAGCGGTAGATGTCGTTTTAAAAAGTTTCATTGTGTTTCAACTCGATTGTTTAGTGAGAAAATATTTTTAAAAAATTAGTGTAAAATATAGCGGTATAAACAAACTACTTTTACATGGCATGACATGTCCAAAAATGGGCCTGAAAATCTAAATAAGACAGTGTATATACATTTGGATAGAACACCTAAAAACTAGCCTTTTACAATAAATCTTTTAATTTTAAAGACCTCCGATTTTGAGATCTATGTAATTTTGTTTGGCTTGAAAACTACACTTAGTATGAATGATTTTAAAAAGTGGTTATGAATGGAGGGGTCTAAAAAAATTTTTTTAATGGATCTAAGCTCCATATGTTGCCCAATTAATATCCTTGAAGTTTGAGCCTGTTTAGATTTTGAGGCCTAGCACCCATGCAAAAAGCGGACATCTCTTTTAAGTAAAAGATTAATAATAATCACAATTGTTATAATAAATTGAATAAAAGTTGGCAAAATATACATTTTATGATTCAAATTAAATAGTCTGACATTATCATGAATACCTAGAAGCTTTTATCAAACGTGCCTTATCAATTTTGATAACGTATTATAAAGCTTTATGCGCGACGCCAATAAATATGCATGTTTGTATTCCTACGTAGCAATTGTGACAAATAAAATTTATTTAATCGGTTTTGACCTACATTACCGTTTTCTAAATATGTTTTTTAGTTTGAACGTTCAACTTTTGACTTGATAATTTCTACAACAGCTCCCATTAACCTGTTAGTCTAAATATTAACCGTGAGTGCGTGACTTCGATTTCTAGGTCGGACAGTTAACATACAAAAACATGATTTGTATGGTACATCATAATATCCGAAATTCGTGTCAATGTCAGATTGTTACTTGATAAGTCATAAAAAAAAAACATTTAGAACCTTCTCATTTCATTTTACATTATAGTGTATCGTCTTTTTGATTCCTAAATTTTTTTTACAAATGTACTGAGGGGAAAGATTAGTAGCCAATCTGATTAATACATTTAGATCATTGATCAACACACACACTCACGCCTGTTATCCCCGAGAGGGTAGGCAGAGGCGCAACTAGTGCACCCACTTTTCGCCGTTATTCCGTCCCATGATGTGATAGGGGGCGAGCCTATCGCCATATCGGGCATAAATTCCAGACTCCGGGCTGATATTGAATAGAAAAACTCAATATTACTTTGCCCGACCCGGGGATCGAACCCGCGACCTCAGCTTTGCAGTCGTACTGTAATACAACTGCCACCAAGGCAGTCAAATGTTTATTGATCAAATGCCTACTTGATGCTTTTATTGATGAATTGGGATTGTATTAAGTGAGGAACAAGTTGTTTCTCCTGCTATCCCACTAATCCTACAAAACTTTGAAACAAAGACGTCACTTTACAGCTTTCATTACCTACCATTCCAATCAAAACATACGTACTACACAAATTGTGTAGGTCTGTACTTATTCTTTTGTAATATTATACCAACAATAGCCGGCAGTGCTATAAACATAGGTACCCACTCGTTGCCAATCGTAACACTAGCAGACATAAACAAAAAACTTTCATTTGTGGCCATGAAGTAAACGTGCGTAGGTATTTAAAATGTAATCAGAAATGTAAAAACTAAAATATGTACACACTTTAATGATTTTATTTTCAATGTTTTGGAACTTGTGCAATTCTATGGTGTAAATCTATAGCTGTAATTATGTAGAGTATAGAATAGAAATAATTGTCGGTTTGCATTTTTTTTTTAATAAAATAAATCATTTGTATCTACATCATGAATTAGCCTCCTCGGCAATACCAATATCTTGCAGAAATCGTGAAGTACCTAACAACTTGTTTACGTTTCCTATAGTAAGTAAGATTTCCGATAGTCCTATCCTCTTCTTCTTTTCTTCGTGGTCCTATCACTACCCTAATCCAGAATACTTATTATTTACCTATTAATCCGGCAACGCTTCTAGTATCTGTCTTATCTTCCTAATATTATGTAAAATTTTGTGAAAATATTCGTATGTGTTTAGAAGTAAACGCAGAAACTAAACTGATTTGGATGAAATTTGACACACGAGTCATGTCCTGGATTAACATATAGGCTACTTATATATTATGGTAATGTGCTACCATGAGAAATACTGTTTTTTTTACTTTAAGCAGATGGAACTGGCATCATACTGTGTTTAACTGAATTTTAAAGAAGGAAAATGCTTTTTACTCCTGCCCTGCCATGAGCATCACCTAGTTATTCATAGGTATGGTATTCATGGTTGTGATTTTTTATTGTGATCACTGAACCTGTGACTTAACATAAGGTGACTTCCCTACCCGTTGGCCAGTCAATAAAAAATAATAAGTATGTATCTATAGTAGATTATTTGTTAAATTATTTAAAACTAGGCCAGTGAATATCTTACGTAGATTTCTTAGTATACGATATCTGATATTTAATTGCTTACATAATGTTGTTTATAGTCGTCTTTACGCGGAAAATTCCATGTGTAATTTCAATAGTCACAGCTATCAATTCCGCAATATTATGGTTCAAGGTTCCTTCGAAGTTAGGATACAATACTGGAAATACTTCTATAGGGTGCTCAGTAAAATGTTCCTACGCTAATAATCGCTCTAAGATCGCGCTCTAATAGCTATGATCTTCATAGATTCCTGGAATGCTTATGAAATGACTAATTTTACTGCTCCTTTGAGTACTTGGAAGCACATAGGGCGATGTTTAAGCAAGCACATTTTTACCTACTCCTAAAACAAGCAAATCAGACTTTGTTTTTCAATTAAGTAAATAATTGTCAATAGGGCACATGAATGTCATGTCTCGTGCGACTAATAATACCTATAGGTATTGCACAATATTATTATACTCTAGGAACAGACTAATGTCTCATACGACATACTGCGATCAGAAATAAATATGACCACAATCGCCTTATTTTTCCTATTCAAGTATGATATACATAGATGTCTTCAATAACCTGCCTGAACATACGGACACCAAGGCCACTACCCTGCGTCATACTCAGCAGTCCGAGTGAATAGAGACCCTGTTATCGCCACGTGACTGGTGTTTGAATCACCAGCGTGTTATCAGCTGACACATGGCCTCACGCTGTCTGCACGACTATTTGCATGCTTAAGGCTCATTGAAGTATGGAATTTAAATCTCTTGCGTTAGTCAGATACGTGCTGTGCATTTGTTTTTGGATTCTATTAAGGGATCTATTTTGGTATTTTATTAGCTGAATATGTCGCGTATTGGATGCTCCGTATTATATATATAGGTGCCTCTTATCGCATTATGAATGAAAATAATGTAATAATTGATTGAATTGCATCCGTTTATTTTATTTCTTTGACAGTCTTTCCTCGTGACAAAGTTCTAAGAGAGTCTATTGACGTATTCTCATAATCGGTCGTCCGCTTAATCGATATGGCATCGTTTGTGTATTATTGCTTCCGTAATCGAATAAACGTCATTACCCCATGGAGTTATTCCGTTTAAGATCGATTGGACACATTTTTCCGCATTTTTTATGAAATAGTTACTAAGTAGCAGAAATAATAAGTATGATGTATAATCTATACTAATAAACATAAAAGAAAGAAATAAACACATTTGTCTGTCACAGCTTACAACATATATGACGCACTAATAATAGTAAACAAAATAAAAAAGATAATAAAAAAGATGGGGGTATTTATTTATTTTATTTATTTAAACTCTTTATTGTACATCAAACGTAAAATAAACAAATACACATACAACAGAGACTATACTAAAACAAGAAGTACAAATGGCGGTCTTATCGCAACCAGCGATTTCTTCCAGACAACCCTTGAATGGACTTAGTTAACTAGGAAAAAGAGAGCGGGCGGTCATTATCAGGATATAAAAGGGGAGGAAATCTGATGTACATAAATATTCAAATATATAATATAGTACATCCTACTAATATTATAAAGGCGAAAGTTTGTAAGAATGTATGGATGTTTGGATGTATGGATGTTTGTTCCTCTTTCACGCAAAAAGCCTAGCCTATATGTTAATCCAGGACATGATCTACCCGTGTGCCAAAATTCATCGAAATCCGTTCAGTAGTTTTTGCGTGAAAGAGTAACAAACATCCATACATTCTTACAAACTTTCGCCTTTATAATATTAGTAGGATAAAAATAACTACATATCATAATACATAATCTATACAGAAAAAAACGATAAATGCATAAAATCCAGTAATATGCAGAAAAATAAAGGAGAAAAACAATATCACAGTGAAAAGTAGTGATACAAGCCTTTTGAAAATCGGAAGAGATTTAGCCCTTCTTACTGACACAGGTAACTCGTTCCACAAGCGTGCAGCCTGACAAGTAAATGACTTGTCGAGGAAATTAGTCGCATGCTTGGGAATCTCTAATTCCAGACTCTCAGACGATCGCAAACACCGAGCATCGATGCTACTCAGGAAGTGGAAACGATTTTTAAGGTAAGAAGGTGAAGAGGGATGGAATAGAATACTATATAATAACGATAAAATCCGAGTATTCCGGCGAAGGCGTATGGGTAGCCACTTGAGTCTAGTACGAAAATCAGATATGTGGTCATATTTACGCAGCCCAAATATGAAACGAATGCAAAAATTCTGAAGGCGCTTTAGTTTATCGAATTGGGCTTCGGAAAGATCGAGATAGCTGGCGTCAGCATAGTCAAGGAGAGGAAAAAGAAGAGACTGCACAAGAGCAATTTTAGTGGGAATGGGAAGGAAGTTACGTAAACGACCCAAGGACCCGGCGGCAGAACATATTTTACGACTCAGTTCCCGCAATTGGGGTGCCCAGGATAAGTTTTTATCAAGAAGGATTCCTAAGTTCTTGATCTGGTCACTATAGGGAATAGTACAGCCATCAAAGACAACACGAGGAAGTGTACTGAAATCAACTTTGGAAACCATCCTGGGGCTCCCAACAACAATGACCTGAGTTTTAACAGGGTTCACTGTAAGACCAAATTGCGCAGCCCATTCACCAATTCTAGAAAGATCTTTGTTTATTGAAGCAATAGCCTCACCCAGATGATCTGCTGGCGCGGAGTAATATATTTGTAGGTCATCTGCGTAAGGATGGTAGGAAGAAATAAGACAGTCCGTGACAGAGTTAATGAATAACGAGAAGAGTAAAGGAGATAAAACGCCGCCCTGAGGTACACAGACAGATACATCACACCAACAAGAACGAATATCATCAAGGTGAATACGCTGCCGACGACCCATCAGGTAACTATGAAACTAATTACTGTCGGAGATATGTTAATAGAGCATAATATCCCGAGCAGGACATCGTAGTCAACCGTATTAAAAGCATTGCTGAAATCTAACAGCGTCAGTACAGTTAATTTGCCATTCTCCATAGCAGCCCTGATATCGTCAGTAATGTGCACCAACGCAGTGGTGGTGCTATGACCAGGACAAAAACCGGATTGATAGGGATTAAGTAGGCTATATTTGGACAGGAAAAGGCTAAGCTGGTGATGAATTAAGCTTTCAAGGACTGTAGAGAGAAATGGAAGGACAGAAATAGGACGATACTCGGAAAAAGAGGCTGGGTTACGACTTTTAGGAAGAGGATGACTTAAGCACTTTCCACAATGTGGGAAAGACAACGATAGAAATGGAGAAATTAAGGATATGACTGAGAATAGGAAGACATTCGTCAAGGATAGGAGTGATCATATTGCGGCTGACACAGTCATTTCCAACAGCATTAGAGACAATTGATAATATACTCTTCTTAACATCACGATCAGAGATAAATAGTTTTTTTGTGAATATCTCGCTTTCTAGTGCTTAAATGAGATTTGCACCTATTATAAAAGTTGTAGTATCTGTCAACTTTTAATTTTGTGTCTGGCATAAATGTTAGCCTGTAGCGTTCAGGGAAATACCTACTTAACTTCCTATCAGTGAAAGTTTTTTTGGGATCGAAGCTGTAATTACAGATTAGCACTTACAGACAAAAAAAAAGTATTGCAATTATTTTATTAGTATAAATTATATATATCAAAGAAAAGATCACATAGATACATATACATAAGCCAAATACATAAGCTCGCACCTACGCCCCTAAAGGAGAGGCAGATGTGCAAATGCATCAGCAATTCTCTAAATATATTTCTCGGTGAATGATAGGTAATAACTATTAAAATTCGTTAATTGTATTTGCAATGCGAACCAAGCTGCGGGCAACATTGTTATAATGAAACACAAGGTTACATTGTAAATTGTATGAAAACAATTATATAGGTTTTCCTTGTTTGCAGTTGTTTTTATTATTGATTTGCCAAACTGTATCGACTAGTAAAGAACAATATTAGGTCTTTAACTGGAACAGCAGGGAGAAATGCAATTTCTTTAAGAATTATTTTAGAAAAATATTATTTAAAAATCCTTATAAAATAAATTAAGTTCGACTCAATTTTATCCCAATGACCATTTCATTGTCTCGAAGGAAAAAAGCCAAATGGTTTCTGCAACATATTTCAATAGCCAAAAAGCGCTCACTTCATGGCCACATAGAAAGTAACGAAAATCGTTTTTATGCAACGAAATAACGTGACGGGCAAATCGCTGGATTCGTGGTTAGCTATGACTGTCTATAAGCTATATTAGAATAACATACTACTACTACCAGCCCTGTATTATATACTGCCCACTGCTGAGCACAGGCCTCCGCTACTACTGAGAGGGTTTTGGCCTTAGTCCACCACGCTGGCCAAGTGCGGGTTGGCAGACTCCATACACCTTCGAAATTCTTATAGAGAACTTCTCAGGTATACAGGTTTCCACGATGTTTTCCTTCACCGTTAAAGCAAGCGATAATTCACAAAGAATATACACAGTATAACTTTAGAAAAGTCAGAGTTGCATGCCCTTGGGTTTTGAATCTGCGGACATTCGTCTCGGCAGTTCGTCCCACACCCAACTAGGCTATCGCCGCTTTACATTTTGGAATAACATATTGAACCCTCAACGAACTTAATCAAGTAGAATAATAGGGAAGAGTTAAAAATATATTTACCACTTCCCTGTATAGCAAAGTGGGAGACAAAATAATGAGCTAAAAAAGGTATTTCAATTATTTAGACCTTTACAACTGGAAAAGCCATGTAAAGCACCACGGATAAAATTAACGGGTCTCTATTATTTCAGCCCAGAGATTCTCCGAGCTTCACCGCTCGGTGTCATAAAATGCGTGCCACTGTCGATCCTGGCTTACGAGAGTTGCAGTGGTGGCTCTGAGGGCGGGATAGTCTCGTACCACTGGATAATACTGCATACGTCACTAAGCTCAAGAATAATGATCTTTGTAACCTTCCCAGTAATTTTATTAACTACAAACTACATAATAAAGCGATATAGGCTATATCGCTTTGCAATTTCGATCTCATGGGTATTTGCAAATCATTTGTCTTAGGTCAGCCTATTGCGATGCTTGACCTGGGAATCGAACCCAAGACCTTAGTTCAGCCTAAGTACACTCTCAAGCCCAAAAATAATAATACGTAGGTACATACATACATGTACATAATTATACACTCACGCATTTTGTCCCTGAAGGGGTAGGCAAAGGCGCAACTAGTTCACCCACTTTTCGCCATTATTCCGTCCCATGTTGCGATAGGGGGCGCCATATCGGGCACAAATTGCAGACTCCGAGCTGATACTGAATAGAAAAACTCAATATCACTTTGCCCAACCCGACGATCGAACCCGAAACCTCAACATTGCAGTCGTACCGTAATACAACTACGCCACTGAGGCAGTCCAATAATAGTAACAACAGCAAAATAACCAAATTATATCAAAAAAGCTCCCTTTTTAAAAAGGTTACTTATTATATCAAAGACTAAATAAAAACAAGTTATAAAAATGGACAATATATTTTTGAAACTGCGCAAAATGCGCAAGAGCAAGCAGAGAAACAGTGTATATTCCGCCGTGTCCTGCAGTGAGCTGACGCCTGGATCTCTTCAGATCTGGCTGGATCTGCCCGAGGAGATCAAACATGATCCATTGCTGGCGCCCTTCAAGCGCCTGTACGAGGAAACTCATGGTAAGACTTCAATTAACTTTGGCGTGATTATTTTTGTTATATACGCTGCTATAGACACGTGATCGTATGAAAATTTCTGCCTCCAAGGGAAAAGGAATTAGAGAGGTGAGAGGCTTAAGTCCCTCCCAAAGGATCAGGGTATACTCCTGACTAGTCACTTAGTATAGATTATTCAAATTTTAAGACGTGTTACTACGGGCAAAAGAACCTTTACAAAAGCAAACCTTGCGTCCACCATTGACTGCAGAAGTTCAGAAAAATTCCAAATAATTTTAAGTAGACGAACATACGACCTCCTTGGCCTGGGTTACTTTTTATCAGCATAGTCTTGATAACAATGTTACTTAGGCATACAAAGTGAAATCTTTTTCGCAACGAGAGTAAAGCATACATCGACTTTGAAATAAAGTAACCATGACGATGAATGATTTTAGGCAAGATGGAGTCATCAGCAATCATGGAAGATAATGAATTATGCGACAAAAACATACAGGGAACCGAGAAATGTGAAAACAAATTGTTTGAGAATCTAGATGGCGCTGAGAGGTAAATACTATTTTTTTTATGGTCTATGGATATAATTGAATGACAATGTGGGATAGAATTTTAGATACATATGCATATTATGCATATTACGACTAGGTATAGGTATACCTAGTCGAAAAAGATAATATAAAAAATGCGCTTTAGGTCGGTACCTAAAGCGCATCTTTTATTTTATCTTTTTCGTAATCAGGGGTTACTTTTAACCTTTTTATAATTATTGCATTGTTTGTTAATCCTTTACTAATATAGCAACCGTCGATTTCAGGTTTATGGAACCTATGCATGTTGCAAAAGAGAAAAAAATAAAAAACAAAGCTAAAATCCAGGTAGGTAAGCATAGCTGCAATAGCGTACCATAAAATATTTTTCTTTCTTTCTTGTATATGGTGAACATTTTGAGATGGAGTAGCAAGGGCAGAGCTGCCTTAACTGCTGTAGCGTCAAGAATTAAGAACATTAAGATCTGCATTCGAGGATTTTTAAAAGATGGAAAATGAGAAAACGGGCAATTTATGCAAAATTTGTCTTGTAACGGATTGCTCACAATTCTCTCATTGTCACCAGTTGAACAAAATACTCCGAGTGATAAAGCTGTGCGTGCTGGTCGCCGGCTGGGTGCTCCTTACTGTCTCCCTACTCCTGAACCAGGAGCGAGACAATACCGTCCTACATACAGCTCTCAACCAGGGAGAGGTTAAAGGTATGTGCTTATTATTCATCATTTGAGATTTGATTTCTCAGTCACACAAAGATTTTTAAAGGACCAACATGAGACATGGTGGCTTAAATTGAATTGTCTGATGTTAACTTCAGGGACCCACATTCTAGGATAGTTATATGTATATAAAAATAATGTAGTTCTAGACTTTGAATTGCGCCTGAAGCCCGTGCCCCCTTTAGCACGAGTTGTTCTAGCCGTGGTCAAGTAAGACTCTAATCATATTGGCATATTGCAAGCAAATTCACAGCGAGATAAAGACGCTCGTCCAGTAATAAGACCGTTAACTTTAATTGACCACGGATGTAATAACACGTGCTAAATCTCGCGATTATTACATACTATAGCAGAAAATCAACAAGCTATACACGAAAAGTTATTACAGAATTATTTTGGCGGTAGCAGCGCCCGCCGGCTTCTACACAGAGTGTAGATCGCGTTTGCGAGTCTATTTGCACACCTGGCGACAGAAATAAATAGGACGGTTGTACCTAATTACACAGGTTAGGCAAACGGAAGAACTACCTCATCGAATATTAATCGCGGGGATGATCAGCCACTACGAAGTGAACCAACTACCGTAGCATATCTTTGTAGTCAAAACATAGCCTTATTTGATGCATTGGCGGCCTTAGACGCCGCGAGTCCCGGGTGTAAACAAAAAAGAAGGTCCTTGATTTGAAACATGGACGATGGACAAATGTCGTGCACTAAACCTATTAAGTTTCTTCCAGAATATTCTCTACCCATCAACAAAGAGGGAATAAGGGTGCAGTTCATACTGAACGGTCCTTTTAACCAAGCGGTTGGGAATGACAGCGACTCTCAGCTGCAATTGTGGCTGCACAGGCGAGTTACCACCGACAGCGGGGAGGATATTCAGCAGGTAGTAAATCTTTTTATTCTACTAATTACTATTTCTACCGATTCCTTGCCATCGTCATCACCAGCAGCTACATGAATTTTTGCCTTTGCTGAATATAGGCCTCCTCTAAAGATTTCCAAATGGTCCAGTTAACAGCTGCCTGCATCTAGCGTATTCCTACGACATTATGTTACCATCATCTTACTTTTATGGTTTTGAAAGTTTGAACCTAAAGTGTGGGAAGTTATTTACATACAATTGCGGGTTTGTAGAGCTATGTACCTAACTATTTTAAATCATTTATGTCAATAGGCCATCTCTCTGATTAAAATTCGCGATAATTTCCAGAAAATGCGTTCTGTTAAGATATAATTTCGGGAAAAGACGCCAACCGCAAAGAAGAAAAAGTAAGCTACACAGGAATGGCATATTTTGTATCCCAACTCAGTGGTGTGACTACATTGTTGCACATGTACGCCAGGCCGACGCACACTGAATAAACATGCGAAAAATATTAGCATACGCTATAAATATTTATAAACATATGCTTGGACAATACATGTTGTTACAGCATACTGATTATACAACCAGCCATCTGCTAGCGAAATATAGGTATTGGAGGTCCAAGGTTCCATCCTGTAAAGTACTTACATATTGTGTATTTCAGTTATGATTGCACAAAATTTTGTTGATTTATGAAAAAATGGCTAGTTTTGAAATTATGTTTTTTGTAATCCAAAACAGGGAAGGAAAATATAATACTGAATAAATCTGCCAACTTTACTAGACCAGCATGGTGGGCTATGGTCTAAGTCCTATCTACGTAGAGGAGGACCGCTTACAACAATAGCATATTATATCATAGTAAAACAGCGCTGGCATTAGTCTAATTATTATGAACGAAATCCAACTAATATTATTTTTACAATCCAACTACTTAGGGATTCCCAAGCATGCGACTAATTTCCTCGACAAGTCATTTACTTGTCAGGCTGCACGCTTGTGGAACGAGCTACCTGTGTCAGTAAGAAGGGCTAAATCTCTTCCGATTTTCAAAAGGCTTGTCAAGCATCACTACTTTTCACTGTGATATTGTTTTTCTCCTTTATTTTTCTGTATATTACTGGATTTTATGTATTTATCGTTTTTTTCTGTATTATGATATGTAGTTATTTTTATCCTACTAATATTATAAAGGCGAAAGTTTGTAAGAATGTATGGATGTTTGTTACTCTTTCACGCAAAAACTACTGAACGGATTTCGATGAAATTTGACACACGGGTAGATCATGTCCTGGAATAACACATAGGCTACTTTTTATCCCGGGAAACTCAATCACGCGGGCGGAGCCGCGGCCAAAAGCTAGTTGACTATAATAGCGAATTTCAAAATTGCAACTAGGCCACAGAACAGAGATAGAGAGGCAGCTATTAGGCTTTACGGTCGTGATTTGTTCACTTGGGTAAATAAAAATAATAGCAGGTTTTTCGAAGTAACCTACCACTGCTTGTTTTAATCCTACGTTCACATTACATCTTGACTCTTGTGTACATACACTAAAGTGTCAGTCGCGAGCGATAAATAAGGCAATATATAGCCGCCATCTAAATTCAAATGACGAGATAGTTTATATAGATACCAGTGTGATCTTATGTGTTTATTTTCAGAACTCCACCAAATGGGTAGTATACATACAACCGGAAGAAAATCTAGATTTTGCGCCCAGCGTCACCGAAACAAATACTTTAACACTAGATGCGGATAAGCTACCCTCGATATACAACAGAAATGAGAATCGTAGCAAAACAATACTTGAGCTTTTTCATTGGAATCAAAAAAATAATGGTAAAGTATTTTTTGCATGATACCCATGATTTTATGAATGAATATTATTCACAAAATATAAATAAATTATCATAATTAATAATGCACATACATTTTTAGTTGATTTAATCCAATTTACAGGACTGTTTACGTTTAAAATCCCATGCCAAGCCATCGTTTTCCAGTTTTTGTTTATTAACATTTAATTTCTTTCCTCAGGTTCTACAACGACGCTGCGGATGCGCACGACATGCAACGTGACGGTACCGCTCACCATCACCTACCACCTGGACGCCCTGGACGAGTACGACGGCATCATATACTCCCTAATCCTGCTGCTCACTTTGTACATCTTGATTATATTTGAGGTAACTTTTAACTTATTTACATAAGTTAAAAGTGCTGAAGAAGTAGCAAGGGCCGCCTCTAGGGTGAGCCCCTGGCTTTTCTAATTTTTTTGTACTGTCGGTATAGGTACTTTGTCAGTAAGTAGGTAATTATCATTTGCTGGTCTAGTGACTGCGTTTACGACTGCAAGCCAGGAATTTCTGAGTTTAATTCTCAAAGTATAACTTCGAAATCTACTTCTACATAGTGTCTTAACTTGCCTTTTATGCGGCCGCTATGGGGTTCTATATCTTCGCCCATGTACGACCAAAAGGTTTGTCCTGGTCTGGTAATTTCAGCACTCCGTGCCTGGGCATTGCTGCCGCCAACTCAGTTTCACTGCTTCTATACTCCAGATAGTAAACCGCACGATAGCAGCACTGCTGTCGTCCTCGCTGGCTGTGGCGGTGTTGGCGCTGACCGGCGCGCGGCCCTCGCTGCCGGAGCTGGTGTCGTGGCTGGACGTGGAGACGCTGCTGCTGCTCTTCAGCATGATGCTGCTCGTCGCCATCCTGGCTGAGACAGGGCTGTTCGATCGACTCGCTGTACTCGCTTTTGAGGTAAATAAAACAGTTCTGATTATGTATACTACAGCAAGTATACTAAACAACAACTATGGTCATCTAATGTTAAGTGCTCTAGATTCATAACACCTAAAATATTAGGGCGTTTTTCAAAAAAGTTGACCGTTACAGAACCGGAGTGCAATTTTTTATAATGAGTTTTACGTTACTTACCTGACGTTACGAAAGTACATTTTATGATTTCACATCACATTATTTCATATAAAATACACAAAAACTTATGGTTCTAATAAAGTTCAGTTATTTTTAGATACTTGTGCAAAAGCTTAAACGATGTTCGTGTTAAAACAATAACAATATATCTTTAAAAATCATTTTACTAATGGGAACACGTTTATGTCGACACACTGCTCTGAACACTAAGTAACGGTCTAATTGATCATAAAGGCCCAAAAATGAAATGGCCAATCGTTAACTATCAAAAATGGGTTGTCAAACATCAAAAAACTATCTGAATAACTTGGTTCTTTATTAAAGTCGGCGAAAATCGTCGTTACTAACTGGGAATTCCGGTATCATCAAAATTTTAAGACAAAATAAAATTTGATTTATTTACTTATTTTGATATAACCATTTAAAAAAAATATTTAAAAACGTAATTTCATGTGGTTTTAGCACAAAGGAAGTAGTTTTAATATGAGTTTGACATGAATATTTCGGGATTATGACCCGTCAAAGTTTGGAAGATATGTTGGGACATCGTAAAATTGGGGAACATGTAGTAACATTTTTCTATTTTTCTTTAAATTAAGACACAATTTGAAATTATTTTTCTATTTTAATTTATTTTTGTTGAAATTTGCTATTGATTGCCATTTTAAACATAATTTTTTCACTTAAGATTATTAAATAAGATAGTTGATAAGTCAGTGGACATTGTGTTATGCCAATGGTCAAAAATTTTGAAAAATGCCCATTACTAATGATGATTACACCGACATTAACTGTCATAAGTTCTATGTGCGGTGAAGCCCAAAAAGAATGTCGGCCGGCAAGAGATAAAAGTAGCAATATTATGCCCGATACTACGTCAACGATATATTTCCCAGGACATTATGGGTGGAACCAAATTGAAACATTCTGTACCCGCAGGTCACCGGTGGGAACACCTGGCCTCTTATCAACTGTTTGTGCATCTTCACCGCGATCTTCTCCACGTTTCTGGACAACGTCACCACTGTTCTACTCATGACTCCTGTCACCATCAGGTAATTAATTATTACTTAGCATGCTGATTATCAACTTGTTACATCAAACACTAAACAGCATGAGCTGATAAAGAAACTGACAGTTGCTTTAATTAATTGACAGTTGATTAGTTCGGAGTTGCTTCAACTAAATTTCCAATTGAATCGATTCTATTACTGCAACTGTCATTTAATATTTGCTGGTATTTTAGAACGTACGTCAGATGCAACAAGTTGACAGTTTCTGCACGATACCTCACTGTAATGTTGCTCTTTTATGTATGGTTAGTTTGCAAGTTCAAATTTTCTTGCAGTTAATAAAGTCAAACTTTAAAATTATATCAATAAACTCGCTTAAAGGTTGTGCGAGGTGATGCACCTGAATCCCGTCCCTGTGCTGATGTCGATGGTGATATTCAGCAACGTGGGGGGCGCGGCCACTCCTGTCGGCGACCCCCCCAACGTGATTATAGCCTCGCAACCCTTCATACTGCGGGAGGTAATACTTTTTTTATTCCGACACGGCAACTGCATCTCATGTGATGGTAAGCGCGATGCCGTCCAGATAGAGTATCAAATGGCAGCAGATGATTATCTCATGCCATTCGACACAATCATGCCAGCCCACTGAGCTGCTTCGGCGGAAGGATCCAGGAACAAGGGCATAAATGGGGGGGTCAGGGTCAGGTCTTACAATAAACCACGCTACGCCATTGACCGCTGACATTTTGGGGTTCCGGACGCCCCCCCCCCCCCCCCCCCATAGCTTTTAAACTACGGTGTCATGCAAGACCACGCCACTCAGTTTTGTATATTGTAGCCCCCCCCCGCAAAAGCTATAGCTACGCCCATGCCCAGGATTATAGGATGGAGGGTACACAGTACACACGCGCCGGTAAACTATTCCAAAGCCTGATGGTGCTTACTATGTACTCGATACATTTCCGTGGTGAAGTACCCGCAACTAATTATTATTTACGAATTTATTATTTATTTCGACGGGTGATATAAATCATAAATTTGTCAATCTTCGAGGGACGTCACGTCTTTATTTCATATAGGTACAAGCTTCGATTATTCACATGGAAAACCCTCGATCCATGATTATAGGTGGAACTGATGGTATATTTAATCTGTGATAGGCATCTAACTACTTTAATTGCAAATGTGTCTATTTATTTCAGAATATTAACTTCACTTCATTCACCCTCCACATGGGCGTTGGTATACTTTTTGTATGTGTACAAACATACATACAGCTGAGGTACATGTTTAGAAACAATAAGCTGCGTCACACCGTCCCAAGCGACATACAAGGTAAGATACACCTAAGACGCCGCGTAGACTTTACCAACTCTTGGACCAATGGAATTATTTTCTTTTCAATGTAATCCGCTGGACCAGATACTGGACACGCCACAATATAGTGGCCAAAAGCTGTCAATAACTTGTTTTGATTCGAAGGACCTACTGATCTACGTTATAATTGCCAGTTGATTAATACAGCAATGTTCTTCGAACATAATAGCCATTGTGTCTTAGATGTGATGGTTTAACTTGATCCATATGCACGGAACCTTAAACCGAAAAAAAACACTTGATCATAATTGATTTCAGAAATGCGTCAGGAAATCGCCGTGTGGAAGAAGGCTGCAGCATCCCTGGCCTCCTACTCCAAGGATGAGGATATAGTGCGGCGTGCTTTGGAGAAGAAGGTACCTATAATATATTAATGGGGATAGTATAGGCGGCAAACAAGCAAATACGAGTCATCTCCCCTACCAGAAGAATCATGCGCTGGCCTTATAAGCAATCCATATAGATTATAAAAAAGAGTTGAAAAGTGATATTCGCACTCAAACGAAATGCAACAATAAGTTGTAATTTCTCCTTGATCACCTGTATAAGTGGTGATACCCACTAAGGCGCACAACATGAAGGATATTCAGATAAATGTCATTTAGGTAAATAAAAGGATGTTCAGATAAAAGGCCTATTCAGATAAATTACTTTATTTATTTTTTTTGACATTGAATGACGAGACGAGCATGCCGTTTGCCTGATGGTAATCGATACGACCACCCATAAACAATAGCAACACCATCCAGCACCTTGAGTAACAAACTACTGTGTAGCATTACACTGCGCTCGTGATCTTGAGACATAAGGACATTGTGGTGGTACCCAGGTGGACTCTTACATATGAGAGACCTACCACCAGTAAGATTTAATATTTTCTACAATCATTAACGCAATTAGAAAACAACAATGTGTGGGAATGATATATCCTTGTAACGGAGTCATCGCTAGGACATGTGATTCCCATGAGGTAGTTAAGGCGCGTGGTGGGTGTCAGGTGGCCAGGCTGCGCGGGGCACTGGCGCGGCGCGAGGCGGGGGGGGGCCGCGGCGAGCCCGACCCCGCCTTCTGCTCCACGCTCGCACATCTGAAGCAGAAGGTAAGCACCACACTAAGGCCTCGTTTTTTCAACTGTACATACATATACACTCACGCTTGTTATCCCCGAAGGAGTAGGCAGAGGCGCAACTAGTGCACCCACTTTTCGCCATTATTCCGTCCTATGATGTGATAGGGGGCGAGCCTATCGCCATATCGGGCACAAATTCTAGACTCCGAGCTGATACTGAATAGAAAAACTCAATATCACTTTGCCCGACCCGGGGATCGAACCCGAGAACTCAGCTTTGCAGTCGTACTGTAATACAACTACGCCACCGAGGCAGTCAGTCACCGAGTTTTTCAACTGTAGCTATCTTTTTTCCACCCCCCCTTATTCTTTCTGAAACACTATTTTCACCACTCGTAAGGCGCATAAAGTAACTCATCTCGTTTATTACTATGGAAATTGGCTTACAGAATACCATTTAACGCTGATGACACGAATTTAACGTAACACGGCTGCGGTATGAGTCAACGCTATCATATAGAATAAGGGGGCTGGTTTTATTAAACTCTGCGAACGCATCTAGCTTAATAAGACCGAAGATTACTCTAACTACAGTTAAAAAAACCGGGTCTTAATGTCATATAGACGACTAGTATAGCTCGCGGCTCAGTCGATGTGATAAGATTCGATGAATCACAAACATCCAAATTAAACGACATTGACTCACGAGTTGCGTTTTGCCACATTCTAAGCTCACTGAAATTGGATAACAAAATACTGCATGGCATTCCACTCTTCACCCTAAGACATAAGATATTAAGTCTCATATTGCCCAAACATGACGCTAGCTGCAATCTTCTTCAAACGAGAACACAATAGTTCATTTACTGCTGTTTGATACGAAAAATAGACTAGTTAATACTACTACCACTTATATCTGGGCAGCATGGTCTTTATTTACTGGATCAGCAAGTTAAAACTTTTATCTGCAGGCCTAAAACTGCAAGTTCTGGCCACAAGTTATCATGTTTACAGTTTACACATGAGACGTGCCAGAAGTAGGTTCCTGCAAGCTTCAAAATTTTCCATAGGTTGGCTATTTTATATACGGTAATAGCTAGCTAAATAGCTTGTGGAAGTTTTATAAAAACAGCTTCTGCAAGATTTCTTGCTAAACTAAATACTGATACCCGTTTAAGGGTATCAGTATTGCGTTTCAAAGTCAGGCTATGGTATGTTTGATGCTTTTCTATTCCAGTACCGCATCAGAGACAAACAGCTGTTGATAAAGTCTGCCACGTGCGTACTGTTCGTGGTGATCGTGTTCTTCCTTCACGCCATACCGGAGTTGCGTGAGTAGCATCTAGTCAAAGCCTTGTAGTAATGTGGTATATTATATCTGACCTTGAAGAACATTAAATAAAAATGGTAAAGTTTACACATTAATTCAAAAACATGAAAATATAAGGAAACAACAAGATATATTACAGATCGGCTAAAAAGTAGCCGTAACAGAAAAAAACAAGTTTTCGGATAGAAACACTGTTAATTACACGCTATCTCTCAATGCATAGAAGTAACACTATATTTCTTTGTGCCAAGCAAACACTGCAAATAAACAAGGTATCTGAAGGACCTCCTCATACAAGAGACTTCTTATCCCTCAAGAGGATACTGAAATAAATATGTTTCAGAACGCCTGTCGCTCGGCTGGACGGCGCTGCTCGGAGCCCTGCTGCTGCTCTTGCTGGCTGAGAGGGATGACCTGGAGCCAATCCTGGCTCGCGTGGAATGGTCTACTCTTCTCTTCTTTGCAGCTCTGTTCGTACTTATGGAGGTACGTCTGATAAGAACTTCCATAGATTTATCACACACACATTACGCTTTTATTCTCGAAGAGGGAAGGCTGAAGGGAGAAGGAACCAGGGCACTCACTTTTAGCCATGTGTGTTCCGTTGATGGGATATAGAGTGAGTCTGTCGCCTTATCAGGCACGTATTTTAGACACCAGGTTGACGCTGAGAAAGAAAACTAATATTACTTAACTTTGGATTTATAAAACTGACTTTGTTAAGTACGATAGTAAGGTTCGTTTTCTTATGTCATCTGCCCATTTCACCACGTCAGGATGTCCAGGCAGTCGCATATGCCTTCCCACCAGATGCATCACAGATCGACTAAAAGCATACGTGTTATAAACAAAATATCCTGTTTCATATTATATATTTTCAGATAGGCCTCCCCTAATGAGCCCCATAGCGCCCTGTCTTCAGCTTGCCGCATCCAGCATCTACCTGCAGTCTTTCAGGCCTATGTCCAGCAGTGGACTGATAAAGGCTGATGATGATGATGATGATGATTTTCAGATATAAACATACTTAATTTAAGTCCGTTCCAATTTGCCCTATGTAAATCTAATAAAAAAACAGTTTTTACGTCAAGAATACTTTATAGCTGATGAAAGATAAGTAACAACATATGCATTTCCAGGCGCTCTCCAAGCTGGGCTTGATCTCGTGGATCGGCAAGATGACAGAGGCGGTCATTCTGCAAGTCAACCACGAGTCAAGGCTTGCTGTTGCAATAATGCTTGTATTATGGGTGAGTTTCAGCCTACAGGCACATAATACGATATGACTTACCATGTTAATACTGACAGCCAGACTGATGTCGGTTTACATAGTCATAATATGTATACCTAAAAGTTTTGGTGAACTCTAAATCTTTTCGGATTAAAAAGTAGCCTCAACTATTTCTTGCAAAATAATCTTATTTGAGAAACTTGGATCAGTCAACTCAAGCTGTTTTGAAGATTTAAAAAGAAGATATCATAAATTTTAACTTTGATAAACGTTACAATAAAAAAAAATGATTTTTGGGTATAGGCACTTTGGTTTTTATGCTTCGTATATTTGACAACAAGCGCCGTGGAATAGAGTGGAGCATTGCCCATATCTTAGAAGACGTGGACGATTCGATCCGGCTCATTCATAATGAACGTATTTTCATAATAGGTGAATTAATACGACTCGACTTTAGGCACGTCAGGTCCACTCTGGGCATTTCGACAAACTGACGCAAAACCGATGATTGTTGACATCATGAGTGCAGGGCCCATAGACAATGCATTTGTTGATAAATACTCTAAGATTTGCACAACCTTTAAAGCTTATAAAACACAAACAAATATGGGAATAACATATCCCAGTGAACAGTGGCGTGCCTAGTGTTTTGGATGAGGGCAAGCCCAAGCAGATTTAAAAAAATCGCATTTCCGATTATATAAAATGTACACCTATAGGTAAAGAAAATCAACATCTAAAAATAAAATAAAAAACCACAATTCGTACCGGGATTCGAACCAGGGCCTCGAAAGCTATATTCATACCGCGCATACAATACAACTATGCCATGGAAGCGTTTAGTAACATTGTAAAAATTAGGTACGAATTCAAAAACGATTTTGGGCCATTGCAACTTCTGAAAAGTTTTTGTCCTAAAGATAAACTAAGTACTTATTATAACTGTATCGTCCAATGCAAGAAGAAGTAAAAATACTACAATAATAATTAAATAATTTTACCAGATTGTACCTACCTATTCCAAACACTTGTTTCGTTCGAAAAAAATATGCAAGACTAACAATACAACTTGATACACAGTCGTATTTTACGTATTAGATCTTCCAATAAGACAATTAATTATTAGTTTTGTATACTCATCTAAATACCTTTTATGTTTCTTCAACTACATTTCGCGCCTTTCGCAAACTCGTTAAAAGTTGTTGTTTTCCATCATAACCTAACAAATTTACCTTATGCTGATCAAACCTTTCACACACAACAAACTATTATGTGGAATAATTTCCCTCATATTTTAATATCTCAAAAACCACGTTATAAACACAAATACTTCAAAATGTATCATTCACACTCATTTATCTAAATCACAACAAATAACTGGTGTTGCCAGGTCCGCGTCAAAATTATACCGTGAAATTAATGCTGAAAATGTGACGAAAACTTATTGATAAATAAAATTATAGTGTATTACCTTAAAAATTATAAATAGATATGTAATTATAATTATATTAATACTAAAATCCTTACATAGTCATGATAAAAAAAAAATACGCATTTACATTAGGAATATAATGCAGAATAAAAGAAACCATATCAGAGGTAACTCTTTCAATTGGCAACCCGAGGCATTAAGCCTGGATTAAATTCCAGTACTGATTGCTATAGAAACTTACTATAGCTATACATTTGTGGTAGCAGTTGGTGCGTATTCTATCCATAAGTGTGAATGAGGCAGAAATATAGCGGCAAAAAGCCAGGTAAAAGCCAACGAGAGAGAGAGTGATGAGTATATTTTGTTCGCACTTAACTGTTTTGTATTAATAATATTAAATGCGTGTACGGCGCGGGTGTGGTGGTGTGTCGTTGGTGCGCTCGAGGCGAACTGGTTCAGCGAACCGTAGCGCGGGAATTTTAAGATTGTAAAGAAAATTATTTCCAAGAGTTTTGACCGTAAAATGTTGGTTATTTTTACATATTAAATTACATAAATTATTTTAGGGCAAGCCGGGCTTTTCGGCTTCTATGGAAGGAATGCCACTGCCAGTGACTGCCTCGGTGGCGTAGTTATATTACGGTACGACTACAAAGGTGAGGTCTCGGGTTCGATCCCCGGGTTGGGCAAAGTGATATTGATTTTTTCTATTCAGTGTCAGCTCGGAGTCTAGAATTTGTGCCCGATATAGCGATAGGCTCGCCCCCTATTACATCATGGGACGGAATAATGGCGAAAAGTGGGTGCACTAGTTGCCCCTCTGCCTACCCCTTCGGACATAACAGGCGTGAGTGTATATGTATATGTAATATATCCCAGCTATAGAGTTATTGTTGCCTACGGTCCCAGGTGTCAGGGCTGGCGTCAGCGTTCGTGGACAACATCCCGCTGACGACGATGATGGTGCGCGTGGTGGCGGCGCTGGCGCACCCCGCCGGGCTCGCGCTGCCGCTGGCGCCGCTCACCTGGGCGCTCAGCTTCGGAGCCTGTCTTGGAGGTAACACTATTCTTCTATTCAGGCACAGGAATTTGACCCCTCTGTACCTGATCGCAAGAGACTATCCCGCCCTCACACTCGCCACTACAACTCCTGTAAGCCAGGATCAGCAGTGGCACGCATTTTATGACACCGGGCGGTGAAGCTCGGCAGTCTCAGGGAACACTAATATGTCTGTAACCCGCAACGAAATTAATCAAAAAGAAAGATAGGGAGGAGTTGGAAATATTTATTGTCCACTTCCCTCCATAGCAAAGCGGCAGACAAAAATAATGAACTAAGGAGGTATTTTAACCTCAATTTTAGAGACGTTTACAACTAGAAAAGCAAGTTGTAAGGCACCACGCATAAAAATTCAATGAAAGGGTCCTATCATATGAGCTGTCAAATATATTACCTGATCGTAAGCGAAATGGGGTCCTATTGGCTATTTAGCAGTATCTTCCTCTTTTTTTTTTACGCGGAGAAAGTGACTTATTACTACCGCCCAGCGTTCAAGGGGACGACTTAGCGGTTATGTTGGGTTTACCGTGGCTTACCTCTACGCGTCCTTAGCATTAGCTGGTGGTAGGATATTTGTATCGTTTAGGATATCGTCCAACGTACACTAGATGTAGATGGGGACGTAGGTGAGCCACCGTCAGGGATCAGCCTGTGATATCCGGTTTTGAACAGGCTTAATTGTGTCGACTGACGAGGGTTTAATCATCTCTTGTCAGTCGACCATTAATTACCATCCAATTACCATCAGGTGCAATAGAGAGAATGTACCGTATATAATAATCCAATAGAAAAGAGTCTATCGAGAATACGAAAATAAATATTTTTTGCCTCTCTCTCTCTCTCTCTCTCTCTCTCTCTCTCTCTCTCTCGCTCTCTCTCGCTCTTTTATGAAATTGGAGCAGTAGGTAATATAAACGACTCACTATAGTTTAAAGATGTAAAGCTAAGTTCAGACACCAAGTTCTCTCAGCAATATTTCACAATAGCTTCCAGGTGCGTTAACACCAGCAGCAAAGTACCAATAATATGTAACAAACATGAAATAAATTGCCAAATCAGCTTGCCGTGACTATTCACAATAAAAATGGCTTACGAAAGACAATTTCTGCATGTTTTATTGCTATCTCATTAATATATTCCAGGTAACGGCACACTGATTGGAGCCAGCGCGAACGTGGTGTGCGCAGGAGTCGCTGAACAACACGGCTACCGATTCACCTTTATGGAGTACCTGAAAATTGGCTTCCCGATCATGATAGGCAATTTGTTAGTCGCCTCTGTTTATCTGTTGATCTGCCACTGTGCTATCCAATGGCATTAGGTACCAGGATGATTTGATTACAATCACGTTGTATGGCCTGTTATTAACATAAGGGTCTCGTCACACTACGAGGTGGATGCTAGCGATATTCTGTTAATTTATTTGTGAAACTATGTATTAAGAAAATGTAATTTATACTAATGTTTCCATTGAGGGTTTTTAATACATCAATGAATGTTTCACATAAAAAAACGTTTGGTACTTTTTTAGGATGTAGTCAGTAGGTAATCTTTGGAAACGATTCGACTCGCAAAAATACTTCACTTACAGGAAGTTACATCATCTAAGTGTTACCGACTATTGTTTTTTTATCTCGATCGTGGGTTCGAACGCCCTGTCGCTCTTTCTTTAAAATACATTGTAAAGCCGAGTTCACATTTCAATTAAAGCGTTCAGAGGAGAAACAAGCGTATTATATAGCCCAATGTCATCTGTACGGGTTACCGCACATTAGCATTAACATATTTTTAATGTCAGCCAATAAAAGCAACTGCGGGTAAAAAGACAGCGAATGAATCTAAGGAGCGAAATCATTGATATGTAAAAAAAACCTAGCGAAATATAATTGTATATAAGTGAACGGTGCCAAAAGGTTTTTTAAAGTGGTGTCTTAAACAATAAGAAAGGTAGAAACGGGCATTTATATGTAAAGCAGGGCAGCAAAAGCCTACTTTATGGTAAATAAAGTATATTACTGTGATTACAGTAGCTTAAACATTAAGTTGTTTTTATTACAGTAGCTTAAACATTAAGTTATTTTACAGTATATTTAAACAGGATAATGTCCTCTTTACGTATAACTTAGCAGTGATGGCCTTAGGAGGCGAACGAAACAAGTGCCCAGGCCTGAACTTCTAGGGTCCTTGTCTTTACTAGGGGCACAAAGAATAAGCATACAGCTCCTTGAAGTTAACCTTTTAGGATTTCATGTCTAATACTATCAAAACTATGTCAAAATAAATGGCAAACATCGTTAATTATATTTCCCAGTGTACGACATCCAATGTATCACACGTGGCATTCAGATAGTCTGTTTGAATCCACGATGCCAACTGCTTTTTTCGAATGATTACAAAAATGTTACCCAATGAGAATAAAGTTTTTATTAACATGCTTAAAAATCTTATTTCGGTTGTTTTATTATTGAGCCAGATTGAAAATTGAGATTGGAATTGTTTATTAAAGTCGGTCGATAATTTGTATTTTGTATGTTCATCTCTTCGCTCTGAGGTCTCTGGTTTGAGGACGAGGCAAACAGATACAACAGGCACTGCTTAGAGCTAGGGTTGCCACACGGCTTTTATTTAAAAGTTCATTTTTAGGTGTAAAGATATTTTTACCTTATTTTGATGTGGGGATATTACCATAGGCGTATATAGAGCCCCCTCCATGTGACGAGTGGGCCGTTCCCACCCCAGAATTGCCTGGTGCCCATCCACAGGATATTAAAGCATCCTAAACTATACATTTTCAAAACGACCTAAATTATCAAAACAGCAAGTACAGTCATTTCATTTTGTGAGTCTAGGACGCGGACTTCACCTGGAAAATGTTTCTAGCTACGCCCATAGACAATACTTATTCATGATTAATTAAACAAGTGTTACAAAAGCTTTAATGAACAATGAAATTGCGTATAGTTTTTTGCAAGTAACAATAACAATATCCACAATTTTACGCTTGTCATTTAATTTTATCTTAACAAATCCCTACACCAAATCGGAGTTCCCAACTCTATTCTGAACAATTAACACCAAGCACCAATGTGGCAACCCTATTCGCATAATGCGTTGTTATCTATACTAAGAAATTCTCATAGCTACTTCATAGTTCATAGAAAAATGTGCTGTTCAATGTTCATAGAAGTAACATCGTGATGTGAAATGAATTAATTTCATCCGCAAGTTCTGTGACAAAAGACTCAAGAATCATAAACAATGAAGCTTTTACAATAAAATATTGATATTAATTTAATGTGTTTTATGTTTCGACTGGTTTTTTTCCTAGTGGATGTCCTGTGGTTGATGATGTTAAATATTATTTTGTAATTATTTGAACCATACTGTAAGCATAGTACGTTTACATATTGTTTTTAGTAGGAACAGTAATTTAAGTAAAAATTATAATTTTCACATTTAAATAATGGCGGTTTTGCTGTAACTCAGGTCCCTTCCAATTTCCAAATGCTATATCGAAAATTGGCTCACAATTTCTCTAACAAAGTGTGTATTAAGCGGAACAAATACAAATTGAGTTTTAACTGGTTTTAATGTAATATACATCCCGCAATATGGAGTCATATCATGTCTATGAAATTCATTATACACACACACACACACACACTCATGCCTGTTATCCCCGAAGGGGTAGGCAGAGGCGCAACTAGTGCGCCCACTTTTCGCCATTATTCCATCGCATAATGTGTTACGGGGCGAGCCTATCATACCATATCGGGCACAAATTCCAGACTCCGGGCTGATACTGAATAGAAAAACTCAATACCTATCACTTTGCCGGACCCGGAGATCGAACCCAAGACCTCAGCTTTGCAGTCGTACTTATAATTATTATTCATTATAAATGAAATGAAACCACGATTCAACCCAATTCCAGGCACTAAACGAAAAAAATACCGCTACGCTTTAGCTACGGGCTACGAACGTAGCACATAATCGAACACAGCCTTAGGCGCCCATTAGATAGTACGTTTTGCTGTCAGTTAAACCAGAGTCACGTCTGTGAGTGACGAATAACCTATCGTCTAATGAGGTGATTGATGGTTGAATGGCGGTGATTGACGAATATCTGGATTTTTTGATTAGCGCGTCACGCAACCATCAATCATGACTTTTGCGGTATCGTCTAATGGCATTTCGTCCGGCAAACGTCAGTCAGCGCGCGGACAGCGGTGGAGTGGGACATATTGTGTTGAGTCGGAGAGGCGCCGGCGCACCCACGCGGCCAATTACCTTCTCCGAACTAACATTATGTTTTATTCTACAGTCGCAGAAATTATTTAAGTTTTGAAACAATCCCTAAGTTTTGGTATACCACGAATCTTTAATAGTTAGTCTATACTAATGTTATCAAGAGGAAAGATTTGTTTGATTTTGTAAATTCTTTCACTAATAGCAACTTACATTACTCCTGAGTGCTATAGGCTACTTTTTATTCCGAGAAAATATTTTTATCCCGTAATTACTTTATCACGCGGGCAGAGCCGTGAGCAGACGCTTAGTAAGATAATAAATAAAATAGTTGTCATAGTCTATCTTCTTTTGTATTTCATATTTCAGACTAAATTCACCTATACTACTAATATTTCTATAGGTACTGTACTTATATTATAAATACGATAAGTTTAATGCCTTTTTGCTCAATCACACCAGTATGGCTGAACATCCATATCGAGTGAAATTTGGCACAAAGATAGATATAGAATAACACATAGGCTTCTTTTATCCCTGGAAAACATACATATAGCGGGACTTTTATCCCGGATAAAAAAATGAAACGGGCGTAGCCGCTAATAAAAGCTGGGTAAAACAAAAGTATAGCTATAAATCTATCTTTCTCACAGTCAATATTTTACTCAACGTTTTCTTGTTATACGTATTTTCTCTAAAATCCAATTTATTTTATAAGTATTCATACCAAAACAAGTGAAAACGTTTGTTCTTCGTAAAATCTTGTGTATGACTGAAGGTGATTTTGGGTGATAGTGTAATGTCACACTGTTTTCATCAATCACCCGTCAATCATGAGTAATGGAATTGAATGCCGGTTGTGTGAGCGTGTAATGGGCACCTTAGAAGGGCATGCTAAGCTTATTTACCGTTAAAATAATCGCACCAGCGAAATGATCTCTTCACAAGCATTCAATGGTGCATGAGATATACAGCATCTAAATAAAGTAGGTACCTACATCAGGCGCACGAATAATATAAGGTGTGCGAAGTACAATAAGGAGATGAAGTTAATATATTTAGTCAATAAAATCTGCAATAACTTAATATTTTTTTATTATTTTTTACAAAGTATAGATAAGATAGAAACAAGATTTTAATGTGAATATTTAATTTTGGTTTAGAATAATCTCAGTTGACAGTGTTCATAAACGTAGCCGGAGGCATCTGCTCACTCCGAGATTTTCTTGCTTTACCTATATCACCAACCAAATTATGAGAAATGAGAGCGTTATGCCTCCGACAACGTTAAATAAATTTTATAAAGACGGTAAATTTTGACGCAGTCGGGTTTTTTGTTTTGATTTAATATTTTTTTTTATTACCTCTATTGCGAGGGCTCCGCTTTTGTAGAGATCTTCCCCCAAATCAGGCCCTGAGTATCGGTAAGAAAATACTTGACGTACGCTATCTCATGTTAAAGTTATCCCCTCTGGCCACAATGTTCTTTAAAGTACATTACAACTCTTGGTTTCATATTTCTGTCAACAAGTTACGACTCCATCGTTGTCAACACACATCAATAGAAAATACTTATTCTTTAAATGTAACAATACAATCTATATTTTATTAATCTAGGTAATTCTAAGGTATATTCCACAGCCTTATTCTAGAAATGTAAGAATAAATATGCTAAATACTTATCAATTATTATGACTATTATTATACTAATGATACTATGTATATTTAGGTTTTGATTGCGCAGTAACAAACTTTACGACTTTGAGCACGTTACGAAAGCTTCTTCCTACTCCAAAAGTCAACAATCAGTAACTTAAATGATATAATATGTTTGATAACGGTTGTCTTTACTATCAGTTGAAACTTGCCCTTTTGTCCCCGTTAGGTCCGATTATTTCACCCCTGGTCAAGTGAAGTTAAAGGTCTTATCACAATGGTGAAATGTGATCGAATTCACAACGAGGCGAAGGCGATGCGTGCTCGCTGCGAACTTTTCCATTGTATTAAAATACTTTTTTCTTGATCGACAATGTATCCTTACTATAAAATTTATTGACAAGTCAAACTGTGAAAATTATAGACCCATTAGCATTCTGTCAGCACTAGCCATATAATTATATAGCCATACTAGTAGTGCTCGCGGCTCCGCCCGCATGAAAGTTTTTCCAGGACAAAAATATTTTCCCGGGATAAAAAGTAGCCTATAGTACTCAGGAGTTAAGCAGCTTCCTATTAGTGAAAGAATTTTTAAAATCGGTTCAGTAGTTCCTGAGATTAGCGATTTCAAAATCTTTGAGCTTCAAAGCGACATTAATACCATCTATGATTGGTATAATGAAAATTACATGTTTTAAACATAAATAAATGTTTTGTCATTACCTTCACGAACTAGATATATAAAACGATACACACCTACAATTTACAAGGTCATAATCTCCAATCAAAAAGTGTAGTAAGGGATCTCGGGGTTCTATTTGACCAGAAACTTACATTTCGTGATCATTACGCATATCTTATGAGCAAAGGTTATCAATTACTTGGATTCATAACTAGAAGTACGAAGGGTTTCAAGACACCTAAAAGCTTTCTCACTTTATATTTTAGTCTCGTGCGCAGTATTTTGGAATATGCCGCTGTTATTTGGTCCCCGTGTTTCATTGTTCATTCTGAAAATATTTAAAGTGTCCAAAAGATGTGTCTGAAGATTTTGAGCTACAGAAGTGGTTTTGGTCGCGAACTCACTAATCACGTTGACAGATTATTAAAATTTAATGTAACCCCACTCTAAATTCGTCGCAAGCAACAAGATCTATCACACTTATATAAATTACTCCTCAACAAATTTGATTCGCCATACCTATTAAGCTTAGTAAAGTTTAACACCAAGTATAATCCGTGTATACCCATGAGGAAGTTCAGCATACAAGTATTCAAAAATAATACATCTTATTATAATCCTCTTACAAGAATGTCACGCCTGTATAATGAATTACCTATAAAACATTCCGCACTTGATATACACACTCCAAAATATAGTACTTTCCGACGATCAGTCAAACACATATTCTCAGCACCAAAGTCAGATACAACTCCCATATCGTTTGTCTTACATTAGTCATTATAGTTTCTGATTATTATTATTTTTTCTTCTTTATATTTACACACTGTCTGCTAAGTGCTTAGCTGTTTAGATCTAAATAGTAACAATGATGTGTCAAAATAGTTAGGATTACAATCTAGAATAATACTTTATGTTCATGTATCTCACAATGCATTCGATTGTTATCTGTTTTTTTGTCCATACAAATAAATAAATGAATATAAAACTTATTTCCTAATGGCACCAACTTCGCAGTAACTAGGTTCCACGTAATCCGCACTGGTACATATCTGCGGATAAGCATCGTTCCTTTCACCTCTCGGCTGCACCTTAGCGTACAAGTCTTCAGGTCTGACGTGCACCTGCGCATACGCATACGAATACTCCGTATCACTAACATTTGTATATTTATCTTGAGGTTTATTAAACTTAATTGCAGCATATTGGATTTCTTCGTGGTTTGCATAGCCGCGTAGCTTCTTGGGCACTGGTTTGGAGTAAAGTTCTTCTATGGGCTTCTTGTATGGCACGCTGTATAGGGTTGAGTCGAGGCTATTGTCCACTGGCACGGCGTAATCGCTAGATTCTTGCGGGTTGAGGTACACGTCCGCATTCAATCGCTTTGGGAATTGCTCGTTGTTTTTATGGTCTAAGTTGACGTAATCGACATCTGACTGGACACCCTGAAACAATTACGCCAATTGATCTTCCTTTATTGATGACTAGGTACTACTCGCAACTTCACGCGATAACGTTTTGCTGTGTTCTTTTCATGATAATTGTATTCTATGTTCTTTATAGTTAACGCTTACTCCGTACAAAATTTCATCAAAATCGGTTCAGTACTTCAGCATTCAAAGTATAAGAGACATACAGGTAATTTAATACTTCCGCATTTATTATGTTAGTATGTAGTAATGAAATAGTTCTTACAACAAGTTAGAACTATGAATAAAAATGCACTGGCAATCGCATCCCGTTTTAGGCAATCATTTTAAATAATTTTTATTCAGGAAAAGCGATGTCCGCTTGTTTTATGGGCGTTGGGCCTCGAAATCCAACCAGGCTCAAACTTTATGGACATTAAAGGGGCAAAAATATGGATCTAGAGTGCACAAAAAAATATTTTTAGACCCCTCCAATTATAACAAACTTTTTCAAATTGTAGTTTTTAAGCAAATTAAAATTACATAAATCTCAAAATCAAGTAAATCCGTTCAGTAGTTTTTGCGTGGAAGAGTAACAAACATCCATACATCAATTCTTACAAACTTTCGCATTTATAATATTAGTAGGATTAGTAGTTTGAAAACTTTATTAGTTTCTTACTAAAATTGTGTTGAAAAATCTTACCTCTGTGGTTGGCTTCCTCCGCTTTCTGAGTACGCAGACGATGCTAGTTAATACCAACAAAAATATAATGATGAATAACGCTGTTCCCACTACGGCTTTAATGTGATCCCTAAAGAATTTTCCTGGACCTAAAATAATAAATAGGATCATAGATCATGAATTGTTGTGTAAAATTAGTGTATTTTTATAACTGCATTTTGTGCCAACAATAAAACTCTTTTTCTTTCTTTCTTCTTTCTTTTCTTTCTAGATCAGAAACCTACCTACCTAAACCTACTGGTGGTAGGTCCCTCATATGTAAGATTCTGTCTGGGTGGGTACCACCGCAATGTCTATTTCTACCGCCAAGTAAAAGTGTGCATACACTGTTGTGCTTGGGTTTGAAGGACATTGTAGCCAGTGTAACTACTGGACATAATGAGACTTAACATCTTATGTCTCAGGATGACGAGCGCAGTGGAATGCCACTCAGTACTTTGTAACTCAAGGTGCTGGATGGTGTTGCTACTGTTTACGGGTGATCGTATCGCTTACCACAGGTGAACGGCATGCTCGTGTCGTCATTCATAGCAAAAAAAAGATGGCATTTTTATTTTCCTTTTTAATAGGAATAGCGTATTACAAGTTACAGCCAATCTTATATAACCATCAACCACAACGCCACAAGAGTCGTGGGTAAGAATTAAAAGAAGAATAAACGAAAGGAGTTAAGAAAAGAGGAGTATTTAGAACCCTTTTTTTGTTTTCGCGGAGAAAGTGACTTATTACTATTTACTACCACCCAGCCTTCAAGGGGGGCGACTGAGCGGTTATGTTAGGTTCACCGTGCCTTACGACCCAGCGTTGAACCGCCCGGAGAGATGGAAAACGTCGGGCGACCGCCGGGCCGAGTCCCTAACCTATGTACACCGCACGGCATACCAACTAAAACTCCGCGGAGGCCTTCTTCGGCGCATTAGGGACGACTGCAGGTTTCCCCGGACTAAAGTGTCTAAGTTGTCGTCCGCAGCCGCCCCTGCGCGGTGCTGCCTTATGCAGCCCGTCTCCTGCTTGGGGGAGGGAGGGGGGGTTTAGAAGTACAAATTAATAATTTAAGCTTTTAAAAAAAAACAATATCTAACTCAAAACTTGACTTAGTGATATACCTCATGTTTGTAATGAAACTCGCTAGGAATTTTGAGGAAACCTGAATTAAATAAAATAAAAAAAAAGTCTCAAATTTATATGGTCTGCTAGCCTCTACTAGGGCATCGTGCCGGAGTAAAGAATACCCTGTCTTATTTTTAACCTCCAACAAATAAAGGGGTGTTATAAGTTTAGGGTATGTATCAGTCAGTGTATCTGTGTGTCTGTGTATCAGTCTGTAACATCGTAGCTCTCAAACGAAGGGGCCGATTTTGACACGGTTTTTTGTTTGAAAGCTGATGTGATCGAGATGGTTTTTATTATTTTACATATTTTGCTGCCCCCCTAAAAGTACCAACCGGGACGGGCTACTGCCCTCTCTGTAGAAACGAAGCCCGTGCCCATCAGTGGGACAGTATAAAATTATAATATACTAGCTTTTGCCCGCGGCTCCGCCCGCATTAAAAAGTTTTTCCGGGATAAAAGTCCCGGTTTATATTTTCCCGGGATAAAAAGTAGCCTATGTGTTAATCCAGGACATGATCTACCCGTGTGCCAAATTTCATCGAAATCCGTTCAGTAGTTTTTGCGTGAAAGAGGAACAAACATCCTTACATCCATACATCCAAACATCTAAACATCCATACATTCTTACAAACTTTCGCCTTTATAATATTAGTAGGAAGTAGGATTAAAATATAAAAAGATTAACCTATTACAATAATCTACACGATGGGAATTCGGAAGAAACTACATTTTTTTTAATCTATGTAGATTACAATAGGTATTAGGTATTGTATGTGGGCACTCGGCCGTAACTCACCGCTGTCTTTAGAAGAATCAGAATTTGGAGCCCAAGTACTATCATCAATATTTTTAGAATACACGTTTGTAGAACTATCATCTGCTGAAATAAAAAAAAATATTAAACTGTCAATACAAATAAATGCTTAGAATCTATTGTCGCAGTATATTTAATGCTGGAGCCACACTGAGATATAATATCATCACCTATAATTAATTAATCAAGACGAAGCGTAAGTATAGCCGCGCCTTTACGCATTAATTTGACAACAGTATTAGCACAGTATAAACATATCTATACAGTATAATATCTTCAAACAAACGATCGGAACGCGAGTGATTGCAAAAAAGTAAGCCCGGAGTTTCTTTCTGCCTTTCTTCTTCGGGTAATCATAGCTTAGGTAGCTAGTGAAAAGCTGTTAGGTTAGCTAGGCTAGGGTCTGTAGTGTCATCACCGGTGAGGATCGCAACGCGTTCCTCCCATTATTTTGAATAAAATTAATTCAGTTTTTTTTTAACATCTCTTTCCTGCCAGCCCGAGCTTGGCTTCTTGATTTATTTTTCATTGCTTGTGCTCCCTATGAGAATGACAGTAGTTATATAAGTTATTTTTATTTATAATTATTATTAGTAATTGAATGTATCTTGAGTTATGATAAGTGCAACTATGTTCGCCTGTTAGTCTAAGGTTCGCCTACGTGATGAATAAAGTATTTTATTTTATTTTATTTTATACCTACGCCACAGTATTAGTATTTCGCAATTAACATTTGATTTTGTTTTATTGCAGTATAGGGAAGTGGAAACGTGCAAGAATTGTAGGTGGTAGTCATTGATGTATTAGGGTTTTTTAATACATCAATGGGGGTAGTACAAAATAGACACAAGAGCCACATACATACATACATAAACTCACGCCTTTCTCCCATTGGGGTAGGCAGAGACTATAGAGCACCAAGTGCTACGATCCAAGCATACCTCTTTCGCTTCTTCCACAGTCATCAGTCTCTTCATACATGCTCGTCGGTTACGAGAACTCCTTATTTGACCCTTCCTCAAGAGGTCGTCAATTTGGTCCATAAAGGTACGTCTAGGACGTCCCCGTCCGACACTAACACTCACCTTCGCGACATAAATTTCTTTCGTTACTCTCCTTTCATCCAACCTTTTAATGTGGCCAAACCACCGAAGCATTTCTTTCTCAATCTTAGTCACTACATCTTCTTTCAATCCACATATTCTTTTATCACGCTATTCCTCATTCTATCACTTACTTTCAGCCCACACATACTTCTTAAAGCTCTCATCTCCAAGAGCCACATGTAGATAAAAAAGGATCTTTTCAAAGCTATTATTTATTTTTATTATGTCAAAAATTATTAAATATGGGTTCCGGCTGAATATTATTGATAGTTAGCGTGGCCAGAATAAGCTTTTTTTAGACAGAAGCTAACTATTTTGATGTTATTGAAGCAAAATTAGGAGGTTATGTTCCCTTAATTATTAAGTTTGTATTGAATAGTATCTTCAAAACTTCTTTATTTTTATAAATTAGGTAATGAGACATTTCTAAATGCTTTTAGAGCTTATTATTATGTATGTTTTATACAGCTTTTATGATTTTTGTCCATTTTCACATAACCATGAAATGTAAATACCTACTTAGGTACTATTCTTGGCAACATAATACAATTTGACACCATTTCATTTGTTTATTTTTAATGTTTTGGAGCATCCAAATACACAGCAATACATTATCAATAAATTAAATGTTATTTTTCGTCCTTTTAATATAAATAATTTACGTCAATGCCAAGTATCGAAGAGCTGAAAAAGATTCAGATTGCGCCACCAGATGGCAGAGCTTACGACGTGCACAATAATCTCAGTGTGGCCTCAGTATTATAGTAAAACAATTTGAAAACTATCTTATATATTTAGTCGGACTAAATTTTGTACTAGACTAGTCCCAAAGTCAAATTCAAATCCTTTCTGGAACAAACTTAAATATTGTGTAGCACCGACTCCATATTAAGTGGGAGTACCAACCGCAAAAGACATTCGTTTGGAGTGTCATTGATAGAATCTGCGAGACGTGCACATTCCCTTACCAGTAAAAGACAATATATATTTTGTGTCTTTTTCTTACATTGAATAGACTGTGAGACAAAAGTCAGATTAGGCCCACTCTTACATACGTTAATGAGTACTATTGTGGAAGCGCTAAGCAGCACCTTCTTCAATTCCAAGTTTAGCATAATGTTTACAACGATAGTCTATATCCTGAAAGGCCTTTTTTACTTAAGTAAATTAAAGTAGATTGGTTATACTTATACGAAATGGTTGCAGTCACGGCTTTTTATGGATCGACTAAATTTGTCCATGATTTAAAGGTGTACTGTACGAGACAAAGCACTGCTCTTCGATATTTATTCACTTCCAAATAGGACGGCATAATTGTTTCGACTACGAGGGATAATCACGCAACTCTCTCCGCTTACCATGAGGTGCAGTGAGGTTACTTCGCCATGGCTATTTAAAAAAATATATTTTTATTTACAATGCCCTCTTATTCCTAGCGTTCTGCAATACTCAACTGCCTCTTCACAAAAGTTAGGATGCCGCAAGGCACTCCCTCATCCGATAAATAGCAAAACAATATTTTAATATTTTACCTGTTATTCGAGGTTCTCCCTGTTCCTTTTCTTTGTCAGAAACATAGAACATTAGTTTAGTTTTTAAACTTTCGTTACCGCGAATAAAACAAGTTATGTTTGTTATGTAAACATCACTTTTCATTTGAAGTGTGTAAATACCCTCAGATGTAAGAGAATCTGTAGACAAAAATTATCTATTTTAATTTTATTTCCACATAATGACTGTTAGTCTAAGATAATGATACACAATGTAGTTGACGGTACATAAATTAAAAAGTCTTTGGAGTTACAAAATTATTACGGAGTTTGTTTTGTGTATATTCCTTAAAACTTTTATAGGTAATGCGCGCGGCTTCGCCCGTTTGGAGTATCCTTACTTTCCGGTTCATAGACTATCTTCTCTGTATAGGAAACCAGTAACGATCTAACATTATACCTACTGCTCCGCTAAAGGACAGACCAGTGAACACTTTCTCATTTGTACTATCAAAAACACTTTATACTCGCTTCTCGGGTCTTCAGTGGGGCTAGGACGTGAAAAAAAACACGATGCATCTCCGCGTCGGTTTCTCGATCAATCACAAACATCAAAATAACGATACGTTAGTCACTCAACCAATCACAATAAAACGAAGCGGAGACGCATCGTGTTTTTTTTTTCACGTCCTAGCCCCACAGATAAGTTATTGCCGAGAAAATCTTCACTACTGACATTAATTTGATGCTATTAGGCCTTATACTTGATGTTGACGCGGTTTCACCCACGTCAAAAGCCTTGCCCGCTACGAAAGTCCCTAAAACACTAATGAGAAATTCCTTTTCCTATAGAAGCAAATTACCGGGATAAAAGTAGCCTGTTAATGTGGGACATAATCTATCCCTGTACCAATTAGCAAAACCCATTCAGCAGTTTCTGCGTTTGTTACATTTTCACTAACTTTCGCATTTATGATATTAGTAAGAAGTAAAATAAGACTAGTAAGAAGTAGGATACATACCATTTCGATCGCAGGTGAAATGATCAACTGATGAACTCAACGTTATCACGTCACCGTCTGCGTATTCATAATATAATATACAGGAAACCCCATTGCATGATTTGAATAACATATTTTTCATCGATAAACCTTCGATATGAAAACCTGTAACAACATTTATGTGACACTGGATATCTATAAAGCAAAATATTATGCATTACTAGACTTTCACTTGCGGGTCCGCCCGCGTGATAAGTTTTTCCAGGATAAAAAATAGCCTATGTTACTCGCTTATAATGTATGAATAATAATTATACTGGTGTTAGGACTATCATATGTAAAATTCCGTCTGGGTGGGTACCACCGCAATGTCTATTTCTACCGCCAAGCAGCAGTGTGCATGCACTGTTGTGTTTCGGTTTGAAGAGCATTGTAACCAGTGTAACTCCAGCCCGCCTAGCATGCGCGCGTCGACAAAATTTTGTCGACACTTTTTCTCGGGTTTTTGTCGTTTATCGAATTATGTCTACTGACACTAACATGCGTGCTCATGCATCTCGACTTGTGACGTCACAAGTAGAGAAAACTGTAATTTTTACTTTATCTGTGCTATTTTTCTCTACGAACCCTAACATGACCAAATGATTTTATCGATTTTTGACACTTGTGACCGAGATATTTGTCTACGTTGCTTTTGTACGAAGAGAAAATTGTCGTATATCAACAAACGATGGCGGTATATTATTAATTAAGTATTACAATTGTATAATATGAATATTCTATTCTCATCGAATCGAGAGGTGTGTAAAGTGTAAACAAGAAACATAAGGGATATGCGAACATATGCGATTCCTTTGATATGAGCGATGTATTTCATATATAAACAACCGCGTTTAATAACAATTTAAATATATATAGATAAAGGAAATGTCTTTTTTTGTTAGGTGTTGTGCTCCATTCAATTTCGTGCCAATGGAAGTTATCAAAGACACTTTGTGCAATATCTTAGTATGCGCCAGGCGGAGATTACTGTTAGTACCTAGGCAGGTTTTGCATTCCATACCTATATCATGGAAAGTACCAACTCAACATAGTTTCAAATTTATATTAGAGCTACAATGTTCATTTACTTATAATACCATAACTTTTAGGTTTCTAGCTGAGTGAGTCAGTTTACGAGTCACAGAATATCAGCCCAAAGGAGTATGGCTTGTGAATTTGAGGAAAATTTAATGTGAAGGCTATATTAGGGCCCATTAAATATATGAAAATATTACCTCCGTCTGGACCACAAAGTGCACAATAGAAAAATTGGAAGAGATCAATGTTCAACTGGTAATATAATAATATCTTACAATACTATTAATTAATAAACTTCATTGATAATTATATATTTATAAATGTACTTTAACAAAATTTCTATCTTGCCTTAAATAAGATGGGATTATTGTGTTAACTAATTAGGTAGTGAGAACCCTTGAATTACAGACTATCTGCAGTTTTTATTTTGTATATTTTATACCAACAAATAAGCAACTTTGTTTATTATATTTGTAAAACCAGTAAGTGTATATTTTAAAATAAATGTTGCAAATTGTAGATTTAAACATCAGAATATTCAATGTGAATGCTAGTTATTCAGAAAGATACCATTATTATGAAATCTAAAATACAAAAAAACGTATATGTTTTATTTATTTATTAAAAACTTCATATAAGTACTCTGAATGTCTACAAATAGACTTAACACTAGAATATGGCTATTTACATTTCTACATTGTTACATTTCTATATTAAATGACTATTGTTACAATTCTACATTACATTGATAATGTGACATAACTGTAAGTAATGGAGTATTTTATGTTACAGTGTATGGAGGAAACTATTATAAATGAACAGCACATTAGAGAAGAACATGTACAATTATCAGAAACTGCAAGATTCTGTCAAGCCAAATGGGCAAGAAATAATAGATATATATTATGAACCAATAAATAATTGTACATACTATGATTTTTAAAGCTTTTTTTTATTTATGATACAAAATTTTCTACATTAATGTGGAGGGCAAAAGAATATTTCAAAGAAACTTTTTAATATAACATTTACATAGGGAACCCTATTGCTGCGGTACATTTTGTTCATATGTAATGTTTTATCTTGTGTAATGGTAAAGATAACAAAGAATGGAGTGTCCAAGCTCTTATTATAAGATTAGATGTTTATTTTGAAAAACAGTTGTCTATGAAAATACAGATCTACTTTCAATAAATTATTGTTCGAACTGGACAAATAAAATTCTTCTGTAGGTAGTGTTTGGTGAGCTCATCAACATGGTGCTGGATGTTGTGCTTGCTGTTGTACTGGGCTGGGCATTGGGATGAACTAAAACAGAAAAGAAGATAAAATTTCAATATATGTACTTCATAATTTAGTACTTAAACACTATTGTTAAACAATAATAAATAATATCAAATAGAAACAAATCTTGGGCCTTGTGGCTGCAAAGCTTAACTTACAATATCAGTGTTGAGCTAATTAGGTTATTATTACACTATACTTACACCAATTGGAAATTTTTGGGGCCAAAACCACATCCATCTTCTTTCCGGTTGCACCACCGATTTCGCTGAGCATGAGCTATGGTGCATCGCTCCCGTGGGTGAGTGATAGTCATCCGGCACAAAGTTTGAATAAGCCAACATATAGTGGCACAAATAATTGAGTCTTGTTAGATTTTATCAGATTCTTGCCTTGTTACATAGTACACTAAAACAGTTCGGAGCAGTTATTTCATATTCGGTTCCTTATAGTGTACAATACATTAACATTGAATTTTTCGTTCACTTACGTTTTTTAACTTTCATTTTCTATAAAGTTACATTTAAATTGACGATAATTTATAAAACCAAAGAAAATAAGATAAATAAACTTTGGAATGACGTAAACTGTCACTCAAAACGTCAGATAAAACAACAGTGTTACCAAATGTTTGACGGTTGAAGTCGCCGAAAATTCATTGTGAAGTAGCCTAAAGTCGCCACTTCGTATATGGAGAGGTGAAGGAGCAAAAAGAAAAAAACAAACCTCCCTAATTTCTAATTTATAGTGGTCCAACGCGGCGAAAATTCAAAGTAGCCTAAAGTCACCCGCTTGTGTGGGGACGCGGAGAGCAAAAAAAAAAAAAAGTCCCCAGTTTTCAATAATTGTGTGTAAGGGGGATCTGAGTACATATTTTGTACCCTCGAAGCTATAAATATCCTCAAATTCGACAAAAACAATGCATAACACACGAACTTTCCGAAGTAGCCTAAATTAGCGACTAATCACCATTCGCGTAGCCTAAACGGCGACTAGTCGCACTTCGCAATTTTTCGTCGCCCCGACACTCTTCAATATAGCCTAAATGGCGAAAAGTCGCCTAATCTGGCAACACTGAACGAAAATTGCATCATAGATCTATAAAATTGAATGAACTAAAACCACGGTAGCCAACATTAGAAAATAAAATTGTTAGAATATATATTTAAAAGGGCAACTTCGGTTTGTCTTCACGAGTAAACTTATGTCTTCAACGAGAAACTTATCGATCATAGCGCGCATGTTAGGGTAAACGACATATTACTCGATATCGACAATTTGTCTACTGTCGTTATCGAGATATGTCGTCGTGCGCATGCTAGCCGGGCAGGACGTATTGTGACTTAACGTCTTATGTCTCAGGATAACGAGCGCAGTGGAATGCCACACAGTACTTTGTAACTCAAGGTGCTGGATGATGTTTCTACTATTTATCGGCGGTCATATCGCTTACCATCAGGTGAACGGCAAGCTCGTCCCTTATTCGATGCAATGAAAAAAAATATAACTTTATATTGGTGAAAGAATTTTTCAAATCGGTCCAGTAGTTTCGGAGCCTATTCAATGCAAACAAACAAACAATCAAATCTCTGCTCTTTATAATATTAGTATACATACTATAGATATATTTTTCAACTTCCCTTTTGTATTTAATTTATTACTAGGTTTTGTCTACAGCTTCACCCGCATACATTTTCGTGTTGCGACATCCCTCTGAACTTCGATACACCATCCTCAACTCTTTTACCACAATAAGTGTTTTTTTTTCTTAAATTGAAATGATTATGTTACCAACGTCGATATATTATACCGTTTTGATCGATTAAACACATCGAAATGTTATTTTTGCTCAACATTTTGTATTGTTTTATAGACATGCCTAAGCGTTTAAATGTGTATGTTTTCTGTTTATAAATTTACTAGCTTTTGCCCGCGGCTCCGCCCGCGTGAATGAGTTTTTCCGGGATAAAAGTCCCGCTTTATATTTTCCCGGGATAAAATGTAGCCTATGTGTTAATCCAGGACATGATCTACCCGTGTGCCAAATTTCATCGAAATCCGTTCAGTAGTTTTTGCGTGAAAGAGTAACAAACATCCATACATCCATACATCCAGACATTCTTACAAACTTTCGCCTTTATAATATTAGTAGGATTCTGCAGGTATATATTCTATTTCCAATATCATTTTGTCAAAATTTAATTTGAATAGTTTATTATATACTTACGCATATATAAAAAGGTTTCTTTTTTAATTTACACTGTGACATTTAATTTTTCAATATAAAAGTTTTGAATTATTTTTGTTACATAATCAGTGGGCTTAACGAATATCAATTGATAATTAATATCGGAGCTGAACAGCAAGTCCCTTCACTATGGAAAACAAAAACTGGCGTCCATAATGTATTCAATTATTTTGTTTCGATTACTCATCAATGCGATTACTTGTCAAGAATTATAAAATTTGATAGGCGTGCATATGTTAAAAGTTAAATAAATGGTTAGACGGACTATAGATATTATCTGTATTTTGTGTCGGGTTCCCCGTCGGAAAATGACACCCTTCGCCATTGACTTATCACCCACTACTTATCACCCAACCTATTTAGCGGTATACGCGTTTATTTTTACAAAAATCTTTCATATTTTTAAAATTCATAGAATAACATACCATTGTCATCGATTTTCTTCGTAATAAGTACAGTTTTAGTTTTGCCTTCCACACTGCACACAGCAGCCGCGTCATACATGTCATGCTCATTGGTTTTGTTGATTAGTTTTGCATCACTTTCAGCATCTAAAAAAATCTTAAGTAAACAACAATGTACGATTATTGAATCGCATCCCATCTCCTTTTTACCCGCCTACGCAGAAGGTAGGCCATATAAGCGTGTCACATTCTGGGATCAGAGTATATACCCGGTTTCGAAGAGGCTGACATACTCTTCTTGACTCCACTGCACTCACCATAAGGTATAGTGGAGTCAACATTCCGTACTCATAAATATCAAAATTGAGTTATGAAACGGAAATGGAAACCGTCTGTTATCTCCTGCTTGGCTCCGTTTGTTTCTACTTTTTAATTTGTTATAGTATAACACACTGCAGAGTCTGACCGCGAGTGCTGTACCGCGCTTTGGGTAGGGACTGAAGTAAGGGGGGAAATAATGCAAAAGCACAATTTCACTTGAGAATAATACTGCTCGATAGGCTCGCCCCCTATCACATCATGGGACGGAATAATGGCGAAAAGTGGGTGCACTAGTTGCGCCTCTGCCTACCCCTTCGGGGATAACAGGCGTGAGTGTATATGTATGTATGTAATAATACTGCTAGGATAATTCTTAAGACATTGGTTGAATTTTTCAGCCCGTTAGGCCAGACGCCCACCAGTTGAAACAGCAACATGATTCGACGGAACGGTGAAGAGTTCACAATGTGTGTGGTTGTTCAACACGGGTACATATCAGGTACCTTAACAGCAAGAGGAATTAGCGGGACTCACCTGGACACACCACGGAAGGCAATTTACCGTAGTATTCATACGTCAATTTTTTCGCCTGTCTTCTTATAGCCAAGCCATTTACTCGAATAGCTTCACCTGTGAATAACATAAATTTAACTGGTGGTAGCTCTCGTACGCAAGGGGTCATCGGGATAGGTAGGGTGTCTATTTCTACCTCCAAGTACTTTGCATTCAGTGTTGTGTTCCGATACGAAGGACATTATAGCCAAAGTAATTTCTGGGCATCATGAGACCTAACATCTTACGTCTCAGGATGAAGAGCGCAATGGAGTCCCACGCACTACTTTGTAATACAAAGTTCGGTATGGTGTAGATACTGTTTATGGATGTTCGTATCGCTTACAATCAGGCGAGCGGCAAGCTCGTCTCGTCATACAATTGCAAAAAGCCGACAAATATAATTCAGCTCTTGGTAACGATCAGCATAGCCCTTGAATACCCACAACGCTACAAAAACGTTCGCCGCGTATTTTGAGCAGACTGTTGGGACGCTGGACCCTAGCTCCGGGTCTACGGCGACTCCAGCAACACTGCTACAGTCTGGGTTCACCTGGGTGGATGTGATGCAAGGGATCAAAAAAAAATTAATTGTGGTCGAAATTAAAGTAACTCAACCTTATTTTCGTCAATGAATAGGTAGGAGAACATTAGATTACAATCAAATTTTTGTTTCTAATGTTTTTTTTTCATATAAATTTGAATTTTTATTCTATTACTTTTCAATAAACTGTAAGTATCACGACCACTCATAAATAATAGCTACAAATGTTATTTCCTTTAAACGGAATGCAACAGTACATTCATGAATTTGGCAGCAGTGGAAACATTGAGCTGAAACTAAGGCAATAGATTTTACTCAAAACAATAGCTTGTAAGTAGTATCTAATTGTGGGCTAGTGGTAGAGTCTTTTTTTCTACTACATGCAAAGACTATGATTATAATATCACAGAACAGCTTTACCTTAGCGCGGATGAAATTAAATGAAATGTCGTTTTGAATACATAAAATGTATAACATTATTTAGATCCAGTGACTACTTTACTGGTGGTAGGACTCTCATATGTAAGAGTCCGTCTGGGTGGGTACCACCGCAATGTTTATTTTTACCGCCAAGAAGCAGTGTGCATGCACTGTTGTGTTTCGGTTTGAAGGGCATTGTAGCCAGTGTAACTATAGGACATAATAAGACAACATCTTATGTCTCAGGATGACGAGCGCACTGGAATGCCACACAGTGCTTTGTAAATCAAGGTTTTGGATGGTCTTTCTACTGTTTATGGGTGGTCGTATCGCTTACCATTAGGCGAACGGCATGCTCGTCTCGTCATTCAATGCTATAAAAAAAAAGTAAATTTTTACTCTACCACCAGTTCGGGAAGTAGTATCCAACAGAGAAGAAAAGGCAAGAAACTCTAGAAGCTAGATGATACTGTCAGAAGTCTGTATGTATATAACTAGATTAAACATTCCAATAAGTTCCATATCTATCGATCGTCTACCCCGCCAAGTGTGGTAGACTTACAACTCTTCTGGCAGTGTGAATTGTAGGTATACGCGGAAATGCTTGTTTAACTGATATAAATTACTTACGATTTTTCAAATAAAAGTTGGTCCTTAACGTCATATTATACTTTGTATTTGAAAATATGCAATCCACATGACTATTATTTTGCTTTGTGCCCAATATAACTTCAAAGTGGACTTCATTTGCAGCTTTTATATCGCTTGAGTAATTCACTAAAAATTATTATAAATATAGGTATTGAACTTGCACAAGTAACTTATTAAGTATGTCAATGACGCAGCTACAATTGGACTTGCGCTCAAAATTATTTGAGATATTTGAATAGTAAATAGATGCAATAAATATACAGCTTTCTGTTTCTTTAACACTGTATGAGAAAAGGCAGACAGAGACTTACCTATATCCTTATATTTAAGTAACTAATGTATCTAGAATAGTGCGAATTAATTATAAGAGTTTGGCACATTAACTATGTAGGTACACTTCTAAGCATATTGTGTATTAGGCAAATCCGGTATTCATTTATTAGTAACGACTTATAGCTATTGTAGTCAAATCCGGCGTGTGATTCTAAAGGCTTCCCCACACAGAAAGCGTGGCTGAGTGTGATGTCGGCATGTCGTGATGAGAATGCGGTGGGAGCGTGGTATGATGTTCACACATCACGTCCGGTGTCGCGGGGCTGTGTTCATCACACCACGCTAAGCTTGGCGGACTTGGAACCAGACATAATCATCCACCAAACAAACTGAACGATGCGCTCAGTTTTATTTTTATTTCTAACTCCTTCCTTCTGTTTGATTAACTTCGTTGCGGTTTAAGACTAATTAGTGCTCCCAGAGACTCGCCGAGCTTCACCGCTTGGTGTCATAGAATGCGTGCCACTGCCGGTCCTGGCTTACAGGAGTTGCAGCGGCGGGTGTGAGGGCGGGATAACGGGTTGCTCAGTTTTATGAATAGTTTCGGAAGATTCTGATGCGCAAATTCTACTTATTTTGTTTGCGATAAAAAGCCGAAAAAGAAATAGAAAATGGGTGTACGAAATTAATCTAAGGAGTCAAGAATAGGAAAAATATAGTACCTATGCAGAGAGCTTACTTCTAAAAACAAGAAAATATTTACAGCTATTATCCTAAAACACGCATAACAGTATTATGAACCTAAAACATCCCAACCCACTAACTTTCCCCCTAAATTTGGAGACTAACCCTTAAGTTGGGGATCCTAGCTAGCTAGAAAAAAGAACATAACAGAATCTGATATGATGCGCGCGTAGTAGGGAATAGTTGAAAACTACCACGCCAAGCTAGGCGTGGCAGTGTGTGTGATGTCTCCCATATCTTCTCATAGTAATTCGCACGCTAAAAACACGCGACGTGAATATTACGCCCCGCTCTTTGTGTGGCGAAACATTTAGTTTTATATAACATCTCTGCTTACTCCGCGTTCGAGGTACGAGGAATTTTAAGAAATGTTGACGTAGTGATGTAACCGGTCAAGCCCCGCTTTATATATATTGTTAGCTGTCTTTTTATTTGTTAGCTGTCAATTTATTTATTGAGGGTAGTAACCAAATCCTCAACGACCAAATCCCTATAAAAGGAGTGGCAAGCTGTCTGAAAGAGCATTCTGTAGCAAGACGTGCGCGCGTGAACATCAACTTGGGGATTTAGTATTCTGGTAAGATTTTGTGACCTTCTCTTTGAAAGTTATTTCTATAAAGTGCAATTTATAGTTTTCGTTAACAATTTAGTATTTGTTAACCATTTTTGATTATTTTTTTTAAGTAAATTTAATTAGAATCCTAACAATATATATATATATTTCTTTTTTTTTTTCATGTTAGCGTTTACGGTTACGGAAAGGTCAAAATGTATGGAAATGACATATACAAGTCATGTGACTTGTCTGTAGCATATGTCATGCATACGCGTGCCTTTTACCTCTTTCCTGCCAGCCCGAGCTTGGCTTCTTTATATTTATTTTTCATTGATTTTGCTCCCTTTAAAAATGTCTGTAGTTATAGAAGTGACTATTTGTAATAATAATAATTATTAATTGAATGTACCTTGACATATCATAAGTGCAACTTTGTTCGCCTACGTGAGGAATAAAGTATTTTATTTTATTTTTTTATTTATAACAGAAAAGGGATTTTGTCTAGACCCCTGTTCCTCGACCCGTGATTCCTCGGAGCTCGTGCGCGGACTGTAGGTTATGTGGTGATATATAAATGTGAGAGCTACGATGCCACAGATAGACATACAGACACACAGAAAAACACCTTAATCTTATAGCACTTTTTTGCGTGAGATGTTAAATATAATATGGATTGATACATTTATTAGTCAACTAATCAATTTGCGCGCGTAAATCGTTATCTTGCACATTTATTTACCATCACAGCTTCAACTGCCTACGTTCTTGAAAATAAATATACATTCCGATAATACTCACAGTTATTTCCCGAGTACACGAAGTATAAACGGCCATGTTCATTAGGTTTATTGCATTGTACCTTAAGTAGTTCGTTTTCGACGAATTCATACGTATGTTGTAAATCCACTTCCCGAGAATTTAACACTGGTATAGTTTCAACATGTTCCGAGTTGATATCAAGTGTAAATTTTTCTGTAGAGTAAAGAAATTGTTGATTACGATTTGGGAGTTCAAGATGGCAATGTTGGTTAAGTCTCATGTTGCCGCTGACTCCGAGAGCATGCTTTGGTATGCGCAGGGTTCTAAAACTCCCACATGACGTACTCCCACATTCAGCAGCATAAATATCTGTACAAAATTAAAATTTCAAATCGCCTATATACGCGTTAAGTTAAACTGAAACAACATTTTCTTCGTGTGAAGTAAAGCAAAACTCTTTTATTTTATTTATGTGAAGAGAATAAAAAGATTAGTAAGAACTCAAAAGTATGTAGGCAATTTGAAATTTTGAATTTGTTCAGATATTTATGCTGGTGACTATACAATACGAGATGGCCGCTAGTTAACGCCCTGCAGGGACAGACCCTTTTTATTTAAGGAACCTGTAACCTCCTCTAACTAGTCAACATTAAAATAAATTATAGTTGTTGCCAGTAGACCATTGTGTTGGTATCAAAAAGTGGTTTCCAGTTGTGTCTATTGTAACATCATACTTACTCCAATTGTACTTCATATGAATCGAAAACGAACATTTGAGCACCGTGTAGTTTCCGTCCGCTAACTGAACTACAGGTTCGATAATATTATTATTCTTGTGTAAATAAAATGCGCAATTATATTCATTACTTTCTCCATTTTTAAATTCACGCACCTGTAGTACAAAAAGAAATATTAAAGTCTTAGATAGGTAGATCTATAACGAAGGTAACGGAAGCATTGATGGACTACTTGATAAAAATATAAGAACTGATGAAAAACTATTTAATTTTAGATAGCTAGCTTAATGGAATTACTTACAATCCCTTCAGCACCCTTCGTTGTTTTATCAAATTTCGTAACGTTCCACGGGCCGCCATTATAGTAACACCTGAAAACCATTACAAGCAACCGTAAAAATAATCTAATTTAGAGCAAACGATCATTTACGCTTAAATCGAGATCCCAGGACCACCAGACCAAACATGTTTTCTCCGAAGCAAAAGTCATGTGAAATAAAAACTTAAAAAACAAAGCCTCTAAAAACCGAAAAACAACTTAACATAGGTACCTATCCATATAGCGGTTACCAATTTTGGAGTCTTGGAGAATTTTGGAGTGACTACCTAATTGAAATTTCATATTTTTTCATATTGTAGTGTAACTATATGATGTATTATTACACAATGTATACAACTTATATGTGTATAAACTGTCTAAATTAATTTCAAAATTATTATGTACAAACTTAAAAATAAAACAAATAATACAACTTAAAGCATACTAATAATATTTGGTTAAATTCATTCTTTGTACCTATTGTATAAAATTCAACAAACAGTGTGACGGACTGATGCAATGTTTGTAGTAGGCGGCTAGCGAGCAAGTAGTCTTTGCTAGCGAGTGACGTAGCCAAAGTATAATATCTACCTAAAAGTACTCTGACTCGGCCGTGACCTTGAAATAATTACGTACAGCTGCGCGGTACGTAGGTAAACACGCCGCGCCATAGGGCTGCCCGTCTATAGAATTTAGAGTTTCGTTCTAGTTTTGAGATTGTACATACATACACACTCACGCCTATTATTCCTGAAGGGGTCTCATGAAATGCACAAATTGCACACTCCGGGCTGATACTAAATAAGAAAATCCAATACCACTGTGCCCGACCCGGGGTTCGAACCCGACACCCCAGCATTGCATTCGTACCGTAATACAACTACGCCACCAAAGCCGGCAGTTTTGAGATTGTAAAAAAAAACAGCATTCAGATAAAAAGTTTAATTCAATATACTTTTGGGAAACACGGACCAGAATTCAAACAACCATAAACAGCACAATATAGTCTATAATTACTCTTTGCTATATTAAGTATTTGTACTTATTTAATTCAAATATTCACAAAATGCACGCTTACTGCTTACAAAACCATCCCACCGAACGTTCGTCACTATGGCGCACTCGCGACTATTTGTGTACTTAATGTATACCAAACTCGAGGCGCGTAGGTATAACTAACGTTCTGACCGTTTGTATGAAAATATTCTAGTGTATAGATAATATAAGCTGTGAAGCTGTAATAAGCTGTGAAGCTAAGGTATCAAATTTGGATAGTCTGAATAACCAAAATAATTTTGTGAAGTGGGCAAATGTTACCTTGGATATGTACCTACAGGTTAGAGTGTTGAGTAAGGCAGGGAAGACTTAGCTCTCCCAAATTATTAAATTTTTGTATGGATCAACTGATATCTGAGCTTAGCAACACTAAGATCGGATGCTCAATTGTCGGGCATTGTGTAAATAATATCAGTTACGCGGATGATATGTTATTGTGTATTATTAATCAAAGGTTGTTGCTGAACCCATCTATCAATGCCCTCAGAATATTATTGCAGTTTTGTGAACAGTATGCCGTGACACGTGGTCTCAAGTACAACTCAACCAAAAGTGAGCTTTTAATTTTTAAAGTGCGTTATAAAACATTAGGGGCAGTATTAATAAAGCAATCTCAAGTTCGAGTTACATCTCAAGTAGACATAATGTATTGAACTCTTCATACATTATGTCTACTTGAGATGTAACTCAAACTTGAGATTGATTTATTAAAACCGCCCTAGGATAGGATACCTTCAGAGTTCAGTCACCTTGGGTGGCACTCCGCTTACACAAGTACTAGTATACACAAGTATTAGTAGCTTAATCATATTGTGTTATTCTGCCTATATTAATCTTATATATTTAAGATATATATATATATATATATATATATATATATATATATATATATATATATATATATATATATTTAAGATTAATATAGGCAGAATAACACAATATGATTCAACAAAAAGCTTCAAATGTCTCTAACGAAAAACTAAAAAAAACATCAATTGTGCCCTTGTGTCACCGAAGGTACGAATAGTTAAATAAATAAACAAATTATTATAATATTTCAATACTTTCTGTAAGCAAGTAGGGGCCAAACATGTGCTATTAGTTCATACTTCATACTCTTACTGAGGCGCCAGCGTACTAACTATGCACCGACTCCGAAATTGGTAACCCGTATATTAGAATGATAATTTTTCTTTTGTTTTTAGTGGCTCTTGATAGCAGTAAGTTTTTTGTTAAATAATTTTTTTTGTTATTTAGTGCTAGTACGTAATCTTAGACTAACATACGTAATAGAACCAACAGAGGCTAACGCAAAAACATCCCTGAAAAAAAACACGGGAAAGCAAAACCCACAATTTTATTTACTTGAACGATATACCTACTTATTCCCGTTATTTAGGTTTTAAAACCAACCGATTGCGATGAAAATTCTATGAAATCAATCTGAAAGTATATCCTGTTAAATAATTTTCCAAGTCGGTTGACAAATTACGGAGTTGTGATGGAACAAACATAAAAATGCATTACGCATTGAGAACCTCCTCGTTTTTTGAAGTCGGTTAATAAAGGTGTCTAGGCATTGTAGCGCAGGTTACTGAGATACATCATACAACGTCCATCACTAACCTCGATGCATTACGTATGCTCCACTGCAATTTTTATGTTACAGACTACAGTCTTAGGTTACAGTGCATGAACGCACACGACTGTGTTAAACGCGCTGACGACTCGCATCAAAATATTTCAACATAGCATACTTTTCATGAACTAATACAATAACCTGTGGCATAGGGATCAGGCCTCGGTTTTTCCCATGACAAATATAGGTTTTACGCACAGAGAGCGCGCGTTTAAAATACGCGCCTGAGAGGCTACTGCGAAAAACGAAATCCGTAGTTTCGGGTGACGGATCGCACGTTTTCTTACTACGAAGTGTTACGGACCCTTCTTTATGAAGAGTTGTTGCGTGACGAAAGTGTTGAGCGAAGTCGGAAGCGTCGCAAACTGCGTGAAACCTTCGTTCAACGGTGACGGATCCGAAGTAATTTGGTAGTAAGGTTAAATCCGAAGTTCGTCGTTTCTTCGTTTCGGACCGACGTTTCGGATTTCGTTTTTCGCAGTAGCCTCCCAGTGTCGTCCCTAAGTGGTAGAACGCTTTCAACAGACTTCTCTACTTTTTTACATAAACTTCGTACCTTTGACATCGTAAATGGTAATGGACGATGGTACCAGTTACCACATACCATAGGGCATAGAATGACCTACTTTTTCGTTTCTCCACCAACTTCTATTACGTGAAAATGCTCAGCATAAACTTACTTATGGCTCCAAACTGTCTGTGTCGTATTCAAAATTATGACGGTTGGCAATTCGTCCTTCAAGTGAAATTCTCCGTGTTCACAATGCAGTGTGGATACGTTATTTTCTGCAGATGACTTATAATATTGTAAAATTATTTCCTGTCGCTCACCTAAAAATAACGAATAAATTAGTACATACATGATCTTCAATTCTGAAACATGAACAATAATTTATTAATTGTTAAGTTTTTTTTTTTGGAATCTGTAAGTACTTTCTCAGTAATGTTCCAGCTGAAGGGCCATAGGGCGCGTTATTCCATATAAAATACGCAGGTAGGATCTCCGCGCTTAGATTTGTACCTACCTACCTACTTATAATAGTTGTATGAATGATGATGAAAAAACGTGTGACTGAGTTTTTCCATCTTAAAAAAAAATTACTCAGTCGCAGCTCGGAGTCAGGAAGTTGGCGGTGTGATACCCCCGTGCCTCGGAAAGCACGTAAAGCCGTTGGTCCTGCGCCTGATCTCTCTCCGGTCATGTCGGATTGCCGTCTCATCGGACTATGAGAGTGAAGGAATAGCGAGTGCACCTGTGTATTGCGCACACACTTGTGCACTATAATATCTCCTGCGTACCTGGCTGATCGCCGTTGAGATTGGCCGCCGTGGCCGATACTAGCTAGGAGGATTTCATTCAGATGTATGAATGATGGTAAACAAATATTGAGAAAAAGGTTTTATTTGCTAAATGAGACACATTTAGCAAAGCAAGCAGTGTGTGTGCGGAATGAGTTTCGGTTTAAAGGCCGTTATTAATTTCAACCAACGTAAAATTATTGTACATTACGTGACACGTGTGGTCAGAGCGACGAACACGCATTTTTCACTTTTTTTTACGTACATACTAGCAAAGTGAAAATTCAAGAGGCGTCCACAAAATGATGTCCGCATGTTCAAAACTTGATCTTAGAACGCAACACGCTTACGTGGGCCACTTTGATAAGTTTTGGACCTTATAATATCGTTTTTTTTTTTTTGTCATGACTATACTCTTTCTAGCCTGACGAGGGTCGGCTTATGAAAGCACACCGGTCTTTTGGATGAGTGCAGAAGGCGCTCGCAACCCTTAAATTTAAGCGACCACGCTGAGGGCGACCCATTAACGGGTCACGAACCTCGGCTCAAGGCGGCCACTGAGAGGATAAGACATCAGCGTTTGGGGAAAACATGGTTTTAACCTAATCCTATTAATGCGTACGTAGTAGTCTTCGGCACCCGGCCGGAACTGCTAACGGAGGGCAGGGTGACGGGGAACGCGACGAGGTCCTCGACGGCGAGGACGGTACAGCGGTCTTGTAGAGTGTAAGAGCTTTAGATGCTCGGTCTTTTCGCATAAAGCCAGAAGGATTTCGTCCTCTGGATCTGACAGGACTGAACGCGGTCATCTCCATTTGGCGCGATGAAATGGAGTCAATATCGTTGTGAATACCCGAGCGGATACGTTAATATACCCGAGGTTACCTCATTGCTCACCCGCCAAAAAAATCTCCAAGTCAAAATTTATTTTATGTACAGTCAGGCACATAAGTAGCTGAACAAACTCATAACTTCAAAGTGCCTCTACACTTTTATGTTTTAGTTTTCGTCACAAAAATAAATTAAAGATAATTCACTTTGCTTCATACAAAGACAAAAATAAAACTCACATTAAACTTAACGCGTAGAGACGATTTGAAATTTTGAATATGTTCAGCTAATTATGGGGCTGACTGTACCTTTCTGAAATTAAAAGTAACCTGGTGCCTTGGCGCGGCCAATAGGATAGTTTCCTATGTTTGATTTTGTACATTATTTTATATTATGTAACAGATCATAATACGAAAACTAAATTCTTCTGTAAAATCAAAATCAAAATTGGCTGACAACTAAAGCAGATATTCATATTTGAAATATTGTTGTGAGCAAAAGTGGGGACGTAGTGGTGATATCGCTTCATCTGTTTCGCACGCAAGCAGCGTTTTTTTTTTTGCTTTTGTGGCTTCGCAGTTCAGTTGCATGTAGACATGGGCGCCGCCTAGGAAAAAGCCGGCGGCGGCGTGCTGGTAATTTTTGGTCGGCGGCGGCGTAACGCCGGCGGCGTGGATTTTTTTTAATGCATATTGAATATATCTATAGGCCACATATAAATTCCTCAGTTACATGTTCGTAAGTAGTTGGAAGCATAAGCAAATTAACTTATCGGTATAAAAATTCCTTCAGGACCCATGCTCCATCCACCCTGTGGATTGGGGGCGTTTGGAAAAATTCCACCACGATATCCCCTACCTGTCGTAAAAGACTATTAGTCAATAGAGGCCACCGGGGTCCCAGGCGGACGGCAGTGGGCTGTCCGTCTTTAGTTTTTTGTTTTTAGCACATTGTTGCAATCCCTGTGATGGACGGCAGCGTGGCAGGTAGGCCTCGCGTTGCCGTTGACGCAGAGGGCGCCCTTCGGTGCGCGGGAGCGTCTGAGCCCAACACAAGGGCGGATCCAGCTTTGGCGCCAGGGGGGGGTCACATAGTCGTGGTCAAGTCACAAGAAGTTATAATTTAATTTTGAAAAGTAAAAAGTAGGTATTCTATTAATAAATGTAATTACTGTAGGTACTTAAAAATACCTACCTATATTTAAATAACGATTTTTTTTTTAAGTCTTCTCCCGAAACGCGTTACCTAATGTTTCCGTATTATTATAATGCTCTTTGTTTTAATGCGTTCGTTCTTTTAAACGTTCCATTAGAGGTTAGTTCTAGTTAGACATTACGCGTTAGTCGAAAAAAAGCGCGCACAAGTGTCACACGAAATTTGACATAGGGTCATTCAGCTCAAAAGTACGCACTTTTTTTTCTATCGTCTACACACTCAAAAATATGGGGTCCTGATAAACGTTTTAACACTTTATTTAAAGGAAATTTATTCTACTTTCATTATTTAATGAGTTTTTGTACATTGCTTCATCGGTTTTTTTGCAATACATGTTTAAGTGCAGCGGGAGAAATTCGTACTCTTGACCCTTCATGTGGGTAAAACTATGCAGAGATGCGGTTAATAGTTCGCATACTGGGTAAGCTTCGCACGCAGGTAAACTACAGGCATATAATTACAAATTGTATAAGTACACATGGAATCATATGGAATATGTTTTTAAACTTCTTTTATTCTTGGTACAAATATTGTAAAAATAAACATTAAATGTACACCTATTGTAGGCACCAGGAACATAATTAATTAGACTGTATTTATAACAAACTTTGGTTATTTTTGTAATTTAATGATCACTGTAATTTTAGGAACGCTTGATGTTACTTTTCATTGTAATGAAGTTATAACAGCGTGCGTACTTTTACTCCCGTACTCTTACCCAACAGGGAATATTTTAAACAATCACACGTCAGTTGAGATGCAGTTATTTTTTAGGACAGAATTAATAGCTAAAATAAATACTATAATAATCGAGTAAACTTAACATAATCAACGGTCTTTTGTAAACTGATGCACCGTCTATCCATAAACTTTTCCCAGCACAATATAGTTGATAATAATCAACAAAATCACGTTGATCGCCGTTTTTCGCTAAACCAGTGAGGCTTGGTAAAATAGCTTGTGGGCTCTGACATCATCCCTGACGCACCCCTAATTTAGCCGAAAAAGTGTCTGAGCCCCCTCAATAGGTTCCGAGATATTGACCATGCGAAATTTTACCCACTGCGTGCTGTTACCCCGAATGACGTAATATGAATGGTAGCGGCCGTGGCGGTGGCGCGACAAAATTCTTTTCGATGCGTTCGTTCCCGAATAATACGTTTGCCATCAAAGTATTATATTAAACTAGCTTTTGGTCGCAGCACCGCCCGCGTGAAAAAGATTTTCCGGTATAAAAGTCCCGCTTTATATTTTCAGGGAATAAAAAATAGCCTATGTATTAATCCAGGACATGATCTACCCACGTGCCAAATTTTATTGAAATGCGTTCAGTAATTTAGGAGATGTGCAGTAAGAAAAAAACAGAAAAACACACAGACAAACAGAAAAGAATTACAATAATCACTAATTTGTGTTCCATTACTCTTCTGTAGTCACTGCCTTTCTTTTTTATCACATTTCTTTAAATGTACGGACACACTGATTCTACTGCTTTATTAAATACACTTAGTATAGTAGTATACAATTTTAGCTGGCTGGTATGACAATTCAAATGTTTCGCGCCGCGAAAGCTTTGTGAGAACGTCTAACCAAAAATTCTAAAGTCGGCTACATAATTACAAATATTTATCATGTTTTCTATACATTATAAGAAATAGTATCATACTTATTTAACATATTTGATTTAAAATTTTATAAATATACTGAAATAAAGAATAACATCTTGACTCTTATATCAACGCTTTTACAGTGTTGTATTTTTCAGTTTATGAGCGTAATGTTCCGAAAGTTTTAAATCGCTTGGTAACAAAACGTAAACGATTACTTTAAAAAATCTAAATTTTGGATGCAAATAAAACACAGTTGTATATTTAAAAATTATGTTGTAAGTATGTTTTACAAACATATTTGAACAATGAGTTAGATATTTAAATTTAGATATAGAAGACTGAAAATGAAGATCTCCAAAGTAAATAATTTACCGTACCACTAAATTTGTGATTTAAGTTTCAGTACACACATTATTTCTTTGTAATGTTCAATAACCAATTTAAATGTTATGAAAGGATAATCGTGAAATTCTATCGATAAATCAAAATGAACGACTAACAAAAACTATTATAATAAAAAAACCTCTTGATTGTAATGTGTAAGATTTGATAATAATCTAACTCTATTTACATACGATAACAAAATCCTTGAATATAAAATCAATTGCATTCAAAAATCGATTATTTGTTGCAACCGATTTTTTGTTCTCTTCCCTACACACTATCCGACCTATAAGGAGTATTGATATCTTACTGATACTTCGAAGCAAATCAATGCTAAAATAACTTTCTACGCCTTTTTTAGTCTAATCAACAAGTTCAAAAACGTGAAAAATAGAGATAAAGGGCCTAAAAATATGAGCGGTGGCTCATTCGATTTGTAATCACCTCTAGAAAAATGTTTTTGAAGGATTTTGGTGCAGGTTAAAAATTGCAATTGTTATTAAAAAAATACGATGAAAAAAAAAGATATTTCGTTTTTTGTTAATAACTCGAAAAATATTAACATTTAAGCAATTTTGAAAAAAAGTTCGTTAAAGAGGAGGAAATTTCCAATAAAAAATCCTAACTCCTGGAATTCTATCTCCATTATTTATAATTTTAATTAGACGTTGAAAATAGGGCTCCGCGCGGCAGTTACGGCATGCGCGCGCTGCCGCTAAAGAGAGTTCAGCAATAAAAATAATTTATTTATAACATAAAATGTGATTTTAAAAAATTTAAAATATTCTTGTATCTTCTTAACACTTGAAAAAATCGAGCCCTGAAGAAAAAAAAGTTTAACTTAATTTTATAAATTTTGTAATTTTTCAATAGTTATAAAAAATCATAATTCATAAATTAATAAACTTTAATGAAAATTTACCGCAGGATCTTATAAAGTACATATATCAAAAGGGCTCCACGAAGTTTAATATTTATAGGCCAATTATTTATACGTTTCATCACATTGTTTATGCCAATGAAGATTGGGAAAAAATTGGTTAGTTAACAATAGAATAACTTTTAGAAAAATGGTGATTAAACTTTTTTTTCTTCAAGGCGCGATTCTTTCAAGTGTTAAGAAGATACGACAATTTTTTAAAATTTTTAAAATCACATTTTATGTTATCAATAAATTATTTTTATTGCTGAACTCTCTTTAGCGGCAGCGCGCGCATGCCGTAACTGCCGCGCGGAGCCCTATTTTCAACGTCTTATTAAAATTATAAATAATGGAGATAGAATTCCGGGAGTTAGGACTTTTTTATTGGAAAATTTCCTCTTCTTTAACGAGCTTTTTTCAAAATTGCTTAAATGTTAATATTTTTCGAGTCATTAACAAAAAACGAAATATCATTTTTTTCATCTTATTTTGTTAATAACAATTGCAATTTTTAACCTGCACCAAAATCCTTCAAAAACATTTTTCTAGTGGTGATTACAAATCGAATGAGCCATCGCTCATATTTTTAGGCCCTTTATCTCTATTTTTCACGTTTTTGAATTTATTGATTAGACTATTTAACCCCATTAGGGAAGGAATTTCTATAAAATACGAAACATGTCTTCCATCAATTGTGTTAAAAAAGTTTACGCTAAATTTGAATTAGATTGGACCAAGGAATCGCGTTGCCCCATACAAACTTTGCCCCCCTTTTTCATCTCCTTAGGGGTAGAATTTCGGAAAATCCTTTCTTATCGGAAGCCTACGTCATACAAGGAACACACCCTCCAAGTTTCAGGTCTCTACGATCAGCGACTTAGGCTGTGCGTTGATCCGTCAGTCAGTCAGGACTAAGCCTTTTATATGAATAGATTAACCCCTCGAGCCCGGAGCGCTGGTCACACTGGCGCAAGCGCAATTTTCGCGTGTCTGTCAACACGCGAAAATCGACCTACACGCACACACATAAGGCGCGTCAACACGCACACATATCGAGTTTGACAGCTGTCAGACCGGCCCGATCTGGCCGGACGGTAGCCGAGGGGTTAATTAAATATTTAAAGTACTTAAATAAAATCTATATTGTGACAAAAAATATATAAAAACATTATGTTTAATAATTTTAATTAGTGGTCCACCTAGGTTCTGGACTCCGTCCAGGGGGGGTCATGACCCCCATGACCCCCCCCCTGGATCCGCCCTTGGCCCAACACAACAGCAGACGGGCCGCACTAGGTGGCACCGCGCAGGGGTGGTTGCGGACAACAACTTAGACACTTCCGTCAGAGGAAACCCGCGACTGTCCATAATGCGCCGAAGATGGCCACAGCGGAGTTTTGGTTTGTATGCCGTGCGTTGTACATACGTTGGGCGGTCACCTAATGGTTTCATTTCTCCGGGCGGCTCAACGTCGGGTCGTAAGACACGGTGAACCTAGCATAACCGCTCAGTCGATGTAGTCCCCCTTGAAGGATGGGATAGTAAGAAGTCACTTTCTCCGCGAAAAATAATAACAAAAAAAGACAAATGCTCCATGGCAATCGCGAGTCTTTATCTTGTTTCGCGGAGAAGGTGAAATGACCATTAAAGCCCTTTGGTGCCACCATCCCGTTATCAAAAATGACTGCGCGGTTATATCATTATCATCGCTTTTACGACCTAGCGTTACGCCACTTATAGAGATGGAAGCATCGGGCGACACACCAAGCTGGACCAAGTTTTTTAGTCTATGAAAACTAATAGTGACGGCGTTAGGGGTCGGCGACCGCCGACGGCATCGCGCTTAAAGGGCCTTACAAAAAAAAATTAATATTACTTTTTGATAGTGGCGGCCTTAGCCAACGCAGGGCTCCGGGGGCAGATGTTTGTACGTGGCTTTTTTCTTTGCTTTTTTTGTGTGGCCTTTCTCAACCGAGGGTTCAGCCGCCACTAGGCCCGGGCGAGAGAAAAGTGGATAATAAAAGGGGCCTCACAAAGCTGATGTTGCCAACGTCCACGTTTGGTCTAGCGCCGCCATTGTAAACTACTACGGCATACTAAATGTATACCAAAGCACTTTGTTATGTCAGGGACGGCTTCATGATCTCATGGTCATGTGCGCCTAATTATTTTATCCGCAAATCTCCATCGAAAGGACGGGTAATATTCAGTTCTCCACCTCATGCCTCAAATTTCTCTACTTCTGGTGGGAGGAGTCCGACGTTTCGGATTCCCGCACCATCTCTTTTCATAAGAGGTCTCCCTTCGTACTCGTAGGCAATCAAAAATTAAGATCTGTTGCTGTGGTCTTGGTTAGTAACACAGCGACAGCGAGAGACCTCCATTAAATGGCATGAAATCGCTATGCTCTCAATTAAGGTTAGCTAAAACTCCGATAAATGATAGGTTATATATTGGACCGTATATTGCAACCTCAAAGGCCGAGTGGACGGTTATTCGGGAGACCCCAAGATCGCCCGATAGCCCCTATTAGTCGGCTTTTATAACAAACCGGGGATGCTGTAGTGGACTTCCCTAAACGCCCCCAATTCACAGGTCATGACCAGGAGTCTCTAACGTCTCTGATGGCAGAGGGATTGGTCCACTATCGATCTCTCGTAGCACTCTCTTTCTGATGAAGGACTAGTCCGAAAAAGTTAGCCACTGCAATCTAGTATCTCCGCCTGTTGACCATGGATCAGTAAAAACGATCGATACGATACATTTATCAGTTGATAGTTGGACCATAGTTGCTTCACGCCTTGGTGAAATCAGGGTGGACTACTAAAACATTTGGGCACCGAGGACGGGGTCTCCAGTCTGAGACCACATCCTCCATGGCAACTCCGCCGAAAGGTGCCCGCTTGGCCTCTAGTTAGGAGCCGGACGCTGCTCGTGCGTGGAAGCTCCCTCCAACCAGTGGAAGGTGGCCGTAGGGCTTTGGGGTCCAGATCCTAGGCCGGTATCTAACCAACAAGTAAGTCACGTACAAGATCGTGTGGTACGCCCTTATTATCTGCTGCGGATTCCACTGGAGAGCATTGCAGACAGATTCGGAGGTCCAAGGTTTCGGCCGAAAAGGTACTGCTGTAAAAGATCATGGACCACATAACTCCGTGGCGTAAAGTTTAGTTAGCGATGCCAGGACCTTTTAGGTTAGACAGCTTGAAAGAGCGCAGCCACGTATGGGCGCGTGAGCACAGAGCCCGTAGCCAAGATGCCTTTTAGAAATCGTTAACGCTAATAGTCGTTTTTCTGTTATTAACTTTAAAAAACCCAAGACGGCCAATAACTATGAATAAAATTTTTGAAGAAAAATGTTTTTTTATTCCAAATCCACGCCGGCGCGGCGCCTATGTCTACATCGAACTAAATATGACATTTGAGACCCAACCATTAATAAAATTTGACAATAAAAATTAAAAGTATTCACAAAATCCACGCCGTCCAAGTTAGGCGGCGGCGGCGGCGGCGCGTGGGTCCTGCCCGGCGGCGTAACGCCGGCGCGGCGCCCATGTCTAGTTGCATGTAGCCAATGTCAGGTATTTGGACAAGACAGGATCTTGGGGATACAAGGTAGGGAAACTATAAAATATATAGAATATTGTGCGGCACAAGTACGCAGAGTAATATATTGTTAAGTATTAGAATACTATCAAGTGGGTTCAGTAGGCAGGAGTTGATGGGTATCAAGCAGCGTTATGGCTTGCGACTCTCGGTGACGTCACATTCTGCTGTTTCCGTTATCTGACAGATGCCCCTTCCACCAAACTTTAAAGCTTTATAACTCGTTTATTAAAGCCTGTATTTTAAAAAATATAGTTTCTCTTGATTTTAGAAGACGTACATTTTTGATAAATGTATTTTAAAAAAGTAGTCAACTACCCTATGATTTGTCTGCCCCGGGTGGCAATAAACCACGCTACGCCGCTGATGCCAAATACATATAAAATACGTGCAGCATATTATACTTTTGTAGGTAATAAGATACAAAATGCTCGTTATAATATTTCAATTGGTACTACGCACTTTACATATTATAACTAATATGATGACTAAAATATACTCTACTTAATATTACTCAACGGCAATTTGCATAATATAATATTAATTTACCTCGTTACAAATGACAACGTAACATAGGCACTGATGACAACCAAATTTATTTAAATATGGGTCGTTTGATGCCACAACATGCATTAACTTTGAATTTTAGGTATTTACTGTGATTAAGAACTGTTTGTATACTAAGGTTATTAGCCCAGGTAAGTCACTGCTCATCACAAATTAGAATATCTATATTTAATTAATCCGTTTTTGTATTCGCAGTAAACACAAACTTATAAAACATTCACACCTTACATATTTCCATACAAACTTTCACCCCGTATTCCCTATTAATATTATTTTACGCCCTTGAGGGTAAAACTTTTACAAACTTTGAATGTCATATTTACTTATATCGAATAACAGCCTAAAAAATAAGTTTCAAGCTTCTGGCTCTAAAAATGACGATACTTCCATACAACTTTCATCCCCCCCATAAACCCCTTACAAGCCTTTTTTCGCATCTAAAAGATACTTGTGTCCTGTCTCAGGCTCTAGACTGTGACGTGACGTGACGTGTGACGTGAAAACGCGATAGCCAGACAGTTACTTTCGCATTTATAATATTAGTAAGGATTATTTAGGTTACCAACTATTAAGGTGTTTGAAATCTGTTTGGAATATTCTTTCATGTGAAATATTTTGATAAAGATGCAAAACGTTGTATACAGTAATATTTTTTTACTGGTGGTAGGATGCATTTTGTACCCTTCACTTTCACATTCACTAAGGGATTGTTGATTTCAGGTAACATTTGAATAATAGAAAGCTGCACTATTTGTTAGTGTAGCAGGTTAGTTATATTTTTATCGCTTATATTTTACCTACTGGAATAAAAAAATAAACACGTAAATACCTAAATACATAGATCAATTATTTTAATGAATGCCTGCCTATTTATGATTTTTTACTTAGTATTTTAATTTGACTTAATTTTCTCACGCTGTACGAAGTACCTACATTTATTGTCACGATCTGTTTTGTATGGTAAAACCTAAGTGGATAGTTATGTCGGGTTTTTGCCGACAAAACCCCCATTGGTCTCCATAAGTGTTTTAAGCGAGGCGAGGATGACAAAATGAGCGCCCATAAATAATAGTAGCACCACCACTTTGAATTACCTACTTACAATTAGTACACTGTACTGTTCACCCCTCTATCTTATATGAAATATAATTGTGGTCACCGTGATTAGTTGTTAAATCGCATAAATCTCAGTTATTACCTACCCTGGATCTAAGGTCCTTCAAACCGTAACACAATACTTCTTGGAGGCAGAAACAGACGCTGTGTTAGCTGCACTCAATTTTATTCAAGAAGTCTATCACTAACCACTCTAACCAGCTGACCGTAAACAGATCGTGATGAAATGGGGTAAATAGGAACGAAACATGTTGTGATTTTTAATTTAAAGAAATTACTTGGGACCGTCACAATTTTCAAAAGGCTCTTATCACACAATTGCAAGCGGATTCACAGCGACGCGAACGCGTTGTGCTTCAGTGTATAACACCGCTAACTAGTAACCTATGTACAAAAGTACTCTGTACCTCTAAATTTGCTTGACTATGGATAATGACGGTCTTAGACAGTTAATGATTTTTTATTTTTGTTAACCATGCATTTGGGAACTTGAACATTTTGAAACAAGGGCTTAAATCTATAACTGTAAAACGAGTTTATTTGTGTATTTAATTTAGCCATTATTGTCCCTATTTTCCTCATTTGAATCAAATAAAAGAATGTACCTAAATGGGATTTGTTTTAGGAGCAACATAATATGGCGTATGGTCACAGGACGATGCCAGATGATACCATTCTATGGGCGTGCCAAACTTTGGATGCATGCCTACTCCATGACTCCAGGGTAGGCAGGGAACGACGAGTGCGCCAGGTGTTCACCTGCATCCCAGTCGCTATGATAAACATGACATTTGAAATATAAGTATTTCGACCTTTTGACCTTAACACATGATAATATAAAAACACTTACCACAAAATATTGTCGACGTCATAATGAATAGAAATACAAAGACCACGGGAAACATAGCGACGCCGCTACAAAGACTGAACTGTGACACTACTTGCCACTTTATCCTTGTTTGAGTAAAACAAAATAGCACAGGAAATATAACAGTGGCTTATGGTGACGACTCCACCCGCGTGAAACGGTAAAACAACTAAATTCACTATTTAAATAATTCTCCGGTATTAAAAGGCTAACTCGGCTTCATCTTTATCTATGTCCTAATTTCAATACTGGCTACTGCCCACAGTTCCGTCCGCGTTAACGGTAAGGACTTATTGAGAAGTCAGGGATAATGTACCTTATATTGGTGAAATAATTCTCAGAATCTGCTAATACTAGCTTTTGCCAGCGGTTTCGCCCGCAAAAAGTTTTTCCTGTATAAACGTCGCTTTACATACAAACTATACCTACATATTCCCGGACCGAATTGTAAATCTGAACCATTTTCGAATCCACCTGAATACACACATAAACATAGTGCTGTAGGGCGAATCACTGCCTTTGATGCGCTATTTATAGGTTCGCGCCGCCGGCCCCCCGGCCGATACCGCCGCAACCGCTGTACCTATCACTGCATTTTAAATCTGTAACATCTTCGAAAATATTTATTTAAATTACATGCTGTAAAGGGCCATTTTGATCTATATTAAATGAACAATGTATTTAGGGTACTTAATTGGATAAGGATTAATGTTGTATTACCTTAAATCGCTTCGAAAATACGCCATTATTTCTCGTCATCCCTAAGAAATAGAAACATACCATGCCGGACTTATTTGTAGACCTTTTAAAGTAAGGTGTACAAGACTGTAGTACATTATTTTGATTTATACCGTAAGGTTTAGGTAGCGTTTGCAATGTAAGTATTTGCAATGTAGTGAGTCCTTATGATCATGCGCCTAGGAATAAGCTGTGATCAACGTTGTCATTAACGTATGGGACTGAGGGCCGCCTGGTAAGGGCATTGAAGTCTGTGTAATGAGAACTCCAAAGCCCGTCTCAGGGTAAGGCGAACCAGAATAGCCATTCGCAATACTGTGCTGTTGACGACGAACTGAATGCCGGATTAGCAGAAGATCGAAAGTCGAGTGTACGGGCTGGAAGTGCACTCCTTACACAGTATATTATGTAGAGTCACTATTTCTTATCGCTTGGGTATACCGAGTATGTGACGAGAACGTTATAAATTGAAAGATGATGTGGTGATTAAAATTAAAAGGAGTATGATGAGATAACTTGTGCACGTGGAGAGGATGGTTGAAAGACGAGTCACGAAAAGTATTTACAGAGCGAATGTGAATGGTACGGATGGACGGTATGCCCATAATCGGCGAAAATATATGATGAGAACTATGAATGTGCCAGAGGGGAAACAGATATACCTAGTCATTATCGCGGCATGTCGCGCTCAATAGCCTGCTTCTCTCTGTCTGTGTGTGAATATATAACTTTATAATTTTGATTTTTGTGCATTAATTGTTGAGCTTAATTCATTTAATCTTAATCAAAAAGGAATAAGTTAACATAACATTCGTTGATTTTGAAGCGATACGAAGTTCGGCGAGCCAGCTAGTATATATTATATAAACCTTCCTCTTGATGATTCAAGACACTATGTTATTTAGATAGTTATACTAGGATATAGGTAATGTAGGTAATAGCTATATAGGTAAGATGCAGTTGCGCTTCTGCCTACCCCTGATATAGGAGGGTGGGAGAATACGCCAATAAATTCAATTGAAAATCAAATTTGTTTGTTTCATTCTCCATGAAAATCCGCACGCATTAAAAAAAGGAAATATTATGATTTGCTTAGTGTATGAAATTTTATTTCAATAATAAAAAAAAAAACAAATTACTGAAGACGCGAGGAATAAGTAATGGATTGTAAAACACTGTTGTCCGTTCGGCCCCTGGAAGTTGACCATGTAAGATTGCATTTACCTAATGAAACCACATACATTTTACCAAAAATCATTCATGAAAAACTTATATTATCACCAAAAATTTCAATTTTACTTTCCTGTTTTTTTTTCATTTTGTAGTTTAGTACGACTATGTCATGTGCATGAATGTTTTTCTGACTGAAAGTGTTAATGTTGCCGCTGCAACAAATCCTCTTACAGTAATAGTAGTAGCATTAGGGCGTGTAATTTATATTGATATTTATTTTGTTCGAAACTTACACTTCTTTATTTGACTTATAGTGTTATTTTCAAAGAGATTAGTATCTGGTATCATCATAGAGGAGAGTAATATATGCGTATTATTTAGTAGGTAACCATACCAGCCCTGTATAATGTATTATATACTGCCCACTGCTGAGCACGGGCCTCCTCTACAACTTTTTAGGCCTTAGTCCACCACGCTGGCCGAGTGCGGGTTGGCAGACTTTACATACCTTCGAAATTCAGAGGAATTCTCAGGTTTGCAGATTTCCTCACGATGTTTTCCTTCAACGTTAAAGCGAGCGATAATTCACAAAGAATACACATATAATTTTTTTAGAAAAGTCCGAGGTGTGTGCCCTTGGGCTTTGAACCTGCGGACAATCATCTCGGCAGTCCGTTCCACTCCCAACTAGGCTATCGCCGCTTCTTTTCATTTATTAACACAATATACCTAATTATCAATACGTCCCGTGTAAGGTTCATATTAATGACATACCAAATAACTATTCTATTGAAATAAAACAACCACAAACTTTTATGATTTAATCTTAGTTATCGTACTTACGTACAAGTAATGTTTATTAGGTTCTTAGACTAAAAAATGGCGGTCAAAACCCGGTCCAAAGACCATACACCACATATGGTTTCTACCGTAGCGAGCAAAACGCACGACACCACGGGACATAGAAATCAACTTTTATATTACTTGGAGCTATAAAACTTAATAATCTGTTAGAAGATGTTCTTCCGAAAAACAGCATACTAACTTTACTAAAGTGAAGAATGTTTTTGTGTATATGTATTTGATATATTAAAATCATCATTTATAGATCTCTGGATACTTTTGTAATCTTGAGGCAATTGCTCTATGGCTGAATTTAGGCTGTATAATCAGTGGCCATTGCCAAAATAATTTTCTACAAGCGTTAACGCTAATAGAAAAATAAAAAAAATTTAAGCGAATGACATATTGTTATTATCCGATCGGTAAGTCTTTCGCACGGATATGTCATTCCCATACATTTTTTTGTTTTCTATTGGCGCAGATAGGGTTACCAGGTCATCAAACCTAATAGCCGGATAGACAAGCCAGTTTAGCCAGACATTTGGGTAAAAAGGCCGGACATCCTAAACTATTAACCATTTTATGTCTTAGTATTAATAAAAAAATTCGGGACCCATTTACCTGGCGACCTTTTTTTTAGCTCCCTAGTATATCCATGGCATGTTTAATTTTACGCATATTGCCGACCACCTTAGTCACTGGTCAAATGTAAAAAGCCGGTCAGCGTTTAATTTGGCCAAAAAACCTAACTAAGTCTGGCTTTATCCGGGACGCCTGGAAACCCTAGGCGCAGACGATTGTAGAAAGGTGTCTTGGTTAGGACCCTAGTAGATCGTACTTTTTATTGTTTAATTCTGCAGATCAATAGTGTTGCTATCGACAACACAAATATGAAAACGACAAGTTTCTTAAATTATAATTTTAAAAAATGTAAATAGCCATATTGCAGTAAAATTTTGGTGACATTCAAAGTACTTATTACTTTTTACAATATATAATTTACTATGGAAATAGATATTTATCTCAATTTAAAGTTTTACAATTGCTTATAGGGTGTATATTTTAGTATTCAAGGATATTTAATTATTATAAATAAAACAATAACTAATAATTTGATATACAAAGAGCTGCATTTACCGTCAATTAATATACAGTATTCAAGTACAATTAGCAACATATTTTTGAAATTTCTCAAACATCACCCACAAAACAAATCTTTTAATAATCAAATCTCAGTGGCTTACATTTTGTGAAATATAAACCAATTATAAATTTTATTATGTTACAATTTGCTTTGAATATAGTAGTTTTAGTTCTGTACTAAATGATTTATAACAAACATTAAAAGGTGTAGGTAATTCTACCACCCTAGGACTATTTTGCCCTCGGTTGAGTGCTCAAGCAACATACCTATGCTTATAATTTGCGCTTAGTCAAATAACCCAAAGGTCAATAGAAAATGACAACAAATACAAAAAAATCAAAATATATTGTACTGAGATAATACAAACTTTTTATATAACTGTGTGACAATGACTAGTTATAACTTATAAATCGTTTTTGATTTGTCTGATGGCCAATTTCATTAAATGATCCCAAACCATAATTCAATTACATTCAATGGTAGCAATAAACCAATGATGTCATTGTAGTACATCAAACGTATACTCAGATTGGTCAATTTTCACTGTCAGTCCGAAGGTATTGGTTGGAACCATTTATTGAGGGCCGAAGTAAATTAAAGCTATATACTGAGTAATGTTATGATAAGTCTGTTTGTCATTGTTTAAGGCATAAAAGTCTTCACAATGCGTTGGTATAGAGGCGATGTAATTGGCTAAATGACGATACAACTTCAGTTCAGTTGGCTGTCAAATAAATAAATCTGAACACGGACAAAGAAAACTATAGAATTGCGGGCACTAAATGTTTGAGCACTCTCTGCGTCTTCAGTCTTGTTTGTGAATATGGGTATAATTAAACAGGCTACAATTACGGTGCATCACACTACAGGCCACCTCTACATTTGTGTACCGAAATATTTATTTTTGCGTCTTGCAATACTAAACCTAATAGAGAAAATATTATGATTTTTAATTTGTACTTGACTGCACTTTGTAGAGTTAATATGTTAAGGTGTTTTTTTAAATTATGGTAATGGACAAAAACGGGCATAAAATTCAAACCAAAACAGTTTATATATATTTGGACAAAACTCTTAAAAAATCTCAAAAAAAAATTTTTTTTGAGATTTATCTAATTTTGTTTGGCTTAAAAACTGCACTTTATATGAATGTTTTTAAAAAAAGTTTGTTATATATTGTTAAAATTATCTCTTTAATGAATCGAAAATCCATATTTTGTACCTTTAATATCCTTAAAGTTTGAGCCTGTTAGATTTTTGAGGCCCAGCACCCATACAAAAACCAGACATCTGTATTGATCTATGATGAGTTATATTTATCATAATAAATCAATATGCAAAGATATAGGTTCTACTACACTCAAACTCCATAATATTAATAATGCCATTATTCCTTAGTTATCGCCAATTCCCGACATTAAATCATACATTACTTGAAACATATATGCATAAATTCTCTCTAGACTATTTTATCAAACATGATTACTTGGTTTCTACTTCAGTCTGTTTTTTTCATGACTTGTTAATAAAAATTTTGTATGCGTCATATGGCTATGCACGGCCTACATTTTTATCAATTCGTCTTTCAAGGAAGTTTCACAACACAAACAAGTCCTGACATGCCATAATACATTATCAAATGTCATCAAAGAGAAATCTGAGAAATTGAATAAACTTACAAGTTCACTCAATGTAATGATACTGTAGCAATTATTTGTTACAACATCTTGCAGAATAATTAACACTCTTAAATGTAACATAGAAAAACTAATTTTAATAAGAGCATTACATTTGAAAGACACTCTTAAATTTTTTAAAGACATATTTCTAAACGCATTTTACACGCACAGTAAACACAGTGCATATCAAAAAAACATGTGCATAGGCCTTAAAACAGTGAATCACAACTAGTCATCATCACACAGTACATTAGAATGAAACCTACACTTAGCTTAATCTAATCACTCTGACCAGCAGCTTGGCGTAGTAGCACGTAGATCTTCTCTTTTATCCAGTCCTTGTTGTATGGTGCGTAAGTGTTTGTCGACTTCTGGTACACTAGGCAACTGAGGTCTGCAAGCTGAAATATATACATCGCGGGTAAGCTTTATGAATAGAACATCTTAATTTATATGAAAAGGTAGATCTTCTGTTTATAAGCAAGCATCAACATGCAGTGCAATGTAATGCAATCAGCCCTGCATTATATACTGGCTACTGCTAAGCATGGGCCCCCTCTACTACTAAGAGGGGTTAGGCCTAGTGCAGGTTGGCGGACTTTACATACCCTAGAGATTCATATGGAGAATTCTCAGGTATGAAGTTTCCTCACCATATGTGCCTGTACCATTGAAGTAAACAATCATTGATAACTATGTGTGTGCCATTTGCCATTGTCTCGGCAGACCATTCCATTCCTAACTAAGCTATTGTCCAATTCAACACCACCATTAATATACTTTAATGGTTGACCCAGGATCTGAACTGAATTCCCAGGGAGTAGCAAAAGTAGATTTCTGATCCCTCTGCTGGGTTAAATCTTATAGAGGATGATGGAATGCTTACTAGGTTACTAAAATGGTTTTACTCGAATATTCTTGTGCAGAATCACAGACCTATTTGGCCTGTGAACAGTTTTTCGGCCAGCGTAAAATACGTGAAGTCATTGAGATAAATAAGCGCCTGAATTTCAACCATGATGTAGGCTAGATGTTGCAGACTACTTGGAAATCGACTCTTCAAACCACACATAAGTCCATTAACTGTCCTATACGAGACGTCGACACAGTCAGTTCAGTACACACATGTTCTACATGCACTGGTAGTGTCTGATGATGATGGTCTAGCAGCTGCAACATCTTCGAAACCCACCGAACCACCCCCACTCCACCCTTTGAGTCGTGCTTTACGTTCCGCAAGGCGGGCGGCACGAGGCTGACAGTGATCGAGATTCGAGAGGACACCGCGACGTGACGTCCTCTCAGAACTCGCCTATGAAGATGACCTTAATAGGCGGTCGGCGATTCTGACCAAGAATATGTATTAGATAAACTTTCTTTAATATTTAAAATGCGTACCAGTACTTATTTACAATATTGGTCCTATACAGTAAATAGGTACTGGTAAGCATTTTATATCCTACACTATATGATATAAAATAAATACTAAAATTAAACATAGCATCACACATTTTTTCATTTCCAATAGGCAGTTGTTACGCGATCACCATCCCATGCAGTATTAGACTAATCTATTGCCATGTACTAGTCGCAATCCATACTGCTCTGAATCAGCCCAGATAAACTTAATATAATTTTACCCAACCTGGGAAAGCTTAGCACTATAATCGTACTGCGTATGCAATACAACAGCACCACCGAGGCTATCAATATAATAATTAGTGCAAAGACGCTTACCTGATCAACAAAATCAAACAACTGAGAAATATCGTAGGTTATCGTCGGCGTATTCGGGTTCCGTCTCTTCAAATGTTCCTCGTATATTTTACAAACACCCTCCATACAATCGTTGACGCTCTCATAATCAGAATATGTTCTAGTTTCCGGCCTCGGACCCGGCTGAACCAGCAAAATTGTGTGACTCTGAAAAATATAACCTAAGTAACCGCCATTTTTTGACACAAAAACATTGAGTTTTTTTTATAAAAATAACATTTGCGCACCATTGTAAAGTTCAGCTTTTGTTTATTAGCACTATTGAGGCAATTTTAGGCGTAAAAAATAATATACACAGAACTATAAATGTTTTTCGAGAAATATCTGTGCGCTCGTGTCGAACTGAAAGTTTGTTTCGTTCAAAATCACAACAATGTTATATATACAGATTAAAAAACCATGCATCCGACTTTATGTTTATGAAATATATAATATTTTTCTGGAACATGATAGTAAAATTCAATTTAACTCGGAATCATAATATTATAATGTGTAATACAATAATAATTTCTTATGTGTAAACTATCAATAGTTTTCACTTTTCTTTGAAATTGCTTAGATGTTTCTAAACGAAATTTAACGTTTTCTATCACGCATAATATTTAGGTACTCTAAAAAGGTGAAACCATTTTTTTTCTGGTCTAAATTGTAGGTGATAAATGACTATAATTCGTATCTTGCGAAATTCCCTTTCATTGTATTATACAAAGAAAAAGTCTACTTGCCAAAGATGCTTTACTAGTTTATTTTATGGTTGTCAGATTTTATTTCCTTTACATGCAAGAAGTTTATAATATTATCTTTACATGCTATATCAATTCGTCAATGTCAAATGTCAATATTATTATATATTACAAAATATTTTTAGTCTGATTTTTAGTTTCGCGCTATTATATTAAATGTAAATTGATGTATAAATGTAATTATAAAGCAATCAAAATAAACGTACTTTAACATTTACGTCCTTTTATGAAAATACATTGTTACATTGTGTGGAGAATAATGGAAGATCAAAAGTTTGATATTGACGACTTCGAAACGATTTTTAAAAAAGATCATAAGTGTAATTCTCTTTTGTATAACAACGCAAAAATCTCAATAAAACAAACAAACACACCCCAGGACGTGTTAAAAATTGTGTCATTACAAGTAAAAGCTATACAGATGGCTGATAGTGGTAACATTGTTAAAGATTTAAACAACCAAAGGAAATCTAATGTTTTAACACAGGAGAAATTAGCTGTATATAATAAGGTAAGTGTTTTCATTTTATCACTCCTAATTTAATTAATTACTTATTAATTTATTTAACTCTGCAATATCTGAATAACACAGCTGTGGGGCTGGTGTAACTGCTTGATGTATGTATCAAAAGAATTCACTTAAGTTTTAACTTGCCCTACGCCTGACATCAACTTTCTTCTGGGAATCTAATTATGGCCAAATTCTGTTGAACCATTGCCCAATTTGAGAATCAAACACAAGACCTCCTAGTTCACACCAACACTAAACAACAGAGGCATCAACATATATGTGCAGGACGCATATTCTCGAAGAGAGAACAACGTAAAGTGCATACCGCGCATGCGCGATTACGTAATAGAACTCGGACCTCTTGGTGACGTCATAGACTTTAGCGAGTAAACTTAGTGAAAAAATCGTGTTATCGTTAGGGTCATTGAACGCTTATAACTCACCCGGTATGAACTGTTTAGTGTTTCATTCGGTGTCATAGTGTAGGTTAGAACTTTGCCTACCCCGCTGCGGTAGCGGGATGAACGTGTGTATAAAGTTTAAATAGTTATTTTTAGAAATGTTGCTTGTGTGCATCGTTTGTGCTAAACTTAGAGTAAGTAAATCACGATAACTTTCTTTGTAATGCACATGAGGTTGTTTTATGATGTTTAGTATATAGAGCCACTTAGTGTCTATGTACCAAGACACTTATAGTTTAGGCATATAGGCTTAACTTAGGCGCGAATTGAAAATAAGTGTAGTCTTGAAAGTGAAAGAGAGGTCCTAGAAAGAGGGAAGGCCCTCTTAGTGCTCCGTACGGTATAGCCGCGGAGTACTTAAGCTAATTTGTTTTTTTGTAGTTTGGAGTTACCTTGTAGGAGTTTTTATATGTAAATAGTTCGGTACATCAAGAAAAGAAAACAGCAAGTAGTCGGCAAGAAAGAAGAAGTCTGCAAGTTTGAAGAGGAAAAAGGCGCTTATGCAGAGTGGACCATCCTTCCTCATCAGCTGTGGCACGGTGCTACGAGGACGACTTCCAGCTACGTCGCATAGCTACGGCGTAGCAACGAGAGACTACGCGCCGAATATTAACGCCGGGAGAATTTGGCTACCGTTGTGGCTGAACTTTGTAACTTTCGATTCAGTGTGTGAAATAAACGCTATTTCCCGATTTTTCGCCTTTGTTACTTTGTCACTGGTATCGCCATATTCCCACTCACGCAATCCAGCACACACACAACACATTGCGGGGTGTTGGCCCAGTCTGAGCCCCGCACATTTTCTGGTCCTTCGCGAGCCGGATCTACGTGAGTGTGGAAAATGCCAGTGACAAGGTCAGTCGGGAAACGAACGGCGTCGGCCACGGAAGCGTCAACGACGGTCACGTCATGCACCGCGACGTCCGCAACGGGGACGTCCGCGACCGCGACGTCTGCTACAGCAACGTCTGCGACTGAGGCCACCGAGACCACCATCGCCGACACCGTTCAAACGTGTTTCACCACCGATAGGGATACCGCTGCCGGCACCGCTGCGGAGGAGCTTCAAGCCGCCGCACCGGAAGAGAGGAAGCCACAGCGGCCCCGAAGTCGACCAGCCACTTCTTCAAGGCGTTCAACGAAAGCACGTCGCCTGGCACAGGCCAGGGCCGAACTCACAAAACTCAAGATAGAGCTAGCGACCGCAAAGCTAGCAGAAATCGAAGCGGAAGATAGCGAGGATGACCTTAACTCCGTCATCACCGAGGTCGAGCAGGATCAACGCGTTCACAGCTGGTTACATACCAGTCAGCTGCTCGCGATTGATAACCGACCTCACGAAGTGCAAGATGCGCAATCCCGTGTGCAGCCGCCACCCGAACCCATAGACCCAGTGATCACCGCCGCATCCTGGGACATCCCGGCGTCTGCACCGGCGGGAGCCAGTGCCGTGCCCCCGCCAACGTGTCACCCAGTGGCAAATGATGCATCAAATAATCCGCTCGATTTCATAACATTTTCAGGTAACCCTGCGGCATCGAACCCGAATGCACAGCCGCTGCCTGCGAAGCAACCGCCGCCTGTAGTAGCAGCCTGGTTAAGAGAAAATGAAGCTTCGCAACAGCCGCCGCCGCCGCAGCCCCCGCCTACCCCGCGTCAAGTGCGGGGCGGGGAATTGGTCGCAGCCCGACCGAACTCCGATTATAGTGAACTTGCGTGTGCCATAACGCAAGCTGTGCAAGCTGCACAACATAGACAGCCGTTGAAGTATACGGAGTTGCCCATTTTCAACGGCGCGCATCAAGATTGGCTAACTTACAGAGCCGCTTATAATGAATCCGCAAGTTATTTTACAGCGTTGGAGAATATGTCCCGACTGCGCCGCAGCTTACGGGGCACAGCAAAGGAAGCAGTACAAGGGCTGCTCATCACCAACGCCGAACCGAACGCTGTGCTGAGGACTCTCGAGACGCGGTTTGGGCGTCCGGACTCGATCGCATTGGCCGAGATCGAGCGACTCCGGGCGCTACCCCGCCTCACTGATTCGCCGCGAGATATTTGCACTTTCAGTACGAAAATAGAAAATGTCGTGGGAACCCTGCAAGCGCTCGATTGTGCCTTCTACCTGTATAATCCGGAGGTTACGAAGGCGGTGATGGAAAAATTGACTCCGACGCTGAGAAGGCAATGGTATGAGTTCGCCGCCGCACAACATAGAGGTGAGCCCGACTTATTAAAATTTAGCCGATTCATTGCCAGGGAAGCGGAGATATGCAGTCCGTTCGCCGTGCCAGAGATCATCGCGGACAAGGCCCCGGTGAAGACTAGCGGCGGCGAACAACCACGCCGGCAACGAATACATACCGTCGCCGACAAACAGAAGCCCGCATGCTGTGTATGCAACCAGGAGGTACATTCGATGGGCGAATGTGCACGATTTCGGGATGCCGCGGTTGACGCGCGGTGGGACTTAGCAAAAAAACATAGGCTATGTTTCAGGTGCCTGAAATTTCGATCGAAGCAACACACATGCAAGCCTCGAAAATGCGACACGGACGGGTGTGAACGACATCACCATAGGATGCTGCACTCGGACCGGAGGAGTAAGAGTACCGACGAGGCCACCAATGAAGAGGTGGTAAATTCGGCATGGACGTCGCAAATGTCATTTTTGAAAATAGCTCCGGTATGCATTTCAGGACCGGCGGGAGAGGCTCACACTTTCGCGCTACTTGATGACGGGTCGACGGTCAGTTTGATCGACCATCAGCTGGCCAAGGACATCGGCGCGGAGGGACCGGATGAACCGCTCCACATAATCACGTACGATGGAGAGAAAACTACACGGAATAATTCATGTCGTGTTAAGTTTCAGATAAGGGGAAGTCGGGGACGGCAGCAGATAGAAGCCCGCACCGTCGACAACTTGAGATTGGCGGCGCAGCGTATTCCTGAAGAGGCGCTGCGAGACTGTACCCATTTGAAGGGCCTCCTGCCTGCATCACAAACGCAAGAAGCGAAACCCCGACTTCTTATAGGGCAGGATAATTGGCATTTGCTTATATCTAGCAAGACACGGTCCGGAAGGAGGAACCAACCGGTCGCCTCGCTCACACCACTAGGATGGGTGGTACACGGGAGCCGGACCAGAACCCTAGGACACAGGGTGAATTTCGTCGGCCAGACAGCAACCGACGACCTAACTGAGGAGCTCGTAAAAGAATTTATTTTGCTTGATAATCTGTTTGTAGATCCCCGCAAGCCGAAGAGCGACCCCGGAGAAAAGGCGCTGAGAATCCTGGAGGACAACACCACGAGAGAGCCCTGCGGAAGATATACCACGTCTCTCCTGTGGAAAAAAGAAAATGTCAAGCTCCCAAACAATTACGAGAACACTTTGGAAAGGCTGCACAACATAGAAAACAAGCTGGATAGGAACCCCGAACTCAAGGTCAGATATAACCAACAGATGGAGGCGCTGATCGAGAAGGATTACGCCGAGCCAGCCCCCGCGACCTCCCATGCAACAAGGACATGGTATTTGCCGCACTTCGCAGTTTTTAACGCTTTGAAGCCGGACAAGCTGCGAGTTGTGCACGACGCGGCGGCCAAGACAAAGGGTACCACTTTGAATGATAACTTATTGACAGGTCCAGACTTGTTGCAGCCTCTTCCCGCCGTCCTGATGCGATTTCGGGAACATCCCATTGCAGTCACCGCAGATATCACGGAGATGTTTATGCAGGTGAGATTGCGCGAGGAAGATCGCGACGCCCTCAGATATCTCTGGCGAGCGGACCGCCGAGATAACGCACCGCCGGAAATATACAGGATGAAGGTACTCATTTTCGGTGCATCTAGCTCTCCCGCGACGGCGATTTATGTCATGAATCGCAACGCGGACAGATTTCGATCGACGCATCCGGAAGCTGTCGACGCGATAAGAAGAAAACATTATATGGACGATTACCTTGACAGCTATCCGGACATAGAAAGCGCGACAACGATTGCGCGGCAAGTGCGCGACATTCACGGTGAGGCGCATTTTATATTGAAAAAATGGACGAGTAATTCGCCTGAGGTACTTGAAGCACTCGGCGAATCGGCAAGTCCCCACCGCGAAGAGGTGGACTTAGAAAAGGCGGAGAGAGTCTTGGGCCTCATTTGGAGACCAACGGAAGACAGACTCGCCTTCAATTTGGATTTGGCGCGCATACCGCCAAACTTGTTAATCAGAGAAGCGCCCACGAAACGAGAAGCGCTTAAAATAGTAATGTCCCTGTTTGATCCTCTAGGTCTTGCATCCCCAGTGACGGTGAGAGCCAAGCAGCTGTTGCAGGAGGTCTGGAGACGCGGCACTGCATGGGACGATCCGCTTGACGGCGACATATCCGCCGGATGGGCGGATTGGGTCACACAGCTGAGAAGATTGGGTCACGTGTCCGTGCCACGCTGCTACCTAGGCTATACTCGAGCTAGAAGATTGCAGCTGCACGTGTTCACCGATGCCAGCGAGTCCGCCTACGCGACCGCACTATACTGGCGAGCCGAAGATGAAGACGGACGGGTCACGGTTTCGCTTATAACAGCGAAAGCGAAAGTTGCGCCGCTGAAACTAACGTCCATTCCCCGTCTAGAATTACAGGCAGCAGTACTCGGCACACGGATGGCAGCCGCGGTGAAGCGCGAACACGGAAGACAACCCGAGTCAACGACCTACTGGACAGACAGTCGGACAACGCTGAGCTGGATCAGAACAGGATCCAGATCATACAAACCATACGTCGCCCATCGCGTCGCGGCAATAGAGGATCGTCGTCATACACCAAGCTGACGACACGAGGAACGAGAGCGCCGTGCCGCAGCCAGCGGCGGATGCATCCTGCCCGACATCGTGATTGCATCACCCCCTGGACGCTGGGTGATGCACGGCGGGAGAATGTGCAGGACGCATATTCTCGAAGAGAGAACAACGTAAAGTGCATACCGCGCATGCGCGATTACGTAATAGAACTCGGACCTCTTGGTGACGTCATAGACTTTAGCGAGTAAACTTAGTGAAAAAATCGTGTTATCGTTAGGGTTGAACGCTTATAACTCACCCGGTATGAACTGTTTAGTGTTTCATTCGGTGTCATAGTGTAGGTTAGAACTTTGCCTACCCCGCTGCGGTAGCGGGATGAACGTGTGTATAAAGTTTAAATAGTTATTTTTAGAAATGTTGCTTGTGTGCATCGTTTGTGCTAAACTTAGAGTAAGTAAATCACGATAACTTTCTTTGTAATGCACATGAGGTTGTTTTATGATGTTTAGTATATAGAGCCACTTAGTGTCTATGTACCAAGACACTTATAGTTTAGGCATATAGGCTTAACTTAGGCGCGAATTGAAAATAAGTGTAGTCTTGAAAGTGAAAGAGAGGTCCTAGAAAGAGGGAAGGCCCTCTTAGTGCTCCGTACGGTATAGCCGCGGAGTACTTAAGCTAATTTGTTTTTTTGTAGTTTCGAGTTACCTTGTAGGAGTTTTTATATGTAAATAGTTCGGTACATCAAGAAAAGAAAACAGCAAGTAGTCGGCAAGAAAGAAGAAGTCTGCAAGTTTGAAGAGGAAAAAGGCGCTTATGCAGAGTGGACCATCCTTCCTCATCAGCTGTGGCACGGTGCTACGAGGACGACTTCCAGCTACGTCGCATAGCTACGGCGTAGCAACGAGAGACTACGCGCCGAATATTAACGCCGGGAGAATTTGGCTACCGTTGTGGCTGAACTTTGTAACTTTCGATTCAGTGTGTGAAATAAACGCTATTTCCCGATTTTTCGCCTTTGTTACTTTGTCACTGGTATCGCCATATTCCCACTCACGCAATCCAGCACACACACAACACATTGCGGGGTGTTGGCCCAGTCTGAGCCCCGCACAATATATTTTCTACATAGATAGGTTTATAATTTTACAATTGACATTGAACAAGCTGCCTTCCCATTTGGGAGCTTTAGAGAAACCAGTGTGGTTGCCAATGCTGTTAATTTGGATAAACTAATGTGTATTATGTATTCACTCATCAAACAATATTGCATAAATCATTATTATAAAGTTTTGTTCAAAGATAAAAGTTTACCTCATATTTACCGCATTATTGGAAATAATGAGAATTCATTCATCAACATACAATTTTAAGATCATACCATTAAATAGGAAATATAACATAATATAATATCTGAACAAGGTGGTGCTCAAGAGCTTAATGTAAGAAAAGTCATATTTTACTTTAAAATGTTTATTTGTGTGGTATTGTGAGCTAAGTAACAATGTGTAACTTCTCGAATTTTGTGCAGCACTGTTTATACTGGTACCTCTTACTCTCAAAAATGTATTAATAAATTTTGTTTCCAGGTCTTATTACAAAAGGTAGCAATGAAAAAATTTGAAACACAATGTGTGTCAGACACACAGTTGATTGGTGTAGTTAAAGTAGCAGAAGCTTTTGAAGCTGACACAGGAGTTACCCAGGATGTGGATGTTTCCTTCACTGTAAGTGATTTGGAAAAAATGATCAAAGAAAAAAGCAAAAATATTTGTAATGATGAAAGAATGGAAGATGGAGACCAGGCTTTAGCCATTAATAATGACGATGACAATATTAATGGATTAGAAAACACCCTCATGGGTTTTACAGAAGATTTTACAAAAAGCAATCTCATATGTTGTAATAAAACAAATGATGATGGAGAAGTTGGGGCTATCATAAGTAAAAATACTGATAAAACTGAAAATATTGATGGAATAGAAACAACTATTGTAGGATTTACAGAAGATTTTGTTGAAAGTGATAAAGATATATTTGATGACAATGATTACGCATGTAGTGATGATGATTTTGATATAATAGAAAGAGACAGATGCATATCGTTGAGTCCAATTTTAAATACAATTGAACCAATTAAAACAGGGTGTGTTTGTAGTATTTCAAGAGAAAGAGATAAGGAGAGATCTTTGAGTCCCGTATTAGGTGCTAAAATTATAAGAAAATCGAAGTCGCCATCACCATTGGTTTTTAATTTGGATTCATTTGAAAAATTTGAACAACTAGCATTACCAATTATTGAAGATAATAATGATTTAAAAACTGTTAAACATTTAATTAATTCACAAATTTTGGAGAAAGAATTGTTTTTGCCATCAAAAGCTGTTAAAGATGTTGCACCACATACTACCCAATTAGATATAGAAAATACTTGGCTAAATATAGGTGCAAATCATGAAAATCTTGAAGATGAGAAAACAAGTATCTCAAATAGTGGTGATTTTAAGCTAAAAGCTGACAGAGAAAAGCATAACAGTACTCTAGAAGACGAAATTTTGTTTAGCAGCGATGAAGAAATTTATGAACATAAAGAAATACAAGATTTACCATTTACATGTGCTCTGGAGACCTCATTTTACGAACAACCCGATATATTAGATACAACAATGTATGTTGGATTTCAAACTGCAAGTAATAAATCGATACAAGTGCACACCGAATCTTTTACTAAAGCTAAAAGTATTTTAAACGAGATAGATACAAATGGAAAGAAAGAAATACCTTTAACTGAATTGGTCAATATTTGTGACAGTGTAGCTAAAAGTGAACAAAGCAGACTGAAAATAAGACACCAAGACAACCTTAACCAAACCGAAAAAGACACGAGTTTTGAAATACCTGATATAAGTATATCAAAACTTAATAAATTGACAGGTCTTGTGACAAACGAATGCCCAGAAGATAAATCAGCCACAATGACTGATTTAAAAGGATGTAAAAATTACGTATTCGAAAAAAATACACAATATCCTTATATTGACATGTCTATGCTTAATACAGATATTGGTAAAGAATCTAAAGAACGTAACAATCAGTTGATTTCACCAATGAAATATGAGAATGTTTCAGAATCTGTTCTCAAAACGAAATTATGCAATAACAATCAAGGTTTTAAGACTGCAAGTAACAAAATAATAAAATTATCAAATGCAGCTCTAGCTACGTGTCAAAAAGTATTTCAAAATATTAATTTAGATGAAAACTTTGATGTAAATTATCACAACGATCCTACCTCTAAGAAAGTTGTAACTAAAATAATACCTGGAGAACATCTTAAAAGTCTTAAAACAGGTTACTACATTGGTAATGACGATATTCAGACAGATATAAATGACGAAATCATTTTAAAAGAATTCGAAAATATAGAAATGACAGTAGATGAAAAAGATATCAATGGAAAGCAATTTAGGGGCTTTCAAACAGCTGGCAATAAGAACGTAAGAATTTCAGACAAAGCCATAGATAAGTCTAGGCAAATATTTGACGAATTTAAATTAGATTTGGATGGTAGTGATCATTTAAAGCCAATAAAAAAACTAACTATGAGCAATAACAAAGATGGCTACTCAAAAGAAACAATTAATGCTCTAGAAACTAAATCCAATGAAAATATGGGATTTAAAACTGCTAGTAACAAAAACATAAAAATATCGGACAAAGTAATAGCCGAAACAAGAAACCTATTTATTGATATTGAATTGGGTGATTTGGTTCATACAGGAAAAGATACACGAGATATTAGTGAACAAATCAAACCTCACAAAACAAACGTTGATGATTTTGTTAAACCATCTACAAGTACAGGATTTAAAACAGCAAGCAATAAAATTATACGTATTTCTAATGAAGCTTTAGTTAAAACTAAAAACATTTTTATGGATTTAGACCAATATAATGATTTGAATGTCTCACTTAAAAAGTCACCCTTAAATATAGTTGGTTTCCAGGCAGCAAATAATAAACGAGTGCATGTATCTGTCAAAACATCGGAAAGAAGTAAAGAAATATTCCAGGAAGAAATTTTTGATTCAAGAAATAAAAATATATGTGTTTCTAAACCAGAAGTAGTATCAGGACCAAATATAAGCTTCCAAACAAATTATAATAAATCAGTTCATATACCTAAAAAAGCTTTAGAAAGAACTAGGAGAATCTTTCAAAATTTAGATAATGTGGAATTTAATCATAAATTAGACAAGGTATCAGAAAATAAAACGCCATTTGGTTTTAAAACAGCAAATAATAATGAAGTTAAAATATCTCAAGAGGCATTAGCTAAAACGAAACTTATTTTTAATGATATTGATGTGAATGACATTGCTTATGAATGCCAACTGCCTGGTTTCAGTTCAAATAGTACTAAACATACTTTTAAAGGATTTCAAACTGCTAGTAATAAAGATGTGATAATATCAAAAGAATCTTTAGACAGAGTAAAAAATATATTTCAAGATATTGACTTCTCTGATGATTTAGATGGTGATGTTACTAAAAACTCAACTTTTGATGAAAATAAACATGAAACAGTATCTATGAGTGGATTTAAAACTGCTAATAATAAGTTGGTTCAAGTATCTTTGAAGTCGTTGGCACGAAGTAAAAGACTATTTAAGGACATTGATGATATTCATAATGCACCAGTAATTGGGAGAGATTTAATATATACCACTAGTACTAAAGAAATTTGTCCTGTTCCTTCTGAATCTAAAGAATTTATTGATAAGGTTGGCAGTGGCTTCGCTGGTTTTAAAACAGCCAGCAACAAAAAGGTCGCCATATCAGAGGAAGCATTAGCTAAATCAAAGCAAATGTTTCAAGATATTGATGGAACTGATCTAAATGAAAAGATTGATAAAAAAAATGATATTAATGCACCACCAGCTAACATTGATTATAACAATGTTACAAAAAAAATTAAGCCTAATGATATACACATTGATAAAAATATATCTTTTGTAAAAGATGTGTCTGATAGCATTAACAAAGAGAATATAGCTGACATAATAAATACTCAAGTACTGAATAACTTTGAAGATACTTTGTATACGGAAGATTTTCGAGAAGTCCCGTTAAGAAATAAAAGATCTGGAAGTCCTATTCTGTCTTGCTCAAGTGCTAAAAGGAAACGTTTCATAACACCTTTCAAGGTTAATCCAGTTGAAGCTAGTACTAAAATCATACTAAATTCTGTAAAATGTAATGAAAGCACAATTTTCACAAAAAATTATAAGAAATACAAAAAATATACATTGAAGGATCTAATAAGCTTAAAAGATGATAATAACCCAATTGATGCATACCTCACTAATTTTGATTTTGATACGTTACTAAATTTCGAATTTGAACACATAAGAAATGATATTACTGCCCACAAAATGCATATAGAATCATTGAAGGACACATTTTTAAGTTCAACTAACAAAAAATTGGTGCCAAAAGGATGGCTGGATAATCACATCCAATTAATTCTTTGGAAACTTATTTCATACGAAGTGAGATTTCCAAAACTTGGTGTGGTTTGCACTGCTAGAAATTTAATGAATCAGTTAAAACATAGGTATGATAAAGAACTTTATAATGCAGAGAGACCAGCATTAAGAAAGATATTAGAGAAAGATGATGTGCCGTCAAAAACTCTGGTACTATGTGTGGTTGCAATCCTTGATGATGGCATTAAGATTCATAATAGGTGTGTATTTTACTGCTAATTACGTTTTGCCATTGAATATAGAATGTTCGAAATCAGCATTATTAATAATGTTACTCATAACCTATTCATCATTGTTTATTTACTTTTTCAGTGCTACCACAACAGATAATGTAGAGCTAGTACTTACCGACGGTTGGTACTGCGTGACGACGTGCATAGACAAAATGCTGTTGGGTCTCGTGAGGAGCAATAAAATTGTCGTTGGTTCGAAAATTGTCACAAATGGGGCAGAATTGTTGAATTGTGAGCAAGGAGTGGCTCCGTGGGAGGTAATTCGTTTATTTCTGTTCTTACAGCACCACACTGCATTTATTTTGTTTGAAGGTATAATGCATTATGCTTCTGCCATCATCCCACTCTTATGTGAGTTCAGAACAACAGCTTTTACGACCTGCAGGAACTATTGCGACTAAAAGTGAGTTTTTAATTTGAATTTATTTCTTTATATAGAAGTCGTTTTGTAACAGGACACATCCTCAGTCCGCCTCAAGATATTCGGCAACTCGACCCGCCGTGCACGGTGGGACGCACGCCTCGGTTACCATGGCAACGGCGCCATGTTGACCCAGCTGTCAAATATCAAGCTAGACGGCGGGAAAGTGTCGAAATTGCGGCTTTTTGTGGCAAGAGCGTACCCGGCTTTGTATGTCGAAAAGTTTGAAGATGGCAGTACTGGTAGGTAGCTTTTATTTATAACTAGCTATTGTTTTCGACTCGGTCTGCTGAAGGTTCATATAGGAGGTACGAAGTAGTCTATAGCACTCAGAGATAATGTAGGTTCTTATCAGTGTACTGACTGTGACTGCCTCGGTGGCGTAGTTGTATTATGGTACGACTGCAATGCTGAGGTCTCGGGTTCGATCCCCGGGTCGGGCAAAGTGATATTGAGTTTTTCTATTCAGTATCTTCTTGGAGTCTGGAATTTGTGCCCGATATGGCGATAGGCTCGCCCTTTATCACATCATGGGACGGAAATCGGAATAACGGCGAAAAGTGAGTGCACTAGTTGCGCCTCTGCTTACCCCTTGGGGATTAAAGGCGTGAGTGTATATGTATGTATATGTATTATCATTTATCAGTGTAGGAATTTTGAAAATCACTGTTGTAATTCCAGAGAAGAAACATTAACTAGTTTTTTTTTAAATATATGTAAAGATATCATACTATAAACCATTTATGGATGTGCGCAACTGCAGTATGCTGTTTTGTACAGTGACCCGTTCAGAACGGCTGGAACACCTGCACCAAATAAAATACGAAGCGGACAGACAAAATACCTTGGAAAGACTGTATGAGGAAGTGGAAAAGGAATTCTCTGATCAGGTATGAAGTATTTCTACTTTTTTTTCTCTAACAAATAAATTATGAATATGCGCTCCATCAAACCATATTAGGCTAGCATGCTGGAACTTGACTAAAGACCTAGTCACTAGAAAAATAATGCCTAGTACTGAAATAATGTATAATTGAAACAAGCAGTATAATGCCATGTAGTTCTACATAATCCAATTGGTTACGCCATAATGATTCCACATTTAATAATAAAACGCAAATATTGGTTGGCAATCTAATCCTCGTCCTTAGTTCCTTTTTCTGCACCTTTCTCCCTCACTCTTGCACGCCTACCCTATCTGTGTCTCACGCGCACCGCGCCGAACAAGCTGCGCGTGTGCCATACTCACTTCCGTCCACGCCGCCGCCACAGCCGTAGCAATGGCTGTCGAATAATTCGCTAATCCGCTTTAATTTGGTGCATAACTCGCATAAAACGCACTTGATGATGATGATGATGCAGAATCGTCAAGGTAAGGCGTGCAATCTTAATCTCCGAAATTCCTCATACGGCTGCCAACCTAACCGATCCGCCGCGAACCAGCCCCTCCGTAGGGGACACTTAAATACAGTCCACAAACGTCAGGGTCATTGCTTGGCCCAACGCACCGAGTCTTAAGACTCTGCCGGGACAGATTCGTCTGTCCCAATAAATACCGCTTCCTCCTTTTTTCTTTTTAAGTGACCACTTTTCCTTAGTCCCCTTCTTCTCCCCCCTTTTTTGGAGGCCCATTACGTGGGGCCTCCATCAATATTTACTCAAAAGTATCCAATTAATAAAGTTATTTTTCTTTATAGGAATCTCAGGATTCGGAAAGTACTTGGGTTAATAAAAGATCAGGGCTCCAAAGTGGATCTCAAATATTTGAAGCTGTTAAAACAAGCAAAGATTCAAGTGATTTGAGAGTAAGACAATGCATATCATGTCATCATATATTGCTTAAGAAATTTACCCCGACTGAACTAAATGAGGCTGTATCAGCCAGCAACTCACCTGATGCCCATCTCTATAATTGCCCATAGACAGTACCAAAACCACTCATTTTAACCGACTTCAAAAAATGGAGGTTCTTTAAAATTACACAGCTGGCCATCCTAGTGGGGTAGCGTGGTTCGGACGGAGGAAGGTGGCGGGGGCGTCGGCCCTTTTAGGGGGGCAGCAAAATGCGTGAAATAAAACTTTTTTCAAGTTTTAACTTTTAACTCACGTTTTCTAAATAATACGGCTACGGCCGTGTGAAAAACTTTTCTGGGATAAAATTATTTTCTCTGGATTAAAAGTAGCCTATAGCACTCCGGAGTAATGTGGGTTCCTATTAGTGAAAGTATTTTCAAAATCGGTTGATTAGTTCCTGAGATTAGCACGTTCAACCAAACAGACAAACTCTTCAGCTTTAAAATATTAGTATAGGTTAGATGTTATTTGTGAAGTCCCTTGTATTTTTATAACTTTTTCAGAACCAACTTACCTCATCGCAAACCAAACTCCTCGAAGCCCACAATAACAAACGCCGTGAACAACTCCTAGAGAAGGTTCATGCCAAACTGATGGACAAGATTGACAGGAGTGGCTTGAGACAAGGCAGGAATGTTGTGACAGTACTGAAGATCAGGGTTGTTGGGCTTGAAGAGAAGAATGGTGTGGTGGTGGTCACTAGAGGTGGGATTTTTTTTTTCTTTTTTTATACAAAGGCCAAAGTTGCGATTGAGTTACATGATTAATAATGAAGATATACATTTCGATATTTTGGTAATGCTCTACAAAGTAAGCACTTTTTTCGCGAGGAATGCGTAATATTCCACTAACAGATAGTCCTATATTAAGGTCCCCGGTATTAGAACCCAGCGTAATCCGCAGTAGTAAGTACATTGGACCCTATGTCATTTGCAGCATAGTTAGATAATGCATTTGTCCGTGGTCACCCGAATTTAGCTGGCCGGACTAAATGTAGACTGGCCAATTTTGAACTCAATGACGTGTGGAGGGCGGCAGATGTGTAATATAAAACCTTTAACATGTCTAAACTTTTCATGGCTGGGGAGGGGTATGTATGCACGCGTGACTTATTTGTTGAAATGACCTCTTTTTGGCCCCTTGGGGCGGCAAGAACCCACGCTACGCCACTGTATTATGTTACTAAGGTGAGGTTTTCACCGCCATCCAGCTAGGTACGAAATATATCTAGTACCCTTCCACCAATAAAAATACACATGTTACTACTATTTTAACTAAATTGACACGTTTGGCTCGTCAAGCCCCGTGACGGTCGCCGGTGTCCGAGTATATAGGGTTTCCGCATACATCTATACATATATAAACGGGGCTTGACGGGTTAAAATCAGTATCACGCGCCTACTATGTATTGTCTCTGCACCACCCCAAGTTGACTGGTAAAGAATGCACACACACATGCACGTATACACTGACGCCTTGTATCCCCGAAGGGGTAGGCAGAGGCGCAACGAATACACCCACTTTTCGCCGAGCGTTTTCCGTCCCATGTGATAGGGGGCGAGCCTATCGCCATATTGGGCACAAATTTCAGACTCCGCCAGGCTGATACTGAATAGAAAAATCCAGTATCACTGCCCGACCTGGGGACCAAACCCCAGACCTTAGCATTGCAGTCGTACCGTAATACAACTACGCTACCGAGGTAATCAGTGGTAGAGAATGCCTTTTCCATTAAGTCCGCCTTTACAGAATAGCTATAAAGTACAAACAAATAAAGAAATTTGCAACAATAGTTATATTTCCGTCAATCATGTTCCATTATGTTCCTACTATATTTTCTGTTATGTTCCATTGTGTGTTCAATGTTATTTTGTTAATAGGTTTGCTGTCAGTTTGGAAACCAAATGATGCTCTACTGGACCTGATCAAGGAAGACACCTGGATCGAAGTGATGAATGTGGTGCCAACGGCTATGAGGTTGGTAGAAAGATTATTGATAGATTCTTCTTGAAGTGATAATATAGAAACAGCTGGCGAAGGAAGCAATAAAGCCCACTTTATTAAATGTCTTAACATTAATGTAAATGCAACTTCATAATATAGCAGAATATAACTACTTGAAATATGTAATTGGTACTTAAATTATTATTTCAGGTATTCTGAAATCCAAATATCAGCTGGCAGACAATCAGTTTTTAAACAATCGAAGTTCAAAGAAAGCGATCGTATGAAAACGCACATAGAAACGTTAAAAAGGAAGTGTTATACCATAAAAAAACTAAATATACCACAAAAAACGGATTATAATGAAGTCGATACGGCGGGAATTATATTTTTAATAGATCCGTCCGTCCAAAAATTTGAATCAAAATCACAATTTCAGAACGTATATTTAGCGGACAAGGACTATAATATGATATGCGTTAATTTCTGGGGCGGATTGGTAAAGTTTGGGTTTCAAAATGTACTAGACACAGGACAAATGGTAGCTTGTATAAATTTGCAAAAGCGTGCTGGCAACACCAGAAATGTACCGCAGTATAGAGCCACTGAATTCACCTACTTCACCAAGACGCCTAAGCATCGACAAGCTAAGGAAATGATTGACGAATTGAACAAAATATCTGTTTTGGATCGGAGAAGAATTTGCGAAGAATGTGTTAAATTAAAGAATAATTTCTCCACGAAAAGTAATGAAAGTATAACCCCATATAGAATGAATATTGAATTGGGAAAGAATAGAGCCTTCATAGACTCTGTTGAAAAAATTGCTTACGCGGAACTGAACCTTACGGGCTTGGATTTTGAATCGACTTTTAAACAAGATGAAGAATTATCGCCTAAGACATTAAAAAGGAAAAGAGAAGTAAATAATAGAATTAATAAATTAAAAATGTATGGAGATCCGCCCGCTTTATCTCCTATTCATATAATAAACAAATCTAAAAATGCATTCAATTCATACAAAAGTCCATTAGTAAACAGTGATGTTTCCCCTAATGTTTCTAGCAACAAAAATATCGAGATTGGTAGAAATGTAGAAAATCAAACTACTCCAGTGACAAAACAAGACAATGTGAGTGTTGCCAGTTCTAAATTCAATAGAAATATAGAAAATAAAGATAGTCCTGTGACGTCACTAAATAAAACGTACGTCAAAAGTTCAGTGAACCCAGTGAAGTTGAATTTTGATAATAATGCCAGTGATGTGGTCGATCAGTTCGCTGAGGAGTTTGATGCTAGTCCGCCTTTGAGTTTAGATTGAAAAGCAATAAACATCCATTGTATATACTTTTCAGTACATTTCTTAGTGGTCAACTAGAGTCAACATTTTATGTGAAATGAATGAATTTCTTGGATATTGTCACTGGCTACTGCGCAAGGATAGAAAGTGGCTCTAAATTTTTTATCCTGACTGACATCGCTAGACTATACCGTAATTGATACTCAATAATATTATAGTCCACATATAATTTTGACCAACAAGATAGCCTCTTGCATTTCATGTTGAAAAATGTCGGTCTCCGGCTAAATCTACACTGGCTGATTCTGGGACGCAGTTCACAGCATGAGCCTCTAATACTAGGATTAAACTCGCAAGAACTTGTAGCAATATATTGCGCAATAACTTCCCGATACGTTTACACTAGCGGAAATAATTAAATACACGAGCGACTGCCCGCAAATCGCGCAAGCTTCAAAATTTACTGTCAATTTGCCTTGATTGTTTATACTGTAAAAAATGCTTACGGAAGTCGTCTTCTGTAAGCTTTTTTGCGAATCTAAACCAATGTGGCAAGTTTTCTACGATATGTGCGACAGAAATCACTTGCCATTAATCCGCCTAGCCTGTACGATTTTTTTGGATGGGCTGGTACACAAGCCATTGTTAATGTCAAGTGGCTTTGAGAGATATTTGCCTACCCGTTGCTTTGAAAATGTGTCATACTTTGGTAAGCATAACACTGTGTTACAAAATAATTTATATTGTTAAGTACATTTTTTAGAGTTTGGTTGATTGTTATTAAATATGTGATTTCTGTAAAAAATAAATCTAATAAGAATTGTTATTTTTTATTTAATAATTCATTCCATCAAAGTTATAACCTGAAAAAATAAATCATCCCAGTAGTCTCTGTAGACTCAACTCATGGCTAACTTTCATACGCACAGACTCGTCTTGGTCTATATCGGCTAACCGACTATCAGGTGCTTATATGGTATTATATGAAGCTTGTCTACCGAACAACCTTATTCTATTATATACCTACACTACGCGAATGTATTCCAGTCGATAACAGCTGATTATAAAATCGTTGGTCGTGAAATATGTAAGATCGGACCTCAGACCGGCCAGTCGACGCATACTGACCAGCAACCGGTGCGAGTGAAAAGGTGCAGACGGCGCCAATGGTTTTAGGGAGCGTCTTAGACTTGATCTATCATCTAAGGACTTGATGCATTGATCTAACCTGAACGAGTACCTAACCGACAAAGCGTTTGCCAGTAAACACACAACTGAAACCTAAAAAATAAAGGTGAATGAGGGACTGCCTCGGTGGCGTAGTTGCATTATGGTACGACTGCAATGCTGAGGTCTCGGGTTCGATCCCCGGGTCGGGCAGTGATATTAAGTTTTTCTATTCAGTATTAGCTCGGAGTCTGGAATTTGTGCCCGATATGGCGATAGGCTCGCCCCCTATCGCATCATGGGACGGAATAATGGCGAATTTTTTCACACTAACCACACAAGTATCTCGCTGGAGCTACCATACGGAGCAATGGTATGGAGGGTAGAAGTAAGGAGGATCATCTTGTATGGACGATTAGTCGAAAAGTGTCCACTTGTAAACAGCAAATTATAGTTCGAAAACTCGCCGAAATTGCGCTAGTGTAGTAATTGGAAATGATATGAACGTGTTTTTTATGAAATTTACTTGATACAGTTGTTGTTATTTTAATGACTTTATTGTTGTTAATACAAAAAGTAAAAACTAAAAAATATAGAAGCAATTTTAATTTGGTATGTCTCTAATAATTTGTGGCGCTGTATTTAAAATTCTTCCTTTTGCTACTATAGCGTCACCTTAATTTGCTCCCTTTCATCAGACACTTTTTAATGTACTGAGATGGCCAGTGTTGCCAGACGTTTGACGGTTGAAGTCGCCGAAAATTCATTGTGAAGTAGCCTAAAGTCGCCTCTTCGTATATGGAGAGGTGAAGGAGCAAAAAAAAAAAAAACCTCCCTAATTTCTATTTTATATTGGTCCAACGCGGCGAAAATTCGAAGTAGCCTAGAGTCGCCCACTTGTGTGGGGACGCGGAGAGCTAAAAAAAAAAAAAAAGGTCCCCACTTTTCAATAATTGTGTCTAAGGACATGTTTTGTGCCTTCAAAGCTATAAATATCCTCAAATTCGACAAAAACAATGCATAAAACACGAACTTTCCGAAGTAGCCTAAATTGGCGACTAATCACCATTCGCGTAGCCTAAACGGCGACCGGTCGCCATGCGCAATTTTTGGTCGCCCCGACACTCTCCAAGATAGCCTAAATGGCGAAAAGTCGCCTAATCTGGCAGCACTGGAGATGGCCCTCCTTCCTTCTACGCTTCATAAGCAATGGTCAACAGAGATGGGCAAGGGCCATGAATGTACCTATGTATAGTTATGTTTTTCCCCCAAATACTCTTCTAAAAATGCTTTAGTCTTTATTCTATGTCTAAAAATCGACATTCTGGTTTATTTGTCTCTGATCTACATGACCAGGAAAAAAAATTTAAAAAAAATATTATTGGCAACATATTCCAATTTCCATAACTCGATGTCAGAGTGGAGTTCTATCACGTACGTAGTACTGCCTAGTACCTCACTGTGACTGTTATTTGAATATATCACAGTTAAAATAATTTGAAAAAGTAATACACATAGGTACTAACGCTCTCAGAATTCGTTTATCACCGTGACACGAGGTAGCATTATCGTCACATATTTATCATTTTCATATTAATGCTTCAGTTTCAGTCTCATTATTTTGTGCAAATAAGATTGTGATTGACTAAGTCTTCGTGATTACATTTCCTTATTTATTGGCTTGATTAGCCGCAACCAGAGTTGCGCTAAATGAGTCTTTTAACGTGTCGGGCGCATAATTTCTTATATTATTTTTTAGATTACCTACGTGACACGCGTCATTGATGGAATAAGTTTATATGTTATGTTGTTATGGGGCAGAAAATAATAATTAAGTTGTTCTATTAGTATATTACAAAATCAAATGTGATTACTGGTTGTTAGTCTCTCATTATATGTAAGAGTCTGTCTGTGTGGGAACCACCGCAATGTCTACTTCTAGCAGCAGTGTGCATGCATTGTTGTGTTTCGGTTTGAAGGACATTGTAGCCAGTGTAATTACTGGACGTAATGAGATTTAACATCTTATGTCTCAGGATGACGAGCGCTGGGGAATGCTATACAGTACTATGTAACTCAAGGTCCTGGACGGTGTTGCTACTGTTTATGGGTTGTCATATCGCTTACCACCAGGCAAACGGCATGCTCGTCTCGTCGTTCAATGCAATAAAAAAGAAACCTATTAACGATACAGTATTAGTATTCTATGAATTGCTTCTTGTAATAATCACGGATATATAATAACGCTGTTAGTATACTATACTACATAGCTGTCGTAATCTTAGTACGTACTACGTAACAAACTTTTGTAATATTATCATGCCACGGAGATAATACATACTATCTTTCTTTACTAGTATGTTACCTGTGATCATAAATACGCACACGGTACAACCCTATTGCCAGCCGGCTGTCACTTCAAGGTGACCCCGGTCGAGCACATTTGACATTTTGTCATTAATTTTATTTTCATTCGAATGCCGTACCCGCGCACGCATGTATTATGCCGGACTCTGAAATAAATTCCAAAAACGCATTTTGTGAATAAAACATTCATACGTTGCGATATTAGTGAACTTTTATGTGATTTTGCTGTGTTTTACGATATATTTTAGTGTCCGCCTTTGTAAATTTGGTTTCTTTTGAGGTAAGTGATAGTTTATTACTTTTTTTTATGATTTAATTCATACAGGATTGATAAAAATAGTATCTTTAATGTGTTGTTTTATAGTACCCTCGAAACTTGTTTACAACACAATTTGCTGATATGAGAAATACAAAGTTATCTACTTAATTCAAAGACATGATAATTTATTAAAAAAAATGGAATACTTTGGAGATTTTTCTTTTTAAAGTCGATGTTGCAGTGAAAACGGCTATGATCGCTAATAGTTCTTATGAACCGGTACACTTAGAAATTTAAGTTAAATATCAAAATTATGTACAATTTATAATTTATATTGTGCAGGTATCTGTAAATAACAATTTTATGTTAATTAAATATTAGCAAGGTCACAGGTTCATTTAAATACTTACCTACCTATAGTTTTAGATATTTATGATTAGCAAAATTTTACCATTGACTTTTTCTACTTGACACTAGTACCTACAGATAAAAAATAAACTTAAAATATTATGTAAAATATTACTTAGATAAACTTTTTTATCATAATATTATGTATATGTTTATGCCAAATGCATGTAAATGTGAAAGTTTGTGTAAGCCATCCAAGCTTAACCTATTGAAAGTATTTGGATGGAATTAGGTATACATATAGACTTTATATTGAAGTAATAAATATATAGACTCCATCTTATCCCTGGAAATGCACCGTTCCCATGAGAATTAATTTTCGAATGGATTTTAGGTACATGCCCGTAGAACCACAAACACAAGTTTGAAGATATAAAGTAAAGCCTCAAACCTACAGTTACACAGCCAAGCTACTTTTAAAATTATCTAGGTTCACAATAAACCCCCTTAAAATCAATATGAAAAATGCTTTATCTATTTTTACTTCCTAAATTAGTATTGTTTAAAAAATATTTTATTGATACAAAGTTTGTATACCACGAACTTCAGATTTCTACAACTTAGTTTCGTCCATACATTCATTTGTTTCAAATACAATGTAATATTATTTCCTTTTATTCAGATAATAGTCTTCAATAGTGTACTGTCATGTGCAGCGCTGTCAGTATAAAATACTTAGTCCAGTAATAATAAAATTCGTTCTACAGTCAGCCACATAATTAGCTGAACAAATTCAAAGTATCAAGTCACTCATACTTGTTTGTGTTCCTATATAAAAAAAAAAACTCTTCACAATAATAAAATATAAATTATTTATTTTGTGTGAAAAAATAAAAAAAATGTTTCGATTATACTTCATGTTTATAGGCAAATAAAAATGTCGAATTACTTCAGCTACTTATTTAGCTGACTGTACATAGGAATATGACAAATACCAATCTTAAATAAACACCAAGACTTTTATTACCTACAAGACTTGTTGACATTATGTAATAGTGTTGTAAATAAATTATTATTATAGGTATCTATTATGGATTTTGTTATCAATTACGATATCTGTTTGTAAAACACATTCAAAATTAGTAGTTAATCTATTTATCTTATCAAAATATTATGACCTAACTTTGCCTAGGGCCTAGTATTTTCTTACGAGTTTTCAACAGTGAAAGCAGATCAGAAGATACATAACTGCATGTACAGACATCAAGATCAAGTACAAAGCAAAATAAACATATGTCACACCATTATCCCTAAAAGGATAGCAGAGGTGCAGCCCGGTCATCCACTTTTTCCATGTTTTTGCTGCCTGATGATTTGATAGGGGCGACGTTATCGCCATATTGGGCACAAATTTCAGAAGAAAAAGAAAGTACAAGTAAAAAAAGCAAAAAGCAAGTACTATAATATTATATTCTATACTAGACATTATTATATAATACTAGCTTTTGCCCGCGGCTCCGCCTGCGTTAAAAAGTTTTCCGGGATAAAAGTCCCGCTTTATGTTTTCCCGGGATAAAAAGTAGCCTATGTGTTAATCCAGGACATGATCTACCCGTGCGCCAAATTTCATCGAAACCCGTTCAGTAGTTTTTGCGTGAAAGAGGAACAAAGATCCATACATCCAAACCTCCATACATTCTTACAAACTTTCGCCTTTATAATATTGGTAGGATTAGCTTTTGCTCGCGGCTCCGCCCGCATGATTTTTTTTTCCGTACAATAGCCCTGCTTTATATTTTCCGGGAATTAAAGTAGCGTATAGCACTCAGGAGTAAAATAGTCTCCTATTAGTGAACGAAATTTCACAGTAGATTCAGCAGTTCCAGAGATTAGCCCCTAAAAACCAAGTCACAAACTTTTCCTCTTTATGAAATCCTCCTAGCCAGTTTCGGCCACGGCGGCCAATCTCAACGGAGATCAGCCAGGTACGCAGGAGATATTATAGTGCACAAGTGTGTGCGCAATACACAGGTGCACTCACTATTCCTTCACTCTCATAGTCCGGTGAGACGGCAATCCGACATGACCGGAGAGAGATCAGGCGCAGGACCAACGGCTTTACGTGCTTTCCGAGGCACGGGGGTATCACACCGCCAACTTCCTGACTCCGAGCTGCGACTGAGTAAATTTTAAGATGGAAAAACCCAGTCACAATTTTTTTTTTTGGCTCGACCCGGGATTCGAACCCAGGACCTCAGCGCGCAAATAGTACTCGTAATGCGTACGCAATACCACTACGCCACCGAGGCAGTCAAATTTCCTCTTTATAATAGTATAGATAGTATTATATATCTTTATAGTTTATTGGCATGTACGCCAACGAGTGATGAATTTAAGTGTTGATGAATGGCGAAGATGAGAAAGACCAAGAAGAAGGAAGAGGTGGATGGATTGTGTAAGAGATGATTGAAAGAAAAGGACGTGAATGACTTGATGACGAAAGATAGAGGAGAATGGAAGAGAAAAGCATGTTGCGCCGACCCCAAGTAATTTGGGACCAGGGCAGGAAGGTGATGATGAGTCCATCTTACACTCTAGTTTCAAAAAGGTATACAAACATTCTAATACTTAAAGAATTCTGCTGCATTAGTTTTAATATCATGGCAATTGTAATTATGTATAGCATACCATTATTATTGTTTGTCTTAATTATGAGGGTAGAATATAATCAGGTCTTTAAAAAAGATAATTTATTTTGTGGTTACACCTTTGTTTACTTTACTCAATGCTTACACATTTTCATTTTGAAGTTTAGTGCCATTGAATTTACTTAACCACAAACTTTGAAACAAAATATTACTGCAAAGCTTGAGATACACATCTTTATAGTATAAGAATTATAAAGCATCTGCCTGTTTTTATTATATAACTATGGTCCTATCTGATAGTCAGTAACTCACCATCAAAGTTATTTAAATAGATTTGTTAGATCTATTTATATTTCCTTACCTATTTCATTATTTTAAATCGCGCCTAACCATTACAGATTCGTAAGCAAAGTTAAATAAAATACCATCGCAATTATTATGGACATTTATTGTATTTACTTCTTCGAACATTCAAAGGAGATGGGATGACCAGGCGAACCCTTCATTGGTCATAAATGCGCAGCTAGTCATAAACTTTAACCTGATGTGACTTGCGAATGCTGTCATTACATTCTACGATAATGACAATAAGCGGTGCTCCACAGGAATTGTGATTTTTGCTGTGTTATTGTGTAACAAGCGACCTTATATTCAGCCCTGTACGTGTGGTTTTTTTTGTTAAATGTGTGCTATCCGTGTCTACCTCGCCCCCCGTCAGGATTTACAGATAAAATTGTTTGCGCATTATTGCCATATCGTCTCCATGGGATAAGTACTCTAAGTTTTACTTTGATAAGTAGGTATAGTTTGTACACATTTTTTTTTATATTTGTCAATTTGAGCGGTGCGAAAATTCGAAACCGAACAAATAATTTCAACACCTGTACCTACAGCTGTACCAAAAAAAATAGACGTGGTACAGTAAGGTCAATGTCTTTAGTATGGATAGATGTGTACTCTTTTGCCATTTTTTTCATTGGCGTTTAATAGTACTACGATTTTGTCTTTTATAAAATGAAGAAAGTACAGTAATGCATTAGTTCATGCATGATTGACTAACAAATATCCAAACATCTATACAAACTTTCACATTCACAGCCAAAGGACACTTCAAAATTAGTTCCATGAGGCGGTAATTATAGTTTTTTTTTTAAATTAACGTGGCTAACGTTGGGTTTGCTCACTTATGCTGACTACATTTTTTCTGAAAACTAATATGCAGGACAAAAAGTCTTAAAATTTAGGACAGTTTCCTGCTTGAAGGTTTTACTATAGCTACAGCGGTTAGGTAGCTACCCTTACTCCCATAAACACAAATAGTTTCGTGAGAGGTGACTTGAAGGCGGGAACGAAACTGTGCCCTCCGGTCAGCAGTTCGTTCCACTCGCCACTGGGCTATCACATCTGCATTCTCGTATTTCATAATATTATGAATTCATAAAAGAATTAAATTGTATGAAATATGATAAATTACACAGAGATAATGCATTACGTAAGTAATAAATGACAATTTGCAGCTGTCTGTAAATATGAACGGTTTTATACTTTACTCATTTCTGACTTTACCTGCAACCATTCAGTCTTTCAGTAGTTGCGTGTTAGCCATTTTTTTAACCGACTTCAAAAAAGAGGTTCTGTATTCGATCTGTATGTATGTAAATTTGTATGGCCGCGGGTGTCTCAAAAACTACTAATCCGATTTGGATGTGGTTTTCGATATTGAAATGTATATTTTTCAGGGAAGGTTTTAGTATATAATTTATGAAGATCTTCGAAGATACACAATGGAGCTTTTCAGTAACTAACAGCAGATGACTCGCGAATGCTGCAATCGTATATCTATGATGTATTGTTTACACTATTATATAATTAACTCACAAAAAAGCAATAAATAAAAACTTTTTAACAAAAAATAAACCGAATTCAAAACCACTGCAAACTAAAAAATAATTTAACTTTATATTTCGCTTAGTATATACTACGTATATTTGGAGTCGGTGCCTAATTTAAATTGAACAATGTTTTCGTATATTTGCTTGTGTATTTCAAATCGGTCCAGTAGTTTTTGAGTTTATCCATTACAAACAAAAAAAAAACAAACAATCAAATCTTATCCTCTTTATAATATAAGTATAGAAAACGTTTTCGCAGAGTAGACATGATTAAAAATACGATTCGCGTGTTCCGAAGCCTATGGAACAAGATAGGTCACGGTTCATGCACGCTATCTTCCAACCGTCGTCGCGTTGGCACGATAACACAGTTTAGTACAAACGCTTGTAATCTTGAACTTGTGATAAGTTGTAATTACAGGTTGGCAACAGTCAGTGTCATGCAGCCGGGGAATCTAGGCTTCACATTCTGGTGCTCTTATACTTGGGTGGCGAAATCAGGATTACAAGACTATTTGAGTTTGTTTAAGCTTCTCGACCATAAACAGTATTGGGATGACTATCACCGCTTAAATGTCTATTTCTACCACCAAACAGCAGTGTGCATGCACTGTTATGTTTCGGTTTGAAGGGCATTGTAGTCAGCGTAACTACGGGGCATAATGAGACTTAACGTCTTGTCTCAAACTGATGAGTGCAGTGAAATGCCACACAGTACTTTATATCTCAAGGTGCTGTATGGTGTAGCTACTGTTTATGGTTGGTCGTATCGTTTACCGTCAGGCGAACGGAATGCTCGTCATTTAATGTCATAAAAAAATCATTCGATTCAGTTATTTCAGCACCTCACTGATCTTGAACCTAATCATCTAGGAACGAGGTTCACGGCGGCGATGCTGCTGTAGCTAACTTAATTCAAATGGTTAGGAGATGATGAAAAGATTCTAATACAAAGAAATCTCATAGCCAGAAAGTTGACAACTCAACAGTTGGCAGGTCCAACGTAAGGCACCACGACCGTCCTCTGCATATATTGTCACCCGCTAGTCCCTAGAAGATTGTTGCTACTTTATTTCCCACTGTCGCCATTCGTGGCTAATTTTTATTATTATGCGGGCGTACTGTATGGCCCCGCGCAGACGCTACGAATAGGGTAGTTTCCTATGTTGTACATTATTTTATATGTTACATAAAATTATATGAAAAAGAAATTCTTCTGTGAAATCAGCATCAAGCGTCATTAGCGTCTGCGTCTTAGAAACCGGTACACAGAATGTTAAATTACTCAATGTTACACGATTGTGCACTGGGCACAGCATTCTTCTACATTTTGCCTTGTCTTGTAGCTACACTGGCAATAATGTCATTTAACTGCGACATTAAGGTGTTTATATATTGCTGAATCACTGCCTCGGTGGCGTAGTGGTATTGCGTACGCATTACGAGTACGATTTGCGCGCTGAGGTCCTGGGTTCGAATCCCGGGTCGAGCCAAAAAAAAAAAAATTGTGACTGGGTTTTTCCATCTTAAAATTTACTCAGTCGCAGCTCGGAGTCAGGAAGTTGGCGGTGTGATACCCCCGTGCCTCGGAAAGCACGTAAAGCCGTTGGTCCTGCGCCTGATCTCTCTCCGGTCATGTCGGATTGCCGTCTCACCGGACTATGAGAGTGAAAGAATAGCGAGTGCACCTGTGTATTGCGCACACACTTGTGCACTATAATATCTCCTGCGTACCTGGCTGATCTCCGTTGAGATTGGCCGCCGTGGCCGAAACTGGCTAGGAGGATTTCATTTCATATTACTGAATAGTAAATCATACTTATATGCCAAGGTTCATAAGCTCGCGAAAGCGCGGAATAATCATGCCACGTCAATCGACACTTTATCTGGACCCTAATCTACTTACCACCAGAGGTATAGACTACAGACCAGCTTACAGTCCAAATATGTTACAATTGGACCAATGGGGCAATGTTATCCAAAACAAAACCAGTAAAGACCTTGTAATGTCGTTCAGCAAATCTTGGAGTAATGTCCTCGTGCCCCCGATGCGTTACTATTAAAGTTCATTGTAATTGATAAAGATTACATTGTCCGATAACATATGTTAGTTGTTAGCTGCTGATAACGATTAGATAAGGCTTAGTCGCGTGTCATGAGCGTGGATGGAAGCGCGAGCTGGTAATTCAGAGTGAAGACTTGAGATGGATGAAAGTGTTTGCACAATATTTTTTGATGAAAATCTAATAAATGAAAAGCAGTAAAATTAGTTTTTGTTCTATTGAATGACAAAACTAGCAGCCTTTGATAGTAAGCGTCACCGCCGCCCATGTACAAGAGCAACAGAACTACTATTATAAGTATACATACATACATATACACTCACGCCTGTTAACCCCGAAGGGGTAGGCAGAGGCGCAACTAGTGCACCCACTTTTCGCCGACATTCCGTCCCATGATGTGATAGGGGGCGAGCCTATTGCCATATCGGGCACAAATTCCAGACTCCGGACTGATACTGAATAGAAAAACTCAATATCACTTTGCCCGACCCGGGGATCGAACCCGAGACCTCAGCTTTGCAGTCGTAATGTAATACAACTACGCCACCGAGGCAGTCATACCTAAATATAATATAATTAAATAGATATAATATAATTAAATTAAATTAAAAGATAGATATAATTAAATTATTATAATTAAATAGACCAATAATAAATTTATGGGTTCACTAACGAGAAAACTTTCATCTACCACGCTGGACAAATTTCATAAGCTTCACATCGCTTTAAAATTAATTCTTGAATAGAATTAATAACTTTAATCCTAAATTGAGACGTTACATGACACGGGTGGCATGACGGGCGATATGCTACTGGACACAAGATTCAAGGAGTCCCAAGATTTTGAAAAATTACTAAGGTTTCTGTGTATAGGCACAAAAAAAAAATCGTTATAGGTAAGTACAATTTTATCATTTCAAGATTTGCCACAGGCATCTACGATGTAGTAACGTCACTGATTCTCAAAATGGTAATGAATAAAAAAGAAATGGTAGTCAGAAGCGCGACACTACAATATAACACTATACATTAATTTCGACAGTCCAATGCAGTCTTTAAGCAGCGTACTTGAAACTGGAATGTGTTGTACCGACTCTTCATTTGAGTAGGAAGGGAAGGATGAATGATGTCTCTTGTCATTTAGTAGTGTAGTAAACAAATTGCGTCTTGTTGGCCTCACGCCAGCACGTCAATGAGCGTTATGCAATGCATTACGTACTTGTGCATTTTTGCTCAATTATTTTTAGTGCAAATACGTCTTTCAAAAACAGCCAATAGAAGATTGTTTTTACCTCACAAAAAAATAAATACCTCTATATTTTTTATTTCCATCCTATTATATTTTTTGTAACACCTCTCTTCAACTTTATTCCGAGTAAAAATCTTACTGTTACTGTTGTGGGGCTCCTTTTTCCGCACTTAGCCCGTATAAAGTCGGGCCGTTGTGCGTGATGTGCCAGCTAGCAGTCTAGCCAGCTCAACTCCTTCCAGAAGCGCAGGATCTTCCTGGTTCCTTCACAGGCTTCTCGGAGTGACCCCGGTGTACCGAGGATTTCAGCCCGTTGTGCAGCTACTCCTTCGCATTCCAACGTGGGAGGCTGTTTCGTCAGCCGACAGGCATCCCCTGCAGAGGGGGCTGTTGGTGATACCTAAAACATAGGCCGGTATTAATAAATGAATCTCAAGTTAGAGTTACATCTCAAGTAGACATAATGTATGAAGAGTCCAATACATTGTGTCCACTTGAGATGTAACTCAAACTTGAGATTGAATTATTAATACGGCCCTTATAAATGTTTGTTTAATGAGCAGTGAGTAAAAATCTTAACGCAGACGAAGACGCGAGACAAACCTAGTGCGCAGTAGTAGAATAAGTCGATAGAGGAAAAAGGTTTTTTTTTAATAAATACATATTATGACCGACTTTTTCTGTCGTTAAATTCTTATAATATTTATTTATTTATTTTAATTCAATCAATACGGTAACACACCATTTACATTAATTGAACATGAGCTTTAAAGACATTCACAAAACTTTAAACATGCATTAAGTATTTTACAGATTTTGTCCGCAAAAATATCTAAGTCGTTATCGGCTTCAAGGAGATCGTTGAGCGCGGTAAGGACACGTGGTATAGGCGAGTTAGCTCGCGCCACCGTACGAGACACTTGCACAGCAAACAACTTATGCCTCCGACTACGACTATAATTATTTGGGACAAATAGTCGACATAACTCCTCATTCAAATCCGGAACATTTAAGTTCCCCCGAAGAATTTCACAACCAATTTTCAATTGTGAATAAATTCGTCGAACTTCCAGTGTATTATATCCTAGGTACCCCACTAGAAATTTAGTAGGGTATAAATAGGGATAGTATCCGTATAGACGCTTATAAAGAAATCTAAGATAGGCTTTTTGGACTTTCTCGATCAAGTTAGTGTATGTGGAGTCACACGGATTCCATATACAGGCACTAGATTCTAATTTACTCCGAACAAGGGCACTAAAAAGTATTTTTATAACATGAATGTCGCTAAAGTCTCTTGCATTTCTAAGTACAAAACCTAATCGCGTAAAAGATTCTTTAGTTATTGTAGAGACATGTTCATGAAATGTAAGCTTTTGGTCAAAGGTCACGCCTAAATCTTTAATTGATGTGACCCTTGTAACATCTATATTGTTAATATTGTAATTAAAATTGATTAGGTTTTTATTGCGTCCAAAAGTTAAACAGAAGCATTTGCTGAGGTTGAATTCCAACTTGTTGTCCAGACTCCATTGGTAAATAGAGTCAACATCACGTTGAAGCGCCAAACAATCAGCCTCGCATCTGACTTCTGTGAAAAGTTTTAAGTCGTCCGCGTAGAGGAGGCTTTTTGCATGAGTTACCACCGAAGGGAGGTCATTGATCATCAGTAAAAATAGGAGTGGTCCAAGTATAGAACCTTGACTCACCCCGGATCGCGTATGAAAAGGGTGGGACTCGTATAACCCTAGCCTAACAAATTGCTGCCTGTTGCGAAGATAATCTGCAAAAAAGTTTAACAGCCTCGGAGCAAGTCCGATCGTAGAGAGTTTTGCCAGTAATACGTCATTGTTCACTGTATCAAAGGCTTTTCTAAGGTCAAGGTAAAGTATGTCAACTTGAAGTCTTTGGTCTAGTCGCGAAGATACATAATCTACGAGACATAGTAAATTAGTGTTAACAGACCTTTGAGTTCTAAAGCCGTGTTGTTCATTACATAAATATTTGTCTACATGACCGTAAATATACTTATGTAAAATGCTCTCAAAAATTTTAGAAGGTGATGACAGGATTGCTATAGAGCGGTATTCTTCAACCATTAATTTGTTGGCATTTTTGGGTATTGGGGTGACTCTTGACAACTTTCACTGCGTGGGATAGACGCCAGTTTTCAGGCTAAGATTGAAAATATGGGTTAGTGGGGTACAGAATACTGACTTTGCACTCTTAATGATAAAAGGTGGTATGTTGTCGGGCCCTGCGGAACTATTGGATTTTAACTTATTTATACTAATAGAGACATCATGTGGGGTAATTTCCTTCAAATCAAAACAGCTGTACCCAGGTTTTTCTAATTCAGTAATCTCATTTACATTGAGTTTGGGAGAATCGCTTAAAAATACACTCGCGAAGTAACTTGCAAATGCCTCTGCCGCGTCAAAGCCAGACACCTTACTTCCCTGGTAATAAACATTAGGTTCAAATCCGCCCTTAGATCTGAGACTGGAGATATGTTGCCAGAACTTGCGGGGATTTATTTTAATATCACTTTGAATTCCCTCAATATAATTGTTATAAGCTGTCGCAATACGTAACTTCAAGTCGGCTCTAAGACTCGAGAATTTACGGTAGGCATATTCAGAGTTTGTATGCTTCCAATCTCTGTGCAACTTTATCTTAAGTTTAATATCCCGGATAATGTCATTTGTGAACCAAACTTGATAACGTTTTCCTTTGATTCTGCACCTTTGCTTTTTCGGCATACAAGTATCGAATATATTGTAAATGGTATTGTAAAAATGTTTGCTAGCAGTATGGACATCCCGAGCTTGTAACACTTCAGTCCAAGTGTTATCAGATAGCAAGGAATATAAACGGGCAAAATTGCACTTTTTGAAATTCCAGTCTTTGGAAGGATTGATATTGCTGGGTTCTAATCGTTCCGAACAATCAGACACGTGAATCTTTAATTCTATATCTAACGGTGGATGATACGCGTCAGGAGGGACAAGTCCTGCCGACTCTATTACAGATACCTGGCGCACATCAACGGTCTCCTTGATCAGTACAACGTCTAACATTCCACCGCGATGATTTAAAACTACGTTGTTTTCCAATAAGCTACAGTATGACAAGAAGTAGCCATAATAATTGATTATGTTTATTGAGGCGCTGTTTAAGTTCAAGTCACCCAAAATTAAGATCTGACCTTTTAGGTTATTAATTACGTTCTCAACTTTGCAAAACCAATTCATGTATTCACCATCATTTGCACTTGGCTTAACATATATTGCGCAAATAAAGAAAGGTCGAACATGCCAAACAAAGCTTGCCCAGAGGTCCTCGCCGTTTGATGTTTCTAAATCGCAGCGACGCTTCAGAACAATAGGACAGCGAGCAGCAAGGAGAACACCGCCGCATGGAGTTCCTCTGTCTCTACGTATAACATTCCAGTCGCCATAGGTTATTTCAGAATTGTGCACTGAGTCGTCAAGAAAACTCTCGGTAATCGCTACGAGATTATATTCAGATGAGGCTAAATTATTACGCCAAATGCTTAATTTCGTTTTCAATCCGCGAACATTTTGGTAAAAAATATTAATTGTGGAGAATTTCTTGCGCGGGTGCTGTATGACGAAAGGACTGAGACGAGTTGTGTTTAGCAGTTCGGCGTTTAAAGTTGATCCATGGTTTTAGTCTGGCATTGACTGGCCAAACAAACTGACTTGACTTGCAGACAAACATGTTTCATAAGAGGCAATAGGTACGCCTATCTTGAAGGACTTGTAGTTACCCTTTGGTGTAAGTTCTTCGATGGTATAAACACCAGGGCAAACCTGACGGAGATATTCCAGAATGTCATCAGCGGCCGACTCCATGTTCCATAAATGTATGCACTTTCGCACCTCAACCGCTTTTAGTGATGTTATAGATGGTCCCGCAGTGCCATAAAGGGATGACTGCCTTCTACCCTTTTTCTTAACTTCTGTCCATGGTTGGTCATCTTTCCGCTAGTCTTGAGGCGAAAACGATGAAATTCTCTGGGCGTCAAGAGCTATTCCAGTGGTAGAATTTGTCCCTCTGGGCAGAACGAGCGATGAGCGAAGAGGTTGGGTGGGTTCCTGGACAATAAACTCAGTTTCAGGTTTGCCCGAATGTGTTATTTCAAAGACAGAAGGTGGTTTAGGCTGGGGATGTAGTGAAGAATACACTTCCGATGTTTGAAGATCTTCATACTTTTGTAGTTTCCTCTCCAGACTCACAACATGCGATGCATAAGCTTCAAGTTTAGTTTCATAGCTTGTTATAAGGGTTACAGTCTTACTTAATTGATCTCTTAAAAGTGACATTTCTCGCCGCAAGCTTATCATCTCGAGAGACAGATTAGATTCATTAAGCTGATTCGGCTCGCTGGTCGTTGCCAGTGTCTTTTTGCGGAAAGTTATATTGGCATCTCGAATCTTCTTAGAATGGCCAACCAAAGTAAGGTTATTATCATCAACACGCTTGGTGGCACAGCGACATTCAGGGCAAATCCATGTTTTAGCTGAAAGAGCCTGCTTATTTCCACCAGTGCAAAGGAGATGATATATCTTTTTACATTCATTAATCGTGCATGTTAAATATTCTTCGTCTGGCTTTATGACAGCACAACAAGCAGAACAGCTCATATTTAAACAAAATAGAACAAGCACTGGCCAGAAAGCAGCAAAGCCTGATGCAAACAATAGTAAAAATACAAAGATCAAACGTAAAGCGAAACATCAACAGACGCAGCCGCAGTTACAACTTGCTCGTTGTGAAAAAAGAAGTGGCGATTCATACAATATCAGTGATTTACAATGTCTTCAATTATGTTCAAACTAGTATCGCCCTCTATTGGGCCCCGCTACAATATAATATTAGGATACTTGTCGGTAGGTGCTTGCGCACGAGTTTGATTTGTAGCTTTGTTCCTAGTTTTGACGTTAATTCCCAGATGGCGTTATCGTAAGTTTTTAATGGTGATGATTTGTAATTCTCTTTGGTGCAATTGGAGGTTATAATTTGCACAAGATTCTCTTAACGGGCTTTTTGTTCACTTTTATCTTCTTGAATTTGGACTGACCTGACCTTAATAATCACCAACTTGCTTAGTTCTTCGAAATTTTTCGTGGTAAAAACATAAACCGTTGACTTGAATTGCTTGTAGGTTTTACGATATTTGCTGGTAGGCATAGAATTTAAACGGTGGATAACATTCATACGTTGAACTCACTGATATCTTCGCACATTTATCGTTATTTCACATCGATTTGCATACTGTTTTATCTTCAAACACAAAATAATATCAGACGCGATGTGTCATGGATACAGGACTCCTGTTATGAATATTATGTTATTTATGTCTAATAGCAATAGTGAGTAGCCAGACGGTGTCTGAAAAGGCAAGAATGGCTATTCATAATGGTGTGCTGGTGCCGACGCTTAGGTGTGTATGGAAGTGAATGTTGGGTTTGGCAAAAGAAGCACGAAAGTCGAATAAATGTGGTGGAAATGCGCTCCTTACGGAGTATATGTGGAGTCACCATTGCTGATCGCATGAGGAATAGTATGATAAGAGATCGATGTATGTTAAAGGATGATGTGGTGACTAAGATTGAAAGAAGTATGCTGAGGTGGTTTTGGCACGTGGAGAGGATGGATGAAAGACGGATCACAAAAGGTATTTATCGAGCGAATGTGGATAGCACGGCTGGAAGTGGAAGCCCGAGGAGAACGTTCTCTGACCAAATAAATGATCTTCTCCGAAAAGGGCAGGTCAGAAGAGGCGAAAGATGTTTGTCAAGATCGTAGCATGTATGTATGTATTATGTATGTATTTACGTCCAGTTTACTAATGTGGGACCGCCCTGGTGGCCATCATTCCTGGATGCCCTCATAGACTGTAAAATGTTTTGTTGCAGGCAATATGTCCCGCGACAGGACGTCTCGCCGGTTCTACCGGGCGGATTCGACGCACGATCTCATGTCGTTCATGGACAGGGGGCAGGCAGCAAGCGATGAGAACAGATGGACCTTCGAGACAGCATGGGAGGCTGCTAATAAAGGTAAGAACATCCATTGGCCTCTTAATTAACGATCCCATTCTCAATATTCGATTCCTAGAATAATCCAAATTGTTGTGATTGTACCATTTTCGCGATGGATCGAAAAGAGCAATTGGGATCGTTTTAACAGCTAAAAGAAGTTCAGATGGATTGTCATTGCGCTATGCCATTACTCCTAAAGTCTAGACGGACTGCAGGAGTACCTCATGAGATGATAAGGTGTGAGGGTATCACCATTTTGGGTCCATCCCAATCCCGTAGAACAGATGTGTATTCTATTCGAAAAATTTGCACATTTTTTATTATGTGACGGTTGACGGCCCAAGCATTCTGTGACCGGAACAATAAGGCGACCTAGTTATATCTATATTGTAGGAATCGAATATTTGATCTCAGAAGTTTTTTTCGTAGATGATTTTCCTCATGGGAAAATATTTGGACCGGCACCACCGTAATCCCAATTATCTATTTCTACCTGTGGGTAGAAAGCAGCAATGGCTTGTTTTTACAACTAGACATGATGAACACGTAATCATGGTGACTTGGGTTCAGAGTCAGTTGTGTTGTAAACAAGGCACTTCTTGTCAGAAACCCATAGGCGTCCGTCAAGCACCGAAGATACGACCACGAGGTTTTGGTTGGTGTACCGGTCATCCTCACATAAACAGTCGCCACGAAATCAAAAATATATGTCAATCGTTTTATTTACCATCAGCAGAGCACCTGATTGTGAGTACCGCCTACGAGAAGTAACAAGTAGCAACAGCGCGCAGTACTTACTTTGAATTACAAAATACTGTCTGCCACCGCAAAGTGTTGTCTGCGGTCATGATGCTAGACATAACGTCTTAAAATGCCTCATAATAGAGTAAACGACTCTTTTTAAAGCGTCATAAAAAAATTATGTTATTCAAGTAGAATAGAAAAATAAATAAAATTAAAGCATTTCCAATGAGATGGAAAGAGCAACTGTTTAAGAACTAAAATGAGATGCACGTACCAAGACGTGACGTAAGTAGGCATTATGGTGCGGGTGTAAGAAAGAGATAGCGAGATAATTGATACTTCATGCACTGATTATCCTACTAATATTATAAAGGCGAAAGTTTGTAAGAATGTATGGATGTTTGGATGTTTGGATGTTTGGATGTATGGATGTAAGGATGTTTGTTCCTCTTTCACGCAAAAACTACTGAACGGATTTCGATGAAATTTGGCACACGGGTAGATCATGTCCTGGATTAACACATAGGCTACTTTTTATCCCGGGAAAATATAAACCGGGACTTTTATCCCGGAAAAACTTTTTAATGCGGGCGGAGCCGCGTGCAAAAGCTAGTAGGAAATAAGATTGTTTACCCAATATTTCAAATTTTTGGATGCTGCTGTCACAAAAGGATAAAGAATCTATTGATCAACTACTGAGCGGTTTTATAACCTATCTTCGTTTGGTTTATAAAGTGATAATTCAGATTTTTAATAAGTTGACAGTACAGTATGGACTGGCTTACCCAAACCGATCGCATCGGGTTACAGTGACGTCACATCGACGCAACTTGCACTATCACCTATGTATATAGAGAGAAAGCACCTACGTTAAATGCCATTGCTGGTATAAAAAGTACATACACTAGAGTGGTATAAATAAGCTTTCTATTAGTGAAAGTATTTTCTTTCTGATCAGTCATTTCAGAAATGAAAACATTCAAAGAAACAAAAATCACTATAGATTGCATACAATAATTCCGTCTATGACAATTTGATATGCCTTAAAGTTCTTTAGCCTAAAACAAAAACTGTATAGTTTTGCTTTTGTCTATGCTATTACGTAACATGTATTCTTGTCCTAGATGGCAGGCGCCAAGGCGCGCTGCAAGATGAAACCCTAGATTTTATTGTCTCTGCCCAACCGCCGTGCGTTTGTTGTCTTAACTGGCCATACTAGTTTCTGTGACCTGGATTTAAATGTTTTCTTAGGGGATCAGGTGGTCTAGATATTGTGTAGTGTATGACATGTTGAAAAATTCCATAATATAGAAAAAGGACGTGGTATCAAAATAACTCTTTAAGAAGACTTTTATGTGTTTTCGCTTTAAATAGGTATAGTTTTGTTGGGTTAGTAAAACCAAAGTGGGTATAATGAATTTCATGATTTACGTACATGAGACACAAAAACTAAGTTTTGTCCACATTTCTAAACAGATGTCCGATTTAGAATAAAGACAATACTAATTAATAGTATTTTTGGATTTAGATACTATACACGCTGCTTGTGAAAAACGAGTATAAGTTCTGTTTATAATTTTTAAAATTCTTTTGCAATACCATATAGGTTCTCTTTTGTTGGAGCCTTGGTGACAAATTTACTATAACTGTGTGGACTTCACAGGTTCTCACGACAAATATTTTACTTCCGACTTGCACATTATTCTTTAAAACCATCAATTACTCGTTCACAATGTTTGGTTTTACAAAATATTTTTTATTTTATGTTAGGGTATATTTTTTGAACTTAAAAGGATAAAGATAAACATTTCTGGTTCCCAGAAGAAAAGAACGCAATTTTTCATCGGCTTTACTATTGCAACCATATGCAAACACTAAACTAGCCCTCTTTTTGGTCTAGTAGCAATGCGCGACGATTACTGGGAAATCCTGATTTCAATTCCTTTGCCGGGAAACACTGTGAGAGTTTTCCTGTCTCACCTACCTGGGTTAGGTTAGTTCCAGCCTGTTGACGTCAGACAAGTTTGTAGGGAACATACGTAAATACATTAAACCGCCTTCAAAAAGCACCAAAAGCGGTACCTGTACTAATTACCTATTTTGGAGTCAGTGACTAATTGAAAACGAATAGATTACCCCCTCCTTTTTGAAGTCGGTTAAAAAAGCGTATAGCACCCACCCCATATTAAATTGGTAAAGTTGACAGTACACTAACAAAACAAAAATGAGGTCCGTCATTTTCACATTTTTTTTTGTTTTCAGTCGGTGGTATCTACACCGTGATAAGGTCGAAGGCCTATGTATCCACTGAGGAAATGGGCGATAATTACTGTCTACTTGGTGAGTACAGCATACTGTTTTTTTTTATCAGATTTCATTATGCTCATTCGTATTTCAGTATACTGGAGCTGCTAAATCCAGTTTAGTCCATATAATTTAACCAAGGAAATATCGTATCTATCAACGTTTGCCTGAACTATTTCGGGCTGTCGCTGTATACCGGCTACTATGTTATGACGTATGCCTACATGACGCAGTGGCAGGTAAGCCGGCTGTGAAAATAATGATTCTGAATTCAGTCCACGATCCGGGTCAAATGTTTGCATAATACATGCGCCAATGTCCAATACTCAACATCAATGATTAATCAAAAAGTATAAACATGCCATATCCTAACAAATTACGCATTCAAATGTACACATTCTTGACATTGATGTGTCGTGTGAATGAGTTGACGGATTTAATGCAGTGCGAACAAAAGAGATAGCGAGTATTTGTTATTAACGCGCAGAATCTTCAGATTGCACGTTCTAATGGCATATCAAAGTTTAATAATATAAATAGTTTTAATAAAATAAATAAATAAAATAATTATATTATATGTCGCAGATTTAGAATCTCATCTTCGTTGGTATCCGCCATAATGGTAATTTTCAATCAGTGCGCACACCCGGCGCAGTCGCCGTCTCGAGAGAAAGTTCCCGTAGTATTATAACGCTGTTAGAGAAAATAATTATGCCTCGATCGCAAAGAGAATCATTATAAACACCACGCTCGATCAAGCGTTCTACTGAGAGAAATGTATGACGTTCCACATCGACAACTTAATTTCCGACTTAGTGTTGCCACTCGAGATATTAAAACTATAACAGTCATCAATGTCATAACGAGGTATTACTCAGTGTAATTCCCTTACATACCGGGTGGAAGGGAAACGCTCTCGATACCGGAACGGTAAGAGAGAAGAACCATAACATTAACGAAAAACTATATTCATTTGCAAAGCTAAGCGATAATACTTACGATTTTAGTATTTCTGTAATTCATGCGCGCGCAATGTAAAGCGTACAAAGAACTGGGCGGCCGTCGCGCTGCGCCGGGACCGGCCCGCGGTCGTTAACCCGTCAGCTGATGTACGTGTTTCATTACGATTTTTTTGAAATATTGACCTTTTTTACTATGTTTTTCAGAATAATAGTTTGATTTATCTATCCATACGTGAAGCTGTACAGAAATTTGAGAAAATCCTACTAAAATTGTAACAATGCGATCGCGATTTTTTTAGTGCCATCACGTCAGGAATCACCAATACTATCACCTGTATTCGTTTCCGAGAGCGTTTCCCTTCCACCCGGTATATCTGATATCCTGACTGTCTCGGTGGCATAGTTGTATTACGTTACGACTGCAATCCTCAGCATTGCAGGTTCGATCCCCGGGTCGGGCAGACATTGAATTTTTTGCGCATTGCCTTGCGCACAGCAAAGGCTGTCATACCGAAAGCACTGAGAAACAGACTTTTATAACGGTATTGCGTAGTACTTAGCTAAGTAACGTTTGTGAATAAGGGCGTATGTTTCGCAGGTCCGTACAAAGAGCAGTGCGCCCGTACCGAAGTGGAGGAGGCAGATTTCCCTCCCAATTCACCACTCACCGCCGCCGTCAACGCCATGAGAAGTCAAGGATATAAGGTTGGTTTTCATAATGGGTCAAAAATTACCCAGACGCGTTTAAAGCGAGAAAGTTCAAACAATTATGCGGCTTGTAAGGAATTCACATTTTCGCCCCAGGTATACAATTTACGTAAAAAAGTTGAAGATTGTATAAACAATTACGTGAATTGTTTTTATGTACACGTTCAATAAACAGGAAAAAACTGGACATAATATTTATAGGGAAAATAAATATTAGTCATAAAACATTTTTGAATTGAAGGTGATTTTTAAAACATGCGTCATAAAATTCCTTACAAAAAGGCATATTTTTTTCATTACTAGATTTTTCTCGCGGCTTCACCCATGTCAAAAATCTTGCTCGGAGCATAAGTCAGTAGTCGTCACCTTATGTACTTTTCGGGGGCAAATGTGGGCTATATTTTATTCAGGTCATGGTAAAATTTCATGTAAGTCCATTCAGTGTTTCCTGTGTTTACTCGTCACAAACATTTATCTATTTCACAGACTTTCGCGCTTATAGTATCAGTAAGAAGTTAGACTGCCTCGGTGGCGTAGTTGCATTACGGTACGACTGCAATGCTGAGGTCTCGGGTTCGATCCCCAGGGTCGAGCAAAGTGGTATTGGATTTTTCTATTCAGTATCAGCGCGGAGTCTAGAATTTGTGCCCGAAATGGCGATAGGCTTGCCTCCTATCACATCATAGGACGGAATACGCACGACGAAAAGTGAGAGCATTAGTTGCACCTCTGCCTAGCCCTTCGGGGATAAAAGCCGTGAGTGTGTATGTATGTAAGAAGTTAGATCTAGTCTGCCTACAAGCTCAAATTATACCCATAACGAATAGGTAAGGTAAATTTTGGAGGTTAAGCGACAGTCCTAATAGACTCTCTTTTCAGCTCCACACAGGCACATGGCTGGTGGACGGCAACCCTCAGATCATCTTGTTCGATATTGGCTCCGGGGCGTGGCAGCTGGACGCGTACAAGCAGGAGTTGTGGGACACTTGCTCCCTTGGCATCCCACACTTGGACATAGAGGCCAACGACGCGGTCATCCTCGGCTTCATGGTGGCGCAGTTTGTCACTGAGGTGAGCTTGGGCCATATTGACCACGAGTTATTTTGCTTGGGTCTTACGACGTCAGAGTTTTGTTTGGGTCATAACAGATCACAGAGATTCTTCATTAGGGTCATAATCGACCCGCAAGCTATTTCGTTTGGGTCATGATTGACCCTACATAGCATATTTCCTCTGGGCCGTTATTGTCTGTAATAGAAATCTACTAAATTCTACATAATCCACTTAAGATGCCGCCATCTTGTCAATTGCACAGCACTTACTGAAACTCCTATGGACCCTCATATCTCTTTAGGTAACAATTACCTGATATATTATAGTCCACCCGCATCTGGTGTTTATTTTATTTTATTTATTTAAGGAACCAACAAACAGTTACACATTGCGCATTATAAATTATTATTTCTTACAGTAATACAAATGAGCAATTCACGGCGTTGTCCACGACATATTATTTAGTGAAGAGTGATAGCGAGTGCGAGCCATAGACAATGACATTAAACTACAAACTAATCAGACTTACCTATAAAAAATTTGAAGAATTAATTATTCGAACAAGTGTTTTTCTATAATTACTAGTAGACATAGCAAATAAATCTAATTCCGTGAAACAATTGTTGTAATTTGCACTGAGACGACGCAGAGGTGCACGCAATCAGCGTTAGTACGACAAGATGATACGGCAAATAACGGGCGGACACCTCTCGTCTTATAATAGTTCTTTATTAGTTTATCCTACTAATATTATAAACGCGAAAGTTTGTAAGAGTGTATGGATGTATGGATGTTTGTTCCTCTTTCACGCAAAAACTATTGAACGGATTTCGATGAAATTTGGCACACGGGAAGGTCATCTCCTGGATTAACACATAGGCTACTTTTTATCTCGAAAAAACATAAAGCGGGACTTTTATCCTGGAAAAACTTTTTAACGCGGGTGGAGCCGCGGGCAAAAGCTAGTTGGCAATAAAGCTACACTGCAGGCTCGGCCGCTGACGTATCTGATGAACATTAATCGTTGCAGTTCAGAAACGCGGCCGAGGGGTACAGCGACACGCCGCCGCGCGTCGTGTGCCACTTCCACGAGTGGCAGGCGGGCATCGGGCTCATAGTCTTGAGGTATGCTTCTTCATAACTGTGTCGACCGACCAGGGATGTTTATCTCTTGCTGTCTACTTCATTTGTCATCAGGTGTGTTGGCTCTTTGTCGAGCCAGCGATAAAAAAAAATCTACTAATATGTGTGTAAAAGTTTGTAAAGAAGTTTGTTTGCATTTGTCGGGAATTTTGAGTCATAGAAAAACTATCTCCTGGAACGATGACATTTATTTAGACTCTGGTAATGGAATTGTGAATCTAGGAAAAATTGTGGGATGGGGTACAAGCTTTGAGTATCTAGCAATGCAAAGGAGATCGGATGCTCAGGCGAACCCTTCGTTGGTCATACACGCGCAGCTGGTCATAAACTTTTATTAAAACCTATGTCACGCGATCGCTGTCATTACATTCTACGATAATGACATTAAGCGGTGCTTCACATAAAATGAGATTTTTGTTGCGTTATTGTGTAAAAAGCGACCTTATATTCAGCGATGCACGTGTGTATTTTTGTTGTTAAATGAGTGCTATCCGAGTCTACCTCGTCTCCCGTCAGGATTGGCAGTAAAAAATGTTTGCGCATTATTGCCATATCGTGTCCATTGGTTAAATAGTCTAAGGGTACAAGCAAAATTTTTGAAATAATATACCCAACAGCCACACACCTCTGATTCTGACGTCATAACATACAAGTCTTGTGTATCTATCAATAAATTAACAACACCTACCACGTCCAAAACATTTACAAATCAGGCAAATAGCTTTATTGTTGGAAGTCCAACCCGTGACGAGGTCTTAGTTCATTATCGAATTATCGTTGTTACAAACTATTAACAGCGCCATCTGTATTTGTTGACATGTAACTATTGTTGCAGAGTTCGTCACGTAGATGTCGCCACGGTGTTCACGACCCACGCCACGCTGCTCGGCAGATATCTGTGCGCTGGCAACACGGACTTCTACAATAATTTAGATAAAGTATGTGTGTTTTAAAGTGAATAAATCCTGTTAATATAGATATAATAAAAGGCAAACAACTTGAGCTTACTACCAAGCATCGTAAGATGAAGAGACTCTAAACAAAAAAAAAATGTAACTCATAAACACAGTTTTCTTCAAATATAGTTTACGAGTCGGAGATAAAACTATTTTTTTTCTTAACTGGCTCAGAGATATAACTAATTATGCGCACACATTTTTGTGATAAAAGATTTTTTTGCAGTTTTCCGTAGACGAGGAGGCGGGAAAGAGACAGATATACCACCGCTACTGTATGGAGCGAGCCGCCGCGCACATGACGCACATATTCACCACCGTTTCAGACATTACAGGTATAAGGGTCAATATTAAAACAAATTGTTATTGAAATATAATATTCAGATAAATATTAAGATTTGTGTATATAGGTATTGTTAAGTTTAGTATAAGTGTAAATAATTAAAATGTAAATATATATTTTTATGTAAATTATGTGACATGAAATTTAAAACACAACGTTGTAGGAAAGTTACCAGCAGTATAATCATCGTGAGCCGTAGACCAGTTGTATATGAGAATGGCGTAAGGATAAACTTATCGATCGACTGTCTCGGTGACGTGGTTGTATTACTGTACGGCTGTAGTGCTGATGCCTTGGGTTCGATGCCCGGGTCGGGCTGTGATTTTTGGTTGTGCACTAGTTGCGCCTCTGCCTACACCTACTGTGTGTTTATAGATGGGATATGTCATTCCTGTAACTTTTTCTGTTTTCTGTCAGCGTTAACGTTGTAGAAAGGCACCTTGGCTCCGGCTCCAGGCTCGTTACAATAAGGCACGAATCATGAGCATAGATGAACAATAGTGGGGGCGAGCGACCGTATATACAAATTGGACGAGAGTGTTTAGTAGCCGCGTGACACGTATGAGCCAATAGACAACGACCATCCACTGAGGAACCAATCGCGCGAAACGTCAGAGTGAATGACGTCAAATCGACCAATCACGAGTGTGCTCACGACTCGCGCTTCTGTGTATATATCTTTCATTTTCTTTGATGCTGGCGCCACACAAAGTTTGATTTATAAATTAATTATAATTTGTGGTTACACTCAATAATTGCGATAATTATTAATATTAGATATTAGTGATAATTATTTTTATACCTATGGTGTGTCGTTGGCGGTAATGATCGTGTAACACTATTGCTGTGTGTCCAGACTGTACCACTTCCGTTTCCAGGGTACGAAGCGGAGCACCTGCTGAAGCGGAAGGCTGACATCATCACGCCCAACGGCCTCAACGTGAAGAAGTTCTCAGCCCTGCACGAGTTCCAGAACCTGCACGCACTTGCTAAAGAGAAGATCAACGAGTTCACCAGGGGACATTTTTATGGGTGAGACTGGGTTTTCATATCATTCACTGGTAAAAGGACTCTCGAACCTGCCTGTGTAGGTACGGTTGCTATATCTATAATTACCGCTGTGCAGCAGTTTATACTGTTGTGTTCCAGTTTGAAGGATATTCTCAACATAATTTCTTGGCATTATGAGACTTAACATCTTACTAGTTATCCTGACGAGCGCAGTGGTGTGTACTGCACAGTATTTTGTAATTCTATTTTATGTATGGTGATGTTACTGTTTATGGGCGGTAAATCGCTAACAACTAGACGAGCAGCATGCTCGTCTCGTCATACAAATGCAATTAACAAAATAGGGTACTAATGGGCCCAGTGGGTCTAATATTTAGCGATCTCCATCGTCTGTACAAAACAAGAAACCTGGACAGTTAAGAAATGAATTATCTATTTTTTCTTTTTTTTTTTAAAGAAGAGGGAAATGTAAAAACTCAAGACAATTTTTTAATTTTTTCCTTATTTTTTTTTTTGTTTTCCAGTCACTTCAACTTCGATCTAGACAAGACGTTGTACTTCTTCATCGCGGGCCGTTACGAGTTCGGCAACAAGGGCGCGGATATATTCATCGAGGCGTTGGCTCGGCTAAATCACTATTTGAAGGTATATGGTATATCCTATTCTTCTATCCATCATCATATGAATCCAGATGAAAGGGCTAATTGACTTGTGACTACTTTTTTTTTCGATTTTTTTTAGCTGAATTTACAAAGCACAACAATGTGCTGATTCTAAATAATAGCAGTCCTACGACGCGAGAAAGCCTGGTTCAAAATATTACTAGATACTTGGAATACAGCTAGATGACAAATAAAAACATTTGAATTTTTTTGAGGTTATTGTCCCCAGGGTAAAATTTTTTTTTATGTTTTTTTTTCGAATATGTCGCTTGAATAAATTAGCTTTACAACTGTAATTTTTTTTCTAACCGCCAAATATCCAGTCATCAGGATCGGAGATGACGGTGGTAGCGTTCCTGATCTTCCCTGCGAAGACGAACAACTTCAACGTGGAGAGTTTGCGCGGCCACGCCGTCACCAAGGCACTGCGCGACACCATACACGATATACAGCAGAAGGTCGGGAAACGGATGTACGATATATGTCTCAGGTAAGAAGGAATTATCAGCATCAACCGCAAGAAGTCCATCGTGAACATAGGCTTCTCTAAACATTTCCTTATTAGCTTCTTGTCTGTCTGCATCCAACAACTTCCTTTCTTTATTGAGACATCACACACGTACACGCCTGTTATCCCCGAATGGGTAGGTAGAGGCGCAACTAGTGCACCCACTTTCGCCGTTATTCCGTCCCATGATGTGATGGGGGCAAGCCTATCGCCATATCGGGCACAAATTCATGACTCCGGGCTGATACTGAATAGAAAAATTAAGACAAATCGAAAATTATTACTGTTTTGGTTTGGTAGACATTTGCTAGTGTTCATAAATGTTTTAGAAATATAAGAAACCGATTTTAACGACACCATTTATAACTATGCACCAGTTATATCAATTAAATCGTAAGGTCCTGGCAAATAATAAAAAAGTAGTATCGTTGTATAACGACCATCAGATTTGTTGGTTGTAGGAGCGGTAACCATCTCTCGTCAGTAAACACCGTTTGGGTCCCAGTCCGCTTAGGGGTAATCCATTAATCACGTGATGTTTTTTAGCAACTTTTGTACTCCCCCCCCCCCCCTGGTGATATGTAGTGAGGTTTTAGACTACTCCCTCCACACCACTAACACACCTAAATGTTAGTGTATTATCTTCAAAAACAGATTAAAGTATACATAATTTAATTTGAATATCACGCGAAAAAATAAATACACGTGGTATATCTCTGTACCCCCCCACTCCTTGTGATATTTTGTGATTTTTGCCGAACCCCCTCCCCCCTACCCTGTCGAGCCTCACGTGATCAATGGACGACCCCTTACCAACAGATGTAGTGGGATCACTTAGCCGTGCCCGGAAAATAAGATTAAGCGCCCAGATTAGGTGTTATTCAATGTCGTATAATCTATTTTCATTATGAACATGTACCGCCAGAGGTCACCTGCCTGAAGCGTCGGACCTGCTCCACAAAGATGACACCGTTCGCCTCAAGAGATGTATCTACGCGCTGCAGAGGGACGGCCTGCCGCCCATCACCACGCACAATATCGTGAGTCATTCATTCATTCAATCAATCATTCATTCATTCATCCATTCAATCATTCAATCGTTCATTACTCCTACTCATAGGCTGGGTCAAACATCCAGAATCACATTTTTAATATCATAATTAAGGAACTGAAAAACGGATGCTTGCCTCCCACATGTTTATAATTCAGAAATGTTGCCACTTTCCAACTCGACGTCAGATCCGGCGCCTTCTGAATCTCGATTCTTCATTCAACAACAGAAAAACGGATGCTAATCACTTATATTATCACGGAGTCAGAATTGCATGCGAATTCTTGTTTGTAATATACTTTTAAATCATTTATTACCTTATATCTGCTTTTACATAACCTCTGATAATCTAGTACGAAATTAATTGTGCAATACTCATGTGACAGAATAATAACAATTTTCCCTGCAGGTGGATGATTGGACTGACCCGGTACTGGACTCTATCAGGAGATGTCATCTGTTCAACACAGTTAACGACAAAGTTAAGGTGTGTGAACTTTTTCTAAAATGATCTTATTCTTTCCCTTCTATTATAAAGTAGGGTCACGTAGTTTTACAAATTTTGGTACGTAGTACAACCCATGTACATAAAATTGTGTGACCATGCGTGTTTCTAGTCGGGTACCCTCTGGCCAATTAATAATGCCAAGTTCATAGCGTCAATAAACCAGACTACAGCTTTTTTTACATACATATACATCACGCCCTTTATCCTCGAAGGGGTAGGCAGAGGCGCAACTAGTGCAACCACTTTTCACCGTTATTCCTACCATGATGTGATGGGGGCGAGCCTATCGCCATATCGGGCACAAATTCCAGACTCCGAGCTGATACTGAATAGAAAAACTCACTCACTGCCCGACCCGGGGATCGAACCCGAGACCTCAGCATTGCAGTCGTACTATAATACAACTACGCCACCGAGCCTTTTTTTATTGGTTTAGTTTTACCATTTACCATACCATATCAGCCCTGTATTATAGTATACTGCCCAATTCTGAGCACGGGCCTCCTCTACTACTGAGAGAGTTTAGGCCTTAGTCCACCACGCTGGCCTAGTGTGGGTTGGCAGACTTCACATACCCTCGAAACTCAAAGAACTTCTCAGGTATGCAGGTTTACTCACGATGTTTTCCTTCACCGTTAAAGCGAGCGATAATGAATTTACAAAGAATACACACAATTTTTTAGAAAAGTCAGAGGTGTGTGTCCTTGGGTTTTGAACCTGCGGACATTCGTCTCGGCAGTCCGTTCTAATCCCAACTAGGCTATCGCCGCTTTTACCATACATTTTTGAAGTTAAACTTTTTTAAGCGTGTTATGAAAAATTTATGGGAGTGAAATTTTACGTTGCGCGCGCATGTGTGACACAAAATTTTCTCACGGGAGAAGTTGCCCGCTAAGCCACTCATTAAGAGCATCATATCATAAAGGGCAGATTTAATGTTAGATTTCAAAAAAGTGACCGCCATTTTGAATGTCTTTGTTTGAAGGCCAATCGACCTCAAAGTCGATATCTGAGCATGACTTTAGGCACAAAGAGCAGATCTAATGTTAGAAAACATTAACAACAAAACATTTACTCCTGTATTCCCACAGGTAATCTTCCATCCAGAGTTCTTGACCTCCACGAACCCGCTCTTCGGTCTGGATTACGAGGAGTTCGTGCGAGGGTGTCACCTGGGAGTGTTCCCATCGTACTACGAACCCTGGGGATACACGCCCGCAGAATGTACCGTCATGGGGATACCCAGCGTCACGACCAATCTGTCAGGTAAGGCAGGGAATAAGAGCAGATGTATATGGGTAGTTTCACGAAACAGATATTGTGATGATGTTTGCACTGTCTGTGAGTTTGATGAAGTTATAACCTTTCTTTAAAACAAGATTTTTTTTTTATGTTAGTTCAAATAATGATCGGGGACGGCTGACCATGGTTTTCTATTAAAAAAAAACTTGTACCAAATGTATGTTACCTTTACCTGAACTATCCCACCCATCTATTAAAAAAAAACTTGCACCAAATTTATGTTACCTTTACCTGACCTACCCTACCACACTATTAAAAAAAAAAAAAAACAAAAAAACTTGTACCAAATTTATGTTACCTTTACCTGACCTACCCCACCCAACTATTACAAAAAAAAAACAAAAAAAACTTGTACAAAATTTAAGTTACCTTTACCTGACCTACCCCACCCATCTATTAAAAAAAAAAACAAAAAAATTATACCAAATTTATGTTACCTTTACCTGACCTGTCCCGTCAAAATAAGAAATAAAAACATTTTTCCGCCAGGTTTCGGATGTTTCATGCAAGAGCACATAGCGGATCCGATGTCGTACGGCATTTACGTAGTGGACCGGCGATACATATCGCTAGAAGGGTCTGTACAGCAGCTGGCACAGTACATGTACGATTTCACCAAGTAAGTATATACGAACATATTAAAAAAAAAATCCAGTTTTTTTTTATTTTCACTGCCGGTGGTTCGAAGACTGCAGCCTTCATGATCACGAGGCGGACTGAAGTGTGAAATGTGAACGTAACTATATCCATCTACATTTTTTAATTGTGCAAAATCCTATCCTAATAATTGAAAGACTTCAAAACCTCAACTCAGTAAAACTACACAAACACCACTGCAAATAACACTTTACTATAACTTGAAAGAAACGTCTTGCCTCAAGGACTGCTCACAATCGACTGCCACTCACAATGCAGTCAACAAAGAAGTGAAGTTATCAATCTCAGTGTTGTCAACAAAATAAATGTCGTATCGATATTTAAATCGATATGATTTAAAATATCGATACACATCATAGAAGCATCTAAATTGTTATTATTTCAATTCAGTTTTATTGATGTACCCATTACCTTTAATTGACTTGTATATTATTCGCACAATGCTTGTATGATGCTTACATAATATTATTATAAATGCGAAAGTTTGTAAGAATGTATGGGTGTATGTATGTTTGTTACTCTTCACGCAAAAACTATTGAACGGATTTCGATGAAATTTGACACACGGGTAGATCATGCCCTGGATATACACATAGGCTACTTTTTGTCCCGGGAAAATACAAAGTGGGACTTTTATCCCGGAAAAACTTTTAACCCGGGCGGAGTCGCTAAAAGCTAGCAAAAAAACTGTTGTTGAGGGTTCGATCTACGCAGAAGTACAACAGATGATCTTGAGGGCTGGAAATTGGAATTTTGAGTAAAAATTAAACAAACTCATCCGAAAAAAAAAGTTAAAATAATAGACAATTACAATGTCGAACATTTCCATAAACATTGATCTTGTATCGATTGAAACAAATAGCCATCCCCTCGATTTTTTTTTCACATGGTTATCTAATATGTGTTTGTTCCAGACTGACCCGACGGCAGCGTATCATACAAAGGAACAGAACCGAACGTCTCTCCGATCTTATGGACTGGAGGAATTTGGGCATTGTAAGCTTTTTTCCTCATTCAACATAGGACTTTATTCGGTAACTTCTTTAATATCCACATTAAACCCAATAATCATGTCAGAAACTTACTATACAAAAGGCAAGTTGATCAAAATCATTTAAATTAATTTGTCCAAATAGGTATCCGAGGCACGTTTACCATCGTTCGAGCGACCCCCTTCTCCCCAATCTTTTTACTCAATTCAAGATACATAAAACCATTTTGACACAAAATATCAAAATCAACGAAACATAGGTCAATCGACAGAAGCGACATTTTGATGCCACAATAAGTTTTATACGTATTTGGGATTAGCACATTTTTCTATGTCTTTTAAAACTAGTCGAAACTGCCCGACACTAAGATTTATACATTTTGGAATCAGTACATTGACTGTGCTTTTTTTAAATAGTTATATTTTTTTCTAAAAATGTCGCTTAAATCAATTCATACACACACTAACACTCACGCCTTTTTATCCCCGAAGGGTTAGGCAGAGCCGCAACTAGTGCATCCACTTTTCGCCGTGCGTATTCCGTCCCATGATGTGATAGGGGGCGAGCCTATCGCCATATCGGGCACAAATTCCAGACTCTGCCCTAAATAGAAAAATCCAATATCGAACCCAAGACCTCGGGATTGCAGTCATACCGTAATACAACTACGTCACCGAGGCAGTCCAGATAATAAACGCCCACCAGTAAACAAAAGCTGTACATTCCAGTACTACCGGCAAGCTCGTGCGCAGGCGCTTAAGATAGTGTACCCCGACTACGTGGACCACATGGACCAGCAGTTGGAGAAGCGCTTCAACTACCCCAGACCCATCTCTGAACCCCCGAGCCCCACGCATTCCAGTAAGTGTTGTTTTATTGGACTCGTATTGATAAATTATCGAAAACTGGCACGTCCATACTGCCGTCGTAATAAAGAGTGCCGTAATCGTCATTTTTTTTAGCAAAACGGCATCATAAGGCACGTATTTAACCATTGGGTTAAAAAAAAAATAAAAAAAAATTGTTAGAGATATGAATAGATTTGATTTGTAAATGAGTAGAGATTTAAAAAAAACATTTTCCCGCGTTTTTCACGAACCACCATTTTGCAATTACTGCTTTTAGAATTACGAGGGCAGCATAGTACTCACACCGATACATTTTTTAATTAAAGTTACATATTATACTTGAAGGGGGAAATACATAGATGTGAACAAGACATCAAGCTATATTTTTTACTTTGAAGCGTGAGCAATGTGTCATGGCGACTGGCGTCTTTTGACACTACACACGCGCAGCTGGATAATGTATTGAACGCGCCAGCTTTCAGTTCCTATGTTCATAAACGTTACTTTTCTAAGTACGGATGCTATGATAAGTCTGTTTCATATCATAGCATACGTACTTAGCTCAGTGCGCAGTGCGTAGGCAGATGGGAACTGAAATTGACTAGTATAGAAACACAAGCTTACTTCAGTTGGCTGTCAGATAAACAAGCTGAACAAAGCCAAAGAAAACAATAACTTTTATATTGCCGACATTATATTGTGTCCTTAGGATCGTTTATTAAAAGCTGCCGTAAACCAATGAAAATCACTGTAAGCATAGTTCATTCTGATTGGTTCATTTGGGTTTCGAATCTGAGAATAGCGGTTTCGTTTATAGATAATGCTAATAGATGTTTTGGGATAAAACATTTCTGGTACCACAATAGTTTTTTTTATTTTATTCTGGTGCTAGACCTCATAAAAATGTTTAATTAATGGGCCAATTTGGGTATCGTTGTCATTTATATGATTTGAACTGTGACAGTGGGATTCCGGAAGGCCTTAATTGATTTTATGCTTGTTAGAATTTTGAATCAATTTTAAATAATAAAATAGGTAAATTGTAAAACAATTTTCATAAAGAAAGTATTCGTGATGCGCTAAAAAATCGTGTAGTTATAATAAATTCAGTTTTGGAGGAGAGAAAGTATTCCCGAATATTCGTACGCCTAGGTAAAGTACGTAACGGTTAGAATAATACTTTTAAATACGTTATGGTGTAGGTAATTTATGTCGTATTAAACGTAAGACCATTTGCCCCCACCCTACATCAATTATGTAAATGTAGTTCGTCATCACGAAACGAGCCATCTCTCCGCCTCATATCGCGAGGAACCAGAGAAAGAGACGAAAGACGAACAGGTCCAAACCAACGGCGAGGAAGGCAGAAAGGCGACCCTCGACGTACAAAAATCGCTCGAAATACTAGATTTGACCGACGATGGAGATGACGGGGGTATAGAAGTGAGCTTCGAGAAACCGAATTTCGCCGAATCCGAACACGAGAATTATCGAACGCCGAACGAGAGCTTCCTAGAGCCGTTGAACGAAGCGGTCGCTGAACAGATCGACCAACTGATCGCTAAACTGAACGACTGCGCCGAGGCTGCGGATGAATAGGTGTGATACAAACACGTTTTCACGTTTAAAAGGGTTGCCATCCGTAAAAAATAAATTGTTATCGCAGAAATTATAGTGAGTAATTATGTAATAAAATTTACATAATGAATACTTGACCCACCTGTCGGAAACGTGTACTTTGTAACATATATTCAATATTTAAAGATACCCTTCCAAAAATGTATTTCTTACAAATGCAATTTTCATCCTTTTGAAACAAATTTCACTCTCATCGAAACAGTTTAATTCTGATTTAGAGATTTCGATTATCTGAATACTTTGTATTGTGTTCTGTTAGAAGAAGTTGTTTTTAATAAGAATTATAAAAAAAAAGACATTTAGATTTTTAAACCAGCATTTTGTCATATTAATCATTCAAAATCCATCTTCATCTGAAAACCATTTATCATCACAATCATTTCGTTAAAATACATGTAGTTTAAAAAAAAACTGAGTTAGTAACACGAGTGCACGATTTCGGCAGGTGGCGTAGTGGTCGTGTTTTTAAACGAGCGAAGCGCCGCCGCGTTGGAAAAGATGGCCGCCTTTAACTTGGGCATCACTCGAATACAGTTGCACACGCACTTCGGAGTTGTTTTAGCGAGGTCTATACTGTTTATACTGCACGTAGTTAGCCGGGCAGTAGCGTAGTGTCGCTGTGTGACGTCATCGACATTTAGAGAGGTTTTCATTGATATAGTTGGGTTCATCGACAATTGAAATCACGTTTAATGTATTTGTCGACACTTGGCTCAGCTTTGAATGTTGATTTATCGAGTTTTGAGATTTTTAAATTCGTGCTATTTGCATAGTCAACGAGAAAAGTACTGCTAAATTTTCGTCTGGGTATTTATCGGCATTGAAGTATCACGTATATGTATGGTTGTGTATAATGGTTTGAAATTTTGTGGTATCAATCTTTGAAATTCATTTTCTGATTGATATTACTGGGATGTATTTTTATATTTTCGTTTTTTTTTTTTTAATATCATTGATATTGTATTTTTAAGCTGATTATGTTTTATCGATATTAAAGTTCTATCGATACCGATGTCGTATGTATAAAATTTGGATGATTGTT